>CM062807.1:526478189-527170891 GCA_031772625.1 Pinus tabuliformis | reverse complement strand
GAGATTCATCAAAGACTTTAGTAAAGTGGCTTCACCTTTGTTTGGTTTATTGGCTAAAGAATTAGATTTCTATTAGACCAATAGTTGTCAAGAGGCCTTGAAGTGTTGAAAGAAAAGTTGACCACTACACCCATCCTAAGGGGTCCCAACTGGGCATTGCCTTTCCATATCATACTGATGCATCAGATAAAGCTTTGGGGGGAGCCTTGTGAAAAGTAGAGGATAATTTCCTTATCCTACTTATTTCATTACTAAGAATTTGTCTAAAATCGAGCTAAATTATACTGTCATTGAAAAGAACTCTTAACTATAGTACATTCTTTAAACAAATGTAGGCACTATATCACTAGGTACCAAAATTTTATTCATACTGATCATGCAACCATTAAATATTTGATTAAAAATCTTTATGTTAATGCTAGGATAATTATATGGTTGTTTTTGTTACAACAATTTGATTTAACTCTTATTGACAAACTGGAGAAAGAAAATGTGGTTGCAGATTTTTTTTCCAGGTTAACCTTCCTGTAGGTAATGAAGAGATGGTGGATGATCAATTTACAGAGGATACCTCTTTTCTATCTCGTTTCTCTCTCTTGGTTTGCTGACATAGAAAACTACTTGGTTTCTAGGAGGTTCCTCCTAATCTATCATCTAGGGAGAAAATAAAATGGTAAGGAAAATCTCTCCTTTTACTTGGATTGGGAGAAATATTTTTAGATTGGGACAAAATAAATCTTGAGGAGATGTGTAAGAGAAGAGGAGGTATTTGATATCCTCTTAGCATGTCATGATGGACTTGTGTAGGTCATTTTGCTGCAAAAGGGACAACATTTAAAGCTTTACAGATAGTTACTATTGGCACACTTTACATCAAGATGCAAGGGGATACACCATATATGTGATCAGTGCCAAAAGATGGGAAAACCCACACCCAAGGATGAAATTACTCTACAACCTCAAGTGGCATTAGATTCATTTGACAAGTGGGGCATGCATTTTGTTTGGCCAATTATACACCATCAAGATAGAAAAATTACATCATTGTGTGCACTGGTTACTTGACAAAGTGGGTTAAGACAAAGGTAGTCAGAGCAGAAACTGAGTAGAAAGTGGCAGAATTTTCAAGAGAAAACATATTATACAAGTTTGGGTATCCAAGGGAGGTAGTCACTAATCAAGGAGAAAAATTCACATCCAATTTGATTGAAGATCTCATGAGGAAGCACCATATAAAGCACAAGAAATCCATTGCCTATCACCCTCAAGAAAATGGGAAAGTAGAGGTCACAAACAGAGCAATGGAGAACATCCTCACTAAGGTTGTTAGAAACAACAAGAAATATTGGGAAGAGAGACTAGTAGAGGCCACTTGGGCCTACAAAACCACTTGCAAAACCACCACTAGATTCACTCCATATGATTTGGTTTATGGGAAGAAGGCTTTTATTTCTATTGAATTTGAATATAACACTTTGAGAATGGTAGCTCAGTTGGAATTAGATGTCACCGCAACACAATAAGAAAGGCTACTCTAACTGAATGGATTAAATGAGTTTAGAATGAAATCTCTCCTACACACTAAAGTCATACAAATACAAAGGAAGGTCTAGCATGACAAGCATATCAAGGAAAAGGCTTTTCAAGAAGGGGATTGGGCCCTGTTATATGATTCTAGTTTCAAATATTTTAAAGGGAAGCTAAGACAATATGGTTGGGTCCATACCTAGTGGAAGAGTGTCATGAAAATGGATCTGTCTAGATTAGAACCATTGACGAGAAATACATTCCCTTACTTGTACATGGTTATAGGTTAAATCTATATAGAAGACCTCTGTCCAAGGATAAATTTATTAGTTCTGTCAGCAAATAATTAAATGTGGTTGGGATTTTCATAGCTTCCATTGCACAACATTCCTAGAAATTTGAAAATAAATAAATAAATACCTGGATGAAAACCTCTATGAGGCATCTGAGGCCAACTCCAGGGTTGAAAACCTCTTTGAGGCAGCCCAGGAGCAAAAAAAGGGAAATAAAAAAATAATAAAGATCCCTAGGTGAAAACCTCCCTTGAGGCACCTAGGGTAGGCATGTAGGTTGAAAACCTCCTCTAAGGCAACCTGTGTGTCTCAAGAAAAATAAAAAAAGAGAGAGGAAAAGAAGAACAAGGAAGAAGCTTATATCATGTTTGCTAACCTTTCTCTTGTTTTGCAGAATTGTACACAATGGAATATTTCATGGCTATAGGCCAAAACCTAAAAGCTATCATCCATCCCTCCATCCATACATCTCATATCCATTCTCTTCATTCATATGACCATCTCTCTCCACCATCCCATCATCAAGAAATTAAAATTTCACCTCCTCTTTGTGATGCTACAAGAAGAACTTGTATTGCTACAGGAGGTCTTGTAATGCTATAGGAGGAGCCTATGGAGCTACAGGAGGGAGATCCAAGGAGGATAATAGCCGAAAAGGCCATTATGACTCTGATAAATGATAAAAGGGGTCCTCCTATGATTTTTCCATCACCCATCCACTCCATTTCACCAAAATTTTTCTCAAATTATCCACTCTGCCCTACCTTAAAAAACACAAAAGCTACTATTTTATATTTTTATAGTGTTTACACTACTCCTTCATGAATTCAACCCTATCCTCATGTATTTTCATCATCTCCCTCATCTCCCTCATGCAAACTAAAGACTTCAAAGGGAGGATCAAAATATTGCTATAGGAAGAAACTCCTCTTGTAGTAGCGTGTGCAACCGCAACATAAATCGATGATATCATTTCTTTTCCACCAGAATGGATGATGGAGCCTTGTTTGTGGTTATGAAGAGACACATCATCACCAGGGAGGATTTCCAATAGAAACAACAACCTGGACTTTAGAAGAAGCACCTTCACACACATAACAAAAGAAATAGTCAAGGTATCATCAAGAATGAAGACATGCACAAGAAACAAGTCAAAGAGTAAACTCCTTTGATCATAATGATATATGTTCCAGCCCCCACATGCAAATCTCTGCAACAGTTCGATCCACATGTAGGATTAGGTATAGAAACCCTAGCTTATTCCCTATGCATGAAATGACTAAAATGTGTTTTGAGGGAGAAAAGGTGTTTAAATATGTTGGAGATGGCCAATGAAATTTGCCACCCTTGACTAGTAAACTCAAGTTTGAGTTAAGTCACCCATGCAATGTGGAAATGTAAATTAAAAATGAGGTGGTGTCCTCGAAGAGTGGGGTGATAATCGTGAGGAGAGAGAAATTATTATAGTTAGTGGGGACAATAGTCCAAAATAAGAAACTTGTGTTATTGCCAAGTCGCTAGAGCGCTCCAAGATTTTAACCAAATGAGGATATTAAGTGCTGGATCAACTTCATTTGCACCATAACTCATTCTAAAAACAGGTAGAGGAAGGATGAGCTAGTACATCGATCAACCTAGAGTGCCACCGAGGATTTTCGAACCTTGTCTGGAAGTGATACAAGAGAAAGCTATAGGAAGGCCTGCAATTTCTACAGGAGGGCTGAGAGGAGCTACAGGAGGAGTTGGGAGGAGAAAAATGAGTCACAGTGGCTTGATATTTCCTCAAAACCTTCATGCACACCCATAATTTCTCTGCCAAGAAGTAAGTGACACCCTCCTTCCTTGTCTCTACAACCAATTGCATGAGAAGTCCATGGTAGTGTTTTTGTGGCAAGGGTGTACCAAAAGACACCTCCTTAATAGTTGATTGTTCCCTTTAAAGGATCACAAACATAGTTGGTGCTGTTAGTGGATAGAATTAGATAAACACAACATTGTAAATATTGGAAAGAATGCATACATAAACATAAACTAAAATAAAGAGATAAATACATAAACAATGTTCAGTGGAGCAAACAAGTCAATAAAATAATGGAAAAATCTCCCTTTATTGACTGCTGGTAGTAGAGATTGAATACAATAGATGAATCTTAGACACTTGAAGAGAATTCTTTGAGATATGGTGCTAAAAAATCCTCAGCAAGGGGGGTTCTTTTCCTCAATCTCTTTGCAAGTTTCTCCTCTCTCTCAAAGAAGTATGAAGACTCTCCAATGGTGGATTCCTCTTTTCTCACTAAGATGATAGATTGCTTAAAAGAAATATGGCCAACATGCTAGTGCTCTTACTTTCTTTGGCTTCAACAATGGAATGGTGGTTTTCTCTAATAGCAATTTGGTCAGCATAACAATGTCTCATATTTTGGTTCTCCCATGGCCTATTTATATAGAATTTTTTGAATCCTTCTTCCCTATATTGGTTCATGCATGATAATGACACATGAGTAGGACAATATGATTACATTGAGGGCTGTATATATTCAGAGCGACTCGAATTCAAATGTCTTGGAATGAGATCTTGTCAAGGAATCGACTCCAAGTGTGTGGAGTGGTCCCAAATCACGGAGTCATCTATTTCTTCGACTGTGTAGATTTTGAAGGATATTCTATGCACGCGTGATTATCGAAGATAAAGCTACAATGTCCTCAATTGCTTATCTTTACAAAATTTTGACCTTAGGATAAATTAAATTTTTTAAACTTCATGGTGTATTTAGCTGTAAAATCTTCACTTATCCATTTTGCAAGACGTCTTTTAGCGTCTTCTGGATTGTGAAAACATGTGTGATTTTCTGGTGTTAACAATTGCCTCCTGATGTATGAGGTTAGGAGAAAATGTATAACTGAAATACATTACATTTTCTATTATGACGGAGAATCTGATCAACTTTTTGTGAGAGAGGATAACTTGTTATGGAGATGATTAGAAAAACCCCTTGACTGAGTATAAATGATAACCATGCTCTGACAAAAACCTAAAGAGTAAAAATGTCTATACAAGGCGGGCATGTCCCATACTTATTATGATGACTAGTTTTGAATTATTAAAATTGGACAGGGAATGGTCCTATCTAGTCAACATTATGGTGGTTGACATGCTAATGGCTGATGATGATAACTGCTAATGCCCTCAAGGGCGCTTTTTTGAAAAATAGACTAAATTTGTTTCCTCCATGCATATCAAAGGTGAAGCACTACTGAATGAGGTGTTGAGGTATGCATGGAACTTCAACTTTGGGTACCTCCCCTGTACCTTGATGTGAGCACTGTTGAATGATGTGCTTAGTGATGCAGGGGTCTTCATCTAAGTGAAAGAACTGTAACTGTTGTTAAGTACGGAACCACCTTGACATGAAAACTTGTGTTGGTGTCGAATGTCAAGGGGAACGATGACATCAGTGGGCAATAGTGATTCCCATTGTTCCACCCGAAGATATCCCTTCAGGGGGGGTATCCAAGGTACTGCCCCTATCCTAAAATGCGAATGTTGAAGTCGATAAGAAAGGAGCGTTAACCACTCGACATGATGTGTCGAGGAATCAATATGAGATGTAAACAAAATGTAATAGTGTGGGTCAGATAAGGCATGATAATGAAAGATAACGATATGAGTGGCTATGGACAACTAGCCCGAGGTCGAAGATTTTGTGCAATTGGCAGCAGTCAAAACATGTTCACTGATAGGATTTCCTTGGAGTCGGTAGGATTTCTAGGGTGGGTTTGAGTCTGTTCCGACCGGTATGAGGATGGTAAATGACTGTGGGTGACGTGTGGGATCTGACTAAGGGTGACTAGAAACTTTCGCCAGGTAAAAGACATGGAAAATGTGGGTGGGAGTCTTTTTCCAAAAAAAACTTTGTACACTAGCCAAAAGAATATGAAGGTGATTTGGATGTACAGACACAAAGATGGGTGCCCCATAATAATGGTGACCTATATGGAGGTGTGGTGTTTGTGCTGAGGTAGGGGGCCCCATTGGTTGGTATCCATGTTGGGTTGGTGAGGTGGATGAAGTGACCCAGATGGACTACACAATATGGGTGGATGATAGGCCAAATGTAGGACACGGTGGCACATTAGCCTTGATCTGCTGTAAATTGACAGGCATAGCCTGAGAAGTGGGGTGTATGGGCTATGAGTGCAATAAAATGAGTTTGATCTCCAAGGTATGTAAGTGGAGTGATTCCCGGGCCTAAGTAGGTGGTTGTTAGCTTAGAGGGCCCTGACCTAGGTTCAACATTGAGCAACCAAGAAAATCCCTACACTACTGGCCCTTTCGGCATCAATCCGTAGAGCGCAGACTGAAGTCTCACCTGAAGCAATATGGGGGGATGCGGAAACCAATTTTTCGCACCTTGAGATAATCATGATGTCGATTTTATACCCTTACTTCTATCTTTGCATAGATCGATAAGTCTTTAGGGCTTATCGATGTATTTCCTCTTCCATCTTTCAGAACCTCCACGAAGGTATCTGACTGTCCTTCGCGCAACCCTAAACAATGATTCAGGCACTTATGCGCCTCTGTGACTATGTTACTATCTTGTTTCCCTAATTATCTTAGTGGTTAGCCAACTTTATCATGCAATTAAGATTACCCTCACGTAAACATATATTATTACTTGCGTTCAAATAACAGATAGAAACAGATACATTCGTGCATCAATTTAACATTATAATGTAAACATAGAACTTAAAATATCATAATTGGATGCAATAATCAGAGACAAAAAACACAGTGATTCCAGAATACTTCTCTTTATTTATGATTCAAGTTCCCAGTACAGACTCTATCTGCCCTATGCACACAGCTGCAGGGGTCTGCGCACTCAGCTGTAGACTTCCACCCTAGGCCTCTACGCACTCAGCTGCAGAGCCTCTTCCTATGCTAAGACTCTCGCTCTTAGCTCACCCAAACTTACCAATGACTCATGACTTCTAACTTACTTACTGTCTATCTACTTAGATCTTCTAAGACTTCCCTTTTTATACAATCCCATGGTCCACGGACCATGGGTAAATCTCCAAAACTGTCACAACTTATCTAGAATAAGGGCAGAAAGCCCTTTTAACTTTAGACATCTTCATGGTCCACGACCACAAAATGCAGAGACTTTACATTTATTTACACAAAATTCAGGCCTTCTGCCCCAAAACTTGGGTGTTTAACCCAAGAATTAACCCCTAGGGGACCCATTCCCAATAGGCCCCCAACAAAAACATGGTGACTCACCCTCGAGTCACTCGGCTAGCATGAAGATCTTGTCACAAAGATCTCCCATCTCGACCTGGACAACTGCTACCGCGGTGGCACACTGCATTTCCGCCTGCTTCAGCTCCTCGACCAACTGTTCTGTCACTGGCCCTGCACTATCAGCTTGTAGCTTCTACTGAGTCTCTTGCAGACTGGCCAACTTTCCTTCAATGGTGGTTGTGATCTCATAGGCCTCATCCAACCAAGTCTTCAAGCGAGCCTTCAGCATGACTTCCTTGTGTTGAGTTGCGTGTACTTGTTCCTTCAATGCCTTGGCCTCTTGCAGCTTCGCGAGCCTATGTGTGATGGAAACAATTTGGGCTGTTTCCTTAACCTCATCGTAGCACTGCTGTAGTTCCTACACTTCTGTCTCCAGCCCATTGAGTTGTGTTATATTCTTTCCATGACTAGCCCACATAGTTAACTGGGGGGTTAGAGGGGGGGCAGAGCCCCCCTTCGTTGCGTCGATTGTGTAGTCGGGGGGGGGGTCATAGGGGGTTTGAGGTGTACCCATAACCCCACTTTATGGGGCCCAGTGCAGCGCCCTAGAAAATTTTGGTTTTGGACCCTATGTTAGGTTGGGCGGCCCACCTATGGTTTTGTGCATGTTTTTTGGACGCGATGGTTTTCAGTCCATGGTATTGGACACGATGGTTTTTGGTCCATGGTATTGGATGCTTCAGCATGTATAAATATGTATTATAACATTGAAAGTAACATAATAAAAAATCAAGCTGGTAGTCCTAGTTTTGGGATCAAGGGGAAATCTCTGTGCATATGTGTTTTATGTGTTATGCTCTCGCATTGTTTATTTTCTATGTTTTAGAATTCGTATGCAGGTAATTTCTGTACGGGGTTAAAACCTGCATTTGGTATCAGAGCAGTTTTGGCTTCAAGGGCATACCTTTGTTGCTGAGGGGTTTCTCTTGAGCATGTGGTAGACCTTGTTCAGTGGGAGATCTGCGAGACTGATTCTGTTGGTGAAAGAAGATGGTGAGCAATGGAAAGATAGAGATCGAGAAATTTAATGGTCAAAGTTTTGAGTTGTGGAAACTCAAGATGGAGGATCTGTTGGTGGATAAAGATCAGTGAATCGTGGTAGATTTGGGTACTAAACCAACGGGAGTGTCCGATGAAGAATGGAACAAGTTGGATCGGAAGGAAAAGAACATAGTACGATTGTGTGTCTCAGATTTAGTATTGCTGAATGTATCAGGGGAAGCTACGACGAAGGCTTTGTGGGATAAGTTAGGGACTTTGTACCAATCTAAGTCTCTGGTGAATAAACTGTTCCTGCAGAAAAAGTTGTATAACCTGAGGATAAAAGATGGAGACTCGGTGACAGAGCATCTGAATGCATTTAATACTGTGGTAAGTCAATTAGCATCTGTTGATATTAAAATTTCAGATGAAGATAAGTGCATCAATTTGTTGTGTTATCTACCAGATTCGCGGGATAGTCTGGTTATTGCAATATGTAGCAATGCAACTGCCTTGCAGTTTGATGAAATAGTCTCAGCCTTACTGATGGAGGAGATGAGACGAAAAAATATGGAGAGCTAGAATGGTGATGCCTTGTCTATATGAGGACGATCCCAGAATAGAAACAAAAATAAGTTATCGAGTGGGAGATCTAAATCTCCAGGAAAACATGTAAAGGTGGTGTGCAGGAAATGCGGAAACGAAGGGCACTACAAAAGGGACTGTAAATCTAAAGCTCTTGATAAAGGAAAGGGATCTGATGATTCTCCTTCTACAGAGGTGAAAACCACCTCAGATGAAGGTGGGGATGTGTACTTGTCTTCTTCAAGTACACATGTAGATCATGAGGCATGGTTGATTGACTTAGGTGCATCCTTTCACTTTACTCCCCATAGAGAATGGTTCTGCGAGTATGAGAAATATGATGGTTGTGATGTCTTCTTGGGGGATGACAGGAAGGCTAGAATCATTGGTTGTGGAAAAGTAAAGTTGAAGCTACAAGGTGGAAGGGTTAGAACACTTTCGGGTGTTTTTCATATTCTTGCATTGGCCAGAAATCTTATTTCTATAAGCAAGTTGGATGATGCAGGTGTAAAAACAGTGTTCGAGAAAGATACCTGCAAGATGGTTCGGGGAGCACTGGTATTGATGCGGGGAGTTCGGATTGGAGCTCTGTACAAGCTGCAAGGTAGCACTGTTGTCGATGGGTGCAACAGTTCTTTGGTTCCTGAAAGTGGAGCAGAAAATCTAGTGGTGTCTAGAGAGAAGACCATGTTGTGGCATCAAAGGTGTTGGACACCTAATCCTTAATGGGTTAGTGTGGGAGCCGAATGGACAAAAGGAGTCCAAGAGACCTTGGGATGTGAAACCCAACGGTCACATAATGCACTATAAATATATATCATTTGTCAATAAAAATTGTACTTTCATGTTTTATCTTTCATATTGTCCTTGCTGTCCATGTGTGTTTAACATGGTATCAGAGCAGGCGTATTCCTACCCTGCATAATTATTTTGAGCCATTTGTTTTATGGCCCTTATGTGTATATGCAGATCATTTCATGAATATTTTCTCAGCTAACCTGTCATTTCTCCAGCGCCATTTTTGGCCTCTCTCTGCCATTCTGAATCTTCTCAGTCGTAATAATCTTCTCTCTGACTGCCTGAAGGTCTGTCCATAAATGTTTGTTGTTCTGCATATTCCATTAAACCGTCGCCTGACATGGTACCTGCGCCTAGCATTAAACCGTAGCCTGCATTCTGCTAAACTTTGGTAGCCTGTTCATCTGGATGCGCTGACACCTGCGTCTGACATAACTGCTTTTCATGCTGCCTGAAATACGTTTGCTGCTTTGAGTATTTGTACAAATGAATGCGTTTTTCAAATAAATGTTGCCCGAATGTAATGGTATCAATTCGTATCAATTCGAATGGTTTCAAATGAATGACTGTTTCAATGCGTTTCAAATGAATGCGTATCAATGCTGCCTGGTTTCAAATGAATGACTGTTTCAATGCGTATCAATGCTACCGTTTTTTTCACATGAATGACTGTTCACATCCATCGACACGCAACGGGAATTGTTGTTGCAGCTCATGAACGCTATAGAAGAATATGACACCAGATTTTGAGAATATGAAAGTGATTCAAAGCGGCTGTTGATTCGATTCATAGCACAAATGAGCTTTTGCTTCAGTAGGCTTGGCCCTCTCTTTTTTTGCTTTTGAGAGAGAAGGCGAAGACGACAGTGCATTGTTTTCTTTATTATGGAGTTTTGGCGTTATATGCGTGTTCTTCTGGCACGACGAAAAGGAACGGTTTGAAAGGAAGAATGATATATAATATTATAAAAGGGACTTCATGACTTTTGACTTTGTAAAGAGACTCTGCCTTTCCACAAAAGGGACGTGTAGATTCTGCCCGCTGCTTTGTTTAAAGAGCACCGGCCAGCCATTCAAAGGGTCGATTTCTGTTTGTGAGCATTATGCCGTGAATTCACACCTGGAGTTGCTTGACGCAGAAGAAATCATGCAGAGAGGAATACTGAATCCATTGAATTAAAATCCAAATCTGTTTAGATGGTATGAATATCGATTTCAATGGTTAATGTAATGGAAGAAGTTAGTTCTGGGTTTTATAAACAGAACCAGTTCGAATGATGCAAATCGATTCAATTGGCAATCTATTCTCAGAGCTCTACTGGAGAATGGACTGCATCTTCAACACTTCCGTCCACGCTATCAATTCAGATTTATTGCATCAGATTTTTATCAATTCTGGATCACACCTTCCGGCAAGCTTGCTTTCAGCTTAGCTTTTCCTTTAATCACTAGTTCTTGTACTATAGTTTTAGCCGGCAAGGATATTTGCTCGACAGAACAAGAGGCTGTTTATGACGTTCAATAGATGAATAATTTTTTGTATTATTGTTGTTATGTACTTACATAGATGGAAGTTTATTAGCATTGTATTTTGTCTTGCTCAACTTCAAACGGAGCAAACCCGCTCTTCTTTCTAAAGTTATTTACAATAACAACCATTTTTAGATTGCTGGAAGTTAGTCTTTTCTCTCTGTATAAGTCCACATCATATACCACCATTGTCCATTCAAGTAACAATATCTCATGTGACCTTAAGTAATGCTGCCTCCATATCACGTTGTGGGTTTCCACCTAACAGTGTCACGGTAAAGGGTCCTCACATTATGGTGTGTTTTTTAATTATGATTGCTTCCATACGCCATTAACGAGGAGAAACAAAAAGGATTTATTATTTGGATTTGGCAGCTTGAGCTTGGAAACCAGAGCTTCCTTAATTCAAGCTATTCGGTTGATGAAATTTTCTAACGGAGGCTACACAAAATTTTGGAGCTCTACAAGTCGGATTTCTAGTTTGGTACGAAAGTAGGAGGCGTGGTTATATATTTCCATCTAGAACACAATTAGGTCCAGAAGTATCCATTTGGTGCTCTGAGCTTTGTATTTCCTTATCAACAATTGTATTTGGCTGCAACTCCTCAAGCATATGGGCCTTTGAAGTGCTTTCAGGATCATTTCCAACTTCTTATGTAGTTTCATCAACTGTTTCCGACTTTTCAACATACACGGCTGCATGTTCAGATTTAATTTCAACTGAAGTGACTAGAGTTTCAATATTTTGACAGGAAAGACAACAATTGCGAAAATGCCATGAAGATGAAAATAATTTGTTCACATATATCTTTGATATTTCTTGTGAATTTGGATTGAGATAGCTTATTCTGAATGGAGTATTAAAGTATATAAAATTTATCACCTTATTCCAAAAGTTGCATGATTTTACCATTCAGCCAATACTTGGTGCAAATCGAGAGGAGCCACTTCTAATATCTTTGAAAAATAAAAAGGGGTTAAAATAAGTGTATTTAACAGAGTTTGATTTGTTGATAAAATGGGAAGACTTTATGGAGTATTAGAGTTATTGAACACACTAATACATTCTAGTGTCGAAAACATAGTCAACATCAACAAAGACACTCTCTGTGACTTTCAGAGCTGCTTGCATAATGCATAGGAAAAGATCGATTTTTTGCAGCTTGAATCACAGCTACAACAAGAAGAGCTACATCAAAATAGACATCATTCTGAACCTGTTTTTGTTCAGAACATTGAGACAACCACCCATCAGCAGCAAGTCAATAATGTTACAGTTCATTCAAATAAAGCAGCAGTTGTACATCCAGATGCATAAACTCAGTCTGCACTTCCCAAGCCCATCATCAGACCTTGGGAACAGCTTGTCCACAACAAGCACAGAACTGGTCTTGGATATGGCAAGGACTTGTCCTTTCATATTCCAGACTATGCCAAGCCCATTCAGTTTCAGAGTGCTAGATTCATTCATGACAGTTCACCTGCTCCTCATGACAGTTCACCTCCAGCTGTCGCAGACTCTGCTCCTCTTCCATAGCAAAAACAACAACAACAATAATAGATTGTAAAATGCCAACACTGTGACCGAGTTGGCCATCTGAAAGATCACTGTTTTGATCTTCATCCATGTAAGCACTGTCATAAAACTAGCCATTCTTCACACAGATGCTTCAAAAACAAATGTCCTACAAGAACACAGATTCATCTTGGATGGATCGCTTCTTGG
Organism: Pinus tabuliformis; assembly: GCA_031772625.1. Taxonomy (NCBI): domain Eukaryota; kingdom Viridiplantae; phylum Streptophyta; class Pinopsida; order Pinales; family Pinaceae; genus Pinus; species Pinus tabuliformis. The sequence goes on along the minus strand of CM062807.1, from coordinate 527,158,140 downwards.
CAATGGGCATCAACAACCAAGAAGATATTCCAAACACATGTCAAAACCTATTCCAGAGTATTGAACAGTCTTGTAGTTGAGTTTTCTCCATCATCTCACCTTGTATCTGACAGGGGGGGAAATGATGGTCATCTACAAGCTTCAAAGTCACATCAAGCGAGCCTGAGCCACAACCTGTCACACCAGATTCAGAGTTGTAGCCAGAGACAAAGATGACCCTGAGCATGCCTTCAGTTGGCAATCTAGGACACTTCCTCTAGTAGAAGACTTCAACTTCTTGCCAGTTTTGGAAGAATTCCAGAAACAAAATTGAGAACACTTCCTCTAGCAGAAGACTCCAGCTTCTTGCCAGTTTTGGAAGAGTTCAAGGAATTGCATTAAGCATTCCAGAGTTGTTGGTCATCCTTAAGCCATCACAAGTTGAGACTTCCCTTTTCAGGTTGAAGTTCTCCCTTTTATGCGGGGTGAGACCTCCCTTTCATGGTTGAAGGTTTCCCTCTTCAAATCAATAGGAGCACTTCCTCTAGCAGAAGACTTCAGCTTCTTGCCAGTTTTGGAAGAGTTCCGGGAACTGCACTAAGCGTTCTAGTGTTGGTGGTTATCCTTAAACCACCGCCCTTTATACCAACATTTCAGAGAGCACATTCAGCCTTGTGCTGCCATGCATTTTTTGCACATTTTGTATTACAGCTCTCTTCTTGGACTCATACATAACCCTTCGGATTGAGGGGGGGAATGTTGGACACCTAATCCTCAATGGGTTAGTGTGGAAGCCGAATGGACAAAAGGAGTCCAAGAGACCTTGGGATGTGAAACCCAACGGTCACATAATGTACTATAAATATATATCATTTGTCAATAAAAATTGTACTTGCATGTTTTATCTTTCATATTGTCCTTGATGTCCATGTGTGTTTAACAAAAGGCTTGGATGTATTGGAGAGAAAGGCCTTTGAATACTTCATGGTAAAGGTATGGTAGAAGGTATGAGTAATAGCTCTCTAGATTTTGATTTCTGCGAAAATTGTGTATATGGGAAGCAGAATCAGGTGAGTTTCCCCTCTGGTAGTAAGAGGGCGAAACAGATATTAGAGCTTGTGCACAATGATTTGTTTGGACCTGTGAAGGTGACATCACTGGGTAAGTCTGTGTACTATGTATCATTTATAGATGACTTCTCAAGGAATAAATGGATATATTTCATTAAGAGGAAATCTGAAGTCTTTGACAAGTTTAAAGAATTTAAGGCTCTTGTGGAAAATCAGACAGAGAAGAAGATAAAGGTGCTGAGGATAGATAATGGTGGAGAGTTTTCTAGCAAGGAATTTGAAGAATTATGTAAGAATTGTGGTATATCACAGCAGAAGACTACTCCATATACACCTCAGAAAAATGGAGTTGTAGAAAGAATGAACAAGACATTGATGGAAAGGGCAAGAAGCATGCTCAGTGGAGCAGGATTAGGACAAGAATTCTAGGCAGAGGCGGTGGATAATGCATGTTACCTGGTCAATAGGTCACCTTCATCAAAGTTGGAGGATAAGACTCCACAAGAGGTATGGACCGGTAAGAAACCCTCTCTTTCACATATAAGGGTATTTGGATGTGATGCATATGTACATGTTCCAAAGGAGAAACGAACCAAGTTGGATAGTAAATCTTAAAAGTGCATCTTTATTGGGTATAAGGATGGTTTAAAGGGTTATAAGCTTTGGAATCCAGTAACAAGGAAGGTTGTGTACAGCCAAGATGTGGTGTTCAGAGAGGTGAAAGATGTTATTAAACATGAAGTCCAACCAAAGGAACCTGAGAAGATAGAGTTTGAGCTAAAGGAGGAAGAATCAGACTCTATAACAGAGGAGGAATCAAAAGATGAAGAGCCACAAACTCCGGCTGTGAGAAGATAAGTTCAAGAAAGAAGGCAACCAGAAAGGTATAGTCCATCTACTTTCTGTTCAAATTTTGCTTTGTCTGTTATTGATGATGATCCCAGAACTATGAAGGAAGAAGTGGATTCAGAGGATGGAAAACTCTGGAAAGAGGCCATGGTTGATGAAATGGCATCTTTGCACAAAAATGAGACTTGGGATCTGGTGGAGTTGCGGGATGGAAGGAAACCCATTGGTAAAAAATGGGTGTTCAAGAAGAAGACAAATGCAAATGGAAAGGTGGAGAAATACAAATCTCAGTTGGTAGCAAAAGGTTATTCCTAGGTGCCGGAAATTGATTTTGGTGATATTTTTTCTCCTGTTGCCAAGGAAACTTCTATTAGATTACTTTTATTTGTTGCTGCTGATTTTGATTTTAAGGTAGAACAGATGCATGTGAAGACACCATTTCTTCATGGGGATCTATAAGAGGAGATCTACATGAAGCAACCTAAAGGCTTTGCGGTGAGGGTTAAGAAAGAACTGGTATGCAAGTTAAAGAAGTATCTGTATGGGTTAAAACAGTCACCAAGGATCTGGTATTAGAAATTTGATACATTTATATGGGGACTTGGGTTCAACAGAAGCAAAGCAGATCACTGTGTGTATTTTAAATTAATTGGTGACCGTGTTATTTATCTAGTCTTGTATGTGAATGATATGTTTGCTGGTTGGAAATGATAAAGAAATTATCCAAGATTTGAAGATCCAATTGTCCTCCAAATTCGACATGAAAGATCTTGGTGCTGAAAACTATATTTTGGGCATGGAAATTAAAAGAAATCGGGCAAAGAGGAAGCTCTGGTTAAACCAGAGGAAGTATGTTGAGACAATACTGCAAAGGTTTAATATGTAGGATAGTAAACCGGTGAAGGTTCCTATTCCTATAGGTGTGAGGTTATCTGCTGAAAAGTGTCCCAAGACACAAGAAGAGGAAGATGGCATGTCCCATGCTCCATATGCAAGTGCAGTTGGTAGCCTGATGTATGCAATGGTTTGTACTAGACCAGACATTGCACATGCAGTGGGAGTATTGAGTAGGTTTATGTCAAAACTAGGGAAGGAGCACTGGACAGCAGTGAAGCGGGTTTTCAGGTATTTGTGTGGCACTAGTGATTATGGTTTGTGCTACTAAGGAAGACCAGGATTGGACAAAGTTTTGGATATTCATGGCTTTGTTGATGCAGACTAGGCTGGAGATCTGGATCAGAGAAGATCTACAAGTGGGTATGTGTTTAACCTATTTGGAGGTGTAGTCAGTTGGATGAGTAAGAAACAATCTGTAGTGGAACTATCAACTACAGGGGCAGAATACATGGCAGCCACTCATGCAAGCAAGGAAGCAGTTTGGTTGCAGAGATTGTGTTCAAGTATGGGGTTAGTACAGGGAGATATAAGGATAGACTGTGATAGCCAAAGTGCAATTTTCTTGGAAAAGAACCCTGCATGTCATTCAAAGACAAAGCACATTGATGTTCAGTATCACTTTGTGAGGGATATGATAGAAGACAAAAAGGTGTTGCTGGTAAAGGTGGACACTTTGAGAAATACTGCAAATGCATTGACAAAATCTGTGAGCTCTGAGAAGTTCTCTTGGTGTAGAGAGACAATGGGTGTTTCAGGGCTGGAGAAATGACTAAGCTCTCTTGTGGCCCCTTGTGGAAAGAAAACAACAAGTGGGAGAATGTTGGGTTGTGTTATATTCTTTCCACGACTAGCCCACATAGTTAACCGGGGGGTTAGAGGGGGGGCGAAGCCCCCCTTCGTTGCACTGATTGTGTAGCGGGGGGGTCACAGGGGGTTTGAGGTGTACCCGTAACCCCACTTTATGGGGTCTGGGGCAGCGCCCCATAAAATTTTGGTTTTGGACCCTATGTTAGGTTGGACGAACCCACCTATGGTTTTGTGCATGATTTTTGCACATGTTTTTTGGACGCGATGGTTTTCAGTCCATGGTATTGGACGTGATGGTTTTCGGTCCATGGGATGCTTCGGCATGTATAAATATGTATTATAACATTGAAAGGAACATAATGAAAAATCAAGCTGGTAGTCCTGGTTTTTGGATTCAGGGGAAATCTCTGTGTATATGTGTTTTATGTGTTATGCTCTCGCATTGTTTATTTTTTGTGTTTTAGAATTTGTATGCTGGTAATTTCTATAGGGGGTTAAAACCTACACATCCTTTTTACATTGGGGTCCTCTTGTAGGCTGGTGAGGACCTCAAGCGACTGCTAAAAAAGTGTCATGCAGTTGGTCACTGCACTTGCTACCATTGCTACTGCATATCTCATAATAGTTGTGCGCTGCTCCCTAACTTCTGGCGGAGTCGAAGGTTGGGCCTTCAACTGCAACTTCATGATCTTGAGATTTAGCTCCAGATGAACCTTGGACTACTCCGTGCATGCATCGCACACTCCTGCAGTGAGTTTTCGAACCTACACATTGACTGGCTTAGCCTCGGGGATGTGCAACTTCGAGACAATCCGGCATGCTTCATCTACAACCTTAGTTAGGCACTGATTTTTATCTGTGAAATCGGTCACAACGTTGATGGCAGAGTCTCTTTGCATAGCCAACTTATCGGTGTTGAACTTTTGCTCGCTGATCACTTGTAAAGCATGCTATTCATGGGCCTGAAGTTCCGCAATTACTCCATCCTACAGAAGATGAAGCGCCTCGGTAGGAAGAACGACCAAGTTAATTCACACTCCCTTGAGGGCACTGACAGTGGGCTTGTTAGCTTTGGTCGCCATCGTCAATGCTCCATCTAGAAGCACTATGGCTCGGGGGTCCTATGTGCACAGCATCCCTGTGGCTTCTGAGGTGCCAAGGGCCAAAATTGTGGCTGTCGCACTAGTCTGAGTTTGTGATACATGGATCTACAGCTCTCATAGACTCATTTGAATGTTCCCCAATGACTATTGCTACTGCTACTCAAACTGTTGCAACAATTCTGTGTTGGCATCCCTCCCGCACTGCATCCCCTATATCATGTAGATCACCCTTTGTCAGGGTGATCAGATCCAGAGATGTCTTGCTAGCCTTGGACTTCTTCCATGGCCCTACCTTTTCTGGCTCTCTAGTGCACTTGATACAGAACAAAGTCATCTTCGGGTCCGCTCCTCCCTGTTTCGTCTGTTCATCCTCTTCTTCGTCTATCTCTAGTGAAGGCAACCTCCGACCTCCATCAAAACCACGCTCCTCTTCTCCTGCCTGCCCACCTGACTGTTGCATGGCAACATGCTCTACCTTAGCCTTGTTGTTGGTCTCCTTTTTCCTCTTTGCAACCATCTGTTCCATCTTCATCTTGGCCTCTTCCTTCTTGCATTGTGCAGTGGTCTTGCTTGATCCCGTAGCCAAGTTCGAGGTAGTGCACCACTCTTCCGGCCAACAGTCAAGGACCGCATCGATCGCATCATCTGTGGCCAAATAGGGCAAGTTGTGCCACTTTTTCTCAGGGTCCTTTTGTGCCCATATTGAGATGTGGTGGAAGTCAGCCTTGAATTCCACGTACTCCTGCAACCTGTCAAAATTAGTAGGCGATAACTGCGGCTTGCGGTTGATGGCCATATGCATGTTCATCTCCATTAAGGTCCAAAATATCTTGTTGTCTTTTATCCTCTGAGGATCCTTAGTCACCCACAGCAAAGTGTACTTCACGGCCTCTGGTAGGTCTGGTGCGACTGAAGGAACTGAATGTCTTCAGGTAGCTCCCATGCTACCAGCACTATGGATAGGAAGAGCCATGCATAGTGAAATGTCTAGTTGAGATCCTACGCCTCACGACAGTTCACGTGGAACTCACCGTAGAGGTAGCGTGCCCAATTAAATTGAACTCCCTCCGCGCTTTGGGCTGCCAAAGCTATGACTGGTGCCGACGCTTTGTCTGCCTAATACTTCCACATGACCTTCCCTACTAAGAGTTGCGTTGCCACTTTGAGTGTAGGGTCACAAATGCTCAAAATGGCATAACCACGCGACTTCTTTACCAACTTAAGTTTTTCTGACATGGTCTTCGCGAGGGCATGCTTGCCAACCTTCCCGCCAAACATCATTGCCGAATTTTCCCCTGTGTACGATAGCCTTGTGATCCTATGGATAAGCCTATCAGTGATGGGTATTGGCTCCTCCAGCCACAAAAACCCATCGTGTACCAAGCACAATAGCTGCTTGATTACCACCATTGTGATGGACGTGCAGTTGTAATGCGGCACCCATAGCAGGTTGAGCAATCCTGCCTTATCCACGCCTCTCAGCCACTTCCGAGGCTCCAATGCAGGTGCATGATTTGATCTGCTACTGGGTGAGGAAACCGCTCTATGTCTGCTAAATCCCAGTCTTCTAATTTCAAAAGGGGGACACGCCCCAAGCGCGGTCCTTCGAACAAAATTTGGTGCGGCAAGAGGGATGTGTGTAGGGTGACCTTACTTTCATCAATGTCTTTAGGCACCTTGGTCTTACCACTGCGTAGAGGAACATACTCGGGCAACTTAGTGATGGGGTCAAACCCCTCAATCTCAACATCCTTTGTTTTCACCCCTACATCCTCATCATCCATTGGGATATCCTCAATGTCTTCTTCTTCTGGCTCTAGGTTAATTGTCTTTCCCTTTTCCTGTGTGGTGGGCTTATACTTTTGCGGGTGTTTTCTGGGAGATGCGCGCACCGACTATGGTGGCGTGGCCTGCTTGCCCTTCTTGTTCTTAGTACCCTCCTTGGTCGGGGTAGGCCTTGGTCTAGGTGACCGTGGCGACTTCGATACTTCAACTGGTATATCTGTAGGTGCGACCTCTGGGCCAGCTCCTTCTATTGCCATAGCCACTTCTGGAACAACTCCCTCGATTATCACTGCTTTCGTGCTCATAGTTTCAGTGGGTGTCGACATAATGCTTCATAATAACTCCTGATTCACTTGTGGTAATGTCTCAAACATAGATCTTGCTAGAAAAACTTCGAAGGTTTCACAGTTCATGTGTGCCTGGGAGCTCAACAACTCAATTCTCAAAATGCCAAGTGTTTTTTGATGGGCAGCCACCTGTAATTTATAGGCACTTTCGAATTCAAATCCAACTATTCCCCCCAAAATCGGTTCATTAATGCTAGATTGGAGACAAATTTCCAAAGATCTTGACGATAAATTTTACTTAAATTCTGCCCCCCTCTCCATTTGGTCATTCTTTCATCATCAAATCATGAACAATGACTTTAATAGTCACTTTCCAGCTGCTCTGCATGGTTTCTCCCCTGGTAGTGCAACCCTCTACGCACTGTTGTGGACTATGTGACATTCCCTCATTCCACGCAACTCTCGAACCTGGGTAGTGTAGTTTATAGTCCTGTGCTTCCTTTTAGCTGCCTGGAGCACTAAGACTGTGCTTCCCTCATATAGTCACCTAGCTAGATAACTGGTGTATGGCTTCAATCGGCTGCCATTCACCTTGCCTGGGAAGGGTTATCCATTCAATTTGACCAACTAAACTGCTCCACCATCAGTAATCTCCTTGATGACATATGGCCCTAGCCAATGCGTCCGAAATATCCCTAGAAATTTATCAAATTTACTATCACATAACAAGACTAGATCACTTACCTTGAAGGTGTGCAGTTTGATGTGCCGATCGTGCCATGCCTTTTCGCGCTCTTTTTGAACTTGTTGATGAAATCCAACTAGAAATAAGTCCTCCTCAAGCTCTGTTAGCTGTGCGAGCCTTTCTTTCAGGGTTCCGTAGTCCACCATTCCTATGAGTGTCACTATGCATAGACTAGGTACAATGTATTCCATTGGCATCACAGCTTCTACGCCATACATGAGTCTGAAAGGCATTTTCCCTGTCAATTTCTTGCAAGTCGTTCTATAGGCCCATAGCACCACTGGTACGCGCACATCCCAGTCATTTCTATGAGCATTGCAGACCTTCATCAGTGTGTTCTCCAATATCTTATTGAATGATTCCACCGTCCCATTGGCTTGCGGGAGATAAGGCATACTCTTCTGATGATACACCTGAAATTCTTCTATCAACACACTAATTGTTTCGTTAAGAAAGTGCATACCGCGATTGCTCATCAAGATCTTTGGATAGCCAAATCTTGTCAATATCTATTAAAAAATAAACTTTGTTGTTGTCACACCTGTACAGTCCTTCACAGGCTACGCCTCTACCCACCTGGTCAAGCACTCAGTCGTGGTGATGATGTACCACGCACCTATCTTCTTTCCTTGAGGCTAAATTGGAACCACAAAGTCAATTGCTCATTTCTCAAATGGTTGTAACATCACCTGCGACATCAAAGGCAGTTCATCCCTCCGTGATGGCCTGCCAATCCTTTGACATGCGTCACATGCCCTACAATATTCTTTCGCATCCTTATGTAGGGTTGGCCACCACAACCCAGCATGTAGAACCTTCTGTGCTATTGCTTTTCCTGCATAATGTCCTCCTACAGCTCCATGAGCCTTCGCGAGAATGATGCTTCATTCAAAGTCAGGTACATACATCGCAATATTTCGTCTGACCCTATTTTGTACAAATTCCCTGCAATGACGGAGAAGTCTGCCGCACACACTACTAGCTCCTTCTTCTGCTGGCTTGTATACCCTTTTGGAGCAGTTCCTGTCGTTAGGAAATGTATGATATCCTCAAAGTGGCTGTCCACGATGCACACTACAAAGAACTACGTGTCAGGAAGCCCCTCCTCCAAATTAGTAGGTTCCTCTCCCATTTCAATGCGTGACAAATGGTCAAGTCCCGCATTCAGTTGTCCTGGCTTCATAATAACTTCAAAGTCATACTCTTGGAACAACAACAACCATCTGCAGATCTTCCCCCCCAACACAGGCTTATTGACCAGTTATTTCAACGCAGAATGATTCATATTCATTTTAAAATGTCCACCCAGCAAATAGTGCCTGAAATTTTGGAGCACGTACACCATGGCTAGTCGTTCGCGCTCTGTAGTGGAATAATTCTTTGCAGCCTTGGACAAATTCTTGCTCATGAATGCTATAGGATGGTCCAATTACCCCTTGCCCACCTACGTCAGCATGGCCCCCAATGCAATACATGACGCGTCCATGTGCACATGAAATTCCTTCTTCTAGTTCGGGAAGACTAGGATTGTCGTGATGACCATTTTCTCTTTTAGCACGTCCAAGCTCTTATGGCATTCATTATTCCAATAGAACGTAGCATCCTTCTTCAACAACTTCTCCATGGCCACGACTGGGCATAGCTCTTGATGAACTTCCTATAGTATCTGGTATGCCCTAAAGTTGCGCACAACTATTTCACATTCCTTGGCACCTCCAAGTTGATTATCACCATGATATTCTTGGGGTCTACAATCAATCCTTGTCTGCATACCACATGACCCAGCAGGATCCTGAAAGGGACACAAAACAGACACTTCTTTATATTGAGGCGATCTAGTACCTCCAACATGTATCTAACATCAAGCGTAGACTTGCCACATGGCGCTTGACCAATCCAAACACTGTCTAATCGTCAAAGTATACCTCCATAAACTTATGAATGAAGTCTTTAAATGCCACAATGACTATGCGTGAAAATATTGCTGACACATTCTTCAGCCCAAAAGGCATTATAGTGTACTGAAAACATCCCCATTCAGTCACGAAGGTCATCTTACTTCTATCCTTAGGCACGATTTTGATCTGATGGTACCCATAAAACCCATCAGTGAAAGAGTATGCTTCTTGGCCACCTACATTATCTAGGACTTCGTCAGTGAATGAGTTTGGGAAAGGATCATGCATGCAAGCATCATTCAGCTTATGGATATCCACGCATATCCTTATTTCTTCTTTTTGTTACTTTTCCTGAACCACTATCAAGCTTACCCAATCAAATTCTTCCACTGGTTCAATAATTCATGCCGCGAGCATCTTATCTAACTCAGCGCGAACCCTTTCCTTATAATTAGGATTAAGGTGGTAAGGTATTTGTTTTACAGGTTTCATGTCCGGTTTCAGGGTGATCTTCATGACACCCAAGTCTCCTATTGTCCATTTTAAATAAGAAAACTTCATGGGGAACAAATCCTGATATTCACGGAGGAGCTCAACGACCTTATCTACTGTCGCATCATCCCAATGGTCCCCAATCTTTGAAAATTTTAGTTCCACCTCTATGCCAATGTTGACCTGCCTAGTTTTCAGTGGCGCGGTTATGTCTAGATCCTTTATCTATGGACCTTCAACCTCGCGGTGACCTTCAGTTTCCAGAATATTGATCTTTCTGGGATTCTCGTCTTCTTCTTCAGTGGTCATGTTATAGAATTCTAGGGCGTGACTCAGCTGGGTAGTCCAATCAGGTTGGACCAGGTCCAAAGGATCTTGTGGTATCCTAAATATCACGGCTTTAACCTCCTATAGCACCATTTCAATACAGTCAAACCCATCCTCAAAGCTGACTGTCATTATAAATCCCTGGCGCAAGATGTCCCATTCTTTAGTGCCATGGCGGAGCTCTATTTCCAAATACTAATTCATCGGTGTGACATCTAGGGTATGACAGAACATATGCACACATTCAGGTTGGGGCTCCACTCCATAAGCCTTAGTCAATTTGGCTAAGTGATCATGCGGATCATCCCTTCCATCATACTTATCTGTCATCCACACTGTTGGATTCCCAAAATGTATTCTCATCATCCTCCTATAGTCGCGCCAATCACTGAAATTATCCTTGTGCGTACGCCACCATATTGCGCGCATAGCATGTAGTACCCAGGCCAAGGCCTGGAAGCGATGTTTCTCCAACTTTTCTCTCTCAAATGCATCCAATAATCGATCAACATCAGTTAGCCCATCATAGTGATGCAGATCCCTAAATTCAGATGACACGTAACGTAATGACTTGGTCATCATATTACAACGCAGTGTAAATATTTCATGCAGCCAGTTCTGCCAGTGTTGTAATTCTTCATCTGAATCTGACGTATAGGAGCTTTCACTGTCCCATGCAATACCTCTTTCTGATGTTGGATTTACCCAATCTCGGTCTCGCGCCGTTATCTTGTAAATCTGGTCCAGATCATCATCACTTTCATAATCTCGGATGAGCTCTGTATAGCATGGTCCTTTCGCAGGATCCAACGGCACCACCACATGGAGAAAATTCTTTTCAAATATCATATTTCGCTTCTTTAGGTTGATTACCCCATTCATGTCAGTGGCCCAATCGATTCCAAGGAGTGCAGGGTATGGATTGCTATCATCCACAATCTATATTACTTCAAAATCTGCCAGTGCGTTCGCGCCCTCGATGTCAACTTTTACCCCTTTCCGCCTCTCCATTGGGATAATTTTCTATTGATTCGCCATTATTAACTGGATTGGAGACCACTGGAGCCCAATTCTCCCCATTCTTTTCCAAGTATGTTTTGGCAAAACATTCGCGTAAGACCCCAGATCCAGGATAACTTGGTTCATTTCGTATTCCCCTATCTGCACGATGAGTCTCATTTCATGCCCATTCCTTTACTTGAGCTTGCCAAGCTTCTTGACCACGTGCATTTCACCAGTAGCACCATCCTTACCAGTGCACCGATTGATCAGTTCCTGCAGGCCTTTCACATCCTTACTATCGCAGAGAAGTTTCATGCAGGTCTCCAAGAATGTGGTAATCATGGATGCGTTCATTTCTTCAACTAGTTTCTCTTGACTTCCCGAGGTAGAGGCCTCATCAAAGCTTTTATTTGCTTCCATAAATGTTTCTTTTGCGTGCTTCAGATTAAAGCTAGTCTCTTTTTTTAGTGCTTTGCAGACCCATTCGCCTTCTGTAGGCTACTTGCCTTTATCCTCCCTCGTCGTAGTTCTGCTTCGTAGCATAATGTTTACCCTAGCGTCTTCCTCACGAGGCTCAACCCTCATCATCTGGAGGTTCTGTGTCGGCTGTGGAAGCTGCGTCCCCTTTCTGCAAATCTTAGCCAATAATATTGGGCAATCCTTAGTCGCATGGTCAAACTGAGTATAGTAGCGGCATGACAATCACATTGGATTCGGATAGTCCCTTGCGTAGTGTCTTTGGCCTCCACAATTGTAACAAATCAGCTGTCCTCGGCCTCTACCAGGCCCTCCTCCACCTCGGCCTCGGCCATGCTCCTGGTACTAACCTCGTGTTCCCCCAATGCCTTGGTCTAGAGGCCTTGTTTTTTCCTACACCCTGTATGCAGGTGTCCTGTCCATCATTAATTTGTAACTACGGAAATTGTGCTCATCGTGACCTACTGATTGAAAAAAATTGCAAAAGAGATGTTGTGGTGTTTGTACAAATTTTTGCAGCAAATGGAAATTGTCGGTCGCATGTTTCCCAGGCACCTGGCATATAGCACACCATAGCATGGGCCCTGTACTTGGCTTTGTCGCAGCTTCCAGTCGTAGAGGCATTGGTCCCACTGCTACAACATAGTTTGCGAAGACTAGGTAGTGATCCTTGTCATGCCCCTGACCCTTGCATTTTAGGTGCCAAACTTCTTCGCGTGCCTCTGACCGAGCTATTTTTTCATTCTTCAAACTTTGGATTTCGAGAAAAAGGTTTTGCAACTACGCATGAATCTGCTGAACCCCTAGACTAGCATCCTGCATTGGTATCTCATGCAGCCTCATCGCGATTTCCAGAGATTCTGCCTGGGTCCCCATCTTCTGTTGTGATAGCGCAACCCTTAGGTGGGGTAGGAGTGAGGCCATGAACCATTCATGGTGCTACTCATTAGTTAGGTTCATGTTGGCCTCACGAATCATAGACTTCAACCTTTGGTCTAAATCCCAGGGCGTCTCCCCAAGCTTCGTCATGATCTCCTTGAACCCTACAATCGACTGTGCTTGAGACTTAGGTCTAGTGAATGCTCTATTCAGCGCAACTTGGATATCTACCAATGCGGATGTTAGGTTATCAGTACTGTACTTAATGTACCACATTAGTGTGCGGTCCTGCAAAGCACTGACCAACGTATCTTTCTTTATCTAGTTGTTTATGATACCCTGAGCTTCCCATACAACCTTCGCGACAAACCAAAACTGGTCCAGATCTTCATTTCCTACAACCTTGAACACAGGTAGCTTTAAGAAGTTCGCCATGTTGAACAACGGTGGAGGTGGGGGTGGTGTGGGCGATGGGGTGAGAGGTGGGGGTGAGGATGGAGGTGGTGTAGGTATTCACAGGAACCCTTATCTTATCAGCTGAACAACACTCAGTGGAGAAGACTATGCTGCTCCTTTGTCATCACTCAAAGGAGGCTCGATCAGTGGGCTATACTTAGGATCTTTTCTTCCTCCATCCCTAAAAGATTTTCTGCTTCACCTAGCTCCAAACATCAAGTTAACCATGTAACCCGCTGTTCACACAAGAACATATTAATTCAAGTATTTAGTGACTTTAAATACTTACCTCGTGGTACTTTGAAGAAGCGACACTCTGCTTCATTGTAACTGACAGAGGTATCGACCGCGAACTTTGTCACAAATCCTCCTATGATGCGGTCAAGCCAATGGTCAACAACGCGCGTGATCTTATCTTCATACGCTTCCAATCTCCTTACTAACTCTAGTTTCCAAACAATCGGAGTGTTAAGCCTCCACCTTCCTTGGTCGTCTGCCAACTTCGCGATCCACTCGTATAACTCCATTGGAAAGGAACAGAAGAAGATTTCGTGTATTTCTGTGTACAGGTATTTGTCCAACCACTATTATTTCATCAATCGAGGATTCTTGTTTTCTTGCGCTGCGAATTCGTGGATCTTTCTATCCAACCAGTTTTCAATCTATTTCTTAGTTGGATTCCAATGATACGACATCACACATCTCGTTATGCAGATCCTTGTCCTGGAAATGGAATCATTTGTTGGCTTAGAGGGCCCTGACCTAGGTTCAGCATTGAGCAACCAAGCAAATCCCTACACTACTGGCCCTTTTGGCATTAATCCGCGGAGCGCGGACTGAAGTCTCACCCGAAGTAGTATGGGGGGATGTAGGAACCAAGTTTCTACACCTTGAGATAATCATGATGTCGATTTTATACCCTTACTTCTATCATCGCACAGATCGATAAGCCTTTAGGGCTTATCGATGTATTTCCTCTTCTATCTTTCAGAACCTCCGTAAAGGTATCTGATTGTCCTTCGTGCAACCGTAAATAATGATTCAGGCACTTACGCGCCTCTGTAACTATGTTACTATCTTGTTTCCCTAATTATCTTAATGGTTAGCCAACTTTATCATGCAATTAAGATTACCCTCGCGTAAACATATATTATTACTTGCGTTCAAATAATAGATAGAAATAGATACATTCGCACATCAATTTAACATTATAATGTAAACCCAGAACTTAACATATCATAACCGGATGCAATAATCAGAGACATAAAACACAGTGATTCCAGAATACTTCTCTTTATTTATGATTCAAGTTCCTAGTATAAAATCTATCCTCCATGCGCACACAGCTGCAGTGGTCCGTGTACTCAGCTGCGAACTTCCACCCTAGGCCTCTGCGCACTTAGCTGTAGAACGTCTTCTTGCACTAAGACTCTCTCTCTTAGCTCACCAAAAATTACCAATGACTCATGAATTCTATCTTACTTACTGCTTGTCTACTTAGATCTTCTAAGACTTTTCTTTTTTATATAATCCCATGGTCCTCAGACCATGGGTAGATCTCCAAAACCGACACAACTTATCTAGACTAAGGGCGAAAAACCCTTTTAACTTTAGATATCTTCGCGCTCTGTGACCATAAAATGCGGAGACTTTACATTTCTTTACACAAAAGTTGGGCCTTCTGCCCCAAAACTTGGGTGTTTAACCCCAAAATTGACCCCCAGGGGACCCGTTTCCAACAGTGCTCATGCCTCCTAATAGTGAATAGGGGTCTACAAACCTGAAGTGATCCATGAGTGGGAGGTATCTATCAAATGATGTGGATGTTTATCATATGAAAGGAAAGGTGGTGATAAACATGTCGAGATGATGGATCCAATGGTGAATTTAAGAGAAATGATGTCAAGATATGAAAATATTAAGAGGAAGCCTATCATGCTAAGTGGTGAATGATACCTGCTCTGTTACTTGAATGTTGGTCTGTTGGTTGAAGCGGATTGTTTGTGATGTACTTGCAATATACATGGAAAATACCCCAAGTGAAAGCATATTTTTAAAATATATACATAATCTGTGATTGACTGAATGATATGAGTTAAAGAACGAGAGAATGCATACCTGAAATGAGTTTTTGAGCATGTAGCGGGTCCAAAAAATGAGTTTTGGCAATTACTGGAATGAAGAGTTCCATGATGGAGATGGTGTGGTATTAATCCTTGTGTCTCTTCTGATTTTGTCAACGGAGGTCCCAAGCTTCTGTAATGGGCTCTAAAAAATGTCGAAAAGGGTGATAGATAGGGCTGAGGGGGCCAAATATCACTTTGTTTTGAGCTTGAGAGGTCAAAGCTAGCTTTGGGAGCGTTTCTTGCCATTATAGTCAGCCAGAGTAGTAGGGACACGCATGAGGAGAGACAAGTAAGGGTTTGTACCCTAGTCTTTGTAATTTTGGTAGTTTTAGGGTAGATAGGTCATATAGGGGTCCCCTATATGGCATTTTGAGGTTGGGTTTTATGGCCGCGTGGGCGACTCTTGTGTAGTCACACGGTTGCTGCATGAAACCCTGAGTTTTGCGTGATGACGTTGTGAAAAAAAGGCCCTCAAACACACGGTCCATGTGTCTGAGTTGGGATAATTCATGAAAGTACCCTTTGGGGGTTGCCGCAGCTTAGTCACCAGACCGCACGTGGTCTATGTGTGTTATGAAACCAGCTCAAGAAAAGATAGAAAAGAGAGATCAACGCCTTAGAATTCAGCCTCTTCGAGGGGGCAACCTCCTTTACATTACATAAATGAACAATTCTTGGATGATTCAAATGAAAAAACCTCCTTTCTATATATAGGAGTCTAATGAGTCACAATATAATCCAGCCGACCTAACAATAATAATATAAAGCCACAAAAATAACAATAGAGGGATTCTATGGGCACATTAATAACAATATGGGGGGCAATGGGGGCACAAAAATATAAATAAGGGGTATAACTAAAATAGTAATGGGGTAATCACTAGTATTATAGGGACCCAACATGCCCCTCTCCTTCAAAAAAGTGTTGTCCTCAACACTTGAGTAGTTCTGGATATTTCTGCATAAAATTCTCATCCTCCCATGTGGAATCTTCAGCGGATAAGTTCTTCCACTTGATAAGGTACTCTGAAATTGATCGATTTCGTAGCTGTCGAGTTCTTGTTTCTATAACTGCTCCGATTCCAATATAATTTTTCCTTCCTCGTCAGGTTCTGGAAATATTGTTTGAACTGGGAGCTTGTCGCCTATAACCTTCTTTAAGCATGAAACATGGAAAACTGGGTGCAATCGAGAAGCTGCAGGAAGCTCCAATTTGTATGCCATAGTACCAATCTTTTGCAACACCTTGTACGGACCATAATACTTTGGTGATAATTTATTATCCTTCTTAGCTTGCTTGAGGGACATTTTCTTATATGGTTGTAGCCATAGGAATACCCAATCACCTACATCAAAACTTCTTTCACTACGATGTTGATCTGCCTGTTGTTTCATTCTATTCTGTGCCAACACAAGGTTATCCTTTAAGAGTTGGAGGACTTGTTGTTGATGTTTGATGTGATGTTCCACTGCCTGAACCTTAGAATTTTCTCTTAAATATGATGTGATGGATGGTGGTTGATACCCATAAAGTGCCATAAATGGGGTCATTTTTGTTGCTGTATGAAAGGAAGAGTTATACCACCATTCAGCCAGAGGCAACCATTTGACCCATTGTGTCTGTTTATCAGATACAAAGCAATGAAGATATCCTTCCAAACATTTGTTTACTATCTCAGTTTTCCCATCAGATTGAGGATGATAAGATGAGCTATGAGCTAACTGAGTACCAAGACGAGAAAATAATTCTGTCCAAAAATTTCCAGTGAAAATGGGATCTCTGTCACTTACAATAATCTTTGGGTTTCCATGTAGCTTTTGAATTGTTTCCATAAATGCAGTAGAAACTGTATTGGCTGTAAATGGATGTGATAATGCACAAAAGTGTGCATACTTGGTAAGTCTGTCAACTACCACCATGATGACACTCTTTCCCTCAGACTTGGGTAAACCTGTGATAAAATCCATTGATACCTCCTCCCAACGTTGGCTTGGAATGGATAAAGGTTGTAATAGACCCGGTGTCTTAATTGTTTCAACTTTATTTTGTTGGCAAACCAAACATTCTGCCACAAACTTTTGAATATCTGATTTAAGGCCATCCCAAAAAAATTCCTTCTTAACCCTGTGGTAAGTTTTTAAAAATCCTGAGTGCCCTCCTAAGGGAGAAGTGTGCAATTTCATAAGAATCTTTTGTTTTAGCTGGGAATTCTTACAGAGGTATAAGTGATCTTTGTACCATAACTAATCATTTTTCCAGCTAAATGTATCAGACGTACTGGAATCTTGTTGTAGCTTTCGAATAAGAGCCCACACTTCTTCGTCATTCTTCCATTCCTCCCTTGCTTCATTTATCCAATCTGGTTGGATGATAGAAATAGCGCACAACAATGCTTCCACATCCTCATCCTTTCTTGAGAGTGCATCTGCCACCACATTTTGCTTCCCTTTTTTGTAGATGATTTCAAAGTCATAACCCAACATCTTTGTGACCCACTTTTGTTGCTCTTCAGAGGATAATCTTTGTTCTAAAAAGTATTTAAGGCTATCATGATCCGTTTTTACCTTGAAGTGTCTTCCCATTAGGTAGGGTCGCCATTTCTTAAGTGCATGGAGTATTGCCAACATTTCCTTCTCATAAATAGCTTTTCTTAGAAACTTTCCCTTGATTGGACGACTTTCAAAAGCAATGGGTCTTTCATCTTGCATTAGAACAGCACCAATTCCATTTCCTGAAGCATCACATTCCACAATAAAGGTTTTTGTGAAGTCTGGTGTAGCTAAGACCGGTGCTTGGCACATTGCCTCTTTAAGATGTTCAAAGGCCTTTGTTGCTTCTGGAGTCCATGAAAATGCATCTTTCTTCAATAATGTCATTAGAGGTGCTGCTATTCTCCCATAATTCTTAACAAACTTGTGATAATACCCTGTCAACCCAAGAAATCCGCGCAAATGCTTTATGGATGTGGGGATTTTCCATTCCTTAATGGCTTTAATTTTGCTAGGGTCTACCTTAACTCCTTCATGAGATACAATATGACCCAAATATTCCACCTCCTGGACTCCAAAAAAACATTTGGATCTTTTGGCATATAATTTTTTCTCCTCTAATAGTTGTAGCACCCTGTCAACATGTTCAACATGATCCTTCCAAGACTTGTTGTAGATAAGTATATCATCAAAAAATACTAACACAAATTTTCTAAGGAATGGTTTGAAAATTGAATTCATCAAACCTTGAAATGTTGAAGGTGCATTGGTAAGGCCAAAAGGCATGACCAAAAATTCATAATGACCCTCATGAGTTCTAAATGCCGTTTTCAGAATGTCTTCAATCTTCATTCTGATTTGATGATATCCTGAATGAAGATCCAACTTGGTGAAGTAAATTGATCCATGCAATTCATCCAGTAATTCATCAATGATAGGAATGGGGAACTTATCTTTAATAGTGAGCTTGTTGAGCTCCCTATAAACCGGACACATGCGCCATGATCCATCCTTCTTGTGCACCAATACTACTGGAGCAGAGAAAGAACTTTGACTCGGTTGAATTATACCAGCCTCTAGCATTTCTGCAACCATACGTTCAATTTCACTTTTCTGGACATAGGGATATCTGTACGGCCTGATGTTTGGAGGAACACTTCCTGGAATCAGATGAATAGCATGATCATGATCACGCATAGGTGGGAGACCTTTGGGAGTCTCAAATACCTTGGAATGATTGTCCAGGACTTTTTGGAGATCTGGAGAAATAGATGATTCCAATGTGGAAACATCTAGCGAACATAATTGTGTAGTTACACCTCTTTGCTCCTTTTTTAGAAGCTTTGTCATGCCATTAGAGCTGATTATCTTTCCTGGTTTCCCTGCAATACCCCTTAATTCAACTTCCTTTCCTTCCACAGAAAATTTCATGAAAAGTTCTTGAAAATTAAAAGCTATTGTACCCAAGGATTGTAGCCATTGGACTCCTAGTACAACATCAGCACCTCCCATTGGAATGGAAAGCATTGGGCTAGTCAATACATATTCTCCCATGGATAGCTTGATATTATGGCACTTTCCAGACCAATTTATTGTTCCTCCATTTGCAATCATCACTTGACACTCTGGTGCTGGATATAGGAAGCAATTCAATTCTTTTGCTACCCTACAATCAATAAAATTGTGGGTGCTTCCTGAATCAATCAACACTATTACCTTTTTCTTCTTGATTTGTCCTTCTATCTTGATGGTTTGAGGAGTGGTAATTCCCGCCAATGCATTACAAGATATGGTCGGATTTATTTGTTCTTCATCTAGGCTTTGTTCCTGGAATATATCCTCTTCTTTGGACCTTTCTTGCTCCTTTTCTTCTTCCTCTTCACAATCTATGTAGAATAATTTCTTCTCAGCACACTTATGACCTTTTGTGTATTTTCTATCACAATTGTAACAAAGCCCTTTTGCTCTTTTTTCTTCCAATTGTTGTGGTGTCAACCTTGTAGGTTGTGGAAGACTATGGGCAACAACACTTCCGTCTTTATAGTTGTGAATTGTATGCTTCCTAGTTGCCATAATTTTGCTTTCCATTTTTCTTGCTAACCTGAATGCCTTCTCTAATGAATCAGGTTCCCAAAGGCGCACATCATGTTGGATATTATCCTTTAAAGACCCTATGAACACATCAATCCTATGCTCCTCTGGAATATCTTTTACCCTTATGTTCAATTTTTGGAACTCCTCAATGTGCTCCATTATTGAGCCCTTTTGTTTGAGACTTATCAATTGGCTAAAAAAAGTGTTGCTTTTTGTATCCTCATAATGTGCTATCAATTCTTCCGTAAAAATTGCCCAAGTGATAAACTGTTTACGAGAACAAAGCCATTGATACCATACAAACTGATTTGGTTCCAAATATAAAGTTGCCATACGTACCTTTTGTGTGTTTTGCACATTATTGAGATCGAAGAATTGCTCCATCTATAATATCCATGTGGCGGGATCCTTATCATCAAACTTCCTCATATCGATTTTTGGAACATGGTGAGTCTTCGATCCAACATTAGAGTCTATGGAATCATGATTAAAATTTCTTTTGTTCTCATCATGAGTTTCCTTTAGTACTCTTTCACCCTTAGTGACCATTTCTTGTAGCAACTTATTCATATTTATCTTCAATTCTTCCATCTTATCATCCATGCCATCAATTTTACCGTCCATGCCATTCACCTTAGCTTCCATGCCATCCATCTTAGCTTCCATGCCCTTTATCTTAGATTCCACGCCATTTATCTTAGCATCTGTTAGGTTTTGTGAGCGTGACATTTGTTGCACTTGTTCTTGTAATTTTGATATATCATGTAGCATTTCTTCCTCTTCTTCATGAGTCATGCTAGAGCTTTCAGGTTCCTTACTAGGTGTTTGCATTTTCTTTCCTCGGGGCATCAGTTACCGATAATAATGCTTTACTATGCTCTTTAAATTCCTTCAAACCAAGCTTATGCAAAAATTTAAAAAAACTACACACCTTTTTTTCTTTGTAGAAGCCTGATATTGAATCTGATGTATCTCTGTAATTTCGAATCATCCAGTTCTGAAATTTTGACCTGTAGTATCCTTCTATGTCCTCTTTCCAATGCCACTATTTTGATCCAAATTGGATTCTCCAAGAAAGAGTTATTCACAATCTCCCGCAGTGACCTGATTATAGACTAGCTCAGTAGAGCGAACTTGTACGAAGTGATACGTGTCACTGTTTCAACCTTTGACTCTGAAAAATATATAAAAGAAAACTACAGTCCGTTCTCTTTCTGTACCTTCTTACTAAATTTCAATCCGATGCTCAGAAAGAAAGTTATGACGATTTTCCCCAGGTCACCTGTTTTGAGTGTAATTCAGGAGTCTGCAAAAAGACCAACTTCCTCAGATCATATCTCTGATAATGTCACGCGAAAAACTCTGAAATTCGGACCCAAGGTTCAACAAGATTTCTTCTCAAATGGGTTTTTTTTCTGACTTCTGAAACGTCACAGAAAAAAAGTTATAGCGAAAATTCCACGATGACCTGTTTGGAGCAGCGAAACCCTAGAATCCAAAGCTCTAATACCAAATGTTATGAAACCAGCCCAAGTAAAGATAGAAAAGAGAGATCAACGCCTTAGAATTCAGCCTCTTCGAGGGGGCAACCTCCTTTACATTACATAAATGAACAATTCTTGGATGATTCAAATGACAAAACCTCCTTTCTATATGTAGGAGTCTAATGAGTCACAATATAATCCAGCCGACCTAACAATAATAATATAAAGCCACAAAAATAACAATAGAGGGATTCTATGGGCACATTAATAACAATATGGGGGGCAATGGGGGCACAAAAATATAAATAAGGGGTATAACTACAATAGTAATGGGGTAATCACTAGTATTATAGGGACCCAACAGTGTGTCTATTTCAAACAGATACGCGCGGGTCATGCGTCCGTGTTAAACACAGACGTGCAATCTTTGATGCTTTGGTCACCACGACATATGGCATGATAGACACATGTACGCATGTCTGTTTGAGAAATAGACATGTGTTACATGTGGATAATAGGAGCATAAACACACAACTATAAAAAAAGTGGGGTTGTTCTCTTTTTTTTTGTAGCTTAGGGAGCTAAAGATTGATCCTTGATATCCTTGATGACATGATGATTTGGGGAGAGAAAGACTGGGTGAACCTACACGTGGAGGTTGCAGGGGATCCAACAACTAGCTAGTTGTTTTCTAAGTGGGGTTTAATGAAGTTTCTTTAGAACCCCATATTGAGATCGTAGGATAGGTTCCTGTTATTTTTGATCCGTTGTTGGAATGCAGACCGACAAGTCATGATGATAAACATGATTGATTTGCCAATATCGACCCATACCGATATCTACTTTGTGACTGGTTTTCTACCTCGCGGGGAGGATTTTCCACATCCACTGCTAGCTGGGCATGTGGATATCCATTGCTAAATGGAGGGTGAGAGTGAGGCTCACTGCGGACCTAACCTTTGTGAAGAGGGTTACATTAGGATTACTGCCATTTTGGATCTCACTGAGTGGGATTCTCTAGTGATGATTGTTAGATTGGAGGGGTCAGAATCCCCCCACAAAGTATCGGGGCCGCAGATAGCGATCCTATAGAAACTGTAGGTGGGCCACTTCTTTGATTGAGCTTAGTTATTATATGGGGGCATGATGTCCTAGTTGACACAGGTGCAATGTGGCGCTCTTTAGAGATTTTTCTACGTGAGTTTTATATAAAGCATCATGTATGAGAGGGTTGTGATGCTATGTCCTTTTCTAGTAGTACTGGTGGGACCTGTCAGGGACCCTTGTATGAGACAGTGAGCACTTGGGATGCCACGAGCTAGTGGTGGTGTTGCAAGCTGTTATTGGAATGCCACCATGGAGGATTAGTTTAACTCCAATCCTCAATTGATTTTGGAGTTCCCTTACCATGGCATGGACTTCCAGGGAGATCCAGACATGTGGCGTCCTCGAGGTGATGCCTGGGGACCAACAGATATGAGAGTTTTTGGTTTTCCGCATTTGCATATATATTTTTTACATGTGTAGGTATGGTTTTTATATATTATGTGTTAGAAAATTATATATTACAGAGCAATGGATCACATGAAATATTGCAGAAATATAAACATAGAAAATGCATAAAACAAGAGAGAAACAGATATGCGTGGTTGACCCAGTTTGGGCTATGTGCATGGAGAAACAACTAGTCCTTCCTTTTATATTATCCACCAAACTAAAGAGATACAACCTACAATAGATCCACTGTAATTCCCTCTTCTCTCTCAATCTCCTCTCTCTTCCTCACTCAGTATACAAATATACATAGACGGAATACAATTCCCTCATATATAGCGAGGGGTTGCCTTCTAGGGAAAAAAACCCTAAATTAAACATAACTTCTACCATCAAATCTCCGCCTAATGAACGACCCAGATTGACCACGAAATTACAACATTTTTCAAGGCAATTTTACATCTATTTTTACCTTCAAGGGCACTACCCCCGATCCCCTCGCCAGGGGGGGGGCTCCCAAAGGTCGCAACTACCCCCCTAGACCCCCCCTGCAGTGGATATTTTACAGGGAATGCGGTGATACCTTTGAATACATAAGATAATCAGGCTTCACACCCAACAATCTCCCACTTGGAGATTGGTTATAGCAACTCCACCACTGCTTCATTTGTTGGACAATGACTGCACTCTGGACCTAGCTGTTTCTCATCTTCTTCATCATACTTGAAGACCAATTGAAACTTAGTAGACTCTCAGTTTCTCCTTGGTTACAACTTTTGTTAACATATCTGTAGGATTCTGGCTAGTGTGTATCTTTTGCAGCTTCAACTGTCCATCTTCCAATGCTGACCGTATGAAATGGTACTTGAGCTGTATATGTTTAGTCTTGGAATGAAATGTAGAGTTCTTTGCAAGATGTATGGCACTCTGGTTGTCACTATATAACCTGCCCAACTCTTGCTTCTTACCCAATTCATCCAGAAACCTTTGTAACCAAATCATTTATTTACTAGCCTCTGTAGCAGCAACATACTCTGCTTCTATTGTTGAGAGTGCAACAACACTTTGTAGTTTTGAGACCCAACTAACAGCTATTCCACCTACAGTAAACACATACCCTGTGGTGCTCCTCTTGTTATCTCTATCACCCGCCATATTTGCATCAACATATCCCTGTAGAGAAATGTTTGAACCTCCAAAGCATAATTCTTGATTTGTGGTACCTCTCAAATACCTGAGAATCCACTTCATTGCCATTCAATCTTCTTTTCCTGGATTGTTCATGTACCTGCTTACAACTCCCACTGCATGTGCAATATTAGGCCTTGTGCAGACCATTGCATACATTAAGCTTCCAACTGCTAATGCATATGGAAATTTAGACATATGAGCCATTTCTTCTTGAGTCTTGGGACACTCCTCCTTAATTTGAAATAGCTAGCCAAAGGTATACTAACTGGTTTTACATTCTTCATATTAAACCTTTTCAACACCTTTTCTATGTACTCACTTTGAGACAATGTTAATTTGTGATTCTTCCTCTCTCTAGTTATTCTCATACCAAGGATTTGTTTTGCAGCACTCAAATCCTTCATTGCAAATGAGTTCACAAATTTTCTTTTAAGCACATTTATTTCCAGCATGTTAGAACATGCAAAAAGCATGTCATCTACATACAATAACAATATAATATAGCTACCATCATTTTTCATTTTGAGATAAACACAATGATCAGAGTGACATCTAGTATAACCTTGTTCAGACATAAACCTGTCAAATTTTAGATACCACTGCCTTGGAGCCTATTTTAAGCCATACAAGCTCTTCTTCAACCTACACACTAGTTTCTCCTTCCCTTTTACCTCATAACCTTGTGGCTGCTGCATATATATCTCTTCCTCTAGATCCCCATGGAGAAAGGCTGTCTTTACATCTAACTGCTCAAGATGAAAATCTTCAGTGACTACTAGACTTAAAATAGTTCTGATTGAAGTCATTTTAATAACAGGAGAAAATATCTCATCAAAGTCTATACCCTTTTTCTGTGCAAACCTTTCACCACAAGTCTAGCTTTATACCTTTTTCTACCTCCATCTTATTTCTTCAACTTGTAAACCCATTTATTCTGCAATGTTGTTTTACCTACAGGAAAATTGACTAAGTCCCAAGTCTTGTTATGTGCTAAGGATTCCATCTCTTATTTCATGACTTTCTCCCACTTCTTCTTGGTTTCTACTTGCACTGCTTCTTCATAACATTCTGGTTCACCAGAATCAGTCAACGATACATAATATAGTGAAGGAGAGTATCATTCAGGGGGTCTACTTATCCTGGTAGATATTATAACACCACTTTCAGGTGTTTGAGGCACTTGTTGCTGTTGTGGTTGTTGTTCTGGCTGTTGATCATTATGATTTTCAAGCACCATCACTTTTTTCTGTGATCTCTTCAAGCACTGTGTATTCTCTGTTTTCTTTTTCCTGCTTCTTTTCCTGCAACTAATCCTTATACAAAAATTTTTCATTGAATATGACATCTCTGCTCCTAATGATTTTGTGTTTTTCATAATCATAAAAGTGATAACCAAAATCATTAACACCATATCCAATAAAGGTACATTTCTTTGATTTTGCCTCAAGCTTTGTTCTATTTTCTTTATTAATGTGGACAAAGGATTCACACCAAAAGTCTTTAAAAAAGAGTAGTTTACCTTTTTACCTGTCCATGCCTCCTCTGGAATACCACCATCCAAGGAACTTGAAGGCCCTCTGTTTATTAGATAAACAACGGTATCTACAACATCTACCCAAAATTGTAAAGACAATCTTGCATACAATCTCATGCACCTTGCATGCTCCATGATTGTCCTGTTCATTCTTTCTGACACACCATTCTCTTGTGGTGTTCGTAGAACTGTCTTCTCTCTGCGAATTCCATTCTCTGAATAGTACCTATCAAACTCTTTGCTGCAATATTCACCTCCATTCTCTGATTTGAGACACTTCAACTTTTTTCTTGTCTCATTTTCAACCAAAGCTTTCCATTTCTTGAAACTATCAAATACATCAGATTTATTTCGAATACAAGAAATCTAGGTTTTTCTAGTTGCATCATCAATAAAAGTAACATAATAACGAGAGCCACCAAGAGATGATACGTGAGAAGGTCCCCATACATCTATATGCACAAGCTCTAATTTTTCTCTCTTCTTTTCTTTTCCAACTCTGAGGAATCTGACTCTCTTACGTTTTCCATAAACACAATTCTCACAGAATTTTAAATCAACATGCTTTAAACCTGAAAAAAAATTTCTTGAGTGAAGAATGTGCCCAAGACTATGATGCCACGATGCTGTATCTTCTCTTGTAGAGGTTAAAGCATTAATCGAATTAGAAATACCATTGCATAAATACAATGTACCAACCTTTTCTCCTTTTGCTATTACCAGGGATCCTTTAGTGACCTTCCAAGTTTTATCTGTAAAAGTATTCACACAGCCTTCACCTCCCAACTTCCCTGTTGAAATAAGATTTTTCTTTAGATCCGGAACATGCCTTACCTCCTTCAATAGCCATTGATTTCGATTCTACTGTTTTATGAAAAATGTACCCATTCCAATGGTTTTACAAGGTTTATCATCCCCCAATCAAACCTGTCCAAAATCTCCTTGAACATAATCATGAAAATGTTTCCTATCAGGTGTGGCATGGAGTGAGACCCCTTAATCTACCACCCAGGCATCAATAATATTTTCTAAAGAAAGAATCAAAGAATCTTGCAACACATCACCTATCACATTTGCTTCATGATTGTTTTCTTGCTATGCGTCTCCTTGTTTTCCCTTCCGAGACTTGCAGTCTTTCTTCAGGTGTCCTTTCTTCCCACATTTCCAGCACACTATCCCTGATCTGGACTTGGATCTTCCTTTCCTTGAATTACTGCAATATCTTGGGCTCTTTCATATTTCTAGTTTTCTTCCCCTAGTCTCTGCAGTCAAAGCATTACCTGATCTCTCACCGAAAGTTTTCCGTCACATTTCGTCGCTAAGGATTGCACCGAAATACTATACTTTAAAGTACTAGATCCAGAGAAAAAATTACTAATGGCCATAACTAAACCATTCCAACTTTCTAGCAATGAGCATAGAAATAACAGAGCCCTAACTTCATCATCAAAATTTACCCCTACAAAACTTAAATGACTGGTATCTGTATTAAATTCATTTAAATGATCAGCAAAAAATCCACTTTCTGACATTTTCATATTAAATAAACGCTTCATAAGAAATAAATTATTTGAGGCGAAGGTTTTTTCATATAGTTTAGCCAATGTTGACATTAAACCCTCTGTTTTCGTTTCCTTTGAAATATTAAAGGCTACTGACACTGCTAGGAATAGCCGTATTGTTCCAAGTGCCTTTCTGTCGAGAATATCCCATTCTGTGTCTGTCATACTCATCGGCTTCTTTGCCTTTCCGCTCAATGGTTGGTATAGATCTCTCTGATATAGATAATATTCCATATGCATCTTCCACAGTTGGTAGTTTTGGCCGTTAAATTTTTCGACCCTAAACCTACCATCTTCCGCCATTTCTCCCACTTGAACCAGGAACCCTTCTCTCCTATGAGTTTATCAGCCAAATAGACCTTCGGCTCTGATACCAGTTGTTAGAAAATTATATATTACAGAGGAATGGAACACATAAAATATTGCAGAAATATAAATATAGAGAACGCATAAAACAAGAGAGACACATATATACGTGGTTCACCCAGTTTGGGCTACGTCCACGGAGAAACAACCAATCCTTCCTTTTATATTATCTAGCATACTGAAGAGATACAACCTATAGCAAATCCACTGTAATTCTTTCTTCTCTCTCAATCTCCCCTCTCTTCCTCACTCAGAATACAGATATACATAGACGCAATACAATTCCCTCATATATAGCGAGGGGTTTCCCTCTAGGAAAAAAACCCTAAATTAAACATAGCTTCTACCGTCAGATCTCTGCCTAATGAACTACCTAGATTGACCACAAAATTACAACATTTTTGAAGGCAATTTTACATCTATTTTTAGCTTCGGGGGCACTGCCCCCGATCCCCCCGCTAGGGGGGGGGGGCTCCCAAAGGTCACAGCCGCCCCCCATGGACCAACCTGCAATGAATATTTTACGGGCGGTGTTGCTGCCCCATTATGAATTGGGGTCCAACACGGTGATACCTTTGAATACAGGAGATAATCAGGCTCCACACCCAACATGATGATACTGATACCATGTTTATTTACTTGAAAATGCGGTGTCGTGGGGGAAACCACTGGCCTACTTGGTAGGCCATGATCCAAGATGCATTGGTGTTAGAGGGTTAGCACCCGTGCCCCAGAGACCAAGGGATGCAAGGCCACATGCTGGGCCTGAGCAGTCGGAGTAGCTGCGCCAGTTAGAGATTAGTGGACCCGCTGGTGAGGGTAGCAGTGCAATGGCGGGCATGGACACATAGTGGTGGCGTGAGCATGCTGAGGAAGAAAAGGCGCGATTGGTAGCTGTAGAGGCTGAGCTACAGAGTTACAGTGGCACCTGGGGAAAAGCTGAGGCTCTAACTAGAGGGTTTCCCATCGAGGGTTGGGCAGGGTTGGAGGAGGTCATCGTGGAGACAATGATGTTGCTTGAGTGAGCAAATTGATCAGTTTTGCACCGTGTAGCTATGGTGGGGGCTACGTTTGGTCCCATTTTGGCTCCTAGCATGGAGATTGGTCCATGGGAGTGCTAGAGAGACCTGTGGGTCTATATTTTTGATGATACTATGTATGCACTAAGGAAATCACCCATTATGAGTATGCTCCCTTGTAGTTTTGACTTATTAATCCTCGTTGTGGGCCAGTGGATTATATGGCTATTTTTGTATTCATATATATTTTTTGATATGTATAGACAAGATGATTTTTTGGTGGCTTTTATGATGTGTCATATGTGTCTATAATTTTTGACATATTTATGCATTTGTTTGAGATGGATATTATGCTCATGGTTTATGTATCTTGATGGTTATATATGTGATAAATACTACTATAGAATTTGATTAGCTATGCGATCAGATGTGTGGTTTTGATCCCTTGGTATATGCGTAAATGTGATATGATCGAAATGTCGAGCTAACCTTTTAGCATGCAGATACTTCTTAAAAAGGCATGAATCACGAACCTGAAAGGTCTTGTTCAACTGTGATACAACGGGGAATCAAGGAATACATGTAGGTGACAGATACCTAAGTGGTGGGTATTGGCCAAGAGACCTATGATGATGTCGTATTCAGCTTGATTGTTGGTGGCTGACCCGATACAAAGTCTGTTAGAAGACAAGGTGTCCAGTCAGGAGAGTATATAGCCCAACCTGCAGCAGCAAGGTTTTGTGACAATTAAGATGCGCCATCAACAAATTTGTGGTGATAGGATGGTAGATGATCCATTTGTGACACATGATGAGAGAGTGATGTTTAGATTGAATCCATGATGAGGTGATCATCATAAAAAATAAGTCATGCTGCATATATGTACATTCTAACATTTTATGGGTGAAATTTTTTGAGGGAGAGACCATTGACGGGATTTTTTAGGTAAGTTCCATTGGGCTCTAACAAGATGTATGCCCCCTTAAGGAGGAAATATTTGATGATGTATGGGCCCTTCCATAGGGTTTCTAACTTCCCAGGTCCTACCATTTCTTTGAAACATCATAGCGAAGGACTAATTCCCCCTCATTAAACGTCTGAGGGGTGATGTTGTGATAAAATGAGGTTTTGACCCTCTTCTTGTGTGATTCGTTATTCTGAAGGGATTCTCATCGAATTTTATCGAGAAGCTCCAACTATACCAACCTTTGTTCCAAAGGTTTGGTTTCATTTAAAAGGTCGATGGCTGAGTGTAAGGTAGGGATGTCAGACTCAATGGGAAGTATTGCTTTTACTCCATATACTATTTGGAAGGGTGTAAACCCTGTATATGCCTTGATCGCTGTGCAATATGCACATAGGGCTGAGAACACTAGATGGTGCCAATTGGTTTTGTGAGTGTTGACCATGCATTATAACATGGTTTTGAGAAATGTTGACAACTTCTACCTGACCGTTGGATTGCGGGTAGTATGGTGAAGCAAACTCGTGTGAGAAACCAAGGTGTTGGGATAACTATTGAAATATTTCATTCTCAAAATTTTTACCATGGTATGATACCAACTCTTCGGGAACACCAAACCGTGTTATGACATGGTTCAAGAAAAGCCATGCTATGGTTTTTGTGGTGTTATTATACGTGGGCATTACTTCTGGCCATTTAGTGAAATAGTTCACGACAACCACAATGTATTTGTGGTTGCTCGAATATGGGGGGTTACAGGTCATGAAGTCGATGCCCCAATTGCAAAAGGGATCATCCACGATGAATGGATGTAAGGGAGTGGGTGGAAGTCATGCCTTATGAGTTTATCATTAGTATCATTCACATATTTTGACTTCCTGTATGCAATTGTGGAAGGGGGTGGGCCATAAATAACTAGCATGAAGGATTTTTTGGGCGATGGCCATCCTCGAGAGGTGGCTGCCACTAGCCCCACTATGGAAACAATTTAAGGCTTGATCAACTTGTTGGTGATTGAGGCATCAAAGTAGGATGGTTTCGATGCCTCATCGATATAGGACATCCCCAAAAAAGAGGTAGTGGGGGGCCTGGTGGCGTATGCACCTTGATTGTCATGGGTAAGTAGGGGTTTGAACTTTTGAGTTCATAAAAAGGGGAGGATGTCTCCATACGAGGGGCCATCCATTGATACTAAAAATAGATGTTCATCAAGAAGAGTCTCATTAATGGGAGAGCCACAAGTCTCTATTGGGAGATCCGTGATAAACTCATCCAAGATGAGTGATTTTTTTCTCTTAGTAGAATTCAAACGTAGATCAAATTCTTATAGAATAATAATCCACCAAACATAATAGTGGTTCATCATATGGTGAGTGAGAAGATACCTCATGGGGTTAATGGCTGCTATTACGGTAGTGGTTCGAAGGATGATATAATGCTGAAGATTTTGTACAGAATGTATGAGGGCTAAGGCAATTTTTTCTTCTGGCTCATACTTCAATGCAAGCCCAGATAAGTTCTTGCTGACATAATAAACTACATGCTCCTTGTTATCTAGTCCATCTTGGACTAACACCTTGACGATGGCTACCTCTGATGCTGGTAGGTATAGGGTGTAGTCTTTATTGTGGTTAGGTGGGCTAATCAAAGGAGCTTGAGATAATTCATCTTTTAAAGTTTCAAATGATTTTTGAGCTCGATCATCCCAATAGAAGGGAATATCCTGATGAAGGAGGCATAGGAAACCTTATGCACAAGTAGCATAATCAGAGACAAAGCATCATAAGAAATTGGCCTTACCTTGCAAAATTTGTAATTGTTTTAATGTTTTTGGAGGTGGTACCTCCTTGATGGCTTGGAATTTTAGAGGGTTGACTCTTATACCTTGCTGGGAAACTATGAAACCCAATAGTCTTCCAAAGTTGAAAAAAAACACACATTTGAGAGGGTTCAAGCGCAAGTTATATTGTCGACATCTTTGAAAGAATAAGAATAAGTCCTCTAAATGGTTAGCATGATTCTTGGAACATACTGTAAGGTCATTCAGATATGTAAGGATGAGATGAGCTAGATCATGGAAGATGTAGTTCATGGCCCGCTGGAAGGTGGTGCCAACATTTTTAAGACCAAAAGGCATAACTTGGTATGTAAATGTACCCCAAGGGGTTGTGAATGTGGCATTTTACTAATCTATATGGCGAATCTAGATTTGGTTGTACCCAGAGAACCCATCCATGAATGATAGGGCCTCATGATTGGTGCAAGCATCGATGACTTGGTCAATGAATGGAGTCAGGTAATTGTATTTAGGACATGCTTTGTTCAGATCCCTAAAATTAGTACAAACACGGATGGTGCACTGTTTTTTCATGACAGGTACAGGGTTAGAAACCCAAGATGTGTAAGAAATAGGATATATGAACCCAATTTTGTGGAGTTCATCGGTTTCCTATTTGATTGCTTTTCCTTAGAAGGATGTAACTGACGTTGTTTCTTTCGGATGGGATGGGCATCAGGCCACGTGTCAATATGATGTTCCACAATGGTGGGGCCAATGCCTGACATATTAGAGTAATCCCATGCAAAATATCCTTGTATTCTTGGAACAAGGATGTGTATTCAATTATTTCTTCTGGAGAGCATGCTGCCCCCAGGGAGATATTTTGAATTTTCCAAGTTTGCTTGAAATATTCACCTTGGTGGTAGGTGAAATATTGGACACGTTCCCTTCCTCAAATGCATCTGGTGCTAAGATGGGATTTTTGAACCAATCGACCTCTCTTGGTGGGAGGAAATATGTGGATTCAATGGCATAGATATTGTGAATTTGTGCATTGATGGGAATTTTTTTTAGGGTATAAAAAATGAACGATGGTGCAAGGCATCCCAAGGATATTCAGGTTCCATCATGGCTTCTAGAATATCTTCATTTGAGTGAAAAAGATTATCTAGCGTTGACTTGGGTTGCCTGAGGTCTTGAAGTTGGGATTTATACCTGGTTGTGCTAGTCGACAAACAAGAATATGATTCGTTGGTTGATTCCATAGAACTAAGCGAGGTTGAAAAAGTGCAGATGGGATGGTTCTGCATCATTGATGGTGTTACCATCAGTGAGGTGGATTTTGCGATCTTGATACTGAAAAATGATGATCATATAACACAAATCATGCTTTCTATGGATGAGGAAATGAATCGTATATGATGTTTCATGTCGTCAGCATTGAGTGGTGTTAGAATTTTGGTTATGGTGGGTTGATGCCGTGTGGGAGGTAGTTCTGGTATTCTTGTTGGCATAAAAGGGGCAAGAATAGCTTCCTCTATAGGATTTTGACGTTGATTCCCAAGCTTTCAAAATGTTTGTAACATATGGCATGTCTTAGTGCTATTAGAGATACTGGTACATATACCTCACACTGGACTAGAACTAACTGAATGGATAGTATGGGAGGTGGTACTAATCATAGTATAAGATGTTGATGCCTGGTTGATGTCATGAGATGGAATATCCTGAGGTGGTATCCATATCTGGACTTAGTATTGTTGTGACATGGCTGCCTCGTGTGGGTTTGCCTTAGTGCTTCTCTTGCTTCATGGAAATGTTGAAGGTACTGACAATTCCTTGTATGGGGGAATTGAGAGCAGATGCGACAGTAACATCGTGTGATTTTCACTTGATTGAAGAGATGGATATGTGGAATTTGGACCACTAAGTGGAAGATGTCATTGAACTTAATCAATTCATGACATTCATTCACTAAATGGTTGGGTTTATTACATAGGGTACATGTGAGGGGTGATCTTTTTTCTTGGTGGCTTTATATCATTTTTTTCCTGTGTTAGAGTCGGTTTGGTCAGTCCTTCGTCAGAGATCAAAACTCTTTATGCATTTCATTTTTAGGTGTCCCGCTCCATTCACTCAGCTGCATTTCGCTAGGGGCATGCCATAATCTGACGGAGAAAGGTCATGCTAGTCATTTCCCCTCATGTCAGGCTCCTGCTGGTTTAGGTCTTTTGTCAATGATCACCAAAGTCCATGACAATCGAGGTCTGGTCCTTTAATGGACAAAGGTCATTTTCGATCATTAGGTCTAGGGATTTATCAGTTTGGTCTTTAAATATGTCCAATAAAGCCATGCAGGCTAGAGAGAGGCCCTTATAAAGCAATAATTCACAGAGTTTCATCGTCATATTGATAAACTTCGACTGTTCTTCAAAACTCTGTTTTGAAGAAAAGTCAAACAGTGTCATTGGTGATAAAATTTTCAAAGAGATTGACAGTTGATTTCTCTAGGCACAGTCATGGTTTCCATGGCCAAATGCCCTATCATGCAATCCCCGAAAAGAGTGTCGAAAATTTCATCATTTGAGCCAAAATTTCAAATGAAAAGTGAAAATTAGTGTTGATTTAAGTCAGTGAAAAAGTGGCAAAACATGACATTAGAAAAATGGGTTTCTGAAAAAGCAAAATTTAAATCATGACCTCCAAGTCTTTATACACAAGTTTACATCAAAAATCAAAGTCATTGTGCAATCAAAGGCATAGGGAAAACATTGCAAAGTCGTGGAGTGTGCATCGTGCGTTTTGGAGCAAAGTTGGAGGCGGTTTCAACGCGCGGCACATATAGACTAGGGCGCGGCGCACACAGACAAAGGGCCAAAAACTTGCCAAAACTCCCTCAAATCTTTTGTGGATGCTCATCAAGCTCAAGAGATAGGCTCTATAACATCAATGGTTCCTCAAATTATGTAAATGATATAGTGATGTATGCCTACGATTGAAATGCAACAAAACTCATAAAGCAACCACAAGAAAACACAAAGGGCCATTTTTGCTAGGGTTGTGTAATTGTGTTGTTGATGCCAAGGTCCCATTTTCCCTTCCTTACCATTTTTCCTTATTCTCCCATGCCATTTTTCCTATTATCACTACCCTAAAACACTACCAAACCCTATTCCCTTCCCCCTCCTCCTATTGGTCAATACAAACCCCAAAACCTACCTTATAAAAAACCCCAAACCCTACCTTGTCAAAGCCCCTACATATCCCTAAACAAACTTCCCCCCATAACCCCTATTCCCATCACATTAATCCCTTCCTAATACTCCCTTTGTTTCATTGTTCCCCTTGGTGGCAGATATCACAAACAATACCCAACTTCACCATCATCAAAGGGAAGCCTAAGTACAGTATATAAACAGTAGTCATGGCATCTGAGGGTTCATCAGAGTATGAGGTGGAAACTCACAGTGATACAGCTTCAGGAGAACAGGCTCCCAGGAGACATCATAGGAGTGGCAAACATGTTAGGGATGAGCCAAACACCCTCACTGAATTGCAGGCATGCCCTCTTGCTATGCCATGCTTCCAGCACCTAGCATGTTTTGAATTTTGTCAAAAGGTGGATAATGTTAGAGTTCATCACGAGTTGGCCCGTCTTTTTGTGCTTCATCTACATGGAGGTCAGTCTATCTTGGCCGAGGTCACCTTCACATTGACACCCGAAACTATCTCAGTGGCAATAGGCATACCAAATGTTGGAGAACAGTGGCATAAGAAGAAGAAGGTGGATAGGCAATACTATGAGCCTTACATTAAGGCCAGTTTTTTAAGGCATCTCACAAGAGTCTTCCCATTCAGATATTTGAAAGATGAGTATGCTCCGCTCTGAAATTGATCATGAAGTACTTCAGTTGTGAGGGGAGGTTCTCTTGCCTATATGCCTATCACATCAGGTTGCTCATGCACTTTACCAGGGTGCGGATGATGAACCTCCCATTTTTCCTTTGCAGGAACATAGAGAGGATGAACAATTTCATGCAGCATAAGACTCTTCAGCAGCAGCTTAACAGTGTCTATCACTTTGCTCTTATCCGGATTTTGGTGGATCATCAGTTGGGATTGCAGGGCATTGCTTGGGAGAACTTCATCTCCCGGGACTTCTTCAGCACTCCACAGGTAGTATCAAAGACAGATCATAAGATAGGTGGTCCTTCTCATCAGTATGAGCACCATGAGACTGATACTATACCAGTATTCATCACCTATCAAAGAGGCAGTAGAAATTTGTTTGCAGTGGCAAAGCGAGTGTTATCTCCACCCGTGGTGGAAGGGGCCTCACTTCCTACATTGACGACACAGGAACAGGATAGATGTAAGGAGCCAATGCATGATGAGGGGCCTTCAGGTGAGCCATCAGGTGAACGAGAGACAAAATTCGTTCTCCTTCATGATGATGAGACAGATACATAACCGACAAATGCAGAGCTTAGAGAGATCATCCAGGAGCAGAAATCAGTGTTTGAGGCCTTATCCCTTGACTTAGAGAGTGCTAAGTGGAACATGAAATACCTGGAGTAGAGGAACAAACAGCTGGAGGATCAGCGGGCGATCATGGAGCTACAAAACATTCGTGAGCATCGCCAAGCTGCACAAAGAAGAAGAGTTGAGCTCACGTCATTGGGGCAAGAGATCAATGAGGATCGGGAGGCGAATCTAGAGAGAGTTAACAGGCACTTGGAGAGGTTGTTGGACAAGGCTAACAAGGATCATGCCTTACTAAGGCACATGGCTTTCCATTACAGGGCACGAAACATGAGTGCAAGGGCCCGGATAAAGAGCTTGAAGGCAAAATTGAGCAAAGCAACAAAAGAGGAAAAAGAGGCAAAAGAGCAAGATCGGCTTCGAATCTTGGCTGAAGCTTCCTTGGCACAGCATATCACTTCATAGAGGACCTCCAGCCCAAATTTCAAGAAATTTGGGGAAGTTTTGGTCACATGACAATTTTTGGGCAAAACACAGGTTTTTTCTCCCTATGGCGCGACGCTAAAAATTGGGAGTTCCAAATGAAGAATGGTTTGAATTTTTGGATTCAGCATGAAAAATCATGACTACTGGTGCTTGGACAAGAAATTTGGGCAAGATCTGAGTCTCTAGGAGGTCAAAAACACCCAAAAAATGACCTCTCTGCCCCTATTTTGACACATAGGAAGCAGTCTTGGGAGAATGAAGATTTGGAGGGGCAAATGAGCACCAAATTCAGAAATTCCACTTGGGTTAGAAAGTAGACAGGACAGGATTTCCGCAAGCACACTTGGGTACATTTTGGACTCCTGAAAGTGCCTGAAAACAGGCTCCAAAGTGGCGTGGCGCACACAGAAAATGGCATGATGCATATAGGAAAAAAGCCCAATTTTACCTCCATTTTGCGAAATTTCGATTCGCGACTTCTCCAAGTGGGCCCGCTCATCTACATTTTAGTTTTTTGGCACCTAAGGTGGCATTTAAAGTATTTTCTCTCCAGATTGGCTTCTATCCAAGTGGCGAAGGAAGGCAAACGGTCACCCAAGCCATTTGTCATGTTTGTAACACTGCACCTGTAGCTGATGGTTGGCTCTTCACCTCCATTTTGTAATGATTTGAGTAACTCCCCAACCCTTGGGCATTCTATCTCTTCATAGCACATTCTATATATTGTATGCAAACTATTTGCAAAGGGTTGGTTGGCTTGTAACTTCTGGGAGACTGTGGGAAAGAAACTCTGTTTCTTCACTGTATATTTTTGACAGAGAATTAATGAAAGGCAGCGGCTCTGTTTCATGAGATTCATGTGGTTGTGAGTGTAGCAAATGTGTCTCTTATGTTTCATATGTATTTCGTTATGTTTCATAGTTCAATTCATGTTCATTTCCAGTGAAATTTTCTGAGTTAGATAAGGTAGAATTCAATTTTATTGCTCTGCCTGTGGGAAAATTTCATGTTCAGTGTTCTTCTTCTGTTGAAAAGGATTCATGTTCTTATGCCCTTTTCACTCTCCTAAGCAGTTCCTCCATTCCGCGTTATTTCGAACTAAATTTCTACACTTTCCACCTATCTTGCCTCACGAAATAATCTGTGCCTTTGTATTAAATTCTCTGTTCTTTGCTAACCGTTGGTCCCATACCATCCCAGAAGCTTGGTCATTCATAAAAATTGTTTCTTGTATCCATATTCACTTACTAGCCTAAGATCAATATCTCGCTGTAAGTCATCTCAGACCGTTTTTGCTTATCTATTTACTAAGCGTGACTCGGAGAGAGCCCTCTCCTATTCTGGCAGGGCTAGCTACTTGACTGAGCATGGTTTGTGGTTACCCTGAATTTTGCCTTCCTTCAGCCTAGGGCAGATTTAGGTGCTAACATAGTGGCGACTCCACTGGGGAACTGAAATCAAATCCTCTTACTTCTTAATAATTCTAAGCTTCTGGATGATAAGTTTAGGATTGGATAGGTTGAGTAAGTTGGTTGTGCCCTGTGATTTTTCTCAATAGCACGCTGGCTTCGAGACGATATACCAGAGCTAATCTAGACCCGGATCCTCCTCATATCTACGAAAACCCCAATTTGATTCCAAGAATCCTTCGTCAAGAGAGCACTATAACTCCCGTGTTCAAATCCCATTCATGTCCTGACATTTTTGAGTATCTTGAAGAGCTTGAGTTTGACGAACGGTTTGAAATATCATTGTTCAAGTCTAAATCTGAAAGGGCTATTGACTATACTGTCCCCAATCCACAATTTCTTGTAGATCTAGAAACCGAAAGAGCTAACTAGTTAATTGATAATTATATTGCGACACAGCCTCAAACTCCAATTGCTAGCCCCTTACAAACTGTGCAAACTCCTCCAACACCTCCAAGGCCAAATCCACCAAGAGTGATGGCTGCCCATTTTGCACCCCTGGTTCTGCCTCAAATTCTAGATGATATGCCCGCAGATTATCAAAGCAAAATCCCATTTTTTTATGGCACTCCTAACAGCATTACTGCTCAGCAACATGTAGACAAAATGGCAGACTTCTATGAACTTCATGAGATCGATGCGGAGAATGTGGCAATGAGACTCTTTGTACAGACATTTGTAGGTGAAGTGAGGAAATGTTTCAGAGTTTTGCCGGCGGCACGTATCGCTACCTTGGCCGAACTACAAAGACAATTTTTAAACTGATGGGAAGTGAAAAATAATCCCCTTCAAATCATGGCTGAATATGAACAAATCAAACGAAATGCTGGTGAGTCGGTCCAAGACTATTGTGTTAGATTCAATTCAGTTTATAACGAAATTCCAGATCATCTAAAGCCACCTGTGGGACTAGTTATGATGAAATTTCCGGATGGTTTTGATGCTGACATGGCCTACCAATTAAGAGAGAGAGAATCAGCTACAATGGAAGACATGCAGAAAATCACGGTCAGCATTGAAGAAAATCTGCTGTCTAAGAGAGTTAGAGCGAACGCAGAAAAGAAAGTCATAGTTAAGGAAGAGTCTTATTCAATGGATCAATCACTCAAGAAGGTAGAGCAGATGCTTGAAAGGGTGAAACCTGACAAACCGGACCCACAAGTTAGAAATCCTAACTTCCGTGGCTAGCAGCAACCATAATATAGAATAATACAGAGAGATCAGCGAGCCCAAGAGCAGACAGCACAACAGCTAGTACAGACACCTTTGCAGCAAAATTTTGTGCATGGACTGGAGTCAGATGAGGACGGGAATGTAATAGGTGAAGAAAACCACCTCTTTACTCCAGATGAGCTGCCTACTTACATTACTGAAGAGGAAGAGTGTGCGGTGAGTTCAGCTGCACACAAAGATGCAGATTTCATTCTAGCAAGTGACACTGTTTTACAAGAAGAATCAGAGGAGTATCAAAGGGGATATATGAATGCTCTGTCCGCACAACAGCAATGATATTCACTTAGAAACAGAGATGTGCCAGCCAAACCAATTCAGAAAAGGAAGGATGTTGAGGCATCAAAGAATGATTCATCAGCTACACAAAGGAAAGGAAAAGAGGCAGTTGGTCCGGAGAGCAGCAAATCAACATCAGCAGAACAATAATATCAGCAAGCTGCATCAAAAGAAAAGGAAAAGAAATAAATCCCAGTCAAAGAGGTAGAAAAGATTCCCGCTTTTAATTTAGAGAATGAGATTTCCAAATTAAAAGTATCCATCCCCTTGACTGTAATAATGAAGAACAACAGTTATAGAGGACAAATATATAAGATGTTGAATTTGGACCCAATGTCTGACATGGTGAATGTTGAAGACGATCAGCCTGAAATGATTTTTGTACCAACATCGAATGGTGAGTCTCCTGATAGTGATGTGCCACCCTTTTATATCAGTTTAAGATTGCATGATTTTGTGTTACACAATGCCATGTGCGATTTCAGAGCCTCTCACAATCTCATGCCCAAGGCTATCATGGATAAACTTGGTCTGGACATCACCCGGCAATACCACGATCTCTATTCATTTGATTCTAGCAGAGTAAGATGTATAGGACTCATCAAAGACTTGGTTGTGAGTCTGGATCAGCTCCCAATGAAGAATGTTTTGATGGATGTGGTTGTAGCAGATATTCCTCCAAGGTTTGGCATGCTTCTTTCCAGGTCTTGGGTAGCGAAATTGAAAGGGACACTATAGCTAGATTTCTCCTATGCAACGATTCCAGTGTTTGGACAAATGAGGAAATTGTATCGGGAACAAAGAATGAAATACATGATCACAAGCAAGGAGAAACCAATAAACCATCCAATTAACTATGTACATACAGATTTAGAGTCTTTTGTTTTGTATTCAGATAGTTTTAATGATATAGATAGTCAGTTAGTTGAAGCAGATGATATTCTGGAAATAACAGAAAATTTCAGAGAAATTTTAAAGAAAAAAGGACAAGAACAGCAGAACACTGTTGGGCAATCAGCTGAAAGAAATGGACAGCAAGCAGAAAAGGCACAACAAACAGATTTCCAGCACTTGCAAGAGGAGGAAGAAGGTTTTTGGACCATGGAGTTCGATGGAGCAGTAGGAAATGATGGCGCTGGAATTGGAATTTGGATACGCAGTCCTTTCTCCGCCCCGAACAAAGTGCCTAGTAATGTGCGGGTATGCTCTTACAAGTTGGATTTTGAGTGTTCAAACAATGAAGCTGAGTATGAAGCTCTGATTGCTGGCCTAAAGATTCTAAGAAAGCTGAATGCTAAGAGGATTTCAGTATATGGCGACTCCGAATTGTTAATTAAGTAGGTCAGAGGCGAGTATCAAGCAAAGCATCCTAGGATGCGGGCCTACCGTAATGCAGTTCTAGACAACCTAAAATTATTTTTAGAATACACCTTGACATGTGTGCCTCGTATACAAAATAGTATTGCTGACGCTCTTGCCAAGGCAGCAAGTAGTTTGAAGATCCTAATGAACTCTAGCAATAAATTCGAAATCCATGTCAAACATCGTCCAACCGTTCCAGACAATCAGAGATATTGGCAAGTGTTTCAAGATGATGAGGAGATTAATGATTTTCTGTAAAACAAAGGCAAGTTCAAAGAAACCTCAATAGATGTAGAAAATGACGATGATAAAGGGAATGGTACAGATGAAGTACAGATCAATGAAATGGACGTGTTGCAGCTGAAGAATAACATTATTCCTAAAGGCTTGATACCTTTAGAAGAAATTTTTGATCAAGATGATGTAGCCCGCAAGCCAACATTGTAGCCAGCAGAGAAGGGTGTGGAAGAGGTCAACATCGAAACAATGGCTAATCCTAAGTTGGTAAAATTGTCCAAAGCATTGCCGCCAAAGATCAAGGACAAATACATCAGTTTGCTTGCTTCATTTGCAGATGTGTTTGCTTGGAACTATTCTGACTTAAAGACATATGATACCAATATAATTCAACACACCATACCCATTAAACCCAATCAAAAACCATTCAAACAAAAGTTGAGAAGGATAAATCCAAAGTTGTTGCCATCTATTGAGAAGGAGGTAAATAGGTTATACAAATCAGGGATCATTGTACCCATCAAATTTTCGGATTGGATCTCTAACTTGGTGCTCGTATGAAAGAAGACCGGTGAGATCCACTTATGCATTGATTTCAGAAATCTCAATAAAGTTTCATTGAAGGACAACTATCCACTACCCAAAATGGACCATATACTTCAGCGAGTAGTGGGAGCATCTCGTATGTCACTACTTGATGGTTATTCTGGATATAACCAAATTTTTGTCCATGAAGATGACCGAGACAAGACAACATTCACCACTCCATGGGGAACCTTTCATTACGCCAAAATGCCTTTCGGTTTAAAGAATGCAGGTGCCACATTTCAGCGTGCAATGGACTTGGCTTTTGCAAATGAGAAGGATGTCTTTTTGGTGGTGTACTTGGATGATTTGACGGTGTTTTCCAAATCTGATGAAGAGCACATGCACCATCTAAAAACTGTCTTTCAAAAGTGTAGAAAATATGGTTTGTCGCTGAATCCGAAGAAGAGCTTGTTCGCCATGGAGGAAGGCAAATTACTCGGGCATATTATCTCAAGAGATGGCATTCGTATTGACCCAGCACATGTGCAAGAAATTCAGCAAATCGATCTGCCCCGAAATAAAAAAGAGATACAATCGTTCAATGGTAAGATGAATTTCCTACATCGCTTTGTGCCTAATCTTGCTAAACACTTAAGAGAAATGACAAACACGCTTAAGAAGGACAACCAAGTGAAATGGATGGAGGAGGCTGTAAAATCTTTCAATTTTTTCAAATTGGCTCTTTCTTAAGCTCCTGTTCTAGTCAGCTCGGACTACACTCAGGATTTCATATTGTTTTCATTTGCTTCGGAGCACACTATGGCAACTGTATTATTGCAGAAAAGAGATAATCATGAAAGACCCATTGCATTCTTCAGCAGAGCTATAAGAGATGCAGCCTTAAAATACAACATCATTGAGAAGCAAGCCCTTGCACTTGTGAAGGCATTGAAAGATTTCCGGGTATAGATCCTACATTCTCATATTGTGGCCTATGTTCCTAACGCTGTTGTAAAAGATGTTTTAGTGCAGACTGATCCGGAAGGAAGACAAGGCAAATGGATTGCAGCCTTGCTGGAATATGATGTGGAAATAAAGCCTACAAAGCTATTTAAAGGACAAGGATTGGCAAAGTTAATGGCCGAATCAAACTTGTACGCCTTTGACATAAATTTGATCGCTGCTATGTCCGATGAGAATGAGGAAGGGTCTTCAATTCAGGTATCTGAAATGTTTTCTCTCTCTCAATGGTATTCAGATATCATATATGTGCTTAAAAATTTGTCACCACCGCCCGGCATGCCTAAAAACAAAGCGAGAACACTCAAATTGAAAGCTGCCAAGTTTTTCATTCTAAATTCTGCACTGTATTGGAAAGATCCCGGTGGCGTTCTTTTGAATTGTTTGGTGGAAGAAGAAGCACAGAAAGTTATGGAGGATTGCCATGGAGGAGAATGTGGTGGTCACCTTTTTTGGAAATCAATAGAAAATAAAATTCTGAGAGCAGGGTACTATTGGCCAACATTGTTTGCTGATGTATATAGGATGGTCAAGCACTGTCATAAATGTCAGATTTTCGAAGGGAAGCAGAAGTTACAGCCTTTGCCACTTAAGCCTATCGAGGTGAGCGCTCCTTTTCAGCAATGGGGGTTGGATTTCATTGGTGAAATTCATCCCGCTTCTTCCGGTCAGCACAGGTGGATCCTCACAGCGACATATTATTTCATGAAATGGATCGAGGCAATTCCCACCAGACAAGCTACAAATGCGGTAATCATTTCATTCCTTGAAAATAACATCTTGTCTAGTTTTGGTTGCCCGAATAAGTTAATCACCAATAATGCAGCAGCTTTCAAATAAAAAAGGATGGTAGAGTTTTGTCATAAATATCTCATCATTTTGGGTCACTCAACTGCCTATCATCCGCAAGGCAATGGATTGGCAGAGTCTTCGAACAAATCATTGGTCAACATCATCAAGAAGCTACTGGAAATAAATAAGAAGAGCTGGCATAAGAGGTTGGTCCATGCATTTTGGGCAGATCGGATCAGTCAGAAAAAATCCATTGGTATGTCACCATTTGAGCTTGTTTATGAAGTTGATACAATATTTCCTACCTCTCTCGCTGCCCTGGTAGTTAGACTTCTTCAGGAGGTTGGCAGCGAAGAAGATCCCATGCAGATAAGGTTGAATCAAATGGTCCACTTGCAGCAGACAAGAGAAGAAGTTTTCAAGAACACATCCAAATTGCAAGAGAAGATCAAGAAAATTTATGACAGAAAAGAAAAGGCAGATAAATTTTAGTTGGATGATGTGGTGCTGAAGTGGGATGCAAGGAATGAGGAGAAAGGTAAGCACGGAAAGTTCGAGAATCTTTGGAAAGGTCCTTTCAAGATTGCAGCATATAGGGGTCAGAATGCCTTTCTTCTGAAGGAAATGAACGGGGAAGATTGTCCAGGAGGGCCGATCAATGGTCGGCTGCTCAAGCGTTACCATTTCTGAGTTATTAACGCTACTTCCACTGTCATTGTAAATACCATTTTTATTTCAGATTGGTTTGAGTTTGTCAAGTTTGTATTCAAGTCATTTCAATGTTAGGTTTGAGTTAAATTTTTTTGGTCATTTTAGTTTCAAAAATGAGTCAGAGTCCTGTGTTGTTAGTCGAAAAAATGACTCCATAGCCCAATGGACGAAGGCACTGTCTAGCTCTTCCAGAGATCTGCTGTTCTTGGCACCTCCAAGGAGCTACCATCCCCCATTGGAGTCAATGTTAGAGTCAGTTTGGTCAGTCCTCCGTCAGAGATCAAAACTCTTTATGCATTTCATTTTTAGGTGTCCCGCTCCATTCACTCAGCTGCATTCCGCTAGGGGCATGCCATAATCTGACGGAGAAAGGTCATGCTAGTCATTTCCCCTCATGTAAGGCTCCTGCTGGTTTAGGTCTTTTGTTAATGATCACCAAAGTCCATGATAGTCAAGGTTTGGTCCTTTAATGGACAAAGGTAATTTTCGATCATTAGGTCTAGGGATTTATCAGTTTGGTATTTAAATATGTCCAGTAAAGCCATGCAAGCCAGAGAGAGGCCCTTATAAAGCAATAATTCACAGAGTTTCATCGTCATATTGATAAACTTCGACTGTTCTTCAAAACTCTGTTTTGAAGAAAAGTCAAACAGTGTCATTGGTGATAAAATTTTCAAAGAGATTGACAGTTGATTTCTCCAGGCGCAGTCATAGTTTCTGTGGCCAAATTCCCTGTCATGCAATCCCCGCAAAGAGTGTTGAAAATTTCATCATTTGAGCCACAATTTCGAAGGAAAAGTGAAAATCAGTGTTGATTTAAGTGAGTGAAAAAGTGGCAAAACATGACATTAGAAAAATGGGTTTCTGAAAAAGAAAAATTTTAATCATGACTTCCAAGTCTTTATACACAATTTTACATCAAAAATCAAAGTCATTGTGCAATCAAATGCATAGGGAAAACATTGCAAAGTCGTGGAGTGTGCATCGTGCGTTTTGGAGTAAAGTTGGAGGCGGTTTCACCGCGCGGCGCATATAGACTAGGGTGCGACGCATTGGGTTTTTCGCGCGGCGCACACAGAAAAAGGGCCAGAAACTTGCCAAAACTCCCTCAAATATTTTGTGGATGCCCATCAAGCT
Source organism: Pinus tabuliformis (assembly GCA_031772625.1). Taxonomy (NCBI): domain Eukaryota; kingdom Viridiplantae; phylum Streptophyta; class Pinopsida; order Pinales; family Pinaceae; genus Pinus; species Pinus tabuliformis. The sequence goes on along the minus strand of CM062807.1, from coordinate 527,113,250 downwards.
CGAGAGGTAGGCTCTATAACATCAATGGTTCCTCAAATTATGTAAATGATATAGTGATGTATGCCTATGATTGAAATGAAACAAAACTCATAAATCAACCACAAGAAAACACAAAGGGCCATTTTTGCTAGGGTTGTGTAATTGTGTTGTTGATGCCAAGGTCCCATTTTCCCTTCCTTACCATTTTTCCTTATTCCCCCATGCCATTTTTCCTATTATCACTACCCTAAAACACTACCAAACCCTATTCCCTTCCCCCTCCTCCTATTGGTCAAAACAAACCCCAAACCCTACCTTATAAAAAACCCCAAATCCTCCCTTGACAAACCCCCTACATATCCCTAAACAAACTTCCCCCCATAACCCCTATTCCCATCACATTACTCCCTTCCTAATACTCCCTTTGTTTCATTGTTCCCCTTGGTGGTAGATATCACAAACAACACCCAGCTTCACCATCATCAAAGGGCAACCTAAGTACAATATATAAACAACAGTCATGGCATCTGAGGGTTCATCAGAGTATGAGGTGGAAACTCACAACGATACATCTTCAGGAGAACAGGCTCCCAAGAGACATCACAGGAGTGGAAAACATGTTAGGGATGAGCCAAACACCCTCACTGAATTGCAGGCATGCCCTCTTGCTATGTCATGTTTCCAACACCTAGCATGTTTTGAATTTTGTCAAAGGGTGGATAATGTTAGAGTTCATCATGAGTTGGCCCGTCTTTTTGTGCTTCATCTACATGGAGGTCAGTCTATCTTGGCTGGGGTCACCTTCACATTGACACCCGAAACTATCTCAGTGGCAACAGGCATACCAAATGTTGGAGAACAATGGCATAAGAAGAAGAAGGTGGATAGGCAATACTATGAGCCTTACATTAAGGCCAGTTGTTTGAGGCATCTCAAAAGAGTCTTCCCATTCAGATATTTGAAAGATGAGTATGCTCCGCTCATGAAATTGATCATGAAGTACTTCAGTTGTGAGGGGAGGTTCTCTTGCCTATATGCCTATCACATCAGGTTGCTCATGCACTTTACCAGGGTGCGGATGATGAACCTCCCATTTTTCATTTGCAGGAACATAGAGAGGATGAACAATTTCATGCAGCATAAGACCCCTCAGCAGTAGCTTAACAGTGTTTATCACTTTGCTCTTATCCAGATTTTAATGGATCATCAGTTGGGATTGCAGGGAATTGCTTGGGAGGACTTCATCTCCCGGGACTTCTTCAGCACTCCACAGGTAGTATCAGAGACAAAACATGAGATAGGTGGTCCTTCTCATCAGTATGAGCGCCATGAGACCGCTACTATGCCAATATTCATCACCTATCAAAGAGGCAGTAGACATTTGTTTACAGCGGCAAAGCGAGAGTTATGTCCACCCGAGGTGGAAGGGGCCTCGCTTCCTACATTGACGACATAGGAACAGGACAGAGGTAAGGAGCCAATGCATGATGAGGGGCCTTCAGGTGAGCCATCAGGTGAACGAGAGACAAAATTCGTTCTCCTTCATGATGATGAGACAGATACAGAACCGACAAATGCAGAGCTTAGAGAGATCATCCAGGAGCAACAATCAGTGATTGAGGCCTTATCCCTTGACTTGGAGAGGGCTAAGTGGAACATGAAATACCTGGAGCAGAGGAACAAACAGTTGGAGGATTAGCGGGTAATCATGGAGCTACAAAACATTCGTGAGCATTGCCAAGCTACACAAAGAAGAAGAGTTGAGCTCACATCATTGGAGCAAGAGATTAATGAGGATCAGGAGGCCAATCTAGAGAGAGTTAACATGCACTTGGAGAGGCTATTGGACAAGGCTGACAAGGACCATGCCTTACTAAGACACATGGCTTTCCATTACAGGGCACGAAACATGAGTGCAAGGGCCCGATAAAGAGCTTGAAGGCAAAATTAAGCAAAGCAACAAAAGAGGCAAAAGAGGCAAAAGAGCAAGATCGGCTTCGAATCTTGGCTGAAGCTTCCTTGGCACAACATAGCACTTCATAGAGGACCTCCAACCAAAATTTCAAGAAATTTGGGGAAATTTTGGTCACATGACAAATTTTTGGGCAAAACATAGTTTTTTTCTCCCTGTGGCACGACGTTAAAAATTGGGAGCTCCAAATGAAGAATTGTTTGCATTTTTAGATTCATCATGAAAGATCACGACTACTGGTGCTTGGACAAGAAATTTGGGCAAGATTTGAGTCTCCAGGAGGTCAAAAACACCCAAAAAATGACCTCTCTACCCCTATTTTGACACACAAGAAGTGGCCTTGGGAGAATGAAGATTTGGAGGGGCAAATGAGCACCAAATTTAGAAATTCCACTTGGGTTAGAAAGTAGACAAGCCAGGCTTTCCCAAAATCACACTTGGAAACATTTTGGACTCCTACAAGTGCCTCAAAACAGGCTCCAAAGTGGCGTGGCGCACACAGAAAATGGCGCGACGCATATAGGAAAAAGGCCCAATTTTACCTCTGTTTTGTGAAATTTCGATTCGCGACTTCTCCAAGTGGGCCCTCTCATCTACATTTCAGTTTTTTGGCACCTAAGGCAGCGTTTAAAGTATTTTATCTCTATATTGGCTTCTATCCAAGTGGCAAAGGAAGGCAAACGGTCACCCAAGCCATTTGTCATGTTTGTAACGCTGCACCTGTAGCTGATGGTTGGCTCTTCACCTCCATTTTGTAATGATTCGAGTAACTCCCCAACCCTTGGGTTTTATATCTCTTCATAGCACATTCTATATATTGTATGCAAACTATTTGCAAAGGTTTGGTTGGCTTGTAACTTCTGGGAGACTGTGGGAAAGAAACTCTGTTTCTTCACTATATATTTTTGACAGAGAATTAATGAAAGGCGGCGGCTCTGTTTCATGAGATTCATGTGGTTGTGAGTGTAGCAAATGTGTCTCTTATGTTTCATATGTATTTGATTATGTTTCATAGTTCAATTCATGTTCATTTCCAGTGAAATTTTCTGAGTTCGATAAGGTAGAATTCAATTTTATTGCTCTGCCTGTGGGAAAATTTCATGTTTAGTGTTCTTCTTCTGTTGAAAAGGATTCATGTTCTTATGCCCTTTTCACTCTCCTAAGAAATTTATCCATTCCGCGTTATTTCGAACTAAATTGCTACACTTTCCGCCTGTCTTGCCTCACGAAGTAATCTGTGCCTTTGTATTAAATTCTCTGTTCTTTGATAACCGTTGGTCCCATACCATCCCAGAAGCTCGGTCATTCATAAAAATTGTTTCTTGTATCCATATTCACTTACTAGCCTAAGATCAATATTTCGCTGTAAGTCATCTCAAACCATTTTTGCTTATCTATTTACTGAGCATGACTCGGAGAGAGCCCTCTCCTGTTCTGGTAGGGCTAGCTACCCGACTGAGCGTGGTTTTGGTTACCCTGGATTTTGCCTTCCTTCAGCCTAGGGCAGATTTAGGTGCTAACAGCCTCATCTAGATTAATGGTAATGTGGGGAGATGAAATTATCGGGGCCTTGCTATACTTCTGGTGGCTGTTTTCCTCAAACACACATATAACAGACCTAGATGCTTCATCCCCTCATGGTGGTGAATGATTTGATGGTTTGGTATCTCATCCGACTAAATCAGAATTATCAACGATAAATCGCCGCATGAATCCTAACAAAGAATAGAATCGAGAAAGGTGGGGAAAGTGTCACACATGATGATTTCATGCACAAATCTGGAAAGTGTGACGTCTGTGCCTAGGTCTGGTGCTTTGAACAACGTGGGAACCAGATATAATTAGTTAAATGACCTTAATTTGGGCCATTGGTTGACAAATGATCTAGCACACTGCACAAAGCGCAAGTCGGCAATGGTCAATTGGTTGCTTATCCCTTGTTGTTGCACCGATTAGTGTCAATGTAGGCACTGCTTGTGGTGTAGGCACTGTTTGTAGTGTCGCTCTATCTTGAGCAGGGGTAGGATTGATTCCTGTTGCAGTGATTCCTATACTTCTTGATGTGGCAAGAGGGGCCAAATACCAGACCTATATCATGAGAGCCATATGGGGAAATGAGAGCATTGCGATGACTTGGTAGAAGACAAAACTAGGTGGGGGGTATAAGAAGGGCGTATGGGTGATGGAATTTGTTAAGAAAGTCAGAATGTTAACAACATTGTTGTTAGTGTCTGAAACTGGTTCTTGAGTTGGGGGAGTGTTGGATGAACTCATCATGCACACCGGTGTTCCAGTGGTTGGGGAAATTTCCTCAATCACTAGAGGGTCTTTTAGGAATGTCCCTAGGAGTGTTGATGGCTTAAACTGGCTAGGGTTGATCTCAGTGTAAGTAGTGATCAATTCGTGAGAAGATGAGACTAAGGGTAACACACTATTAGGTGCAGGTGATGTCGTCTTCTCATAGTATGTGAGTTGATCGATTGTAATGATTTTTCCATTGTGGGGGAACATCATTATCTTGAATGCCGATGAGGTGAATGCTAACATCTCATACATGTAGCTTTGGCCCAACAGGATATTGTAATCTAAATGGGCGTCTAGAACTTCGATACATATTAGCATAGTTTTCTTAGCCAACTTAACTGGAACTTTAGGGTACAGGCCAATGGGAGTAGAAGGGCAGCTGTCATATGCTCTAAGCATGATTTCAAAAGGTTTGAGTTCGGGGGATCTAGTTTCTGCCAAATAGATTTGGACATGATATATGTGGAGGCCCCTTCGTCGATAATGCAATGATGAATCATAATTTTTTGGACTAAGATTGGAATTTGGAAAGCAATGGCTGATGGTAGCCATGGGGTATATTTATCCAAGTTGAAGACCATTATGCGAGAATCAACTGGGTCAATTGCACCTAGAGTGGAAAGTAAGGCTTTTCGTTGGTTTGGCCATGTTTACAGGAACTCTAATGTTGACATAGTTGATGGTGATTGTGTTAATTCATTGACTATGCTGTAGCTATGAGAAACTTTTGAGTTATGTCCCGCACACTATAAAGGTCCTTTGACCATTTTAGGCATAGGTTCTATAGAAGACCGAGGAGTGGTTAATGACCTTGTAGGTATTACCATGGTTGAGTTGAACGAGTTAGGCTATGGGGGAGATTCATAACTTATATTTCGCATTTGCAGGAGGACATCTTATCCTATCATGAAAATGTCATGATTAGAATTGTTATGGGGGTTCCCTATAGATAGATGAGAGTGGGATGATTGTTGATGAGCGTTAACCACTCCTTGATGGGGGAAAGGGTCTTACATTACTATATTTTGTTTCCCTCACCCCCTATTATCCTGTATCCTTTTTAACTCAGGGAGTTGAGGACAATTATGGGTATAATTACCATATTCCCCATAGATAACACATGAATGATTAGTTTGTAGACTTGTGTTCTTGCTTTGTTTCTATGGGTTATTGTTGGTTGATCCCTAGTTTTGATTTTGGTTAAGGTTGCCCCTTCCTGGTGCCCGTGGGGGTTGCTAGTGGTTGTTGCCACCTTGTTCAGGTTCTCCCTTTGGTTTTATTTTAGTTCTTTTTCTTAGTAACATTAGGAAAGTTAGCTATATTCACTGTTTTTTCTTTGAGACATATTCTGGATGAGACACACAGGCTTATAGCAGTTTTTGAAAAATTTGATTGTCATCATATTTACAGGGAGCGCAACACAAGGGCGGACCTCCTATCAAAACAGGTAGCGCAAAGGCAAGAAGAAGACTGGTTAATACAGGAAGAATTGGATGGAACTTTTCATCAACACTATCACAGGCCTTTTGTAGATCTGCACGCTCAAAGGGAGATATAGCTATGAAGACGGTCCCATCCTATCCACACTGTGTTTTTTTGTTTTTGACCCACGAGTTTTTTCTACAAGGCAGCGGAGATGCAGCTGCTGTAAACAACTGATAGTTTTCATTATAGACACTTTTTCATGATACTACAGGTCTGGGGTTCTTAGTTATTTTCCAGGTTTATACTCTTAAGTCTCCCTGCGTGGAGCACACATATATTTTTACATGCTTTCTCTGTTTATATGATACAACATCCATATGAGAACCGTAACTCCCTGCGTGGAGGCAAAATCTGGTTTTTTTGTGCTACTTGTACATGGTTGTAAACAAACTGTGTTTATTTTGCTACTATCCGGGAGGCAGCCAGCCTCATTATGCATATGCTTAGACATCTACAGAATGTAATTTCTTATGATCTAATAGAAATTATGACTTTTTCTACAGGAAAAAAAACATTAGGAAAGTTAGATGGATTCAACTGTTGCTTCGTGGAACCTTCTCTGGTCGTCTACCCTGGTGCATCGATAGCTGGATGCTGAGGTTTAAGAGCCAGCTGCTGACATCACATCGGTTGCGAGAACCACTTTTGGAACCGGACCATGAAGATGTAAATGATCGTCCAAGTCTTTCTCACCGTCCGTCAGTCACACGCGTGGTTGAATCTCTCTCAATGACCGAGACCTACTTCCGAGTGAGTGTGAAATGCATATTTTGAGTCGGCATTCTCCAGAATGCCTCCTTGCCCCTTTGAACCAATCGGATCTCTTCACTACGCCGCATATAGTTTCTCTGAACTACACATAGGAGTAAACCGCTGAAGAGACAGCTAAAGAGACAGATGCTAAGTACTAGATCCGCTCAACTTAGATCCAGGGGCTCACCACTTCAGTTGGAGCAACTTATGCCATGCCACGGAACATGTTAGAGCGACTTCCTTACTTGCTAAGGAACATGAATTTGGAAACGGTCTAAACGAAACGGGCACGAGCAAGAGCTCCACTCCGAAAGCTACCGATGAGTATTGTAACTTAGAGCATTGTACCTGAACTTATCATGGTATCTGGATTTGGCTCTGCTTACGTCTCCGACTGGTTCTGCTGCTGGTCCTGGATCTACTACTTACTCCGATCCATGGATCCAGATAGAGCAGGAGCAACTCCAGGACCAGCGACCAGCAACATAAGCAGAGACAGCAGCACGAGCTGCCCAACAAGAGCAATTTCTCCATAAGCACTATCCGTCCACTACCCCCCCTTTAGCATTATTTCTTCCCGCCGCCCTAGCTTAGCTTACTTACCCACTACCACTTTGCTTCCACCAGATCGTAAGCGAGACCAATACTATTACTTATTACTATGTTGTTCCAGATCGAAGAGATCCATACCTAACCTAGTAGCAGCATCAGCAGCACGAGTAGCTTATTAATCCAACCCACCAGTAGCATACCTTACAGATCCAATCGATGATTGATAGAGATCTAGTTGATTGAAGTTGAATAGATTTCTTTATATAGTGGAATTCGAAGACTAGTTGAATAGATAGATAGATATTGATCTAACTAAACTAATCTAATCTGGAATTGCAACTAACATAAGGTGATTCCTAAGTCCTAATAAAGAAAGAGTTGTTCAGTGTCACTTAATAAATATTCATTTCATTAGGCGATTAGATGCTTGATCCTAATAACCTAATCAATTGAATGTGCAACCCAAACCCATAAGGCGATCTGGTGATGATGATATCTATCTATGCTTGATCTTTCTAACTGGCTTGGATCTCACACCAATTGGATGTAACCCATATAGCAGCAGCAACCACACACAGGTTATTGAGCGTAAGGTAGGTTAGTTATACCATACCTTGTTGAGTTCTACCTTGAGCGAGCGTAGCGAAGGCATATCTTTCTATTATAGTAGATAGACCCTTCTTAGATAGATAATAGAGAAGAGCTCAATCAAGATCAGGATCAAAATCAAGTCGTGTCAACACTGGGCTCTAAATGATTCATAAATGAATGGGATTTCTATAGGTGGTAGGATGCTATGCTATTCTATAGTGACAGTGTCTCTTTTCTTAGGACCGTCCATCTATGGTGGGGCGTGGCTGTGCCCTTATTAGAGTTAGTCAGACAGCCAGTGTGCCTTTCAGCCACTGACTCACTCTTATTAGTTAGTTAGAGAAGAGAATAGATAACAAACCTGAAGGCAGCTCTAAATGAAATAAATGAGTGAGAGGTATTTCTATCTATCTATAGGATGGCCCCACTATCTATCGTCTATACCTATAGTTGGTTGACCCGGGCCCAATACTATCAAGCAAGGCAAGGTTATACCTTGGTAGCGCGAAGGGAAGGAGCCCACCCACCACTCTCACTCTCACTCTCATTCTCATTCTCATCTATAGTGAATCTATCCATAGTTAGTTGACCCGGGTTGAGAAGCAATAAAAAACGGATAAGAGCTGGGGGCTGGAGGCTGCGCCGAAGAAGGAGTATGCTACTTTGGATGGATGAAAGGCTCCGCCGGACATATACCTTAGATGCTTAGTGTTTTTGAAGTGTTCTATTTTTAGAGACGTTCCCGAAGTGTCCCCGGACCGTATGCGTACCTCCGCGGGTGGTGACTTAGTGCAGCAAATCTCATCGAAAGGGATCAGCAGACATACATATGAAATAGGCGGGCATATACCCTTACCCTTTCAAAAGCATCCTCAATTCTTGTACCACCCACCTCGGCATCCACTCTATATGCATTCAATTTATTCAGAAAGCGGGATAGAGTAATCGGTCAACTCGCCGCCAAGCTCATGACCTGGATACTGCAGGTTCGAGTCCTGCTCCCGCAAGCATGCCCTGCTCGCTTTTCGAGAAAGGTGAGCTACTATCTATTCTATAGAGCTATAGAGACCCACTGAAACCACCCAACCCCGTTCTGAGTAAGGATGAGGGGTGGATGGCAGACCCCAGAACCCAACACCAAATAGAGTCCACCACCCTTGAACTCGAAAGCTGCTTACGTCTTATCTAGAGCAGGTAGTCGGTCGTCGGTTCTCAACTGCCCTATAAAACAAAGCTAGCTACTTTGCTATGAAGCGAGAGAAGATTACACTAGATTAACCCTTGCATTATTTTATGTTGATGAGTTATTCTGTTGTTGTGAGGGGAAAGGAGAATACTGGTTTCCTTGTCCTTGATTGGTATATGGATTACGGGACAAGGAAATTATGTCTGTATTCGTAGAGGAGTACTAGTTTCCCTATGGGGGAGGGTATGAGCCTCCATGAGGAGGATGATATTGGTTAACCCTACTAACCATATTCTACATCAGTGTGGGTTGACCAGGGTAGTATCCTGCATGCTGCGATGGTGGTGTGTTTTCCGTAGCATCAAATGCTTGGCCATTGAATGAGTATCCAAGGTACTGGTAATTATTGTTGAGTTGGTTTTGGGTTATGGACCTAATCAATCCATCATCGACACTGGATGCACTTGGTGTCTCTTTGTAAGTTGCAGGTGTAGGGAATCTGGAAGCACATGATAAATGTGTCTAGAATCGGTGTAGATAAGATCCAACTGTTGAGATTTACCAATGGCTTCTTCCTTGTTATGCGGGGATGAATTTTCCATGTCTTTGGAGATTTCCGATGTGAGGGATCTCAAAAACAAGTCCAAGAGGAATTTATTTCAAACTGAGCTTTAAATAAGCTACGACATTTCTACATTCATGTATATGATCCGATATGTGGGTAGTAGGTGTTTGTTTGAAGTAAGTGAGCAGTTCCAGGTCCGAATCATGGCGAACCGGGAGCTGGAAGAAGCTGAGGAAAGATGTAGCTAGTGAGATAAATTTTCCATGTGATGTAGAAGGCTGGTCAATGTACCATTTTGCTACAAGATCAGTAAGGGTGTGTTGAAATAGTCGTAATCTAATAGTATCATTGGCGATACTATTAGATGAACTCCACAAGTGAAAATTCATGACATGGTTTCGTAGGTCTTCACCCTGTTTCCCTTCAAACTTTGGAACGTACTAAGAGAGCTTGGTGGGCATAGATAGCTAATTATGGCCATGGGAAATCAGGTCATTGTTTAGATTTCTTAAATCTGGTAGGCTTAAAGAAGCTAAGAAATGGATCTGCAAGTTATCCGCCATCGCTAAAAGATTTTGGATAGCTATATGCAAAGGGGTACTCTGTGGGGAAGTTTCAAGAGAAGTGCCTCAATGGGTGTCTCCTGGACTATTTGGAGGAGTGGTGTGTGGGCTCCCCAAAGGGGTAGCATGTGGGGACCCTTTTGGGTTGGTGAAGGGTGTACCTTGATGGGGAGGGACCCCATGAAAAGAAGCACCAATAAAGGAAGATCCAATAATGGTGGCTATGTGATGTCCTCTACGATATTTCCACCATTCATGTATATGATCTGATATGTGGGTAGAAGGTGTTTGTTTGAAGTGGGTGAGGAGTTCTAGGCCTGAATCATGGCGAACCGAGATCTAGAATAAGGTGAGGAAAGCTGTAGCTAGTAACCTAAAGTTTCCATGTGATGTATAAGGCTGGTCAATGTGCAAGTTCGCTGTAGGCTCAGTAAGGGTGCATTGAAATAGTCGTAATCTAATAGTATCGTCAATGATACTATTAGAAAAACATCACAGGTCACAGGTGAAAAGTCATGACATGGTTTCCTGGGTCTTTGACTTATTTGGTGGGCATAACTGGCCAATTCTAGCCATGGGCGATCGTGTCATTAGTTAGATTGCTTAAATCCAGTAGGCTTAAAGAAGCTAAGAACGAGATCTGTGATTTATCTGCCATCGCGAAATGATTTTGGATAGTTATATGAAAATGGGCCCATTGTGGGGAAGTTTTAGAAGAACTACCTCGATGGGTGTCTCACAAACTGTCCAGAGGAGTGGTGTGTGGGCTCCCCAAAGGGGTAGCATGTGGGGACCCTTATGGGGTGGTGAAGGGTGTACTTTGATGGGGAGGGTCCTCGAGAAAAAAATGCACCAATAATGGTGGCTACATGACGTCCTTTACGCCTGAATGGAAGGAATCTTGGCACACCTCCCGGTAATGGGGGGAGGTTTAAAAACGTCTAGATCAATGGGGAGCCATGGGGTGCCTTATAATGTCGATTAGAGTGTGTGCTACTTTGTGTAAAGTGAGGGAAGGAGATAAATATCAATGCAATGACATCACATACATAAAAAAAAGCAAAAATATAAATGGTTACTGTCCTTTTACAATTAAGCTAGGTGATCAATCAAACAAAAAAAGGTTTTTATTTGTTGTGTATGATAAAAAATCCTATGCAGACCTAATCATCCTTAACACTCTCAAAGTAAGTGGGCCTTGCAAATATATCTTCTAATGGGTCCTGAGGCAATGTCCCAAAAGAACTGGCAACGCCTTCTAACAGTCGAAGAATCAACCAAGGTAATGGAAATGAGGCTCAAGTGTTGCCTGCACCATCACCTATAGGGAAAGGATGCCCTAGATTTTGGCCACTAAAGTACCTTCATCCCACATGAGAATTCGAGTCTTTAGATTCTTGGTAGTTAGTTACCATTACTGAGCCTTAGATGGGTAAGATAGACCCAAAGGGTACCACACACACTGGACCTAAGCTGAACCCCCTTTGAATTAGGTCTCTGCCATGCTCGAGTATTCTTTTTCATGGGATGATTGAAGGATTTTAAGCTCCCTAAAATGTCAAAAAATATGTTTCAAAGATGTAACGTGACCATGGCATCTTATGGGATGCCTACCCTCGATGGTCCTAACATGAACTATAAATTTTTTGGTGGTCCCTATGGGGAACTTATTTGGTTCAAGTTATGGTTGTTTTTAAGGAGTCTTAATTCACTTATGGAGTGATTTTGTAAGAAAAAATAAATTAAGTACACAAAGCTACAGAAACTGAATTCTTTCTATTAAAAAGCTTATGGAAGCTTAGTGTGTATACAAGTGAACATAAAAAGTGTTGTAAGATGTGGATATATGATGATCCTTTACAACATTCTTATAATTACACTAAGTGTTTATTATTCTTTGCATTGTGTTGTAGAGGTTACAACCACCCTCCAAAATTTTTCCTTTGCTTCGTTTTGGAGCCTCGCTCCTCGAAATCATCACAGCTATCCTGCACTGATCAGGTACTTGTGTTTATCAGAGTTCATCTGTCATTTCACAACTTGTGTTCAACTCACTTGTCTTGTCAGTCAACCACAAGCACACCCAACACTTGGTTCACATCCTGTCAACCGACTGTCGGGCAAGACTACGCAAATCTAGAGAGTAGCTTATCTTCCCCTCCAAAAATGCGCAGAGCAGCCCAACAACTGGCCTACACTTAGAAATTGCATAGAGAAGGTCAGTAAGCCTTACTCTGGAAATTGCGTAGAGTAGGCCATCTGGCAGTGCTATGGAAAATTTCTCCTTTTCAACCAGCTATACTGCCTCTAGGAATTGCACAGAAACTGGCCTAGCTGCACTGCGATCAAAAAATGCGCAGAGCAGCCTAGGCTCGCTACACTGTTCTCTGGAATTGTGCAGTACTGGGCAACGACACTACTCTCTAGAAATGCGCAAAGCAGGCAAACATCACTGCTCTGGAAAATTGTGCAGAGATGGCCAGTCAGTCAATGCCCCTCTGTCCAGAAACAACACAGAAGCTTTGCCTCACTGATTGTCCGTTGCATGTGCCGATAGGTTATCTGGTTCCCTTTAGAAATCTGCAATCCTTCCATGCATGCCAAGAAACTTTTCCTAAAAAAGGAAAAATAAAAAAACATCCCTATATTTTAGGGATCTATTTTTAGCAACACGATTTACATGCAAAACCGTTTTTAGAAACTTCCCGCCAAGTGTCGTTTTTTCCTCGATTTCGGGCATGAACGTCATAAACCCTAATTTCTCCAAATCTATTTAAATGATTCCTCAAAGCACATTATTCAAATTTTATCTTGGAGCTCTAGCATTTTTGAGGCATCTAGGAACCTCCAGCATGGTCGGCATGCTTTTTTGGGTAAGTTTTGCTTTTCATGCCTTTTGCCGCTTTTTCTGTCGCTTTTTAGTTTTTAGCTTGTATGAGTGTTGTTTCCTTGGTTTTATTGAATGAATCTTGACGTTTCAATGCATTTTAGCTTGTAGTAGTGCTATTTCAAGTTTTGCATTACCTTTCCTTAGTGTCTCACGCATAACACCGTTTCTGCACTCACAATTGTTGTTTCGGCCACTCACTACATGAGCTTCTTGGTTTGTCATTTGAATGATTTCTGCATTTGCTTGAATTGCATGTAGGTTTATTTTAGTCATATCTGCACCAGATTTCACATGCATTTAATCCTTAGTGATTTTCAGTCACCCGTCGGCAGGTTTGAGCTGCCTTGGCCCAGACCTTGCCTTTCCAAAATTACACTACTTATTTCTGGGTTGGAAGGTTCTTCCTTTCTCCCGAGAATTATTCAAAAATTTCCTCCCACTAGATTCTGAGGCTATGCTTTGAGCAGTTTTGGGAGATAGTGCCCTAGTTGGCCCCTGGGATTGCACAATGCACTTTCCCGGGAAACAATCATGGTTATTGAAACTTCGCATTAAGTAGTTCCAATCCTTAGTAGGCCAAGATGGATTATGATCTGCACAGTTTCATTAGACATTTAGCTCATTGGCAGCCTGGACTATACTTTGCATAGTTCCAATTGTCACTCTCCAAACCTCTTCGAGACAAAACTACACAATTTTCCCAAGTAATCAACTAGGTGTGTTGCATGTTAGTCCTCAAGTTTCTTTTGGTTTTAAACTGACATTTTCTTCCCATGAGTGTTTCTCTATCTCTCGGTATCACATGTGTCTATCATTCTCTCAGTAGTAGAGGTACAATGACTTCCAAGAGAGCAGGATCAAAAGACACAGTCAAAAGTAGTACTAGGGACATGGTTAAACAAGGGTCAATGAGATTGCTCGTGTACACAGACACACACCTGTTCATCGAGAAGGATATCAAGATCACATGGCAAGACATCAACACCATCTTTTCAGGCATCTTTGAGGAGAATTTGGATGATAGATAGGTCTATGCGAACATCCATAAGTTAGGACTATACAAGGTTGCATGTAGGTTTCCCGTATTCCATTGCGCAAATGTGATCCACTAGATTGTCTCACACAATGATCTCGAGAAAATGATACTGAGGATTGTTAGTGGGGCAAGGATTGCTTCCTTTAGGATGGAGGATTATCAGGAGATATATCATTTTCCATTCCCAGTGAGCTGGATGGATGCACCATTCTACACTCCCAACAACAACCTGAAGACAAGAGATATCTTGAAGCATTGGGTAAAGGAGCCAAAAAAGTTCAGGACGCCCAACTAGATATACAGGATGAAGAAATTCAGGAAGGCATATCAGTTCTTGGTCATCTTTGCATGCCTTTTGTATGGCCAAGGGAGTACAAAGAAGTTCCCGCAGAGTTGGGTTGCTATGTTGGATCAGCTGGCAAGTGAAGGAAAACCATTCAACTGGTCTGACATGTTGGCTCTCCAGTTGAAAGTGCATCTATCCAATGCTCGGAGTCCACCCAAGGATCAAAAAGCAAATTTCTTCATGTCTGCATACTTGCTCGATGCAATCTATGCCCATCAATAGTTTCCTAGCATGGGTTGGGCATGAACACCTTTATAAACTTTTGTGAGCGTATATTGCAAGTTACTCTTAGATTGTAGCTGCCGAGGAGTCATGGCTAGAATATGTGACCATTTCATCGCCCCTCTATACACGATGATCTTTGAACAAGATCCACCCTGCATGTCCCAGGCATTAATGGAGGCGTTGCTAAACATTGCAGATTGGTATGCTTCACTTGAGGGAACCTTCATTAGGATGTATAATGCGTAGAAGGCTCCGCATGTGTTGCCGAGGTTCACCATAGACAAGTTGGTCATGCATGAGGTTGCATACCACATCTTGACAAGGTTTTCAGTTGGATTGTACAGGAAGAATAAGGGACCCTGGCCCATGCTTCCTGTGCGAATCGGGTTGTACGCGATCGAGAGTTTGAAAGAAGTAGACGCTGAAGTGGAAGACTTCAATAAGTTTAAGTTTGACACCAAGAGTTTCAACCCATACAACCCACAGGGTTTATGCAAGGACCACTTTGCAAGAGTGTACTATCCTTGGATCCATGGGGCATATCATTGGCGAGAGGAAGACCCATGGAGATATTGTTACAACTCCTCTAGGCTCAATGAACCAGTCAGCATTGGAGTGGAGTGCCTTGCAACACTCAAGGTAGCAACACCATAGGGAGCATCAACAACAATACCAGCAGGTAGAAAACCTGTTAAAGACAAAGGCAAGAGGAATATTGCTAAAGGCACAAAGACAGAGAAAAACTACAAGTTTAAGGAAGACACACTTGTGGAAAAGGTATCTTTGGAGATAGATGCGAAGAGGCAACAATGTGACAAGAGTATAGTGAAAAGAAAGAGAGAGAAGCAAAGGCTGGAAGATACTAAGAGGATGTTGTAAGAAGTCTAGCAGAAGCTTAGGGAAGAACAAGAGCTGCACAGAAGAGAGAAGGAAGCACAACATGATCATGAACAGGAACATGAATAGGAATAGGAACATGAACAGGAATAGGAATAGGAACAGGAGGAAGCGCAAGGCACACAGACAACAAAAACTGCACCAATATAGGTTGAAGACTCTAAACCAACAGCAGATGGGGAACATGGTGAGCAGTTGTAGGAACAGGAACTTGCTCTACAAGATGTGCACATAGAAGAAAATATGGACATAGAGGTGGAGCAGCTAGAACATGATCAGGATACCGAACTCATGCCAAAAGAAGCCTAGGTCACTCCACAGGCTTCACCAACTCCAACAACATAGAAAGTCTCGAGTGAACAATGGGATACCATTCTCCTTAGGGACTATTCAAGAAAAGAAGTGTACAACATAGCCTTTGATGATTCGAAACAAAGAGTTGTACAAGCATGTAGAGTGCACACCCCAGATGAGCATGCATCACCTACGCAACTGGAAGAACACATGATTGTGTCAGATGTATGAAGACACCCAACTGCCTTGGCTGATTCTACAAAGGCTTATGCTGAAGCCATGAGCTCAAGTGTTAGTTTCTTGATAGAAAAAAATGAGCACATGGCTAAGACATTGCAAGAAACCAAGAAGAGAGAGGAACAATCAACAGGATCCACCAGAGTAGAGATGAATATGGCCATACTTTCTGAAGTATCAACTCTTGAGACAGTCATGCAGAGACTGTATGGCAAGTTCGTCACCGTGCATAAGGTATTTTTCCACCTACATGGTCATTAGCAGCGTTGCACCAAGATAACGTGAACACTCACATACATACATGTCGCAATTGATCATGTACAGACGTGGACAATGAGGTACAATGGAGCCCCACTTCATTTGCCCAAGATGATGAAGCCATAGGTGGAGTTGGACAAGGCACACATCCAGAGTTAGATATAGAACTATGAGGAACTCCCACCACTCATCACTAGTATTGAGGCTTCGTATGAACAATTGTACATGAGCTTGGATGTTGTGGTAAGAAAGTATGGAACCCAGTTGATTGGTATGCTCATCGAGGCCAAAGAGAAGAACCAAGTCAGACTAGAGCTTGATGCGTACTTCGATCAGTTGATGCTCATAACCACCAATGCATATTTGCAACTTAGCACAGATAACCTGCAGATATACATCGCTGGTTCAACCTTGCTTAGGACTAAGCTACGCATGTTACAAGATCAGTTGGACTGAGGTTCCAAATCAATATACCTGGAAGAAATGGAGGCAAGAGTTCATTTCTAGAAGGACTTCATCAATGAGTACATAGACACCATTGCGCACTATCAAGCATGGCATCAGTTCATCACCGAGGATCATGGAGAGAATGTTGATGAGATGGTCTTTCCACAACTGTCTGAGTCTTAGTGTCATCTTGTTTGACTCACTCAAGCTGATTTTGTCCCACATGGGTATATGTGGAAAATGTATCATTTTTGTAAACATGATGTAAAGTGAAATTCCAAGTGTCATTAGTGGAATACAAACAATCATATGTAATTTATAGAGTCATGAGGGCAGTCCAAGAGTTACAAAGGGGAATGTCAAGGGAAACCCCACCCTTTGTTATAAATAGAACCTCATAACTCATAGAATGCGCTTTTTGGAGCCAAACTTTTCTAGGCATTGCTTAGAGAGGGCTTGGAGAGTATTGTGACAAGCCTTAGCTTCTCCATAGTGTAGAGTGAGTATGTCTCTTTGGAGGAGCAGGCAGTGTTGACTGTAACATTCCACTATTGGGGCTAGTGGCTATCATGGTTGTATGTATGGATGGAACTTTCACTTTATATAATATAACAGAGTTAACACATTTCATGCATATGTTGTTATTGTAGTTCGACTATTCTAGTTAGTTTAGCAATGTATGTAGTTTTACTTATGCATTGATGTATGGACTATTCCGTATGTGATTGTTTGAATCTTATTGAAGTGCGTTGTTGGTTTAACTCATCACTTTAGATTATCGACTATTTTGCTTTCCATTTTGTGATGTCATTAAGCTCATGTGTTCCTTTTAGGCTGCATATTATTACAGGATTCTAATGGATACACTTCTTTTCCCCTTCCGTGTGTTAGAACCTCCCCATGCATCTCTCCTGACTCGCTGCAAGGTCACACACTTACTTTCGAAAAGGATATCTTGCTTACCTCTGCTTGCTATCACAGTTAAGGCATAGATTTACTACCCACTGATGGGACTCCTCATCCAAACTGTCTGAGGTCTAGTTGGGACTTCTTGCTAGGGAGATCCCCTGACATGTTGGAGGGTTCAACACTGTTAACATTTTTGGCACTAGAAGGAGGGCCAAATGACAAGCTAAGCCCTCGAAATTTGTTTTGAATATTCACACATCTATCATGTCTTATGTTACTCTTCATCCTTCGAGATGCTTGTCTTATGGAGATGACTTTGAAATTCCAGAGGATTTCTGGAATCTCTTGTCGCAAAACACATATGAAGGTGAAGGCATGACGGCTTGGGATAGGCATAGTCTTTCCTTTTCAAATCTATATGAAAACATTGAATCCCATGAGGATTATGTGATCTACACATTGTTCACGTTCACGCTTCATGGGCATCCATTGCAATGGCTTAACACACTACCCAAAAAATCTATTCACTCATTTGGTCACCTTCTTTTGGAGTTATGTCATGCTTTCCATAAATTTGACTGTCAAGCACTTAATAAAAAAATTCTTTGATTATGGAAAGCTCCTGATGAATCCATGGTGCGATTCTAGTATCGCTTTCTTAATCTCGCATTTCAATTCCCAGAGGATGAAATTGATTGTAAATTTCTCAATGAAAGATTTTAGTATCTTCTTCACATACCTGATAATTCGCATATCTTAGAATCATTCAAACTAACCCTAGCATACCTCGGTGTTAGAGCTGCTGAATCCAAGGCATACACAATCGCTGTCACAAGTGATTGTCCGTTCTCATCTCATATAGTAGCTTTGGACCCGCAGGGTGAGGTGGGAGAAGGTGAGAATCTAGTTGTTGAACTATCACATCCTCCTCCCCCACCTGCTCTTGATCTCTTCACAGATCTGGCTGTTAAAACTATTGGTTGTCACATGGACTTATTTCCTCAACTTCCGTCCCTGCATTCTGTTGATCCTTCAGATTGTACTGTGTTGTGTTCTTCCATTCTAGACTCCATACTTGTTCACAAGGATCAAGTTGTTGATAGAGTTGGTGTTGAGAAACCAACCTGCAATATCATCTATGATGCTTACGTGTGGAATCTAAAGAAGAACCTGCGGTGAAGGATGGCCTCCTTCTGTCTACACCTCATCTGCTTTTCTCGGATGCATCTACTTTCGATCATTCACATGATACACCAGATGTTAGTCTGTCATTGCATAGTGGAGAGGACACATCAGTGTTCATAAATCCACTCAATATTTCATCTGTCTTTTCCAAAAATGCAGATGGTGAACATTCTTGTTTCTCATCAACCCCTCTGTATGATTCATCAGACCATGAGGATGCCGATGAACATATCGATTTTTCTAATTGTGGTTGTCATGATCTATTTTCTCCTTCATTCGATCACGATGGTGATCCATTCACTGTTGATCTTTCTAAACCACTCGTCTCAATGATCTACCTGTTGATGAAGTGGAAATACCACAAGCTGTTGAGGCACTTCAGCCTAAGCTGATGGTTATGTCAAGTCATCGCTGTCTTGAGGTCGATTCCATGCCAGATCAGAAATTTTTTGAAACAACCAAGGCTTCTCATCACTCACCTATTTACATTGAAGATCAATCTAGTTCACAGAATTCAAATCCTCCACCTGAATCACATGATCCCATTACTCATGCATTGGAGGAATCATACACAACAAGCACTCTTGCTAAGTGTAAGTTATCTTTCTTTCTCATGTTTTCTCATCTGTCACAATTAAAAGGGTGGACATGTTTGTCATCTACATGCAGTGTGAAGCATGACCATGATACATCCACAAAATTCTTTTCGTGTACCTTTATTCTTTTCTTTTCTATGGATATTTTTAAACTCGGAGCATGTTTGTCTTCACTTTTATATATTTCATGTTTTTTGGTTTACACATTTATCATTCTTGTAGACCACGCCTTCACCAACATGGGTCAACCAATGCACCAATGGATGCATTGGAAATATCACTTCACATGAGCCAACCTATGCACTGTTTAGCTTAGGAGTAGGAGTAGTTTTTTCTTTCTTGTTTTTCTTGATTTGCATGCTTACTTTGTTGATTTTTTTTGCGTTTCTTGTTTGCTTACTTTGTTTTCTTGGTTTTCTTTCATTTAATTCTGTCTTTTTATTTCTATTTATTTGTTTGTTTTTCACCCATAGGTTTAGTTTCGCCTGAGACCGTGTGTGGCTCTCGAGACAAGCAAGGTAAAGTACAAGAGGAATTGTACAACTATCAACACTTGGTTATCGATTGTCCTCTCTCTTAGGAAAGAACTTGTTGTCTTTAGTCGATGATACCCTGATGGAAAATACGTTTTGTTCAATTGAGTCTTGGTGAAAACACAACGCTTGCACTTTGACTAGTACCACCTACTCTAATCGATTCTTTTGGGTTAACCCTGATCAACTCAGTCAAGTAGAGTAAGGTGAGGGGGAAAACGTTAACAAGTAGTGTTAGAGGTATATATAAAATAATTCTCTAAAGGGACAACCTCTTCTGCTCTCAATAAGTTAGGATCCCTCTTCCACCTCTAAAATAAATAAGTGTCGATGCATAATTATTTATAAAATGAAAAAATGAAAAGATGAAAAAAATGAATAAGGCGAAAGAAGAGAAAGGATTCCTACATAGAGAGGTAATGCAGGTAACACCACCAAGAAACCTTCCAGGCTTGCTGGTAGCGGAGCGATGCTTGTATCCTTGCGTGACTCCGCTGGGTTACTGTCCAGGCTTGCTCGCGGTGGAGCAATAGTAGAGATGAAACTAAGACTCTGACATCTTTATTGCTTGTGTACCAATATACCCCTCATCCCCAATCGAAACAACTGACTTGACTTGGCTTGGAATGTGTGTTGACCAATCAAGAGAATGGTAAGGGACTATATATTTAACTCAAGCCTAGTGTTGAATTCATGATGATCGAAGAATTGAACAATACCTCTGGAGGAGTTAGAATCACTTTTCACAAACAAGGCCCATACAGAGAGATAGGGTTCTACTAGTGTGTTGCCAATGTTGTAGCGGCTACAACCACCCTCCAAAATTTTTCCTTCGCTTCATTTTGGAGCCTCCCTCCTCGAAATCATTGCAACTATCCTGCATTTATCAATCACTTGTGTTTATGTTGGGTCCCTATAATACTAGTGATTACCCCATTACTATTGTAGTTATACCCCTTATTTATATTGTTGTGCCCCTATTACCCCCATATTGTTATTTCTGTGCCCCATAGAATCCCTCTATTGTTATTTTTGTGGCTTTATATTATTATTGTTAGGTCGGCTGGATTATATTGTGACTCCTTAGACTCCTATATATAGAAAGGAGGTTTTGTCATTTGTATCATCCAAGAATTGTTCATTTATGTAATGTAAAGGAGGTTTCCCCCTCGAAGAGGCTGAATTCTAAGGCGTTGATCTATCTTTTCTATCTTTTCTTGAGCTGGTTTCATAACATTTGGTATCAGAGCTTTGGATTCTAGGGTTTCGCTGCTCCAAATAGGTCATCGTGGCATTTTCGCTATAACGTTTTTTATGTGACATTTCAGAAGTCGCAAAAAAAACCCATTTGAGAAGAATTGGCGCTGAACCTTGGGTCCAAATTTCAGAGCTTTTCGCACGATATTTTCGGAGATATGATCTGAGGAAGTTGGCCTTTTTGCAGACTCCTGAATTACATTCAAAACAGGTGACCTGGGGAAAATCGTCATAACTCTCTCTCTGAGGATCGGATTGAAATTTCGTAAAAAGGTACAGAAAGAGGACGGATGGTAGTTTCTTGTGTGTGTGTTTCAGATTCAAAGGTTGAAACAGTGACTCGTGGCACGTCGTACAAGTTCGCTCTACTGAACTAGTATAAAAGCAAGTCACTGTGGGAGATTTCACATAACTCTTCCTTGGAGAATCCAAATTGGCTCAGACTTGTGGCATTGGAAAGAGGACGCAGAAGGCTACTATAGGTAGAAATTTCAGAATTGGATGATCCGAAATTACAGAGGTACATCAGATTCAATATCAGGCTTCTATAAAGTGAAAAAAGGTGTGTAGTTTTTATTTTTATTTTTTTGTAAGCTTGGTTTAATGGAATTCAAAGGGCATAGTAAAGCATTATTATCGGTAACTGATGCCCCGAGGAAAGAAAATGCAAACACCTAGTAAGGAACCTGAAAGCTCTAGCATGACTCATGAAGAAGAAGAAGAAATGCTACATGATATATCAAAATTACAAGAACAAGTGCAACAAATGTCACGCTCACAAAAGCTAACAGAAGCTAAGATAAGTGGCGTGGAATCTAAGATAAAGGGCATGGAAGCTAAGATGGATGATTCGAAGATAGATTTGAAGAGAGACATGGCAGATTTGAAGACAGATATGGAAGAATTGAAGAAGTTGCTACAAGAAAGGGTCACTAATGGTGAAAAGGTAGTAAAGGAAACTCATGATGAGAACAAAAGAAATGTTAATCATGATACCATAGACGCTAATGTTGGATTGAAGAATCACCATATTCCAAAAATCGATATGAGGAAGTTTGATGGCAAGGATCCCGCTACATGGATATTACAGATGGAGCAATTCTTCGATCTCAATAATGTGCAAAATGCACAAAAGGTACGTATGGCAACTATATATTTGGAACCAAATCAGTTTGTATGGTATCAATGGCTTTGCTCTCGTAAACAATTTATCACTTGGGCAATTTTTACGGAAGAATTGATAGCACATTATGAAGATACAAAAAGCAACACTTTTTTTAGCCAATTGATAAGTCTCAAACAAAAGGGTTCAGTAATGGAGCACATTGAGGAGTTCCAAAAATTGAACATAAGGGTAAAAGATATTCCAGAGGAGCATAGGATTGATGTGTTCATAGGGTCTTTAAAGGATAATATCCAACATGATGTTCGCCTTTGGGAACCGGATTCATTAGAGAAGGCATTCAGGTTAGCAAGAAAAATGGAAAGCAAAATTATGGCAACCAGGAAGCATACCACTCACAACTATAAAGACGGAAGTGTTGTTGCCCCTAGTCTTCCACAACCTATAAGGTTGACACCAAAACAATTGGAAGAAAAAAGAGCAAAAGGGCTTTGTTATAGTTGTGATAGCAAATACACTAAAGGTCATAAGTGTGCTGAGAAGAAATTATTCTACATAGATTGTGAAGAGGAAGAAGAAAAGGAGCAAGAAAGGTCAAAAGAAGAAGATATACTCAAGGAACAAAGCCTAGATGAAGAACAAATAAATCCGACCATATCTTGTAATGCATTGGCGGGAATTACCACTCCTCAAACCATCAAGATAGAAGGACAAATCAAGAAGAAAAAGGTAATAGTGTTGATTGATTCAGGAAGCACCCACAATTTTATTAATTGTAGGGTAGCAAAAGAATTGAATTGCTTCCTATATCCAGCACCAGAGTGTCAAGTGATGATTGCAAATGGAGGAACAATAAATTGCTCTGGAAAGTGCCATAATATCAAGCTATCCATGGGAGAATATGTATTGACTAGCCCAATGCTTTCCATTCCAATGGGAGGTGCGGATGTTGTATTAGGAGTCCAATGGCTACAATCCTTGGGTACAATAGCTTTTAATTTTCAAGAACTTTTCATCAAATTTTCTTCGGAAGGAAAGGAAGTTGAATTAAGGGGTATTGCAGGGAAACCAGGAAAGATAATCAGCTCTCATGGTATGACAAAGCTTCTAAGAAAGGAGCAAAGAGGTGTAATTGCACAATTATGCTCGCTAGATGTTTCCACATTGGAATCATCTATTTCTCCAGATCTCCAAAAAGTCTTGGACAATCATTCCAAGGTATTTGAGACTCCCAAGGGTCTCCCACCTATGCGTGATCATGATCATGCTATTCATCTTATTCCAGGAAGTGTTCCTCCAAACATCAGGCCGTACAGATATCCCTATGTCCAAAAAAGTGAAATTGAACGTATGGTTGCAGAAATGCTAGAGGCTGGTATAATTCAACCGAGTCAAAGTTCTTTCTCAGCTCCAGTAGTATTGGTGCACAAGAAGGATGGATCATGGCGCATGTGTCCAGATTATAGGGAGCTCAACAAGCTCACTATTAAAGATAAGTTCCCCATTCCTGTTATTGATGAATTACTGGATGAATTGCATGGATCAATTTACTTCACCAAGTTGGATCTTCGTTCGGGATATCATCAAATCAGAATGAAGATTGAAGACATTCCAAAAACGACATTTAGAACTCATGAGGGTCATTATGAATTTTTGGTCATGCCTTTTGGCCTTACCAATGCACCTTCAACATTTCAAGGTTTGATGAATTCAATTTTCAAACCATTCCTTAGAAAATTTGTGTTAGTATTTTTTGATGATATACTAATCTACAGCAAGTCTTGGAAGGATCATGTTGAACATGTTGACAGGGTGCTACAACTATTGGAGGAGAAACAATTATATGCAAAAAGATCCAAATGTTTCTTTGGAGTCCAGGAGGTGGAATATTTGGGTCATATTGTATCTCATGAAGGAGTTAAGGTAGACCCTAGCAAAATTAAAGCCATTAAGGAACGGAAAATCCCCACATCCATAAAGCATCTGCGAGGATTTCTTGGGTTGACAGGGTATTATCGCAAGTTTGTTAAGAATTATGGGAGAATAGCAGCACCTCTAACAACATTATTGAAGAAAGATTCATTTTCATGGACTCCGGAAGCAACAAAGGCCTTTGAACATCTTAAAGAGGCAATGTGCCAAGCACCGGTCTTAGCTACACCGGACTTCACAAAAACCTTTATTGTGGAATGTGATGCTTCAGGAAATGGAATTGGTGCTGTTCTAATGCAAGACGAAAGACCCATTGCTTTTGAAAGTCGTCCAATCAAGGGAAAGTTTTTAAGCAAAGCTATTTATGAGAAGGAAATGTTGGCAATACTCCATGCACTTAAGAAATGGCGACCCTACCTAATGGGAAGACACTTCAAGGTAAAAACGGATCATGATAGCCTTAAATACTTTTTAGAACAAAGATTATCCTCTGAAGAGCAACAAAAGTGGGTCACAAAGATGTTGGGTTATGACTTTGAAATCATCTACAAAAAAGGGAAGCAAAATGTGGTGGCAGATGCACTCTCAAGAAAGGATGAGGATGTGGAAGCATTGTTGTGTGCCATTTCTATTATCCAACCAGATTGGATAAACGAAGCAAGGGAGGAATGGAAGAATGACGAAGAAGTGTGGGCACTTATTCGAAAGCTACAACAAGATTCCAGTACTTCTGATACATTTAGCTGGCAAAATGATTCGTTATGGTACAAAGATCGCTTATACCTCTGTAAGAATTCCCAGCTAAAACAAAAGATTCTTATGGAATTGCACACTTCTCCCTTAGGAGGGCACTCAGGATTTTTAAAAACTTACCACAGGGTTAAGAAGGATTTTTTTTGGGATGGCCTTAAATCAGATATTCAAAAGTTTGTGGCGGAATGTTTGGTTTGCCAGCAAAATAAAGTTGAAACAATTAAGACACCGGGTCTATTACAACCTTTATCCATTCCAAGCCAACGTTGGGAGGAGGTTTCAATGGATTTTATCACAGGTTTACCCAAGTCTGAGGGAAAGAGTGTCATCATGGTGGTAGTTGACAGACTTACCAAGTATGCACACTTTTGTGCATTATCACATCCATTTAAAGCCAGTACAGTTTCTACTGCATTTATGGAAACAGTTCAAAAGCTACATGGAAACCCAAAGATTATTGTAAGTGACAGAGATCCCATTTTCACTGGAAATTTTTGGACAGAATTATTTTCTTGTCTTGGTACTCAGTTAGCTCATAGCTCATCTTATCATCCTCAATCTGATGGGCAAACTGAGATAGTAAACAAATGTTTGGAAGGATATCTTCGTTGCTTTGTATCTGATAAACAGACACAATGGGTCAAATGGTTGCCTCTGGCTGAATGGTGGTATAACACTTCCTTCCATACAGCAACAAAAATGACCCCATTTATGGCACTTTATGGGTATCAACCACCATCCATCACATCATATTTAAGAGAAAATTCTAAGGTTCAGGCAGTGGAACATCACATCAAACATCAACAACAAGTCCTCCAACTCTTAAAGGATAACCTCGTGTTGGCACAAAATAGAATGAAACAACAGGCAGATCAACATCGCAGTGAAAGAAGTTTTGATGTAGGTGATTGGGTATTCCTACGGCTACAACCATATAAGCAAATGTCCCTAAAGCAAGCTAAGAAGGATAATAAATTATCACCAAAGTATTATGGTCCGTACAAGGTGTTGCAAAAGATTGGTACTATGGCATACAAATTGGAGCTTCCTGCAGCTTCTCGATTGCACCCAGTCTTCCATGTTTCATGTTTAAAGAAGATTATAGGTGACAAGCTCCCAATTCAAACAATATTGCCAGAACTTGATGAGGAAGGAAAAATTATATTGGAACCGGAAGCAGTCACAGAAACAAGAACTCGACAGCTACGAAATCGATCAATTTCAGAGTATCTTATCAAGTGGAAGAACTTATCCGCTGAAGATTCCACATGGGAGGATGAGAATTTTATGCAGAAGTATCCAGAACTACTCAAGCGTTGAGGACAACACTTTTTTGAAGGAGAGGGGCATGTTGGGTCCCTATAATACTAGTGATTACCCCATTACTATTGTAGTTATACCCCTTATTTATATTGTTGTGCCCCTATTACCCCCATATTGTTATTTCTGTGCCCCATAGAATCCCTCTATTGTTATTTTTGTGGCTTTATATTATTATTGTTAGGTCGGCTGGATTATATTGTGACTCCTTAGACTCCTATATATAGAAAGGAGGTTTTGTCATTTGTATCATCCAAGAATTGTTCATTTATGTAATGTAAAGGAGGTTGCCCCCTCGAAGAGGCTGAATTCTAAGGCGTTGATCTATCTTTTCTATCTTTTCTTGAGCTGGTTTCATAACAGTTTATTAGAGTTCATATTTCATTTCACAGCTTGTGTTCAACTCACTTGTCTCGTCGATCAACCACAAGCACACCGATCACTTGGTTCACATCCAGTCAACCGGCGATCGGGAAAGACTACTCAAATCTAGAGAGCAGTTTGTCTTCCCCTCTAGAAATGTGTAGAGTAGCCCAATAGCTTCCCTGCACTCAAAAATTTCGCAGAGTAGGCCAGTAAATCTTGCTCTGGAAATTGTGCAGAGCAGGCCAGTCGGCATTGCAATGGAAAATTATGCAGTTTTAGCCAGCTCTACTGCCTCCAGGAATTGCACAGAACCTGGCCTATATGCACTGCCATCCATAAATGCATAGAGCAGCCCAAGCCCTTGCACTATTCTCTAGAATTACGTAATACTGGCTAGATGCACTGCTCTCTGACAATGCAGAAAGCAACCCAACATCAGTGCTCTAGAAAACTCCGTAGAGCTGGCCACTCAGCCAAGGCCCCTCACTGCAGAAACAACGTAGAAGCTTTCCCTCATTGACTGTCCGTCGCATGTGCCAGTAGGTTATCCGATTGCCTCAAGAACTATGTGTTGGGCATAGGATCCCCTGCAGTAGGTTTTTGGGGCCCAAAGCCAAAGTTTTGGTCAAAGATGTTGTAAAACTCCGCGAATTGCGGGCGTGAAGCGCGAAGTGTACAATTGAGTCATAGGATTGTCCGCCCTAAACATTGTATTGTAATTAGTGTAAACTCAGCCTATCCATGGCCCACGGACCATGGGATTGTATAAATAGAGCGAGGCTCTAAGTTGTAAAATTAGTTAAGTGAGGAAGGATAGAGGGAATAAAAAAGGCATGATTTGAGGCTAGAGTTGAATCTAAAGTGTATTGGGTCGTAGTAGTAGTAAAAGGCTCTACAGTTGAGTGCGCAGAGGCCTAGTAGAGTCCGTAGCTAAGTGCGTGGACCCTTGCAGCTGAGTGAGTAGGGCGAGATAGGGTCTGTAATCAGGATTGAAAGCTAATAAAGAGAAGTTTACTATGTGCATCTATTCTTGAATCAGTATTTTGTGGTTATGCATTACTTTTACTCTGTCTATTTACTACGCGCAATTGGATAAATACTTGTATGAATGCTTATATATGAGAATAATCTAAATAATCAGTGAACATTGCATAATTAAGGAAGACTTGGGTAAATAACACGGGTCGTGCTGTGGCTAGAATTGCGCGAAGACAGTATCACAGGGCGTGGGGTGCCTGCTGGTGCGCGTAGCATAGTAAGTGTGAAGCTGGATCATTTACCAATTCCATCATATCAAACATCCCCAGGGTGCGGAAACCTGGTTCTATCACCCTCCCATACTACTTCGGGTGAGACCTCAGTTTGCGCTCCGTGGACTATTGCCGAAAGGGCCAGTAGTACCAGGATTTGCTTAGCTAAATAAGCCCTAATTTCACCAAATCTATTTAAACGACATCTTAGAGCACATTCTTAACATTTGATCTTGGAGCTCTATAATTCTCGAGGCATCTAGGAACCTTTGGCACGGTCGAGCGACTTTTCCGGGTAAGTTTTTCTTTTCATTCCTTTTGCCACTTTTTCTGTCTCTTTTTAGTTTTCAGCTTGTATGAGTGTTGTTTCCTTGGTTTTACTGAACAAACGCTAGTGTTTCAATGTATTTTATCTTGTAGAAGTGTTTTTTCAATTTTTTCATTGCCTTTCCTTAGTGTCGCATGCATAACATTGTTCCACACTCACAATCACCGTTTCGGTGACTCACTTCATGAAATTCTTGGTTTGTCATTTGACTAATTTCTACACTTGCTTGAATCACATGCATGTTTATTTCAATCATATCTACACCAAATTTTCACATGCATTCAGTCCTTAGTGATTTTTAGTTGCCGTCGACATGTCTGAGCTGCCTTGGCCCAGACCTTGCCTTGTTTCGGCTTGCACTACACATTTCTAGGATGGAAGGCTCTGCCTTTCTCCTAGGAATCGCATAGAAATTTCCTCCGACTAGCTTCCCAGGCTGTGCTCTATGCAGTTTTGGGAGACAATGCCCCAGTTGGCCCCCAAGATTGCGTAGTGCACTGTCCTAGGAAATAATCATGTTGACTGAAACTGCGCATTGCGTAGTTCCAGTCCTCAGCAGGCCCAGATGGAATGTGCTCTATGCAGTTTTAGCTGACAATCATCTCACTGTAGCCTAGACTATACTCTGCATATTTCCAACTATTAGTCTCCCAACATCTCTGAGACAAAACTGCACATTTTTCCCAAGCATTCAACTAGGTGTGTTGCATGTCAGTCATCAAGTTTCTTTTGGTTTTCAACTAACACTTTCTTTCCATGAGTGTTTCTCTATCTCTAGGTATCACAGGTGTCCTTTAATCTCTTAGTAGTACAAGTACAATGACTTCCAAGAGTGCAGGATCAAAAGACACAGTTGAAAGTAGTACTGGGGATGTGGTTGAACAAGGGTCAATGAGCTTGCCCATGGACACAGACACACACATGTTCATCGAGAAGGATAACAAGATCACATGGCAAGACATCAACACCATATTTTCTGGAAAATTTGAGGAGAATCTAGAGGATAGATAGGTCTATGTGAGCATCCATAAGTTAGGACTATACAAGGTTGCATGGAGGTTTCCCGTATTCCCTTGCACAGATGTGATCCATTGGATTGTCTCACACACTGAACCTTAGGCAATGATACTGAGAAATGTTAGTGGATCAAGGTTTGCTTCCTTTAGGACGAAGGATTATCAGGAGATATATCATTACCCATTCCCAGTGAGCGAGATGGATATACCATTCTACAATCCCAACGATAGTATAGACACAAGAGATATATTGAAGCATTGGGAAAAGGATTTAGAAAAGTTTAGGATGACACCCAACCAGATATGCAAGTCAAAGACACCCAGGAAGGCATATCAGTTCTTGGTCATCTTCACATGCTTCTTGTATGGCCAAGGGAGTATAGAGAACTTCCCACATAGTTCGGTTGCTATGTTGGATCAACTAGCAAGTAAAGGAAAACCATTTAATTGGTCTGACATGATGGCTCTCCAGTTGAAAGTGCATCTATCCAATGCTTAAAGTCCACCCAGGGACCAAAAAGAAAAGTTTTTCATGTCTGCATACTTGCTCAATGAAATATGTGCCCATCAACAGTTTCCTGGCATGGGTTGGGCATGGACAACTTCAAAAAGTTCTGTGAATGTATATTGCAAGTTGCTCTCAGATTGCAGCTACCGAGGAGTCATGGCTAGAATATGTGACCATTTCATTGCCCCTCTATACATGATGATATTTGAACAAGATCCACCCTGCATGTCCTAGGCAGCAATGGAGGCATTGCTAAACATTGCAGATTGGTATGCCTCACCTGAGGGAACCTTCATCAGGATGTGTATCGCGGAGAAAGCTCCGCATGTGTTGCTGAGGTTCACCACAAACAAGTTGGTCATGCAGGAGGTTTCATAACACATCTTGACAGGGTTGTCAGTTGGATTGCACAGGAAGAAGAAGGCACCATGGCCCATGCTTCCTGTGTGAATTGGGTTGTACATGATCGAGAGTTTGAAAGAAGCAGATGCCAAAGTTGAAGACTTCAAGAAGTTTAAGCTCAACACCAGGAGTTTCAACCCATATGACCCACATGGTTTTTGCAGGGACCACTGTGTGAGAGTGTATTGTCCTTGGATCCACAGGGCGTGTCATTGGCCAGAGGAAGACCCATGGAGATATTTTTACAACTCCTTTAGGCTCAATGAACCAATTAGCGTTGCAGTGGAGTGGCTAGTAGCACTCAAGGTAGCAACACTACAGGGAGAAACAACAACAGTAACAACAGGCAGAAAACCAATTCAAGGTAAAGGTAAGAGGAAGATTGCCGAAGGAACATAGACGGAGCAAAGCTACAAGTTTAAGGAAGACCCACTTGTGGAAAAGGTAGATTTGGAGATGGATTCAAAGAGGCGACAACGTGACAAGAGTATAGCACAAAGAAAGAGAGAGAAGAAAAGGCTGGAAGATATTGAGAGGATGTTGCAGGAAGTCTAGTAGAATCTCAGGGAAGAACAAGAGCTGCACAGAAGAGAGAAGGAAGCATAACATGAGCATGAACAGGAACAAGAACAGGAATAGGAACAGGAGGAATTGCAAGGTGCACAGACAACAAAAACTTCACCAATACAGGTTGAAGACTCTGAACCAACAATAGATGAGGAACAGGGTTAGAATTCGCAGGAACAAGAACTTGCTCTACAATATTAACAAATAGTAGAATAGATGGACATGGAGATGGAGTAACTAGAACAGAATCAGGATACCGACCTCATGCCAAAAGCAACCGAGGTCACTCCATAGGCTTCACCAGCTCCAACGATAGAGAAAGTACTGAGTGAACAAGGGGATACCATTCTACTTGGATACCATCCTGGAACAGAGGTGTACAACATAGCCTTTGATGAGTCGTATCACAGAGTTGTACAATCACGTAGAGAACACACCCTAGATGAGAATGCATCACCTGTGCACTTGGAAGAACAAGCGATTGTGTCAGATGTACGGAGACACCCAGCTGCGTTGGCTGATGCTGCAAAGGCTTATGATTAATCCATGAGATCGAGTGTTAGGTTCTTGATAGCAGAAAATGAGCGCATGGCTAAGGAGTTGCAAGAAGCCAAGCAGATAGAGGAACAATCAACAGGATCCGCTAGAGCAGAGATGAAGAAGTACATACTTGCTGAAGTATCGACTGTTGAGAATGTCATGTGGAGACTGTATGATAGGTTCATCACCATGCACAAGGTAGTTTTCCACTTACATGGTCATCAGCAGTGCTGCACCAAAATAGTGCGAACACTCATAGACATACATGTACAGACATGGACAAAGAGGTACAATGGAGCCCCGCTTCCCTTGCAAAAGATGATGAAGCCACATGTGGAATTGGAAAAAGAACACATCCGGATTCAGATCTGGAATTATGAGGAACCCCCATCACTCATCACTAGTATTGTGGCTTCAAATGCACAATTGTACAAGAGCTTGGATGTCATGGTAAGAAAGTATGGCACCCCGTCAATTGGTATGCTCATCGAGGCCAAAGAGAAAAACAAAGTCAGACTGGAGCTCTATGCGTACTTCGATTAGTTGATGCTCACAGCCACCAACACAGATTTGCATGTCAATGCAGATAACATGCAGATGTAGATTTCTGGTTCGGTCTTGCTCAGGACTAAGCTACTCATGTTATAGGATGAGTTAGACCGAGGTTCCAAATCAGTATACCTAAAATCAATGGAGGCAATAGTTCATTTCCAGAAGGACTTCATAAAAGAGTACACAAACACCATTTCACACTATCAAGCATGGCATCAGTTCGTCACTGAGAATCATGGAGAGAAGGTTGATGAGATGGTATTTCCACAACCATTTGATTCTTAGTGTCTTCTTTTCTAGCTCACTCAAGCCAATTTTGTCCCACATGGGTATATGTGGAAAATGTATCATTTTTGTAAACATGATGTAAAGTGAAATTCCAAGTGTCATTAGTGGAATACAAACAATTATATGTAATGTAAAGAGTCATGAGGGTAGTCCAAGAGTTATAAAGGGGAATGTCAAGGGTCACCCCACCCTTTTTTAGAAATAGAACCTCATAACTCATAGAATGGTCTTTTGGGAGCCAAGCTTTTGCTAGGCCTTGCTTAGATAGGTCTTGGAGAGTATTGTGATGAGCCTTGGCTTCTCCATAGTGCAGAGTGATTACGTATCTTTGGAGGAACAGGTGGTGTTGATTGTAACGTTCCACTATTGGGGCCAGTGGCTATCATGGTTGTATGTAGGGATGGAACTTTCACTTTATATAATATAACAGAGCCAACACGTTTCATGCATACGTTTTTATTGTAGTTCAACTATTCAAGTTACTTTAGTAATGTATGTAGTTTTACTTACGCATTGATGTATGGACTATTCTGTATGTGATTGTATGAATCTTATTGAAGCGAGTTGTTGGTTTAACTCATCACTTTGGATTTTTTACTATTCTACTTTCTAGTTTGTGATGTCATTCATCTCGTGTGTTCCTTTCAGGTTGTGTACTATTATAGGCTTCGAAGGGATACACTTATTTTCCCCTTTCATGTTTTA
The DNA here is from genome assembly GCA_031772625.1 of Pinus tabuliformis. Lineage (NCBI taxonomy): Eukaryota > Viridiplantae > Streptophyta > Pinopsida > Pinales > Pinaceae > Pinus > Pinus tabuliformis. Next base: position 527,080,540 of record CM062807.1, on the reverse strand, counting down.
GAACCTCCCCATGCATCTCTCTTTACTGGCTACAAGGTAACACACTTGCATCTGACAAGGATATCTTGCTAACCTCTGTGTGCTATCGCAGTCAAGGCATAGCTTTACTACCCACTGCTGGGACTCCTACTCCAAACGGTCTGAGGTCTAGTTGGGAATTCTTACTTGGGAGATCCCCTGACATGTTGGCGGGTCCAGCACCGTCAACACATTGAAAAATAAATATTTTTTGGACCATGGGCCACTTACTCTCTTCCAATTAAACTATGTGAATTTCAACAAGGGATATGGAAATTCAATTGCTTTAAGAAAGTGTTCATGTGCAAACTCAAGTTCATCTAAAATACGCAAGGGAAGCACATATTACTTACTTTCTATAATAACACTTTCTCCTAATCCCATGAAATGAAAAAAGTGATTTTATTTGCTTAGTAGTAATGTTTGTGGATGATGGGCTACTTACTTCTTTAATAGTTAAGCTATGTGATTTGCGGAAAACTTTAGAAAAATAGTTCGAAAAAACGTATGTGGAAGTTGGCAACTTACTTCTCTCCCTAATTAATCTGTGTGTATTTCAAATACAAATGAAAAAATACTCTAATTTATCGACTAATTGAGGTTATTCAAGAAACCAAGCATACTGAACAGAAAAAAATGCAGAGGTGAAGGTAATTCACTAAAGGCTGCTAATCATCTGAGAAAACAGAAAATACAAGGATATTTTTGTTTTCTTGTGACTGCATAGGTTTAGCCACACACAAATGCATGCACACATCTATCCGATAAAAAACCATGTGGGCGAGCAAATAAAATTCAATTCAATTTAGTGGGCTCATAACAGGTCCCCGAGGTCCTGCAAAAATTCCAAAGAGGTGTTGAGCACCTTGTAGATTGGTTATGTAGAGAGAAGGTCCCACAAACATAATCTTTATATTAAAGAAAATACAAGATATGCTCGCCATTCCTATGGTAGTGTTTTTTTGGAAAGGGTGTACCAAAAGACACCTCCTTAATAGTTGATTGTTCCCTATAAAGGATCACAGACAAAGTTGGTGTTGTTAGTGGAAAAACTTAGATAAACACAACTTTATAAATAGTGGAAACAATTGATACATAAAGATAAACTAAAACAAAGAGGTAAATACACAAACAATGATCAATGGAGCAAACAAGTCAATAAAATAATGGAAAAATCTCCCTTTATTGATTGTTGGTAGTAGACGTTGAATTCAATAGATGAATCTTAGACACTTGAAGAGAATTATTTGAGCTAAGGTGCTGAAAATTTCTCTGCAAGGGTGGTTATTTTCCTCAATCTCTTTGCAAGTTTCTCCTCTCTCTCAAAGAAATATGAAGACTCTCCAATGGTGGATTCCTCTTTTCTCACTAAGATGATAGGTTTCTTATAAGAAATATGGCCAACATGCTAGTGCTCTTACTTTCTTTGGATTCAAAAATGGAATGGTGGTTTTCTTTGATAGCAATTTGGCCAGCATAACAATGTCTCATATTTTGGTTCTCCCATGGCCTGTTTATATAGAATTGTTTCAATCCTTCTTCCCTCTCTTGGTTCATGCATGATAACGACACATGAGTAGGACAAGATGATTCCATTGAGGGCTACATATCTTCAGGGTGACTCGAATTTGGCTGTCCTAGACTACGATCTTGTCAAGGAATCAACTCCAAGTGTGTGGAGTGGTCCCGAATTGCTGATTCATCCATTTCTTCGACTGCATGAATTTTGAAGGATATTCCTCATGTGCGTGGCTATCGAAGAAATAGACTTGACATATGTTGGCTTGAGGGGGCTTGGACCCACATTTGGAGTTAGCTGTGCTAACCAACAAAACCCTACAGTAGCGCCCTTTCGGGAGCATTTTGCGTAGTGTAAGATGCACTCTCACCCGAGGCAGTATTGGGGGATGCTAGAACCTAGTTTTTTCATCCAGAGGACTATGTGATGTGTTTCTTCCAAAATTATGTCTTTTTCTTAACCTTCATGAACCCTAACCCTTAAAAACCTGGAATGTAGTAGTTAACAATTAACATATTTATTCCCTTCGCCGATTGTGCTAAACATGCATAGCCTCATATTAATAAACAGATCTACGTCTTCGTGAATATAATAAGAATTTTTCCCAATTAATTGCATTCAACATATAATAAATACAGTAAGTTCAAAGATAAACAATAATACGCAGAAGCACAGATAGTTCTTCAAAATAATCCTTTTATTATGCTTAATATCTTCAATTACAATTCTTTCCAACCCTGCGCACACAACTACAGGGGCCCATGCACCTAGCTGCAGACTTACCAAGGTCTCCATGCACACAACTGTAGGAGCCTTCCCCTTCACCCAAGTACAGAATAGACAAAAACATACTCAAATCATGCACTATTCTTCTACGCTTACCTTCTATGGCTCTTCTATGACTTCCTTTTATATTCTTCTTCATTACAATACCATGGTTCGCGAACCATGGGCGGGTCTCAAATCAACTTGACTCTTAAGAAACTAAGGGGATTTAACCTTCCTAAAGCCCCTTTGACTCCTATCAACCTGTGCTACTCGCGCTTCGCTCCTCAAAATGCAGATACTTTACAATATTTCACAAAACTTAAAAAAATTTGACTCAGGGGACCCCATCCCAACAGGTCCCCAACACAAAGTCGTGACTCGTCCCTAGTCACTTTGCTAGTTTTGCCACAATCTTTGCTTGAAGATCGTTGAACTCAATCTTCAATACTTGAAGATTTGATGTTCCCTTCGCAGTGGCCTGATGAACTTCTTCAACAAATTTCTCTATGGTTGAACCTTCGACTGCAAGGCCCATGGTTCTCTGTGTCTGTTGCAAAGCCTTTAACTTGCTCTAGACAGTCTATGACAGTTGGATTACGTCATCGGCCCATGGATGTGTCCTTGAGGAGATAATGGAGGCCTTCTGACGAAGCTCATCAATCTAGTTCTGGATGAACTTTCCTTCCTAAAGTCCGGTGAACCTCTGCATAGGTGTTAAGGTCTGCGCTGTCACCCTGATCTCATCAAATTGCAACTGCATTTCATGGATGTCTACTTCGATTGTCTGCAAGTGTGGATTATCCTGCAATGAGGTCCACATATCCATTGTATACTCAAAAAATTGGCTGCAGTCCTTGACTGGAGTGGCCAGAGTGGTCATATCTTCCTTAATGGTAACCTTGCGCTACTCTCTGACTTCTGAAGGAGTGGTTGGTTGCATATTAAGTTGAATCTCTAAAATCTGCAATTGCAGCTCAAATTGTACCTTTCCAATTTCCTCCTTAGATGCCTTCACTGTAGAAGCCAACTTGTGAATTTTCTCTGCTGAGGCCACCTCTAGTGGAATTTGGAGCTCAGGGAGCTCACTGCACACTTGGGTAAGGGCTATTTCTAGCTACTGATTTCACTGTATCGCCTCATCGCGACCCTGCAATTTCTCTACAAAAATCTATTGATTGTTAGTTTTTACCTCGTCAATAATCAACAATGCTCATTTCTCCTGGACATGGAGCTCATCTGGAACTGCTTGATGTAGCTCATACAAGGTCTGGATCAACAATGTTGTAAGGTTGATACTTAGATTTTTCTAGTACTACAAGCGCTCTTGATCTTCAGTTGTCTCAAACTAGAGGGAGCCCCCTAGTATTGGTATTGCTCAAAGCTCAGATGTAATTTCAACGGAACTAAAGTTTGGATTATTTTGTAAATTAGATAGTAGAAAAGGAAGTTATACAATTGAAAAACAACACAATTTTGAAAGGTTTGGTGCCTCTTGAAGAATTGTTTGACCAAAATGATGTGGCAAAGAATCCTAAAGTAATTCCCTCCGAAACAGAAGTAGAAGACTACAATTGGGAACAAAACATCAATCTAAGATTGTTAAGCTTTCAAAATCCTTGACTCCTGAAGTTAGAAAGAAATACTTTGATCTGATGAGGGAGTATTCAAATGTTTTTGCATGGGGATATGACGACCTTAAAGTGTATGAAAAAATCATCATTCATCATACCATCCCAATTAAACAAGATCAAAATCATTTCAAACAAAAGTTGAGAAGAACAAACCCTTTTTTACTCCCTCTTATTGAAAAGGAAGTCAGAAAATTGTTTGATGCAAAAATTATTATTCCTTTGAGGTTTTCAAAATGGATTTCAAATTTGGTACCTATAAGGAAGAAGATTGGTGAGATAAGGCTTTGTCTTGACTTCAAAAATCTCAAAAAGGTCTCTCTTAAGGACAACTACCCCTTGCCTAAGATGGATCACATACTGCAAATGGTGGTTGGCTCAAGAAGGATGTCCATGCTTGATGAATTTTTAGGATATAATCAGTTTTTGATGCATCCCGATGACCAAGCAAAGACAACTCTTATCTCTCCATGGGGAACTTTTATGTATGCCAAAATTCTCTTTGGGTTGATGAATGCAAGGGCCACCTTTTAGAGGGCCATGGATATTTCATTCACCGATCAAAATGATAAGTTTATTTTCATTTATGTTGATGATATCACTGCTTTTTCAGATTCTAATTTTGACCATTTGAAGCATTTGATACAAGTTTTTGAGAAGTGCCGGAGGTATGACATATCCTTGAACCTGAATAAGTCCCATTTTTCAATGGAGGTGGGCAAGTTGCTTGGGCATATCATCTCAAAATATGGCATCAAAATTGATCCAAACAAAGTGTATGCAATTCAAAAAATCGATTTCCCAAGGAGTAAAAAGGATGCACAATCATTTTTGGGCCGAGTTAACTTTTTGAGGAGGTTCATTCCTATTTTAGTAGAAATTATAAGATTTTTGATTGACACACTAAGGAAGGAAAGTGAAATCAGATGGACTACTGAAACTAAGAAATCTTTTGAAGAGATTAAAAAGGATTTAGCCACTGCTTTTGTTTTGGAAAGTCCGAATTAAACTAAAGACTTCATCATTTTTTCTTTTGCATCTGAACATACTATTGCAGTGGTTCTCATGCAGAAAAATCAGCAAGGTAATGAGAAACCCATAGCCTTCATTATTAGAGGTTTGAGAGATTCTTCCCTCAAGTATAAAATTATGGAGAAACACGCGTATGCATTGGTAAAAGCTTTGAAGGATTTTGGAGTTTATGTGCTCCATTCCCATGTGGTTTCCTATGTTCCAAATGATGTTGTGAAGGACATTTTAATATAGCCTGATCCTAAAGGTCAAAGGAGAAGATGGATAACATCAATTCTGGAGTATGATGTGGATATTAAGCCTACTAAGTTGATAAAGGGTCAAGGATTGGCCAAATTGATGGTAGATTCAAATATTAGTGTGTTGGACATAAATTATATTGCTGATTTTTCTAATGGGAACATTGTAGAATCTGAGTCAGCAGGTATCTGAAAGGTTTCTCTCTTCCCCTTGGTAGGCCAACATAATTTATGTTTTGTAACATTCATAGGCCCCTCTAGAGTTGACCTAAACAAAGCAATATTTCTGAAGTTAAAGGCTATAAAATTCTGCATTTTAAATCAATTTCTCTATTGGAAAGATTGTTGTGAAGGAAAATCCCCTCTGTGGACAGAGGTGATCCGTCAATCTGCAGAGGGGATTTTCCTTCACAACAAAAGGACAACCCCGCTCAGGAAGCTATAGCCTTTTCATCCTCTTTTTCCATCTGATCTCTTGATCAGTTTGATCGACCATCGAGTTCTCATTATTAGTTTGAGCCTATATAGGCTCATACATTCACTAATTGCTACCTTAGAGTGCTAAGTCTAGAGTTTTTGTGAATTTTTTTTGTTTTTCCCATATTCTTCGCTTAGTACGAGTTTTATCAGTGACAGTTGCATTGGAAGCACATTTTTTTACATGTACACTCACGCCGAAAACCCTGTCTTCCACTGTTTACCCACGTTGATGACCAACATGGGATTTGCCATGAAAAGTAGTGCTGACAGCATAAGTTTTGCTATGAAAATAGCGCTTATGACTCTGTCACCATGAGTTTTTCTATATAAAGTAGCACTAATCCTTGAATGTGAGAATTTTTAGGGTTTCTCTATCAAAATCTAGTGTGTCTTGGACCATGAGGTCTTTTCCCATCTTGTATGATTGGATTTGTCAATGTTTTTGATTGATTGTCTTGATTAATTTTCAAAATTTGTCTCATTGGCTTTGAAGTTAAATTTGATTGAGTTCTAGGGTTTCTAGTTAATTGGTCATCACTTGCTGTTTGTTGGTGTCACTGAGATGCTGGTTTTGCTGATTGATTGAGTGTTGTTCTCTGTGGAAATCATTGATAACATCGCTTTGCATTTGTTTTAGCTTGTCTTTCAAAATTTTCTTTTTTGTGAAAATGCATTAGATTAGTTGCATTGAAAAGTTATTTTTTGAGATTCATCATTGAAAATAGATCGCATTTTTCGGTGATTGAAAGCTAAAAACTATATTAGGTGCATCCAATCATTCAAAATGAAAAGAAAAGAATAATTCATATAAGTGAATCTTAGTAAAGTAAAATCATTTTGCTTTTGAAAAAGTTGCATTTAGGATAGTGAAAAGTGAAAATCATTTTTAATTTTGGCATTGAAGTCGGAATACGAAATGAATGTTAGTGAAAGGAAATTTTCTTGATGCATTTTGTTTGATGAATTATTGATTGAAATTTCTTCCCTTGATTAATCTAGCTTTCATTGAAACATAAAGTTTTATTTTTCTCATATAGTTGCATCTTAGGCATTTAGGTGACATCGTTTTGAGCCCAAAATTGAAACATAATTGAAGAAAAACATTAAAATTTATTGAATTAACCTAAGTAGCATTTGGAACTTAATGAAGACATTTAGAGGTCTAGGCTAGAGACGTGTTCCAACGCCTATAAACCTAGCAACTATCGTTAACTACCTGCATTGTATCCCGGGGGTGAAATCCCATTCCATGTACCGAAGTATATAAGATTGATCTCCAATACTTTCAGGTATATCAGAGTCATTCCACGTATGGCAAGTATATGGGAATTATCTCATCGAATTGCTATGCATTAGACAATGCTAACACAAACTTCTACTCCCCATACTGTCGCTTGTATATTGGGAGACCCCATTAGGTTTCTATCCTTTAGCCACAGGTAACCGATTCAACCACATTGTAGATGTGATACATCGAACACAACATTAGGGGAGATTGGCTGCTATACTTTAAGTCCTTGGTTTTGGCTAAGGTATATAACGGTTCACGGATCTTGGTAAATCCTTTTTCCTAGTTATCCCTTTTTGGTTTATTTGTTGTTAATTTCTAAAAATAATTGACCTTGGAATAACATCCTTCCTGTAGAAATACTCCTTAGTAGATCTTAGGTTGATACTGATGGCAACATTTCCTGAGTCTACCAGTCAAGGAAACCCCTCCAATGGGAATGCTAGTCCTTTTGCTTCTTTTGGAAATACTGGTGCTCCCTATATGGCAACATTGTCCCTTCCCGGTTTTACCATTAGTCTGCCAGTTTGGTTATTTTTGACCTTGGTGATTCTGAGTGTCCAAAATGCTTTTCAATCAAGCTCTCCTCAACCTGAACAAAATCAACCTCAAATTGATCCTCAAGTTGATCCCTCACCTTCTTCACCTCGTTCTTCCTCTTCGCTTGGTGAAAGTCTGGATTCTTGTAACCAGGAAGCTAAGAAGAAGAAGAAGAAGCAAAAAAAGCAAGGGGGAAACCAAGCAACCATTTCTATGGATGCAAATGATGTAGAAAAATCTTCCAACCAACCTCGGAAAGTAAAATTCCCTTGCATGTTATGTAAGTATGACCACCTTATTCAGAATTGTCCTGGTATTCCCAAGGTCTTAGAAGTGTGGTCCATAGGTTCACATCAACCTTTGTCATCAACCTCTAGCGATCATGCTGGTGATAAAAATTCAACTAGTGATGGTAAAGCCCATGGGAAAAAGGGAAATTAAAATTTCCCTGTAAGTTGTGTGAAAGTAATCATCCCATTCACCTTTTTCCTCTTATGGATGAAGCTTCCAAAGAGTTGGAAAACCTTACAGCTTCTTAATCTTGTCTTCCGATTGGGTATCACAATTTTTCCCCTAATCCTTCACTAGTTGATCCAGTGATTGATCAAAAGTAATCTTTGGTCAACCCCACTCTCTCTGAAAGTGAGTCTCGTGAGTCCATTCTTGACCAACCATTGGTTGAGAAACCGGTAGACCTGGATCCACCTTCAGTTAACCATATCTTTTGGGTAAAGAGTGAATCCCATACCGCTCATGTTATTCTGGTTTCTTTAGTTTCGAATAAGCTGGAGGGAATTCCTCCTGTTCCCGACGTGCATGAGAATAGTTCTACTATTCCCATAACTCAAGAGGGAAGCTCTCACTTTCCTACGACACCCCCTCCGAGTAGTTTAGTCACTTTTTTTGATTGGAGTCGACTGACAGGATATCATCTTCCATCTTACGTGCCTTTCCAGATAATAGTACTGGCTTACAATATGGCTGTACCTAACATAGTCATAGACGAGGGTGCATCTGTTAGCATTCTGTCCTCAACTGCTTTGCAAGCTTTAAGTTCTCCTCAGATTTTCCCCGTCACCCAGAATCTGTTAGCTTTTAATAGAGGAACCAATCAACCACTAGGGATCCTTCCTAAGTTGCCTATTACTTTAGGAAGAAACAATGTCTATATAAACGTGATGGTTGTCCAAGGCCCATTGGATTTTAATCTACTCCTTGGCCGTGACTATGTTTACATCATGGGAGATCTTATCTCTTCCCTCTTTCGAGTGATATGTTTCCTACATGAAGGAAGCATTGTGACCATTGATCAACTTACATTCATTATTCCTAAATCAACTTCCAATCAACCATCATCCCTAAATGTTCTTATGTGCAATTGGTATCACCCCTACCACAAGTTAATTACGTGGCCACCTGTTCCATGCCCACATCTACTGATGATCTAGTAGGTGATGTAGTACGCCATGTACTGGGGGCATTGGAGCCTGATTTTTCATTTGGATCCCTAGACATGTATCCCTTCAAGAGTGTTGTTCTCTCATTTGATGAGAACCTCTTGGAAGCCATGGCCTCTTTTAGTCTGTGATTAAGTGTTTGGAGTAGAGTTTCTTGTCTTGTGTCAAGCTCCTTAAAAAATGAAATATGGGACATGAGGATAGTTATTTTACCATGTCAACCTCATTAAAAAATGAAATATGTTCCTATGAGGATAGTTCTTTTACTATGTCAACCTCATTAAAAAATGAAATAGGTTATGAGCATGGTTCCTTTACTTGTGTTTTATATAGGAAAATGACCTCCTCATCAGCTCAGAGGAGAAAGACATGATGACTGAAGGACTGACCAAGTTCATAGGCCCAGTTGTCAAGCTAACACTATCTAAACACCAACAACCTACTTTATAAAGGTTCCTAGCAAGGCTAAGGGTGCGTTAGTGCCGAGGGTAACTCTATTTGTTACCTCAGGAAGAACGTTAGTGAACCCTAATGAGTTTCTATCGGTCAAGATAATGATTTGATTGAGAAATATCCCAAGATTCTCTCCTATGTCAGCTCACAAAAGCAGGGAAACATCAAAACTCGACCTGTTTGGGGGAATTACTAATTCCTAATGGAGTATGAAAACAGGAAAGAGCACAAAGGAATGGAAACATCACTGCTTTTGCGTAATGGAACTCATGAAGGAATTGGCAACCCTATCCTCACATGCTATATATGCAAGGCTAGGGCCATTGTGAAAGAGGTCGAACCATTTGAAAGGATTTCCTATTTGACTGTCGAGCAGAGTCTCAGACTAAGGCATCAGAAGAGGTTAAGAAGGGAGAGAGAGAGAGGAGTTGGAGGGGTAAGGGAAGACTGATACAACTGATGGTTGTAATCAATCTGTCTACATCAGTATAGAACTGCATTTGTGTTGTCCACTCCAAGATGTTGGTAGTATAACTTGTTTATATGTTTATGCAACATTGTTAGCATGAGTGGCTTAGATATATGCAACTAGATATCTTTATATGTTCATGCATTGTTTATCAAGGTTTTATGTTGTGATATTATGCTTGTCTTTGCTATGTGTAGGTTTTGATATGGAGCTAGCTCAGGGGTCTTCCGCCTAGCTACATTGCGCCCTCTGGCAACGCCACACTAAGACTCGAGGTAATAAGTCCTTCTCGCTTTGATATTCATTTGTTAAGCATAGATATGCATGCATCTTTGTGATAGATGCAACTAATCTGATTGTCTGCCAAGGATCCTAGGAAGATCCTTGAGGGTTTCTACATCACCAAACACTCATGCATTAATCCCTATAGTAGAATTGGCGCTCCACTGGGGACTACACTTAGTTCCCAGTTTTCCCAGAAATTCCTGGATCTCTCTTTCTTCCAGGCCTTCCTGTACTTCTTCATTCCATTTCCAACCACTAAGGACTATACAACACCCTTCTCTCAGTGCTGAGCCCTAGATTTGATCCCCACAACCTTTTTTTGAGCCTTTTGCCTCACTAACATTTGTCTGCTAGTGTAAACAATTCTTTATAAAGCAGTGTGTCCTCACAAACAATGCGTTAGTGCTGAAACTAACTCTCTATAGCCTCTAGTATAGAGCATTAGCCAACCATTTATTGATGAACAACTTGCTCTGTGACCTCATGGGTTGGGAAATCTACTTGTAGACTGATAAGGGATCTACAACTGCACTTGTTTAACTGATCTATGTCTTGAACAATTTTTTTTTTAAGAAAATAACTTTACTTCTTAAAGTTTTTGTTTTCATTAAAGAAAAAATACAAAATTTTTACTGTTTTCTGCTTAATTGGTTAGATCTGCATTATTTGGTTTCAAAAGTTGTTAGTGAGAATTGAATTTCTATCGGTTATGCTAGTGTTTTACTAAATAGGATGCATGATATATATATTGATGTATGAATGACTCTCCCTTTGTAGAAGCAGCTTATTCATTGAAAGCGAAACTTCACAAGAATTGTTTTTGCATGATTTGAGTCAAAGTCCCATATAAATTCATACGTCAACACCCCTACCGAAGACTCTAACAAAATACATTTAAAATCTACCTAATAAAATCAATCATCAACTCTTTTTAGAGTAAACACTCATTAGTTTAGGCTAGGATCTTGGGATAGGCAGTGTGAGTTAAATGCCCAAGATCCTACACCAAAACTGGTGTCATTAAAGAGAGAAATCCTTCTGCACTCATACTATCCGGGACCACTCCAGTAAAAGAAGAGATAAATATGAGACAACATAGGACTATAAGTGAAGGTAGCCCGCCTCTGCTTACATCTCCTTTGGGTATTCTGTGTATCGGGGATCCCTTCGGGTATATCAGAGCTGAGTTAGGGACTCAGGTATCTTGCCCACACAGTGTACTGTTTGCGACTATGTCCCCCCTGGTAGTGTCTGTGATTTGAGGTATCCTTAATGGCCATACTTTTAGGGACAAACACAAGGTGACTGGGGTGGGCTGCCCTGGTACCTAACACATATGAACCTACTATGTCTTTGATTTTTAGGAGGGTGCTCATCTTCACGAGAGTACTTGGCCCCTTAATCTGAGGTTCAGGCGAAGCTCAAGAGTAATCGTAACTATACATTTGGCCAACTCTCTCTATTATTGATTGTGATACTGGGTTTCATCTCCAGTGATCTGCGCTTATTAGACAGGGTCATTTCCCTCTACTTGTTGATTGATTTCCTTAGTGTATTTTATTTTTTATTTTTGAAGTGCCAGATTGTTATCACCGAGACTTTAATGAATATCATTTTAAAATATACTGATAAAATTTATCAGTCACCGTGGCTACATTTGACCCTCATCATTAATCTAGATAGTTGTTAGGTCTTCTCCCACTCATTGTGGAGGATCCACCGAGCCCCAGTTTACCGGATTCCCCGTCTTCGGGAAATCAATCTCCGAGATCTAACACAGAATCAATTTGGACATCTAACGATTCAAGCTTACCAGAATATTGCTTTACTGAAGGATTCCTTCCTCCATACAATCCTTTGATCATGAATCCATTGGGACTGCTCTTTATTCTCGTTGCACTTGTACCTCCTTTGTCTTTCATTGGAACATTTCCACCCATCCCATCGACGACTAACGGGTTGTGGGATTTTGTGGACACTTTTGGTCCACCACCACCTCCCCAGTCGACAGTCAGTACCGCACCTCTGATGGAAAACCCTGCTATCCCATCTGTCCCAGGTTCAAACCCTATCGTGACACCCACCATGAGTGGAACCCAATACATTTCGGGTTTCGCCCCTTTTGTGTCAGCCCCTGGACCTTCGACAAGTGCTACATATAGCACTCCTTATAACACTCAATATAGCATGGTTAGCATGGGTCCTCTCAACCACCCCTATGGTTGGCATTCATTGTTTAGTTCTAACCCCCAGGTTCAAATGCCTGGGGGCACAATCCCTAATATGCATATACCGGCTGGAAACGTAACAGTTCCCCCTCTTTTTACAGGTCTACATGGTCAGTCATTGATTGACATGAACCCTCCTTATGTCAGTCAAGGACCTATAGTTAGTTATGTGGTGAGCGGGAACCCTCAAAAAGGTTCCAATAAATCCATATGGGCACCCTACTCACAACCTCAAATGAGTCAAGGGGGCACTCCTTATCTTGGGGATACTTCCAACCCCCAACCTAACAACCCCTATGGAAACCCACAGTACATGACTATACCCCAAGGCACTTACTATACCACACATCCTGTGTATAATATTGGAAACAACACGATGGGAGCACTGCAAGGATCCTCAAGTCATATGTCATCACCTTGGTCCGATTCGGGGGCATCAAACACCTTCCCTTTCTTGGAAATGCTTGATATCCCTAACTTGTACAAACTCACAAATGATCTCATCTATCACAACTTACTTTGGCCACCAATCCCACATAAAATCCCGATAGACATTCCGAAGTTTGAAGGGAAACAAGGGGAGGATCCAAGTACACACATCACAACCTATCATTTATGGTGTGTTTCTAACTCCATGGTGGATGATAGTATCCGACTACGACTCTTTCCCCGCACCCTTAGTAGAAATGTAGCCAAGTGTTACATTGAGTTACCATGCATGTCAGTCAATACCTTTGGAACTTTAGCACTGGAATTCTTAAAGCACTTCCAGCTACCCATCCGCTATGAAACTCGGATGGAACTCCTCACCTCATTACATCAGGATACCACCACCCACATCTCTGATCATATACATGAATGGAGACGTAGGCAAAGGCTAGTCAAAGCTGCCCTCCCAGACTATCTATTAGCAGATTGGTTTTGCAAGTCTCTACTCCCCCAAATTGCTAAAGATGTTGCCTTAGGTGGTGTGGTCACGGAAGACCAATCCATTCGTCATGCCCAACACTTAGATTTGATATATTTGTAGTCTAGCACTTTATACGACGTCATTCCCAATGCCCATCGCAACTCCAATTCTCCCGCTACTCAGCACCCCGGAGCGCACGCCAATGGGATTATCGGTGCTACCTCCGAGGATGATGTAAAACAACTCAGTAGTCACATTACCTAGTTGTTAGTTGACCCCTATACCAAATCAATTGCTCTTCCTACCACTGCGATAAAATCTGCTCAGTCTACACAAAATCCCGGTGGTAAGAACAAGAAGAATAAGAAAAAAACCACTCCTTCTGAAGAGCAGTCAACAAAGCAGTACAACCCAAAGTAGAAGGCTAATGCACCTTCTGACGATAGAAAGGACAAACTTGCCTGGTTCCCTTTCAAAATCTGTGCGGAAGACCACATGACATATCTTTGTCCACATCTTTAGGAATGCAAGGATTTCATCGCTAAAAATGACACCAGCAAGACCCTGTAGAAATTCTGACTATAGATTAACCTGATAATGCAATATAACCAAAGAAAAATACTTTAACCTACTTCTACAATCAATTTGCGGAAGCTTAAAAGATTTGAGCAAGATCAAGCTGAACACATATAACCAGAAGAAGAATCAATGCACATGAAACACAAAAGAATACTCAGGGGAAAGCCTTAGCTAAAAAACCCACTATCTGTATTATCATACAAGTTGGAAATATCTTAGAATTACACCAAGCCTTAGCTCTCACAGCTAGCCAACTCTCAGTACAATCCTCACTGATGCTCACAGGAAAAATAGACTTCTCATAAGCCTTCTCCTCTGCCCTCCAAGCTCCTATTTCCTTGTGCAGTTTCTCTTGGGTGATCCTCCTCTTACCAAGTGGAACACTAATCTCTCACACTGATCTCACACCCTATAAAACTGCGCAATCCTCAAGGAATGAATTTCCTTCTGCATGCATGAGTTTTGTTTATAGGAAAAGACATGAAACTGATAGTACATTGTCCTTGTCTTTAATATCAACTGGGTCTTTCTCAGAATAGACATGCATGAGTTACTGATGAGAGAATCTTCAGTTATCTGGAGTACACTAGTTGAGTGCATGCATGCATCAACTGACTGATAACTCACAATTAGTTCCTCAAACAGTTTGGAACTAATTTAACTGGACTTAACTTAGTAAACTGAGCTAACTAATTACAACTCAAATATAACTCAATCTTATCTTCTTAATTAAGGGATAATCTCCTTAATTTAAGGGATAACTGTTGCATGACTTCAGAAAGACTTCTAACTTGAATTTCTCCAACTAATTAATCCATAATGAATGAATTAATTATTTTGAAGCAGCTGGTGAGACTAAATTCGAATTTTAACGAATTAAAATTGGAATATTCTTGTTGCCACATTTCAACACTCCCTCTCAACAAGAAATGGATTATCTGCCACCTCGATCCTGTCTCTATGGAACTCAAATTTAAAATTTGACAATGCCTCTATCAAAATGTTAGCATCTTGCTCCTCTGTCGAAATATATTGCAACAACATGATCCTCCTCGCTACAAAGTCTCTGAGATGATGATACCGGATGTCTATGTGCTTGGACCTATCATGAAATACTGGATTTTCAGAGAGTTTGATATGACTCTGATTATCACAATAGATCACAGTTGGATCCATCCTCTGATCAAACAAACCAACTAGGATTTTCCACATCCAGATGGCCTCACATGCTTCCTGAATTGCAGCCATGTATTCAGCCTCTGTTGAGCTGAGTGTAACCAACCTCTGTTTCCTGCTATACTAAGAAACTGCAGCTGACCCAAGGTTGAAAATCCCTCCTGATGTGCTCTTCCGATCTGATGGATTCCCTGCCCAATCTGCATCAGTGAAGCCCTGTAGCTTCACTCCCTCTATCCATCTGTACCATAATCCATATTGAGATGTGCCTCTGAGGTATCTCAAACATGATTTTCCGCCTTCCAAAACATCTTGGTAGGATGAACCATCACTTGACTCAGATGGTTCGTTACATAGCACAAATCTGGTCGTGTGTTCACTAAGTACATCAGTGAACCCACAAGCTGCCTATACACAGTAGCCTCTCCTACTTCACCTAAAGTAGCATTCTCCTTCCTCCAGTTACCTACTAGAGGAGTCTGCATGGGCTTGCACTTCTCCATGTGGAATCTATTGAGTATCTCATTGGCATAATTGCCCCGAGACACAAACAAATCCCCATACTTTTGCCACAATTCCATGCCAAGGAAGTATTGCATGAGACCCATGTCTTTCATCTCGAATTCTCTTGCAAGGTCCTCCTTGCAGGACATGATCAACTGATCATCACCTGTCAATATGAGATCATCAACATAAAGTACAATGATCAACGACTTACCTTTCACCATGATGCGGTATAGGTTCACATCTACTTCACTCTTTGTGAAGCCCAACCCGGTGAAATAGTTGTCTATCCTGGTGTACCAAGCATGAGGTGCTTTCTTCAGCCCATACAAAGCTCTCTTGAGTTGGCACACATGCGACTCATGATTGAAGGTATTAAAACCTTCCGGCGGCTCTATGTACATCTCTTCCTCAATCTTTCCATTGAGGAATGTAGTATTCACATCCATTTGATGGATCTTCCAACCCATCTGTGCTGATAGTGCCAACATCGATATGATAGAAGAGTACCTTGCGACAGGAGCAAAAGTCTCATCATAGTCAATCCCCTCGACCTGTGAAAAGCCACGGGCAACAAATCTTGCCTTATGCTTCTCCACACTACCATCAACAACTTGCTTTACCTTGTAGAGCCAATGGGAACTCACAACTGACTTGTTCTCTGGTCTCGGAACCACGTCCCAAACAATGTTAAGAACTATGGAGCCATACTCTTCCACCATAGCATCAACCTAAATTTGCTGCTGCACTGCTTCCTCAAAGGAAGATGGATCTGTCTCAACACATTCCCCAACAAGGGCCATGTATCTAGTGTACCTCTCAGGTGACCTCCTCTGTCTGTGCTGAGAAGGTGGTTCTCCCACATTCTCTCTCGCATTCATCAACAATTTGTCAGCTTCTCTTGTTTGCTTCCATCCATCTCTGGAAGACTCTGCTTGAGTTGATGTCTCCACTCTAGGAACCTCTACATACGGCTGCTCCGCATTAGTCTAAGGCTCCTCCTCCTTAGGAACCAACAGTTCCTCCACAACCTGTAGTTGGAGCTCCCTCTTAAGGGAAGCTCACATGGCCTTCTGCTCATCAAACTTGATATCTTTGTGAACCACTGTCCTCCGACTGGTAGGAAAGTACACCCGATAGTATGAGGTGTATCAGTGTACCCCAAAAATATCCCCAACTCCGCTATCGGCTCAAACTTCTTCCGTGCATCCTATGTCACATGGAAATATACCAATGAGCCAAAGATCCTTAAGTGACCCACATTTGGTCTCTTACTGGAGAAAGCTTCCTCTGGTGTCTTTATCCCAAGTATGCGATGCGGGCTTCTATTTTGCAAATAGACTGCTATGTTGCATGCCTCAGCCCACAAGTGAAGTGGTAGGCCTTGGTCATGCAGCATCGCCCGTGATGCCCCTACAATAGTTCTATTCTTCCTCTCGACCACCCCATTCTGCTATGGGTTATGAGGTGCTGTGAATTCTCGTTTAATTCCTTCCACTGCACATAAGTCCTTAAACTCTTGAGAGACATATTCTCCATTGTTGTCACTTCTCAAGGCCTTGATCTTCTTCCATGACTCTTTCTCGACCAAAGATTTTAACTCACAAAACTTTGTGAAGGTTTGGTCCTTCTTTTGCATGAAATAAATCCAGCATTTATGAGAAAAATCAACGATGAAAATCACATAATACCTTTGCTACATATGGATGCCATTGAGAATGGTCCACATACATTAGTATGAACTCACTCTAAGATAGCCTCTGCTCGATTGTCTCGATCATGAAAGGAAAACTTGGTGTACTTTCCCAAAGTACAACCTTTACATGTGTCAACTTGCTCAAGTTTACCTTTGGGAAGTCCCGTATATTTTTGTTGCATTATCTTCAAGGCCCCATGATGCAAATGGCCCAATCTCCTGTGCCACAACTCACCAATGTCTTCTCTTTGCACCAATTCTGCTTTCGTACTCAATGCTGCACAATCATCTACCTCTAGTTTATAGAGATTCTTCACCTGAATCCCAATCCTCTTGGTCTGACTCGTGGCTATGTGTCTTAGGAACACCTTTCCTTTAATGAAGACAACATCAGAGCCTTTGTCCTCCAACATTGTGATCGATACCAAGTTCTACTTCAGTCCAGGCACATAATTCACATCTGTCAAGGTGAGAGGAGCTCCATGCTCCCTCTTAAAAGAAATCGTGCCCACTCCTGAAACGCTGTACCTTCTGTCGACACCCATCTCTATGCGCATCTTGAGGTATTTATCCTCTAAGGTACTGAATAAACTTTTATTTCCGGTCATGTGGAATGAGGCTCCACTGTCAAGATACCAAACACAACCCACCATCGATGACACCATGCATGCAATGAGTGTAAAATCCATTTCGAATTGAGAGGCTAATGCCTCACCTTTCGATCCTTTTGTGGATCCCTTCTTGGAATTATTCGATGGGAAATTAGTCGCATAATGTCCCATATCATGACAATTAAAGCATCTCACTTTAGACTTGTCACTCTTCTTCCCTCCATGAGAAGAATTCAATTTGGAATGGGAAGTCTTCCCCTTTCCTTTCCTTGCCTTGATAAGGCCAGATTTTCTTCATCATCATTCTTTGATGAAGAACCATCTCGTGTGCTCCTCCTGATCTCCTTATGCATTAGATCCGACCATAGTCGTTCCCAATCCAATAGTTTCTCCCTTCCATTCACAGAGTCCTGGTAGCTATTCCAACTCTTTGGAAGGTCGAGGAGAGCGAGGCTCACCATATCATCATTAGTAGTTGTTGGCTTGTTGGGCCTGTTATAGACATTTTTGTGCCTTACAGCATTGAGCATGAAATGTCCATAATCCAAGGGATCCAAAGTCCCTAAATGAGTTGTTCCTACCCCTAGAGGAACAAGGTCAACCAATGACAGCTTCTCCCAGAAGTTCACCACCAAAAACCACTCAGAAACAGTCAATTCAGGATCAATTCAGAGGCTCCACTAGCTGTTTGCGCTGAAATGCAGAGATTACACTGGCTAGGTGCACTGCAACGCAGGTAGAAGCACTACCAGGGTGCGCTGAGCGGGAAATGACAAATGGCAAGTTCATTCAACGAGGTGGAAAGACCCTGGAAGCTTCCAGAATCTTCCTCAATGACACTTGCCTCAATAAATTCGACTGGTGATGAGTAAGAGGTTCTCAACCTCCAAGTGGAAGCAAGAACTGACAGAGATAAGCCACAAGTCAAAACATAAGCTGACTCATCCTCTCTGCTTACATCTATATATGGATCTCTCACCCAGAGGTTCAGGAGGCTAGAATTTTGTACTTTGCAGAGAATTGTTGTTGGTTTGAGATTGAGATTAGTACATTGGGTGATTTATGCTTTGTTGGAGGAGAGGAAGGGATTCCTTTGCTGGGAGGTAGATGCTGGATCGGAACTCACTTGGTTGTATCTCCTCTTGGACTTTCTTATTTCATCAATAAACTATTTGAGTTTCTCCTACATGTTGTGTACCAATGATGTTTTGTTATGCTTACATGTTTAGCTTAATCCGATCTTGAGCTTTTTATGAATGTATATCTGTATCTTCGTGTAGTTTTCTCTCTCTTGTGATCTTGCAGGAATTCGGTGAAGCTGGGCCGGTGAAGGAGCAAGAAGCTGGGAGCTACCAAAGAGAGGAGTGATTTGGATCGACAAACTAGCGGGAGATACAGGTTAGTTAGATCCTTCTTCCTCACTTACATTTCATAAAGAAGAATACTCAAATAAGTTTACCTGTTTGTTGCTAAGGCACTATCACCTCTTAGAGTGGGATAGGGGCATTCCGAATTGGATACTTTTCCCAACAACAAATTGGCGACTCTGCTGGGGAGAGTATCTTGTTAGTTTATTTGTGTTTCTATTGTTGTTCTTCTCATAAACTCAGGAGTGCCGAATCGAAATGCATTTGCCATTTTCAAATGCAAAGTAGAGATCTGCCACTCTAGCCCACTCACTGGGCCTGTTTTTATGATATGAACAAACTGATCCACAAGTGCTCTAACAGCCCTTTGTGATAGATCTTAGTCCTCCTATAAATCATCGTCCTAATTGTACCTAATTGATAGCTTTGATCCGGCCAAAAACTGTTGATTAAACTGCAAACCGTAACCCAGAACCCAGAAACAACTCTCGTTTCTGCTTCAGCGCAGACTCTGTGAAGAGGTTCTGCATTTCAACGCAGGTCCCGTGAAGGCTACCTGCTCTGAATGTCAAATCCTCTGTGTTGGGAGTGCGCTGATCAGTCTTTGCCTTGTACAGCTGTGGTTCCCTGCTTCCTTTTGCTCAGTTTCATCTCTGTTTTTGCAGCCTGTTATCAGTCAGGGTACCTATCTGAAACCCCTTTTCTTTTCCTCAATTCCGCCTCAGTTGTATAAAGAAACTGTATTTGTTCTTTGTGTATTTGTTACATCATTTGCAGTTTCCCATTACAAAAGTAAACTAGTCATATTGTTGCCCTTAGATCTAGACCTGTCGTAAGTGTTGTTTTGATCTTAGGAGTGAGTTTGTTTGCTGTTCACAGTTGATTGAGCTTTTACTTTTGTCGTTTGGTTTGAATTTATGCATTTCTAGTGTCGAAACAAGTAAATCATAAAGTGTCGTAATCGTCTTTTTGATTTTGAAAAAGGAACTTGTTTATGTTTTCACTTGAAATCGAATTCAAATTTGTACAACAGCTTTCTTTTTAGGCATCAATATTAAGGAAGCGAAAACAAATACATGCATTTGTGCATTTGCATTTTCATAGTTTGCATGCTTTGATTTATGGAAAAGTGCATTATTGTGTGCTCTATGCTCTTTGAGAAAAGTTGTATCTTCCTTTTCCCCTTGTAGCTAGGATTTTCATTGTTGAAAAGATATAAAATCTTGCTTATCATCTGTAGACTGCATTTAGGAATTGTATCATACATCTCGTGGTGATCCAAAAAGGGAAACTTCTAAGAAAGATCAACCTAAAATAAATTGAATGAACTTAACAACGCTTTGTAACTTAACGCACAACATAGAGGTCTAGGCTAGAGACGTGTTCTGGCGTCGTAAAGCCTGGTGACTGTCGATCTCGCTGATGGTTGGGTGATTCCTCTTGAGGGACGATAGCACCAGTACGGATTGTTCTCCCACGTACCGTCGAGTATATATTGGGAGACCCCTATAGGAATAAAACCTTTATCCTTAGGAAGCCGTGTCGGCCGCCCTACTGATCGCAATGCACTGAACACAGCATTCGGGAAGATTGACCGCCCGTACCTTAAAAAGTATTCTGCGGTTTTGCGAAAAGTTTGGCACACCCTCTACCTAGAACTCCAGAGCAGTTCCTTTTGGCCTTTTTCAGACTCTATAACGGAAAAATTCCATCCGAGCATTTGTCACTTCGGGCTCGTTAAAACATCGAAGGAGACTAGAGTCATCTTTAGCTTTTTCTCGACTCTTTAAAATTGAAAAAGCAAGTTGTGTCTAAAGCGTAGTTAAAATTTATTTTAAACGGAACAATCACCCCTTTTTCCTGCATTGATCTTTAAGTTGAGAAAATGGAACCTGTTATCACAAAATCGTGTACTAAGGGCTGCTACTTAGCAAGATCTCATGCAACTACTTCAAACCAGGCTTTAGAATAAGGCTTAGCCTCCTTAGTCAGAGAGGGCTCTCTCACAGATTTTTGATAGGAATCAATAACTAGAAAAGATGGCTAACTCTTCAAACAATACATGAAAATAAGCTGGTTGGAACAACAAAATAACACTTCTTCCATTGGGCTCATGGAGTCAAACACTTCTGCAGTAAACTAATAACTACTCAATCATGGAAGCCAAGGCATATAATGTTTAAACACTCAGAACATTTCTCAAAAAGAAACTCAACTCATAAATATACACAGGAAGTCTGAGCACTAGGTGAATTCAGAGTGATTGCATATTTAGTGAGCTGTAAAACATAAAGGATAATGACAAAATCACATATATTCTGAGCATTGAACACAAGCTGAATCTTGGGAAGAAAAAGTAATCTTTCTATTACTGTCAAAAGTCTTTTACATAAGCTGATATAAGAACTCTGTTTTTTTTCATAAATCTCCAACCCTACTTACATCAGAGTTTTCACTATATATAGGAAAACCAAAACTAAAACTACCTTGAGTCTCCTCCTCAAGCATGAGGGGAGAGCTCGATGGTCTATCATTAACTAACCTTATCTATTTTTAAACAAACTTATTAAATACATAAGGTATTGTGCTGTAAATGCATAGAGTCCTAATTACATTGAAAGTCCAACTCTATCTCCTCGTATGCATGATTCTTCTTGGATCCTTGACAGCTGTACATTTTCTGTTGTGGCTGAGATATGTTGGAGGAACATTCACTGAACGAGCTGGTCTCGGGTGCTAGCTGTGCAGATGGCTCATTAATTAGTAAAGATGAGTACCCTATCTTCACGGTCCCTGTCTTCCATTCTTCTTCACTTATTTAAAGACCACGCTCCAAGCTCTTTAATCCTTCAATAACAACGCATAACACCATATGCCTCATGATCTGGATGCCTTGTGGACTGAACAGGTGTACAAACCAAAAATCCCGGTAACCCTACCAGAACCCTAGTAATTCGGTCATAAAGTGCCTTTAAGAAAACTTTAGCAAAAAGCAAAATATTTCACTTTTTCTTCAAAACTTACACCTGTCACTGTTTGAATTGCTATGATAGCCTTGTATGATCTCCCTCCTGTCCTCGAGGCATTCCTTTCAAAATTTGCTGACCTCATCATCAAATTCATTGTTTTCTTATAAAACAGCATCTACAGTAGTTTTGTAGCGCGCTACGAAACTACTGTTTTTGTCAAAACAAAACATATTTATCTTGAAGCGCTTTCTGCTTAAACTCATGATTTCTTCATACATTTTATACAGGTGTTGGGGACCTAAATAATTTCAAAATGATGGAAGTTGAACCAAAATTTATCAAAACTTGACAAGCACCTTTCCTCTTAAGTCAGTGAGCTAGTTTACCTAGCTTCTTCTTCAAACTGCTAACCTCTTTCTTCAAAGCCTTATTTTCTGATCTCAGGCTCATGTTCAGCTTTCTTATGAGTTTTGCTTGCTTAAGTGCTGGTACCATCCATGAAAATACATCAGAACTTGAGTCAGCTTGCCCCAGTAGACTTGTGTTGCCTTTTAATACAGCCCTTCTATAACTAGCATATCTCACTGCACGTTCTCTAGAAAAACTCTTTATCTGAGCCACTTTTTCCTGGGTTGTTCCTGCCTGGTTCTTGATAGCTATGACATTTCCCCCTTGGCTAATAATAACCTTTTTACTCTTATCTTTACTCTTGGCTGCATGCACTGTTTTAGTCAAAACTTCAAGAAACTCTGTACTAGGCATTTTTACAGCTGCCTCCTCTTTATGCACTTTCTCGGCCTCTTTCATTTGTCTTCTTGTAATTGGCCTCCGTGGCTTGAACACATATTCTTCACTAGGCTCCTCAAACCGTAACCTTTTCGAAGCCTTTGATTTCTTCATGCTCTCTGGTGAGGATTGGGTTAAGTCAATGTGCATTGGTTGCACTGGCTGGTCCTGCTCAAACTCCATTGGCTCAATCTGCACTGATTGATCTTGTTCAAGTTCAATTGCTTCAAGTAAATCAGTTAAACTAGCTTTTGACATAGGACTTTCTTCAACAGCAATTGACTTACCCTTCTCCTTGCTTAACTGACCTCTGGTTTTTACTCTTGATACCTTTTCAACTTCACTTGATGTAGGTGCATCCTTCTTCTGTTTGACCTTCTCTTTTGATTATGATTGAGGTGTCTCCTTGATCACCAAAGGCTTCACTGGTTTCTTCAACTTGGTTTTGGACTTCTTCTGATCTTTCACCTCCTTTATGAGCTCAGTAAGAGTAGGTTCTTCAATTGCTTTTTCTCTTTCCCTAACAGGCAATGGAGTAAGGCCTGTCTTGCTCTGAAAGCCAGCCATAAAAATAAAGGAGTCCCAATCTTTACCAATCTTCTGCAAACCATCTAACACTAACAACTTCACCAAACCATGATGAAACAGTGATGTTTCACAGTCATCTTTTTTCAGCTGAATTTTATCACACATTTTACTTAGGCTTCTGAACAAGTAGAAAGGGATATCTATTGATGCTTTGCCTGTGAAATGTAACAAAAGTTTAAAATGATATGAATAAACTTTGTTATACCTCCCTTCGCATGTTAAATATTTTTGGATGCATGTGAGGAGCAGGGCAAAATGTTCCTTCACGTAACTCCTTGGCACAGCTTTTGTGAGATCCTCATTTACATAAGGCTCCTTCAAAAATTCCTTACAGGGGCTCATGTCGAATTTAAAATTTTTGAACCATTCATGTCCACCTCTAGGAATCTCAGTCACATTAGAAATGGCTTCTGGGGATATAGGGAATTCTAGCATTGACACCTTAGAGTTTAAACCAGTAAAATTCAATGCAAAAGCTTTTGTTACCTCTGCGTGCCCTCCTTGCAACTTCTCACAAAACCTCCAGCAACCAGCACTTTTAAAAGCTCTTGCTACACCTTCATCCTTTAACGTAATATCAAGCCCCTCCGGTTCTGTTCTTTGGCACCTACCGGATCGATGTTCCCTTTTCTCCATTTTACTTTGAAAACTTTCAGACAGAGAACTAACAGCAGCTTCAACTCAGAATGCAACTTCAAACTTTGGAATGCAGGCTCGCTTGCAATCAGGTCCTTTTAAATGAAAACTCGGGCTCCCTTTGCGCTTCAACAGTCTTGTCATACAAGCAAGTCAGTTTACGCACTAATAACAAATATCATGACACTACCATACATCATAAAATCACTTTGAATGATGTTTATGTGCGTGGTTCTGAACCTCATGGCGGAATGATGCCCCATAATGACCTGGAGAGGACATCAACTGACAATATGTGGACGGACCTAATGACTCATCCCCCCAGACTTGACATTTCAAGAAAACGCGTTGCAAAATCCTCGAATCCCCGATTTAGTAGCGCAGACAGTTAAAAATTAACGAAATGTGCTACGAAATGGATGATTATTGACACGCTACGAAAAGGCGGAAACATTATTGCGCTGCCAAATTGGCCAATCAGACTGCGCTGCGAAACTGCGCAAAGGACCAATGACGCAAACAAGACAAGACATGCCTTAAACAATTATGATGGAGGATGATAAACGGTTTTTGAAAAGGACTCACATCAATACCTTTTTAAAACATGATCCCTAAGTAACACACATAGGAACATAACCACTAGACAACTCTTTTTTGACTATGAAATTTTTTGGACAACATTACATACATTGACTGCAATTTACATTGACTGCAATTCTAAGTGATAATAGAACCCACCAACCAAGGAATTCCCCTTGGTGGAAATCCTAGTCCCTTCTCCTCTTGGGGAGATGTTGGTGCGCCCCATATGGCCACATTGTTGCTTCCAGGACTGACAATTGGCTTGCCGGTCTGGCTCTTCTCAACCAATGTCGTTCAGAACACCACTATTCCTGAACAGTAGAATCAACAGTTAGACCAGTCCAGAGTTGCCCACCAGCCTTCTACTTCCTCTAATTCTTCCTCTCCTCCTTCCTCTTTGCTTGACGGAACTGGTAAAACAAAAAACCAAGTTCCTAAGGAGAAGAAGGAAAAGAAGAAGAAAGAGAAGAAGAAGAAGGAGCCAAAAGCGACTGGGGGCAAACAAGTGTCATCTGACAAAAATCCACACACAGAACTGACTAGGCCTAAATCGCCATGTGTCATATGCAAGGGAGACCACTTCCACAGAGATTGTCCCTGTATCCCTCCGATACTAAGAGACTGGTCTCCTCGTTTGCACAATCCGGTGGCATCAACCTCTGATAGCCATGTTGAATGCATACCGTCAACTAGCGAGAGTGAAGTCCTTGGACAAAAAGGGAGAGCTAGATCTCCCTGTAGACTGTGCGAAGGCAACCACGCCATCCACCGTTGTCCATTCTTAGACGAAGCTAAAAGAGTTTTGGATGATCGTCCGGTTTCACCGTTACGACTTCCTCCTGGATATAAAAAACTCTTGCCGAGTCCTTCGTTAGTTGAAAATCCTGCTAGCCCACTCAAGTGGTCAGCTGAAGCGCTGGTCATTGAAGATGAACCAGCTGAATCCATACCTGACGAAAGTCAAAAGGTCGAGGCGGCAGTTGACCTGGTCTTGCCTTCAGAGGATTTATCTTCGAATGATACAGTCACTGGAGAGAATAAAGATGACACCATCCAAATTCTCTTCATCAACACAGACTCCGACGAGCACGGGGGCACTCCCCCCATTCCTTTATCGCAGGAAGGAAGTTCGTTAGAGCGATACCCAGCCATTTACTTGGTCCCACCACCAAGCAACCTAGTTGTCTCCTTCGACTGGAACCAACTAGGCAGACCCCGTTTGCCAGCAAGCATACCATTCAGAATTATCATCCAAATATACAGAATGGTCATGGCTGGCACCATCATTGATGAAGGGGCATCTGTGAGTATCCTTTCCTCCACTGCTTGGAAAGCGCTTGGTTCGCCAGCGCTTTTGCCTGAAATGAGAAATCTGATAGGCTTTGATAAAGGAACCAGTCGACCTTTAGGGATCCTCCCCAATGTGCCTATCACATTGAAAGGGAAGACCGTTCAAATGAACGTGATGGTCGTTCAAGGACCCTTGGATTATAACCTACTCCTTGGATGAGACTATATATATTGCATGGGAGCCATCGTCTCCTCACTCTTTAGAGTAATGTGTTTTCCGCACGAAGGAAGAGTGGTCAAGCTCGTAGACCAGCTTTCATTTCCCGGATCACGCATCGCAAATAGTCATATACCATCCCTAAATGGTCTCTTCACGCAAGAAATGTCTCAACCCACGGTCCGTCCTCCCGATGAGCGCGAGTAATTCGGAGGGATATGACTGGAACCCAGGGGGCATGCGTCCTGGTCTGCTTCGGCAGGAAAACTTTGGGTATAGGGTAGGTTTCCGCGGGAGAATATGACTAGTCTGTACCCCGTCCGTCTTGGAAGAGGGGTTATTCTAGAATAAGATTCTTTTGTTAAAGTTATGTGTTTGGCGCTCGTTGTCACTCACCTTTGTCTATCTCGGTAGACACCGCCGAAGAAGTGTTTTGTTCGCTGCATTGATGAAACAATCTTTGGGTAACCTGAAAGAGGTAGGCCTCTCCCGGTAAAACAAATGTTTTATTGGACTAAGAAGGGGTAACCTTGAAATCGTACTTTATGCCTGGGGGCATGCAAACCTTTTTGAGTGCAAGCAAGGGGCGGCTATTTATTTTTTTAAATTTTTAGGTCCTCCCTTTAAACCTGTAGGTCTAACCCTTTAAACTCGTAGGATTAGTCATTTCCGAACTTGCATAACGAAAGGATGTGGGGCATAGCTTTGGTAAGGCGCAAGCTCCATAAAAAATGGCATCTTACATGATACATTCTTATCATATGACTGGATTATTGAGCAGTTTTAGCACATAGTTCATGCTCGTTAAAAAATAAACATAAGATTGAGCAGTTTTAGCACATAGTTCATGCTCGTTAAAAAATAAACATAAGACTGAGCAGTGTTTTTCTGCGTTTAAGCTCGTTAAAAAATGAACTATCTTCTGGTAAATAACCACCGTGAATGTAACATTATCAGCCATTAAAGCCTTGGTCGTGTTTGCACCGTCACCTCCACTTTTCCATTGGCCGATCGTTCACCTCCATATGATTGTTTACCCTTTTTGAGGAACAGCTGTGAAGAGTGATTTCAGTAGCCATCCTTGTGACACTGCCGTGCTTGGAAAATTCCAACCCTTACCTGGAATCAGCTGCTAACCCGTTTTATCACTCGTTCCTCAAAAGATGAGTCTTCTTTAAGCTCTTTTCATCTGACTCGTAAAATATGAAAAGATTGCCGAGTTTTGGCCTTCCAGCTCGTTAAAGCGACCGGAAGTGCTATCCCTCCTCTAGATTTTAATCTTTTTGGACCTGAGGGATTATTGCACAAAAAGATCGAGCACTTGTTTTGTTCGGCTCGTTAAAACTATCGAAAACTCATCCCTTCTGTATTGTTTTATACTTTTTCGGACTTAAGGGATTAGATGACGAAAAAGGAACTTTCGGAGTTGACTTTACATAACTTTTTAGACTCTCTAAAAATGAAAAGGACCAAGTTATCTTTGTCGTTAGACTCGTTAAAAGCATTAAATAGTGACAAACTTGTCTTTAGACGAGAACGAGTTTCACTATCGCTAGGCTCGTTAAAACATAGCGATGGGTTTGCCCGAAGGGAAAATTATAGAATAAGCATATGTTATCCTCCTCAAGCTTGACAAAAATAAAGAGGTACTGGTCAGCAATGACTGGGGAAAAATTGGGAAGAAACTCAAAGAACTTTATTGGTAGCAAGTCGCTCTTGAACATGAAACTTCCACTCCGTGCTTGAGTTGGGTTGGGTTGTTTCATTCCCCGGTCACATCACCATGGTCTCGCCATACCATCCACCTTTGGGGTAAATGCTACCAATCCATCACACAAGTGTCGCTGATATGTTCAAGAGAAGTCATCTAGAGAAGTCAACCATGTTCCATCCACTACCATACATTATCCTTCATTCTTTCATGACCGCCACCCTGAATCATATATCATCAGATCGTTTTCACCTCCATCAAAATCATTTGCTCCGTTCTGTGTCACTGATGTGGGATATATTAAGGCCCTCCTTTGACGGATCACTTCTTGTCGACATCAGCTCATTATCCAAGAAGTTGATCTAGGAACAACCCCTTCAGTACTTTGAAGCTTGCATGCCTCAATGGCAAGTTTCTCACTTCCGGCGACAGGTATACATCAATGACCTTCGACCGAAAGATTTTGCGTGGTGTTCGACACCAAGTCCTTTATTCACACCATGTGAATTGTACTGCAGTACCTTGAGGGTCATTATCATTATCGGTGATTCCTCTCGTGCTTGTTAACAGTTTACATCATTGACTGGTAATCAAGCGATGTCTTTCCATGTTCGACTTCAGAACATTCCTCACATGGATCGACTTGTACTTAGAGTGAAGATCGGACAAGATTGAAGACCCCGGATCTAGTTTCATCCATCCGGGCTGCGATATATATTCAGGAAAAATAAAGACATTGACATGTACAACATTACAGCAGATAATCATCCTACCAAAAGGATGATGATTTCATCAAAATCATCAGTCTACCATCAGACGATTGTCTGTTCTATGTACAGAAAAATGAATTTGTAAAGCTGAGCATGGGAATGCCCGCCTCAGCTAGATCATGAAAGCAGTATGAAAAATAATGTATTGTATTGTATCTTATTACAGGTCTCCTCCCAGCATTGGAAGAACTTCGGATCCTCCTAATAAAGCATTTCACCCGATAAACGGCCTCATACTTTAGGGGGCAACTGTTATAGACATTTTTGTGCCTTACAGCATTGAGCATGAAATGTCCATAATCCAAGGGATCCAAAGTCCCTAAATGAGTTGTTCCTACCCCTAGAGGAACAAGGTCAACCAATGACAGCTTCTCCCAGAAGTTCTCCACCAAAAACCACTCAGAAACAGTCAATTCAGGATCAATTCAGAGGCTCCACTAGCTGTCTGCGCTAAAATGCAGAGATTACACTGGCTAGGTGCACTGCAATGCAGGTAGAAGCACTACCAGGGTGCACTGAGCGGGAAATGACAAATGGCAAGTTCATTCAACGAGGTGGAAAGACTCTGGAAGCTTCCAGAATCTTCCTCAATGACACTTGCCTCAATAAATTCGACTGGTGATGAGTAAGAGGTTCTCAACCTCCAAGTGGAAG
Organism: Pinus tabuliformis; assembly: GCA_031772625.1. Lineage (NCBI taxonomy): Eukaryota > Viridiplantae > Streptophyta > Pinopsida > Pinales > Pinaceae > Pinus > Pinus tabuliformis. Next base: position 527,051,090 of record CM062807.1, on the reverse strand, counting down.
CAAGAACTGACAGAGAGAAGCCACAAGTCAAAACATAAGCTGACTCATCCTCTCTGCTTACATCTATATATGGATCTCTCACCCAGAGGTTCAGGAGGCTGGAATTTTGTACTTTGCAGAGAATTGCTGTTGGTTTGAGATTGGATTAGTACATTGGGTGATTTATGCTTTGTTGGAGGAGAGGAAGGGATTCCTTTGCTGGGAGGTAGATGCTGGATCGGAACTCACTTGGTTGTATCTCCTCTTGGACTTTCTTATTTCATCAATAAACTATTTGAGTTTCTCCTACATGTTGTGTACCAATGATGTTTTGTTATGCTTACATGTTTAGCTTAATTTGATCTTGAGCTTTTTATGAATGTATATCTGTATCTTTGTGTAGTTTTCTCTCTCTTGTGATCTTGCAGGAATTCGGTGAAGCTGGGCCGGTGTAGGAGCAAGAAGTTGGGAGATACCAAAGAGAGGAGTGATTTGGATCGACAAACTAGCGGGAGATACAGGTTAGTTAGATCCTTCTTCCTCACTTACATTTCATAAAGAAGAATACTCAAATAAGTTTACCTGTTTGTTGCTAAGGCACTATCACCTCTTAGAGTGGGATAGGGGCATTCCGAATTGGATACTTTTCCCAACAACAGGGCCCTGACCTAGGTTTGGAAGATTTATTAGCCAAAAAAATCCCATAGCCATTGGCCCTTTCGGAAACAGCTTGCAAAGCGCGGACTGAGGTCTCACCCGAGGTAGTAGGGGAGGGTGCTAGAACCAGGTTTTCACACCCTTGGGATGTCTTGATGTGGTATAGAGGGGTCACGAATCATTTTGCAACCTTGCGCCACTCTGTACTACTATCGGGCTTTCGCGTAGATCTACGCAGGTGTACTTTCTTATTAATGAAATTGTTGTAGATTTGATCTTCTTGTTACAGTCTTTAAGCAAACATTTAACAATAAAAACCAGAGCGCACAATCATAATTCTTTAAAGGCATAAACTTATTTAACAGATGCATAAACCAGAATATAGTAGATCCGCGATATTTCAAAAAAAACTTATCCTTATTAATATCTTCTGTCAATACAACCAGATCCGCCCTGCGCACTCAGCTACAGGGGTTCACGCACACAGCTGCGGACTCTACCAGGCCTCTGTGCACATAGCTGCAGAGCCTCTATCTATCTACCAAAACCCTTGAATCAGACTTACAAACGCTGAGAGAATATTATCTTCATAAACCCATTACATTCAAGGTCCAAAACAAAACTTACTTCTAGCCATAGATCCTATCTCTATTTATACATTCCCATGGTCCGCGGACCATGGGCAGGTTGAATCACTTCCTATTATTTTACATTATTCTTGGGTGGACAACCCTTTGACTTGACTCATTACAATTCGCGCTCCGTGCACTTCGTGGAGTATTTACCATATTTTTACCCAAAATTGTGGGCTTTGAGCCCCAACACTGTTGCGCAGGGCCTTCGCTACCCAACAGGCCCCCAACACAATCATCGTGACTCATCCCGAGTCACTTGGTTGGTGCAGTAATATTTGTGCGAAGGTCATGCAGCAACTTCTGCACTTTGCTTACACTTGCAAAAAAATCTTCCGCCATCTGTTGTACTTGTTCTACGCGAGCCATCGATGCATCAATATCAGTATCAGTTGCTTTTCCAGATTCATATACTGCTTGCATGTGTGCCATCTTTCGCTCGATGTTGGTGGAAACCGTGAATGCCTCATCCAGCCAAGGCTGGATATGTTCTTTAATCACTGCTTCCTTCTGTCGAGCGGCGTCAGCCTGTATCTTAAGAGCCTGAGCCTCCCTCATTTTGGCCAAGCGCTGCGTAATAACAACCATCTGCATGGTCCCCCTGACATTATCATAGGATTGTTGTAGCTCCCTTGCCTCTGTTTCCAATCACTATAAGGTTGGATCCTCCTGTAGTGACGTGAGAATAATAAGTGATTGATCCGGAGCACTCTTACATAGCACATGTTATTGTTTCCCGCCCAGATTGAATGATGCCTTTCCGCTGCTTTGTGACCTCTGGTGGTGTAGAGGGCCGTGATTTCAGTTTTAGCTCTACGATCTGCAAGCTGAGGGCCAACTGGATACTCGTAGCTTCCTCCTTTGCTTCGTGGAACCCACTGGCCAACTTGTGGATCCAGATGCTGACCGATAATTCTGGCGTGATCTCGAGTTCAAGGACTCGACAACATGCTTCGTGCACAATTTACTCCAATCGCTAGTTCTGTGCTACTGCTTCATCTCTTTGGAGGCTCAACTACATGATGTTAATTTGTTTCTCAGTGAGTAGCTGAATCACACAGCCTTCCCTTGCACGGAGCTCTATTGTTGCGCCATCCTATAGTCGATATGAAACCTCTCGCGGAAGAGCAGCCAAGTTTATTCCAAGTCCCAAAATTCGGCTTACCATGGCTCGATCTTCCACGTTATCTGCTGTCAATGCTCCGACCGGAAGTGCGATGGTATTAGCCATTTTGGCCTGCAATAGCTGCTCGGTCGCGGCTGTACCTGTAGGTCAATGGGCAGCTAGCACAGTCAGCTGTGGGACCCTTGTTTGAAGTTCCTGCAGCTGCGTCTTGAGCGCCCCCAACATAGTCTGTTGCTCTATCATGGCTTCATCGAGCACCTCCTGGGTAGCCTCACGCATTGTATCCCTAATTTTACCTAGTTCACCCTCAGTTAGTGTGCTAGGATCCTATCCATCTTGGATGCCTTGGCCTTCTTCCGTGGCTTCGTCCGTTCTCTCGGTCGTGGTCATTTTAAAGGCAAACCCATGGTGGTTGGCACCATTCCTTCTGTCCCTGTATCCGTGGTTGGCTCTGTGGTCACCTTCAAATTGCTTTCATCCTTTTTCGTTGTAGCCCCTCTTGTTGTTGCCTTACCTGTAGAAGCCTGCGCTTCTTCCCAGGCTGCCCATACTTCCGCAGCGTGCTGTTCATTCCACTTTTGTTGTGCTACGTGCTTAGCTTCAGCCTTCTGTTTTTGGATAGTGGTCTCATCGCTCCCCACCACATCTGGTCCATGCCACTTTGGTGGCCAGGTATCCAATACCGCAAAGATAGCCTCGTCAATGGCAATGAAGGGAAGTGTGGACCACGTTTGGTCTGGGTCCTTGTGTGCCTAGATGTATACATGGTGCATGTCTACCTTAAAATCGGCTACGTTCTTCACACTATCATATATCTCTGTGGATAGAAGGGGTTGCTGGTTGATCCACTGTCAGATGTTTGCTTCCATTAGTATCCAGAAAATCTTAATGTCCCGGATTCTTGCAGCGTCCCTCATCGCCCAGAGTGAAGCGTATCTAGCAGCTTCTGGGCAATCCTGATCTAGGGAAGGAAACTGACTATCTTCGGGTAATTCGCTTGTAACCAACATGATGGATAATAGAAACCACACATAGTGGAAGGTCTTACCCTCCTCTTGGGCCTCCATGCAGTTGGTCAGGAATTCGTCACTGAGGAACTGCACCTAATTGAAACATTCCCCTTTTGCACATTACTCAGCTAGCACGAAAACTATTGCTGGGACCTTGTTGGCGTGACATTTCCGCATCACTTTTCCTGCCAGCAATTGGGTAGCCGTGTGGAACTCTTTGTACGGAATACTATCAATAGCATACCCTCACTGCTTTTTCTCCAATTTGTATTTCTTTTTCAAGGTTTCCGTCATCGTCACATCGCCACTCATATCAACTATTTCCATGGGGTCCCTTCCTTCACAGGGAAGCCGCGAGATCTTGTGAATAAGTTCCGCTGTGATGGGGACGGGTTTGTCTATCCATAAGTATCCATCATGGACCAAACATAGAAGTTGTCAGATGACCAATATTATAATGGGGGGTCGGTGAAAATGTGGAATGGACAGGAGATAGAGTAACCCAGCTTCCTCCACCTTTTGTAGCCACTCCTTTGGTTGAAGAGTTGTAATAGCGCCCTCCGCACTTTGCTCCATCAGTTTTCTAGTTGCCAAATGGGGAAATTATCGGTATTTGCAATGTCCCAATCTTCAAACTTCATAATCGAGATGCGGCCGGTCACCATTCCTTCGAGCAGAACCCCTTTAGGGAGAGATGGGGAGATGAGTATGTTGTCAATGACATCCAGATTTGTAGGGACCTTGGCCTTCCCTTTTCTTAGAGGAACATACTTGGGTCGTCTTACTGGCTAGATGTCTTCGTCTGGTTTGATTTCTTCATCATAGGTTGGAGGATCTTCGTCCTCTTCATCGCTCTCAATCGTAATGGTTTTTCCTTTTTCCTCCATCGACAATTTGCCGAATTGCGGATTTCGCGGAGACGTCCGGACCGGTCTTGCTACTTGGGGGTTCTTCTTGGTCCACAACGTCCTGGGTGATTTAGGGATTTCAATTGTATCATCCTTGGGTGTGGATATTGACTTGAGTAGGGATTCCTGTATTACCTTCAGTAGGGCTTTAAACCATGAACTTTCTCTTATGACTGCTTCATCCATCCTGTGCCGCTCTATTTGAACCCTGAACAATTTACTATGTAAGGGGCCAAATGGTGTGTGGTAACAAGCCGCCTGTGCTTTATATACCCTTTCCATTTCAAATTTTGGCCGTTCTCCTCATTTGTGGCTTATTAATGTGATTTTGGTGGAAAATCCATTCAGTCCTGTGTCTTAATGGTCTGCTGCCCGCTCCTTGGTGTCTTAAATGGGACATCTTGTCATGAACAGTAGCTGTAATGGTCATCATCCATTCTGCCCATGTGGCAGCGCAGTCCCTGGTATGCAGACGTGTTCTATGCTTTTTACTGGTCCAGCACACCACGCCCGAATCGCACAACCTTCCTTCAGACTGCTTTATAGTCCTACGCCCTCTTCCAACCACATGGGGCACTACGACTGGGCCTCCTATAGATAGTTAGGTGGTCACACCCCTCGTGTGGTCCTTCCACTTCCCTACTAGCCCGGGCTGCGGGCACCCTTCATGTTCCTTTGATTCAAGTAGCGCATTACAATTTGTGCTCCCTTGTTCACTGGGGTGCAGTTGCAACCATGGTAGCAGGCTTGTTTGAGTATCGTAGGAGGGCTGGCCAGGTCCAGTCCTTTTAGTTACTATTTCGCATGGCCCGTTTGCATGAATCTTATTTTTATTTTGTCAATTTCCTCATCCAGCCTTATGCTTTTCCTTAGCCTGGCCCCCGCTTCCTCTAGTTCGCGAAGTCTCATGTTGCTACGCCGAATGGCTTCCCGCAACTACCAGATCCCTTCGTCCAGGTCTTCTTGTTTAGGTCGAACTGCAGGGGCAATGGCTAGGGAAATTCTCTTCGGTTCCCTGGTTTCAGCGTGTTTATGCATGGGTAGAGTTCTCTGCGCACACCCTACTGGGGTTATGGTTTTATTGGCCCAACGAACCCTTGTTATGTGTAGTTTCCATTGGGTCGATGGTTGCACAACATACAGTCATGCCCTCCGTTGTAGATGGGTGCCCGAACTACTATATCGTGGCTGCCCTGTTCACCATGGAAGTCCTCTAACCTGTACTCGAACCTCCTTCTACCTCCATGCTCACTCCACCTCAGCTTCCTATGTGCACACCATACTGTTGCGCGCGGCGCTTCTTCCATTGCATCATGCTGCTTCTGCTCTACGATTGAAGTGACGAACTCCTCCTCATTTGTTGCGCTGTCATCTGCTGGTAGTTGCCTTACTTTGGTGGTTACGCATAGCAGTGATCTAATCATATATCACAGTTGAGTGTTGTGACTTCATGCAATCGGTTCTGCCATCGTTCAATCTCCTCAACTAAATCCGATGTGCAGGAACTATCTGTTATATACATATTTGGGCACTTCAACCCCAATCTTATATGTCAATAAACTAGGGCTCTTTAAACCTTAAAAGTGTTGTTTCATACCCTAAAGGATCATGGTCAACTGGTTACACCATTCCCCAAAAGTTCCACCTGAAAAGCCATCCAGAACTGGCCAAAACTGGACCATACTGACTGCTCCACTATTAGGGTGCGATGCATACTGGCTCCTACACTAGCCAGGTGCGATGCATATGGAAGGGGCCTTTTGTAGGGTGCGATGAGCGAGGATGGACAAATGTCTGAGACAGTTTGCTAAGTGGATTGTTACAGGGAAAAGTGTCTATTTAGAACTGATCTATCCCACTAAGGTGTGACAGCTGCCTTAGAAACAAACAAAGAAAAACTACTTTTGTTTTTCCTTTATGAATTATAGATAGAGAGGAACAGAAAGACCAACCTCTGTCTTGCGCTAATCCTTCGATTCGATCCCTCTCTTCTTTGATAGTACTCAGTTACCTGCTCCCTTGCACGCCCAGCTTCACAAAGTACCTGTAAGATCACAGAAGCATAGCACTATACAAAGACATGGATCTATAATCATAAACAATCTAGGATCAGATGTAAATTGACCATACAAATGTAACAAGCATCAATGATACAAGAGCATGGAGGAAAACTCAAATAGTTTTTATTGATAAATAAGAAAAGATCCAGGAGGAGTTACAACCAGTTGTTCCGACCCAGCATCAACTTCCCAGCAAAGAAGCCCCTCTTCACCTCAAACAAAGCTTAGATCACCCAACAATCTGATATTTTGTCTCTAGAAACCAACAACAATTCCTTACAATATGCAAAATTCCAGCCTCCGGATCTCTGGGATGAGGGATCCATATATAGATATCCGTAAGGGGGATGAGTCAGCTTGTGATTTGATTAGTGTCTTCTCTCTGATAGTTCTTGCTTCCACTTGGAGACTGAGGGCCTCTTACTCATCCTTGGTCGAATTCAGTGAGGCAAGTGTCATAGGAGAAGATTCTGGAAGCTTCCATTGCCTCTCCACCTCGCGGAATGACACTGCCATTTGTCATTTCTCGCCCATCGCACCCCACAGAAGGGACTTTTGAAATGCAACACACCCTCACAGTGTATTTAGGTGAGATGCAACACACTTAGCTAGTGGAGCAGCTGCAATGATCCTGTTTTGACCAATTCTGAGCAGTTTCTCATGGAGAACTTCTGGGAGAAGCTGTAATCTGTTGACCTTGTTCCCTTAGGGGTTAGAACAAAACTTTTAGGGACTTAGGAGCCCTTGGTTTATGGACATTTCATGCTTGGGGTTGTAGGGCACAAAAATGTCTATAACATGGATGCCCATGGAATCTTCTAGAAACTTCTCCTATGACACTTGCCTCTCTGAATTCGCCTAGGGATGAGTAAGAGATCCAAGAAATATCCAAGTGGAACCAAGAACAACAAGTGGAATGACACTAATAAAAAACCTAGAGATGACTCACACCCTTGCAGACATCTATAAATGGATCCCTCATCTGAGAGATCTAGAGGTTGGAATTTTGTAATTTGTAAGGAAGTGCTGATAGTTTGTGTTTGAGAAAGAGCATTGTATTGTTGGGTGATATTTCTCTTCATGAGGTGAAGAGGGTTTTGATGTTAGGAGGATGACAGCTGGGTTGTAATTCTCCCTTTTATTTAATAAATTTATTTGAGTTTTCCTCCATACAATTGTGTATTTGTGAATGCCATTGTATTTTCATTGTATTTCCGATTTTGCAATGCTTATGATATAATAGATCAAGATGCTTTGATGGTGCTTTGTTACTTTGTTTCTACAGGTATTCTCTAAGTGGGATAAGTAGGAGAGGAGGTGCAAGCTCTGTCAAGGGGGAGAGAGATCAAGAAAGGAGTTAAGCGAAAGATCCAGGTTGGTTCCTTTGCCTCTCTCTTATCTATCATACATAGAGGAAATCACAAATTGCTTTAAACTGTTTGTTTCTAGGGCAACTGCCAATCCTAGAGGACTAGTCAATCGAAAAGACACTAGTTTTCCTAGAAACAAAATGGCAACTTCACTGGGGAGAGGATAGATGTTTGTTTGTTGTTTTTGTTTGTTTTATAAACTATATACGGAGCCTGAAGTTAGCAGATAGCCTTCGAACTACTCTTGCTCTACAATTGCATAGTAGATGAATGCTGCTTCAGTCATCTCCAGTTTAGCTTATGAATTGAACATCTAACTTACAATCATTCTAGATGCTCTTTTGGTAGCTCAGTAACCTCTCAAAATCATACCCTAAAGGATCATTCCTATGTACTTTTCTCTTTATTGTCCATCATAGCTCAACTTAACTCACTAAAATCAGCTGCAAATTTGAGCCAAAACCCATCTCAGTTGTGCTCCCTGGCCCATCACACTGTCTGTCACTGTCAACCAGTATGCATCACACCTCTCAAGCTTGAAAAGTTCGATGCATCCCTATTTCTGTGAAGCCCAGGTGTGATGACTGACTGAGCCTATTTCCCTTCTTGAAATTTGGGGTTTTTGTCCTTGTTTTAAGCTCTATTTAGTTGTTTTGCTGCTTATGAATAGTATATCATTACTGAAGCCTCATTGCATCAGATAGATAAGCCTCCATTGATTAGGATTAGTAAATGTTTTTATGTATTTGTCCATCATTTATGATCCTTTGTCGAAAAGTTGCTTAAATCGATATGTCGTTTTGGTACAAAAAGTGTCGTAACTGTCGTTTTGTGTCAAAAAGAGAAGTGTCGTTGAGTCTTCCTTCCCTGGATAGTCGATTGAACTATCTGTCATGTACTTGATTGATTTGTTGATATTTGAAGTGTTGAAAGAATTTTCTATTCGAAATTGAAAAGTGTCATTTAGTCTTCCTTTCTATTTTGAAAAAGAAATTGTCGAAATGTTGCTTTGAGTAAAAATATTTCAGATCTTTGCTCTACTTAGTTTTCCTTTTTGGCATTTTTCACATTAAGGGGAACGAAAATAAAATACATGCATTTGCATTTTCATTTAGACTGTGTGTAAGGAATGATTTATGAAAAGTGCATTTAGTGTGTGCTCTTTGCTCTTTGTTTGAAAGAATTGTAATCTTCTTTCCTTAGTAGCTAGGATTTTCATTGCACAAAATACACAACGATTGTTTATCATTGTAGATTTCATGTTTAGGAATTTTAAATCTACATCACGTGGTGAACCATTGAAAGGAAAAATTGTAAACAAGATCAACTCTAAAATAAATTTCAATGAACTTAACAACGCTTTGGAACCTAACGCAACACATCTAGAGGTCTAGGCTAGAGATGTGTTTCGGCGTCGTAAAAACTAGTAACTATCGTTTTCATTGAAGGTTGGGTGATTCCTCCTATTTGATACGAAAAGAGCTAGCACGGACTTGTGCTCCCTGTACCATCGAGTATATATTGGGAGACCACAATTGGATTATATCCTTTATCCATAGGAAGTCGTGTCTGCCGCTCTATCGATCGCAATGCACTGAACACAACATTCAGGAAGATTGACTGCCGTACATAAGTCCTTGGTAATTTCTCTTTAATTTATCACCAAGGTGTATATTGCAGTTTTGGTATTGGTTTGGTAATCCCTCTATCTAGATTTCTAGAGTAGTCACTTTCGTTCCTTTTTGACTCTCTAAAAGAAAAGGTCCATCTGAGCACTTGTCACTTCAAGCTCATTAAAAATCGAAGGGGACTAGAGTCATCTTAGATTTTTCTCAACTCTTAAAAATTGAAAAATCATAGTTGTGTCAAAGTGTCATTAAAATTTACTTAATTCATAATAACATCCCTATTCCTTCGTTGATCTTAGGTTGAGATAATGGAGTCTACCAATCAAGGAATCCATTTCGAGGGGAATCCTAGTCCATTATCTTCTTAGGGAAATATTGGTACTCCATATATGGCTACATTGTCCCTTCCAGGAATCACAATTGACCTGCCAGTATGGCTATTCTCAACCTTTGTCGTTCAAAACACTGTGATTCCTCAGCAATCGAATCAGCAACTAGTTGATACTGAAGTTGACCTTTCGCCTTCTTCTTCGTTTGTTTCTCCCTCCCTTTCTTCCTCTTCACTTGGTGAAAATAGTGATGCTAGTAACCAAGTAGCTGAGATGAAGAAGAAAGGGAAGGAGAAGAAGAAGAAGAAGCCAATTCAGCAAGGGGGCAACCATGCAACATCTGGTGAAAATCCATACACTAAACTTTCCAAACCCAGATCTCCATGCATAATTTGCAAAGGAGACCATTTTTATCGAGAATGTCTGTGCATTCCTTGGATCTTGAGAGAATGCTCCCCCTGTTCACACCAACTGGTGTCATCAACCTCTGGTGATCATGTTGACAACACACCATCAACTAGTAATGATGGGCAGAAAAGAAAGGTCCAAATTCCATGTAAGTTATGTGAAGGGGACCATACCCTTCCCCGTTGTCCTTTTTTGGTGTCTTGCATGACCATCCTGCTTCACAACAATGACTTCCATCTGGATATAGGAAACTCTCCCCAAGTCCTTTACTAGTTAAAAATCTGACTGACATAACTCAATCGTTGGTTGAAACACCTATCGTTGAAAGTGAATCTTCTGAGTCCATACCAGACCAAAGTCAGCAGGTCAAGATGGCAGTCAACCTAGTTTTACCTTCAGAAGATAATACACATCCTCAAGAGAGTGAGAATGATACTGTTCAAATTCTCTTTGTTACTTCAGAGTCCGATGAACTTGGGGGAAATCCACCCATTCCTTCACAACAGGAAGAGAATCCCCCAGTTCCCACTACTCAAGGGGTTATTTCAACCGTTTATTCGGTACCTCCTCCAAGCAGTCTAGTCACTTCCTTTGACTGGAATCAACTAGCAAGATCTTGCCTTCCTTCTAATGTACCATTTCGAATCATAGTACAAGTTTACAAAATGATCGTGTCTGGCACTATCATAGATGAAGGGGCATTGGTCAGTATCCTTTCCTCAACTGCTTGGAAAGCACTTAGTTCACCATCGTTTATGCCTGTTACACAGAATTTGTTAGGCTTTAACAAACGAACCAATCGACTGTTAGGGATCCTTCCTAAGTTGCTGATAACTTTGGGAAGGAAAACCATTCACTTGAATGTGATGGTAGTCCAAGGACCGTTAGATTACAATCTACTCCTTGGATGTGACTATGTTTATAACATGGAGGCTATTGTTTCAACACTCTTTCGAGTGATGTGTTTCCCACATGAAGGCAAAATTGTCACCATTGACCAGTTTTCATTTCCCGGTTCAAGCATAGCTCCAAGTCTACCATCATCCCTAAATAGTCCTTGTCCTTTAGTAGTGTCTCTCGAACCTTCATTCCATCCACATAATTACCACGAGTAATCTGGTGAATGTAACGAGGCTTAGGGGGCATGCACCCTTGTCCATTTGGCGGATGAACCCAGCTGAAAAGATAGGTTTCCTTGTAGGTTATGTGATTGGAAGTGCCATCCAACACCATTCACCTTTGTCCATTTTGTGGATGAAAACCAGGAAGTGTTTTGTCTAACCACTAATGAAACCATCCTACCATATGAATTTCCCTGTGAGTTAAGTGATTGGTCTGACACACCATTCACCTTTGTTTGTTTGGCGGACAAAGCCAAGGAAATGTTTTGTTTAACCGTTGACAAAAACCATCCTACTTAACCACAGTGATTTCCATATGGTTACTGGAGACTCTCCTTTTCATCATGCTGGGGGCATGCAACCATTTTTTCAATTTCATCTTCTGGCCTTTTAGCTTTTTAGCTTTTTAGTTTTTTTTAGCTTTTTAACTTCTTAGGTTAGGTGATTGGTCCAACACACCATTCACCTTTTTCTGCGAGGTAGACAAAGCAAAGGAAGTGTTTTGTCTAATAGCTGATGAAACCATCCTACCTAACCTCAGTAGTTCCTTAGGTTTTTAGTTTTTATAGCTTTTTAGTTTTGTCTTTTCTAGTTTTTTTAGTTTCTAACTGGCATAAAAAGAAAAAAATAAAAACCGAGCATATGTTATCACATGGTTCAAGGTCGTTAAAAAATAAACCTACAACTGAGCATGGTTCCCCACAGTTCAAGCTCATTAAAAAATGAACCCACCTTCGGTAAATAACCTTTGTGATTGCCCTGCTATCAGCCTTTTGAGCCTTCGTTGTGTTCCTGCCATCACCTCCATTCTTTTGGCCGATCATATGCTTCCACTTGATTGTTTACCTTTTTTAGGAACAGCTGCGACAAGTGGTCTTATTAGCCACCCTCTTCACACCACTATGTTTTGAGAATTTCCAAGCTTACCCAGAACCAGTTGCTACCCTAAATGCCACTCGTTCCTAAAAAATGAGTCTCCTTTAAACTCTTTTCAGACTTGTTCAATGTGAAAATATTGTCAAGCTATTGGCCTTTCCATCTCGTTAAAGTAATGGGAAGTGCCATCCCTCCTGTATATTTTAAATCCTTTTCAGACCTGAGGGATTATCTCACGAAAAATTTCGAGCACTTGTCTTTTTCGGCTCGCTAAAGTGATCAAAAAGTCATCCCTTTTGTATTATTTAATCCTTTTTCGGACTTAAGGGATTATGCTATGAAAAAGAACTACTAGAGTTTCCATTTAGTCCCTTTTCAAGCTCTCTAAACATGAAAAGGACTGAGTTATCTTTGTCATTAAACTCGTTAAAACAATAGTGACAAACTTGTCCACCCAGACAAGAATGAGTTTCATTGTCGTTAGGCTCACTAAAACATAGCGACAGGTTTGCCCGAAGGGAAAATTATAGAACAAGGATATCTTATCCTCCTCAAGCTTGACAAACTTAAAGAGGTACTAGTCAACAATGACCGGGGAAAAAGGGAAGAAAACTTGAATAATTTTATGGTAGCAGGTTGCCCTTGAACATGACACTTTCACTCCATCACCATGATTGAGTCGGGTTGCGTTATTCTGTTCACCGGTCATTTCACCATTGGTCTTCCACACCATCCATTTTTGGGGTTAACACTACCAATCCATCTTAGTGTCGTTGATATGTTCAAGAGAAGTCATTCAGTCAATAATTCACCATCCAGTTACTGCCTCATCCACTGCAATACCTTCACCCTTCATTTTTCATGACCACCATTCCTGAACCTTGTGTCGTCAGATCATTTTCACCTCCAAAAAATCATTTGCTTCATTTCATGTCGTTGATATGGGATACATTAAGGCCCTCCTACGATGGGTCACTTCTTGTCAACATCGGCTCACTATCCAAGAAGTTGACTTAGAAACAACCCTTTCAGTACTTTGAAGCTTGCATGCCTCAATAGCAAGTTTCTCACTTTCGGCGACAGGTTGACATCAATGGCCTTCAACCGAAATATTTTGCGTGGTGTTCGACTTCGGATCATATATTCACACCACGTGAATTGTACTATAGTACCTTGAGGGTCATTATCATTATCATTGATTCCTCTCGCGTCTGTTAACGGCTTACATTATTGGCTGGTAATCAGGCGATGTCTTTCCATGTTCAACTTCAGAACATCTTTTCACATGGATCGACTTTTACATCGGGCGAAGATTGAACAAGTTTGAAGACCCTAGATCTAGTTTCATCCATCTGGGTTGCGATATATTCAGGAATATAAAGATCTAAAATGTACACAGAAGCTACACAGATGGTCATCCAAGCCAGGGATGATGACCCTACAGAATCACCAGTTTGCAACTGCAGATGATTATCTGTTCTATGTACATGAAATGAATTTATAAAGATGGGAATGCTGGCCTCAGCTAGATCATGAAAAATTATATGATGATTATGTATTGTATTGTATCTTATACAGGTCACCTTCCAGTTCGAAAACCTCGGATCCTCATGATAAAGCATTTCACCCGACAATACAAAGATCTACAACTTCATGCTTTAGGGGGCAACTGTTATAGACATATTTGGGCACTTCAATCCCAATATTATATGTTGATAAACTAGGGCTCTTTAAACCCTAAAAGTGTTGTTTCATACCCTAAAGGATCATGGTCAAATGATTACATCATTCCCCAAAAGTTCCACCTAAAAAACCATCCAGAACTGGCCAAAACTGGACCATATTGACTGCTCCACTGTCAGGGTGTGATGCATACTGGTTCCTACACTAGATAGGTGTGATGCATACTGAAGAGGCCTTCTGTAGGGTGTGATGAGCGAGGATGGACAAATTTCCAAGACAGTTTGCTAAGTGGATGCTCATGGAATCTTCTAGAAACTTCTCCTATGACACTTGCCTCTTTGAATTCGCCCAGGGATGAGTAAGAGATCCAAGAAATCTCCAAGTGGAACCAAGAACAACAAGTGGAATGACACTAATAAAAAACCTAGAGATGACTCACACCCTTGCAGAAATATATAAATGGATCCCTCATCTGAGAGATCTAGAGGCTGGAATTTTGTAATTTGTAAGGAAGTGCTGATAGTTTGTGTTTGAGAAAGAGCATTGTATTGTTGGGTGATCTTGCTCTTCATGAGGTGAAGAGGGATTTGATGTTAGGAGGATGATGCTGGATTAGATAGCTAGGTTGTAATTCTCCCTTTTATTTAATAAAGTTCTTTGAGTTTTCCTCCATATAATTGTGTATTTGTGAATGCCATTGTATGTTCATTGTATTTCTGATTCTGTAATGCTTATGATATAATAGATCAAATGCTTTGATGGTACTTTTTTACTTTGTTTCTACAGGTATTCTCTAAGTGGGATAAGTAGGAGAGGAGGTGCAAGCTTTGTCAAGGGGGAGAGAGATCAAGCAAGGAGTTAAGTGAAAGATCCAGGTTGGTTCCTTTGTCTCTCTCTTATTTATCATACATAGAGGAAATCACAAATTTCTTTAAACTGTTTGTTTCTAGGGTAGCTGCCAATCCTAGAGGGCTAGTCGACTGAAAAGACACTAGTTTTCTCAGAAACACTATCGCGCTCCCATGAGAGTCTTCCGTCCGCTGAGGGATTCACCCGATCCTGGTTTTGCACTGTTATCTAGTAGATGTAGTCTAGTTCATCATCATTGTCCTTGTCACGCACCGGTTTGGTGTAGCGCACTCCTTCAGCTGGGTCCAACTAAACTATTACCCGAAGCGACTTTTTCTTGAATGTCATCTTTCGTCTTTTTAAGTTGATGACCCCATTCATGTCCATGGCCCAATCTATTCCTAGCAATGCAATGTATGGATTACTATCATCAAAAATTTCTATTACCTCAAAGTCGATCTGCGTACTTACGCCTTCAATGTCCATTGTCACCCCTTGTAGTCGTCCCATCGGTAAGATCTTTTGCTGGTTGGCCATCCGTAGTTGAATAGGAGACCATTGTAGTGTGGGCCTACCCATGCGTTCCCACATTTGCTTAGGCAACACATTCGCATCCGACCCTAAATCCAAAATGACCTGGTCCATCTCGTACTCGCTGATTTGCGTCATCATTCGCATCTCCTGCCTAGTGCGCAGAGCATGTTTTTCCAGTTTCCGTATCATGCGCAGCTCCCCTGACCCTGCACACTTAGTGATCAGCTCTTGTAGTCCTTTAACTGCTCTATTGTCGCGTAGCAACTTCATACATGTCTCTAAAAAGGTGGTAAGCATAGAGGGATCCATTCTCGGCTCAATTGGATCCCTACTACCTGGAGTAGAGACTTCCGTGAAGCTCTTCTGAGCTTCCTTAGATGTCTCCTTCACTTGTTCCATCTCAAAGTCAGGTTCCCTTGTAAGAGCATCACGACCCTTCCCATCTTCTCCAGGCTATTTCCGTGCATCTCCCCCTGTAGTTGCGCCACTCCTTAGTACCATGTTTACATTGGGGTCCTCTTCACGTGGTTCTGACCTCATCATTTGGACATTTTGAGTTGGAGTGGGCTGCAATACCCCCTTTTCGCGCATCTGGGCAATTAGCGTCAGAAAGTCTACCATTTCATGGTCAAACTGCTCACAGTATGGAAAAGATATTCTTATAGGGTTAGTACAGTCACGAGCGTAGTGCCCCGGCCTGCCGCAATTATAACAGATCAACTGTTTGTGCCCTTGCCCAAGCCCCATTCCTCATCCTCGTTCGCATCCTTGGAATCCCCAGCATGGCCCTGCAGCTGGGTTGAAACCCCATGCCTCAGTTTGCATTCGATAAGCTGGGGTCCTCTCCATCATTAGCTCATAGCTTTGGCATGTTCATTCGTTGTGACCCACTGATCTATAGAAGTTGCAGTACAACTGCTGTGGAGTCTGGGTATACTTCTGCAACATGTGACAGTTGTCTATTGTGTGCTTTCCTCTTACTTGAAAAATTGCGCACCATAGCGTGGGCGCCGCACTTTGCCCTGCTTGCACCTCCAGCCTTAATCGCATTGGCCCCCCTCCAACTAGATAGTTCATGAATATGGGGCAGTGATTGTGATGCAGAAAAGTGTTCCCTCTGCGGATAGAGGCAACCCCTCTAGCCCTATAGTGGGTCTAGTCACAAAAAAGGACAAATCAACAACAATTTTCCTTAAATAGTTCAAGTTGGAGGCCTACCTCAACCGGTGGTCGATGGAGTTCCATTGCGCTGCTCCAGCTTCCGTTTCCTAATGAGTAATCAACCTAAAACAATGCAAAGTAAATACAACAAAGCACGTAACCGGAACAACAATGATCTATTTACTCATAAAGTCAAGAAGTCATGAGCTATCTAGTACATTACATACAAGACATAGGAAAACATCATTGATTGCATTAATTATGAAATAGAGTAAGCTTACAACCAAGGTCTTGACGTCACAAGCCTTCTCAGAGGGATCCAACCAGCATTTTCCTCAAGCATTCACTCTTGAAAGTGGATCTCCCAATACACAAGTCTCTAGACTCACTCACAAGTTTTACACAAGATCAAAGGCACTTCACAACCTTCCTCAAGCTATCAACAAACCCGCACTTTTCACACTCACACCAGCTATCTAACAAGCTCACAATACTATCAGCAACACTCCAAAGACTAAGAATTCCAAAACTAGCAGCACATAGCAATGGTGAGAGTTTAAATAGGAGAAGGAGTCTCCATGAAAGGTGGGAGGATGAGCTTATCTCCAAGGAAGGTAGCACAAATGACGGAACAACCATGCCAGAGAAAGGAGGGCGACATAAACAAGGCCAACAACCAAGTTTGGAGTCATCTGGAAGGCTGACTGTTGGAACAAATTCGCCCAAACTGGATCATCGCGGGCACATAACTGGTCTGCCGCGCTGACATCGCTATTGCATAAGGGATCTAGTCATGTCATCACAGGAAACTACAAGCGATAGTTGCACTGGCACATGAAATTCGACCATCATGGGAATCACGTGTACTTCTGCGATGGCAGTGCTTTTGGACTGTTTTGGAGTGCCCTTCAGCGTGTTTATTTGGCCAACAGATCCGATGAGGCAGAAACCTTTGGAAAAGTGGGTCATTTAGCAACATCAGAGAGCATGAGCATGAATGATTTTGGACTCATGACACAGTAGGAAGACTGGGATGAAGGCAGTGACAAATTACTATGTAACAGATGCCCCCTAAAGTATGAAGCCCGAGAGAGAGGGAGGGGTGAAATGATTTACGAAATTGACTGAACTGGAACACCATCTGGAAGAACCTGCACACAAGTACAACTGATATCTCTGATAATGAATTACATGTAGTCTAGGCATGGGTGCAACCATCCAAAAGACATACGAAATAGGTCTGTGGTATGGATGCATCCACCCAGCTAATGAGACCATGATGATAATAAAGGTATGGTCGCAGCCATCCATGAAGACTCAGGTATGGTCACAGCCATCCATCAATGAGTCATGTAATCAATGCACGCAACCCGAATATGTGTGATCTGAGTTTGGGGTCTTGAACCCGTCCGATCATAGTACAAATTATAACATGCGAATAGATGTGCTGAGGTCGTCCATGATAGAACATCGCTTGATTACTGGTCAATGAGGAAAACCGTTAACAAGCGCAAGAGAAACCACCAATAATACCAATGGCTCTCAAGGTACTGTCCAGCACAATCCACAAAGTGTGAAAAAGGAGCTGAAGTCAAACACTCGTGGAATCACCCAATCGATGACCAATGATGAAAGTCGACCGTCAGGTGCAAAGAACTTGCCATTGAGGCATGCAAGCTCTAAGGTACCAAAGGGGATCTCTAGATCAATCTCCTGGATAATGAGCTGATGTTGACAGGAGATGACTCGTCGCAGGAGGGCCATAATGTTTCCCCCATCAATGACACGAGATAAGGAACAAGTGGTAGATGGTGAAACAGAGTACTAGAGGAGAAGGCAAGGGCGTAAACTGCAGAAGGATTATACTCTTGAACATGTCGGCGACACAACTCCGGGGGGGGAGGGGGGTGTGGCAGCATTCAGGCATCAATGGATCAGAGGCTCAAAGGAGATGACATGAATCGATTGGAATGAGGCTAGAATGATAACCCAAACCCACGGAAGGCCAAATGACGATATATGGATGTCCCAACCCGACAAGAAGCAAAAGTGTCGATGTTCAAGAGTGACTAGCTACCATAGACAATCAATGATAAACCTGT
Organism: Pinus tabuliformis; assembly: GCA_031772625.1. Taxonomy (NCBI): domain Eukaryota; kingdom Viridiplantae; phylum Streptophyta; class Pinopsida; order Pinales; family Pinaceae; genus Pinus; species Pinus tabuliformis. Next base: position 527,032,657 of record CM062807.1, on the reverse strand, counting down.
TGTTGAGTCCAACCTAGTAATAGTTTAATGAGCCCTAGGAAGGAGAAGCTTGAGTCCTGTCATGGTGACGAGTCCAATGTCGTCAGGGTTTAACGAGTCCGACATAGGTGAAACTCGGAGTCTTTTTCATGTTTAGAGAGTTTGAAAAAGACACGGAAAAGAAAACTCCAGGGGGGTCCTTTTTTGTAAAGTTGTGTCTCTTGAGCCTAAAAAAGTATAAAACGATACTCGAAAGAACTGCCCGACCATTACGATCGAGGAGTACTTTTCATAAGTAGTAACTTCGACCTGAAAAAGTAAAAAAGCGGTCAGAAGCACGTCGTTTCGTAACCAATAACGAGCCTGAAACGACAAAAGCCCGACGATATTTTTTATGTTTAAATGGTCGAAAAAAGAGCTTAAAGGCGACCGCCTCTCATTTCTTTTAACGAGTCAAGAGGAAAACTCGGCCCTCTTTTCATGTTTCAAGTCGGAAAAGAGCTTAAAGATGACTTTTTCGGGATCAAGTCTATATGAAACTGTCATAATTCCACTGCCTGAAGCCCTACACAAAAACATGTCACACGTAACTCCATTCGACATAAAATGAACAATATCCAAAAAACCATATTTTGACCATGTATATAGCAAAAACCATGAGAAAAAACCCACATTTATGAAATGTAATATTTAATTTCAAAAAATTACCATAAATAGGGAGGTTAATCCATAATTTTTTACCATTATTGCTGTTCATTCACTATAGAGCGTTTTGGAGCACTGAGGTTGGCGAGCAAATTCTGGCCCGTTCATCCATCATTCGTCCTGAAACTTCTTCTAGGTAGATAGACTTTATCCTACACTCTGATTTAATGTCTTTTTAGCTGCATTTGACAGTGGGATGTGTCAATTTGGGTGGATTTTTCAATTCGCATTCCACTCTCGGTCATCGCGGGTTTAGCTATCGGGTCCACGATGACCGATAAAAATTTACATAGACCGCGCCCCGATCATCGCGAAAAAGTGATGTACTTCTGCGATGACCGGGAAAAATAACACTGGCGCCCACGATCATCGCATTTGTTTTAGAAACAGACGCGATGATGCCGCGCGACCATTTTTTAATAAAATTTACGTTTAAATCTTTGCAACCAAGGCGCTAATGGAATTTTTTGTCATGCAAGGTTATAATGGCATTTGTCTGGCAAGAACGCGCACATGATAACAATGATATAGAAGCTTTCTTCGATGCGGGGTACTGAAACACATTACGGGCATGCAGATTGCTCAAATTCTTCCTAACTCCACACCTGCGGGCACAACCTGACTTGCTGGAGCTACTGATCAGGGCCTGGAATCCCACAGATGGGAAATTTATCATCCGAGGCTGAGATATCAAGTTTTACTCTATAGACATATATATTTTGACCGGGCTATCGAGGTGAGAGGCCCATTCTGGAGGGGAAGCGACCCGGGGGTGATTCCATGGATACGCTGATGGCTCAAGTGTGCCCACGAGCACGCAAGTCAAGGAGTGGGAAGGTGGAAATCCTAATAGTGGATGACGTAATCCTTCATGCTATGCTTTTTATGGTGACACGGGCAGCGGGCTCCCAAGCCCAACATGAGGCTTCAAAGACCCATCTCCAGCTGGCTCTCGAGTGTCTCAATCTTACCATGTTTAACTGGGCAGAGGTGGTAGCGGCAAACATGAAGAGGCAACTCACCAATTGCTGTTGAGGAGAGGCGAAGCAGTTTGGTTATGGATCCATCTTAGTCCCGCTCATGCTGGAGCCGGTGCCGGCACTGCAATTACAGGACATGGATTTGGACTTACCCAGGCCATGTGAGACACGGGCCACACGATGGGCTCACATCATGCCACGAGGAGGTGGCGGATGGCCAGTGGCGTGGGGGACATTTTTCCGAGAGTGGCTGGAGTGACAGACGATCTTTGTGGAGGATTGGCCATATGCTGGCATGGACTTCCACGGAGATCCTGACATGTAGCTGCTTGCTGGAGATCAGTGGGATGATGGTGGTAAGACACTTGATCACACTTTTTGATTTTTATTTTTATAATGTTTTTGATTTTATCATGTACATGTCTTAATGACGAACACTATGGTATGCAGATGTAGGACCAGTGAGACCCCTTGGACTGGCTCCAGAGGCGTGGAGGGACACGCAGGGCATTGGAGCACTAGCCTTGGATCCTCCAGAAGATGATACGATGGAGACAGTGATCCAGAACCTTGAGGACCTGCTAGCAGGGATTCCAGATTACATGGGGATCGAGGACGTCCCTAGAGCATCTCAGATCCACACAGTAGGAGTGGAACCCAGGATGCACTGCCTGTTGAGGCGGGTGGCACGAGCGGCAGTGCACTATAGGGAGCACAACCCACCACAGTAGATACCTAAGTTTTTATTTCTTGCTGGTGATTTTTGAGAGACATGTGTCTCAGATGTATAGAGAACACAGACTCTATTTAGACATGTACACTTATTTTTGAGCGCCTTGGTGCGCCACACGATATATATATATATATATATATATATATATATATATATATATATATATATATATTCCTATGGCCTATTATTGTGCTTTATATGCTTTCTTGTATGATGTTTTGATTACATATTACGCAAATGTCTATCTAATACATGATTAACCAATGCATCAGTTAACGTGTTCAATCGTCGTGGAATATGCTGATATGTAATGAAATCAAAATTCCTCTCTAACAATTTAACACATAAATACAACCTTAAAATGCGATGGTCTCTGATGGAATATCGCCCATTGAGCTGGTGGACGACAAGTTGAGAGTCCAGGTTCACAACCAATGTACGAATACCGAGATTAATTGCCTCGGCCAGTAACTCAATCACATCACTATACTCAGCGACATTGTTTGTGGTACAACCTAAACACACACCTTGAAGATCCATCAACTCACCATGAGGATCGTAGATCACCCACGCCACAGAGGACAAGTTACGGGTACTACGGTAGGCACCATCAGCAAAACCAACGTAAGGTGCACCAGACATCTGCACAAGAAGCAAAAGACACAATAAGTGGCAATCATGCCTTTAAACCAAGCCAAAAACATGAAAACACACACACACAACACACCTGCTAAAACACACGTATGTACAAAGCAAAGTGTATGGAATTCATGCATAGTACTTTTTCAAGTACAGCCCATTCCAGGGCTTATTGAGAGGATTCCCTTCGTAATCAATTAGCTCGTAGGCCTCTTTCTGCAAAAATCTCTTTACAATATAAGGCCCTAGCCACATGGGCTCGAGTTTGCCTGCCCCTAGCTTATCATTCGCTTGATCGTAAAGCAAGACTAAATCTCCCTCAACAAAAGAATGAGGATGGACAGTATGATCGAAGTGAGTTTTCACTCTCTTCTTCTGTGCCTCAATAGCTAGAGAGGCTAGCCGATGGGTCTCGTCCAGCTGTTCTAGGTAAAGGAGGTGTTCTTCTACCGGAGTAGTGTTGGGAAGTAATTCGACAGCCAACTTCAACAAAGGGAAATTGCACTCGATTGGAAGGGTAGCCTCTAGTCCGTAAACTAACTAAAATGGAGTGAAACCGGTGGCATCCTTTATAGAGGTTCGGTAGGCCCACAAGGCGGAGAAGAACATCAAGTGCCAGTTAGACTTATGCATGCCAACGGTACGTTGAAGCATCGTAACTAGAACCTTGTTGACGGCTTCAACTTGGCCATTGGTCTGAGGATAGTATGGAGTCGAACTATCATGTCGTAAGCCTAGCTGGGTTTTTAGCTCGGTCATCATGTGATTACGGAAATGCTTCCTGTGATCGATGACGATGGCCTGAGGGAATTCAAACCGTGAAATAACATGGTTGAACAAAAAATTCGTTGTTGTGTGACCGTCTTCAGTTAATGTGGGCATCGCCTTGGCCCATTTTGTGAAGTAATCGACGGTAATGATAATATACCCATGCCCCCCGGCCGAGCGAGGGTTACAGGTTGTATAATCAATGCCCCATTTTGCAAAAGGGCCGACGGTAACAACAGGGTGCAATGGAGCGTGAGGCGCGTGCATCTTCCGCTGGTATATCTGGCACTCGTGACAGGAGCAGACGATAAGAATGCAATCATTAAAGATGGAGGGCTAGAAATAACCGGTACGGAGGATTTTTTGAGCAGTAGCATATCCGAACATGTGACCACCAGAGGCAACAGAATGACAATCATTTAAAACTCGCTCAACTTCCTCGAAAGTTAGGCATCAGTGGAGAACGGAGTCGACGTCGAGACAGTACAGGGTGTCCCCAATGATAGGTAGGGCTGAGACTGATGACGAATCCATCACCGAGCATCCTTAGACACATCGGGACAAAAGGAGGGTGTCTGTATATATACAATGATATCCCGGTACCAGGGATCAAGGGTGCTAATTAGGAACAGAGTTTCGTCCTGGATATGGTCCTTTGACCGAGAGAGCGCGGTAGGAGATGGAAAAGAGCAAATTAACTCAGCAAAGACAAGGGATTTCTTAGACTTGGAAGTGGTGAATTCCAAGTCAAACTCTTGGAGGATGATAATCCACTTCAAGTACTTGCCCCCCCAACAACTGACGTGACAGGATGTACGTCATCAGGTTGCAATCAGAAACCACGGTCATAGTACGCAACAAGATATAATGGCGGAAACGTTGGATGGCACAAACAATAGCAATGCCAACTTCTCGACGTAAGCGTATCGAGTTTCCGTATCTAAAAGATTGTGGCTGAGATAATATATGACATGCTCAGTGTCATCATCGTCATCTTGAACGAGAACCATGCCAATAGTGGTATCGACAGCGGCCAAATACAAAGTATAGTCGTGATGATAATTCAGAGGACGCAACAATGGAGCGGAAACAAGGAGACCCTTGAGACGCTCGAAGGACTCTTGAGCGACGGCATCCCAATGAAAAGGGGTATCTTGCTTCAGTAACCGCGTGAAACCTTTAGCCACTTCGGCATAGTTCGGAATGAATCGTCTTAAAAAATTCGCTTTGCCCTGCAAGCTCTACAATTGCTGCAAAGAAGCAGGGGGAGGAAGATTCATAATAGCCTCGACTTTAAGGGGATCCAAACGGATGCCCTCTCGGGAGATGATAAACTCAAGCAATCTGCCTGACTCAATGCAGAAGACACACTTATGAGGATTAAGCCTGATGCGGTAGTGTTGACAGCGGAGAAAGATTTCGCGAAGATGAGCGGGATGGTCCTGACGTTTTGCGGAATGAGCTAGTAGATCATCCAGGTATGGTTGTACAAAGTGATGAATGTCATGGAATGCATAGGAAATTGCACGTTGGAAGGTAGCACCGGTGTTCTTCAAACCAAAAGGGAGCTTTTTGTAGGCGAAAGTGCCCCATGGACAGATAAAGGCAGTCTTGTGTTGATCGGCGGGCACAATATTGATCTGGTTATACCCAGAAAAACCATCCATGAATGAATACATTTCGCTCCCAGCACACTCATCAATGAGCTGATCAATGAAGGGTGTGGGGAAGTTATCTTTGGGATAGGCCCGGTTAATATCACAGTAATCAACACAGACTCGAATGGTACCCTGTTTTTTATTCACAAGGAAAATATTGGAGACCCAATCTGTGAGTGGGATGGGGTAAATAAAACCAGCCTTAAGAAGCTTTTCAAATTCCGCTTTAATGGCTACAGCCTTTTGGGGGTGCATGGGGTGTAGACGTTGACGAACAGGCTTAGCACCCGGATACGTAGGTATCTCATGCACCACTATGCTAGGATCAATGCTGGGCATTTCTTCGTAGGACCAAGCAAAGACATCATGAAATTCGCGAAAAAGATTGGTATAGAGCTGAATTTCCTCCGGAGTGCAAGTGACTCCAACATGAATATGCTCGACAATCCCTGGTTTCGCAGAGATGTCGATGGGCTGGGTCTGCGTGATGTTTCCCATATTTCCTTCAGAAGACACTTGATAAACTTGAATGGGTGTTTGAAGGGGTTGAGATGGTAGACAAGGAGCAAACCGCTCGAGACAGGTAAGCATTTCCTGGTGGGCAGGGAGAAACGAGGAACAATGGTGATGATCAGACCAAGGGTTCCTCGAGAGACATGGTCTCGATAATGGCTTCATCAGAAGGAAATATTTCCTTTAAAGGATCCAAAGAAGCATCATCTCCAAGCCAAGGGGAATGAGCATACGAGTCGGGAGCCCTGCTCGAAGGAGTAGGTTCAGAAGGGGGAGCCGATGCGGAAACAATTTCGACGTAGTTCAGCTCGGTAGGACTCAATAGTATCTCATCACCCCAAGATTCTACTTGATCAGCGGGGGGAAGAACCCACGGATCAGAGTGAGTGGAAATCATATTGATAGGAGTGACGTTAGGAGGTGGGAGTGAAAAAACACCCATCAGGGCAGGATCTTTAAAAATTCCAGCTCCCACACTCTCATATGGTTTGGAGGTATGCTCCACAAAAGGCACGTTGCCTTCAGAAGAGGAGGCGAAGAAGGACAGCTGGTCTATGGTGACGATCTTCCCCTGATGAGGGAAACAAATGACACGAAATAAGATGAAGCCACGGCTTGCATGGCGTATGTCCAGCTACGTCCCAGAAGGAGGTTGTAGGTAAGATTAGCATCAACAACTTCAACTTCCACTTTGACCGTCTTCCCTTCCAAAGTAATGGGCAAACGTTGGAGTATACCATAAGGGCGAGACTCTCTCCCATCAAAGGCTTCCAAGGTTGTAGGAGACTGGCTCAGCATCGGAGAACCAATAGCCTTCCAACAGGCAACAGACATGATGCAAGTTGAAGCGCCTTCATCAATGACTGTATGATGAATCGTTTTGGAATTGATAATGACCTGTATGAGGAAGGTGATTTGGTGAGGCAGTCTCAGTATATGGCTTTCAAGGTCAAAAGTAATCAGATCTGAGTCAACCGGGTCTATGCCACCGATGGCCGATAGCAAGGACTTCCTCTGAGAGGGGAAGCTCTGGAGTACTTCTAAGGTGGACATAGTTGACAGAGCCTGGGCCAAGTCCTGAACGATTTCCGGAGTACACCTTTCGGAGGGGGTCGGATGGGCATCTCAGTGCTAGGTCTCTCAATATGGAGCGGACCAGAACTGGACGGAGGAGCGCTAGAGGGCACCTCAGGCTCTTTCCCGGTAGGTGACGGATATTCTTTTGCCCGAGTACTGATGTGGACGGGAATCGTCCCAGCCATAAATACTTGAGAACCAAAGGAAGAAGAGGGTTGAGATGGATCAGCCACCATTTGCGTTTTCTGTGAGGGAAAAGGTTCTTTGAGCATAGCAGGAGTCCCGGGAGCACCTTTCAACAAACAACTAACTTCAGACCGCCTTGGGCAGTCTTTGGTATAGTGATCCTTGTCACAGATAAGACAAGGGTACTTTGGCTTGCGTTTGGCGCCTTCCTCGGGTGGAGGTTTAGGGGAATCCTGCTTAGGTTGATCCGCTTTATTATTTCCTTTTACCTTCTTCTTTCCTTTTGAGGCTTTTTACGCCATGGTGGACTGGATGACGTTAACCTCGGAAGTATTACCAGAATTGGATACAACCTGAGATGTATTTTCGTTTGGAGCATTCGACTTTTTCTTGCTAGGGTTCGCAGAGGTTTTCTTTGAAGGCGAATTAACGGAACCAATCATACCATCGACAGATTGTGTTGGCAGGGCTTTGGAAGTTCCTGGTCTCAGGGCATCAGGCAAATAATCATATAGCGTACCAGATTGGGAGTGAACCAAGTCAAGGTACTGAGCGCGCGCAATAGCTTGCTCTTCAGTTACACATGCCCCCATAGCAATGTCCCGTGCTATCGGACCGATGAATGAAGTCGTGAACCAGTCGGTAAGATGCTGATCGGGAATCCAAAACTTAATTAAATGACGACGCCATCTCCATTCATGGATATGATAAGAGATATGCATAGCCGTTGTCTATTTTAAGGATGTCAGGAGGTGTGTGCCCATTTCATATCGAATCGGCAACTGAAAATGAGTTAAAAATGCCATAGCCAATGAGTTAAAATCCTAAAAAGATCCGCGAGATAACTCAATATACCATTTAGCAGTAGAGCCGGTGAGAGTCCTTTGAAAAAGGTGAAGCCGAATCGAATCATCAAGCCACGAATTCGATGAACACCATAAATGATAAGTCATGACGTGAGCTTGGGGATCTTCTCCAGCTTTACCATCGAATTTGGGACAGTCACCGGGAATCTTAGTTGGAACTGGTGGCCAATATGGATTATGAAGAATAGGATCATTTGTTAGTTTGGTCACATTCGGAATTCCAATGTCGCTAAAAAGGGTAATTGAGGGTTAAAGGACATCTGGGGCTGCGGATAGGAAGGAGTACCAGAGTTCCAGCCAGCTGGTGGTTGCCCCCATTGATTTTTTCCAGACGGATTTGGCCCCAGAGGGTTTTGTCCATAGGGATTTTGTCCATAGGGGTTATAGGATGGCTGACTCTGGATTTGTCCCCCAACATTCCATTGATTACCAACTTGGCCTGCAGGAGCAACATAAGGTTGCTGGTAATTCTAATAAGGACTTACCTGCAGTTGTTGATAATTTTGATACGGGGCAAATTGAGTTTTCCCTTGGGATTGCTGGAAACCATAAGGCGGCTGGGCTCCAAACTGAGCCTGAGAGGTAGGCTGCGCTTGATAAGTTGGTTGGGATTGAGGTCCAACCTACATTTGAAAACCGGATTGGATCTGGGGCCCATCCTGGGGTTGGAAACTGGGTTGAGATTGAGAAGCAACAATCATTTGAGTGCCCGGTTGAGCAGGCCCAGAAGGATGTCCTTGAGAGAGCTGAGGCTGAGCCATTGGGCCAGAAGGTTGACCCATTTGAGATTGAGATTGGCCCATTTTCCCAAAAGGCTGAGCTTGCTGGGTGTTGGGTTGTCCTTGCACAACTGAGGGTTGTCCTGACAGAGCGGATGGCTGAGCGGACTGGACAGTTGGTTGACCTGATTGGATTTGAGGCTGACCGACTTGTCCAGACATTTGACCATACTGGACAGTGGGTTGGCCTTGCTGAACGTAAGGTTGACCGACTTGCCTAGAATGATAACCTTGCTGGACACTAGGTTGACCTTGTTATATGTAAGGTTGTCCCGGATTACCAGAAGGTTACACAAAATAGGTAAAAGACGGACCACGAGAGGCTGAAGGTTGTCCCTAAAAAGGTTGTCCTTGTGGGCCCCCAGGTTGCCCTCGGTAAGACTGCCCATAATACTGCTGCCCTTGAGAGGTTTGTACGTAAGATGGTTGGCCTTGATTAGGTGGTCCTTGAAGCTGTGCAGGCGATACTTGGCCACCACCATAACGAGTGGGGGTCCAAGCAACAGATAACGGGACCATGACCTCAACCGCAGGCTGAGGTGGCAGAGGTCCACGGTAATAGATATGAGCTCCTCTAGAATCATAATAATGAAAAGGATTTTGAGGATCCGCATTCTGAAGAGCATGCGAATATTCATCGTATGCCCCCCCGCTGGGATAGAACCAGAAGAAGGTGGGGCACCAAGTGTAGGTTCAATAAATCCGGGTACGGATGCCGATGGGCCGCTATAAGCTGACCCTAAAGAAGGTCTAGCTGCAGTGGTCACAACTGAGGATGTAGTAACGACACCGACAACGGGGGTTGAAGAAGCCACACAAACAGTCAGAATAGTCGGGATGGAAGTGACGGGCACATGGTGAATTTGAGGAATATATGACTCCGAGGTCGAAGTGATGGTGTGTGACCATATAGAACTCATAGAGGGAGTCCTAGAAGACATAACATCCCTTAACGCCTTATAGCGTAAAGGCAGCATAACACCAAGAGAGGTAATACGAAAAGGTGTAGTTTCCGTTGAGGTGGGAATTTCACTGCTCGTCGCAACGGATTCTTCACTTGTGACAGGGGATGTGTCCTCCATATCAGAAGAAGACATTGGGACCGAAACACTAGGGGTAGTAGGAGGGATATCTTCTTCAGAAGGCTCCCAAATGGGGTTCCAGTGAATTTCGTAAGTCTCGTCGTTTGGAGCGTGAGAGTTAATCGGTTGGATACTCGGAATAACAGGGAGAGTATCACTCACAACTGGTACCTTGGGAGCAACACAGGAAGGAGACCCTTGGTCACTTGGAACGGGAGATGGGATCGGTGATTCCGCCAGGATGACAACTTCAAAAGATCCTAGGAAAGCTAACGAGAAAGGACCCTACTCAAGCTAACGCAAACAAGATCTAACTGGGTAAATGTGAATCGTGGCCGAAAAAATTTTAAGACACAGGAACAAAATTTGACCTTTTCATTTTTAAAGAGTCAAGAAAAGGACAAAAGATGACTCTAGTCACCTTGGAATATTCAATGAGCCTGAAGTGACAAGTGCTCAGATGGACCTTTTCTTTTAGGGAGTCTGAAAAGGAACGAAAGTGACTACTCTGGAGAACTAGGCAAAAAGGTTTACCAAACAAATCCGTAAAACTGCATATACACCTTGGCAGGCATATGAAAACCAAGGACTTTCTGTACGACAGTCAATCTTCCTGAATGCTGTGTTCGGTGCGTTATGGCTTGTAAGGCGGCAAACGTGGCTTCCTATGGATAAAGGATGATAACCTAGTGGGGTCGGGAGCACAATTCCGTACTAGACCACTATTGAGTTACAGAAGGAGGAATCACCCAACCTTGAGTGGAAACAAAAGTGACTAGGTTTAATGACACCAGAGCACGTCTCTAGCATAGACCTCTAAATGTGTGAATTATGTTCCAATGCGTTGTTAGATTTATTCAGTTCATTTTAAAGTTGATCTTGGATTATGTTTCAGTTTTCAGGCCTTACCATATGTATATATCAAAGCCTAGGATGCAGCTAGAATGAATGAAATATCCTTTTTCTTCAATGAACACCTACCTATGGGAGGGTAGAGAGATCATTCCCAAACCAAGAAAACCAAGGCAACAAACAGTCACTCAATGCAAGCAGACATCAATTCCTAAAGGGCACGGATACTACTAATGAGAGATCTAATCATTCGCTTTTCAATATGCAACATGAAATGCAAATTTACTTTCACTTTCGCATGCCAAATGAAATGCAATCTTTTTGATTTGATGCCTCTAATCTAAAGAAACCAATAAGAAAGAAACAAATGTGGAAAAAATGGTTGATCCAAATAATTGTAATCTATGTCCGGGTAGTGAAGAGAAATCGAAACAATGCCAAGATTGGTCCAATAACAATCACTAAACAATCAACCAAAAGTAAGCAAAGGGGAAGGCTAAATTAACCAACAGCAAGCAGCAAATGAAACCTTGCAAACCAGCAACGAAGCAAAACTAATCCAAAGGACTTGAAACAATGAAACTAGGTCACGAAGCAAGAAAAGCAAGATTCATTTAACAAAGCTTACAATAGAGTGCCTCAACCTTCAAACAGTGAAAAACAAGTCATCAAACAAGTGAGAAAAGTAGAGGACTAGCAAGACTGATGGATTTAGGAGGCAGAATTGAAAAAATTCAATTCTACAGCAATCAGCACAGGCAATACACTGGCAATAAAGCACTGATAAAGAACAATATGCAGCAACAAAGCGCGTCAGCACGGAAGTACATGCTTTTTCCGCGATGGTCCTATTTACAGAACCGTCGTGACTGTTAGGTGTAATAACGCGATGGACATAATATTACAAAAGGGTGATGCAATGACAGCGCAACTGTTAAATTAAAAAATGTGATGATGTTCAAAAAAGCAACAAGCAAACCCAAAACTCCCAAATAAAAAATAATCAATATTTAATCAAATAAATACATTCCCCAGATTAGGCCAGGAAACTCAGAAAACAGGTAACCAGTCCCCAAAAACTTCAAAAGAGACCAAACAAAAACTCAAGGCAAGAGTAAACAAGAAAAAACAAGGGCCAGCTCCCCAGCGGAGTCACCAATTTGTGATGTAGGAAAGTGTTCCCTCTGCGGACAGAGGCAACCCCTCTAGCCCTAGAGTGGGTCTAGTCACAAACAAGGACAAATCAATGACAATTTTCCTTAAATAGTTCAAGTTGGAGGCCTACCTCAACCGGTGGTTGATGGAGTTCTGTTGCGCTGCTCCAGCTTCTACTTCCTAATGAGTAATCAATCTGAAACAATGCAAAGGAAATACAGCAAAGCACGTAACCAGAACAACAATGATCTATTTACTCATAAAGTCAAGAAGTCATGAGCTATCTAGTACATTACATACAAGACATAGGAAAACATCATTGATTACATTAATTATGAAATAGAGTAAGCTTAAAACCAAGGTCTTGACGTCACAAGCCTTCTCAAAGGGATCCAACCAGCATGTTCCTCAAGCATTCACTCTTGAAAGTGGATCTCCCAATACACAAGTCTCTCTCACTCACAAGTTTTACACAAGATCAAAGGCACTTCACAACCTTCCTCAAGCTATCAACAAACCCACACTTGTCACACTCACACCAACTATCTAACAAGCTCACAATACTATCAGCAACACTCCAAAGACTAAGAATTCCAAAACTAGCAGCACATAGCAATGGTGAGAGTTTAAATAGGAGAAGGAGTCTCCATGAAAGGTGGGAGGATGAGCTTATCTCCAAGGAAGGTAGCACAAATGATAGAACAGCCATGCCAGAGAAAGGAGGGCGACATAAATAAGGCCAACAACTAGGTCTGGAGTCATCTGGAAGGTCGACTATTGGAACAAATTTGCCCAAACTGGATCATCACGGGCACATAACTAGTTTGCCGCGCTGACATCGCTATTGCATAACGGATCTAGTCATGTCATCGTGGGAAACTACAAGCGACAGTTGCAATGGCACATGAAATTTGACCATCGCAAGAATCACGTGTACTTCCGCAACGACAACGCTTCTGGACTGTTTTGGAGCGCCCTTCAGCGAGTTTATTTGGCCAACAGATGTGATGAGGCAGAAACCTTTAGAAAAGTGGGTCATTTGGCAATATCAGAGAGCATGAGCATGAATGATTTTGGACTCATGACACAGTACGAAGATTGGGATGAAGGCAGTGACAAATTACTGTGTAACAGTGATCCTTGTCATGACCTTGACCTTTGCATTTGATACACCCTACTTCTGTATGTGCCTCCGGTCGAGGCACCCTTTCTTGCTTCAAACTTTGCATTTCTAAGCATAGATTTTGTAGTTGCACATGGATTTTCTAAACTCCCAACCCTGGATCCTATATTGGAGTTTCATGTAACCTCATTGCTATCTCTAATGCTTTAACTTGGGTTGAGATCTTTTGTTGTGATAACGCCATCCTCAGATGTGGTGTCAAGGATGCCACAAACCATGCGCAGTGTTGCACATCTGTCAGCATCATGTTAGCCTCGCAGATTGTACTCTTCAATCTCTGATCTAGATCCCATGGGGTTTCACCAGGTAGCATCGCGATCTCCTTGAACTTGATGATCGACTGTGTCTCTGATTTTGGCTGGCTAAATTCTTTGTTCAATGCATCCTGGATCGCCACTATTCCCGCATTCGGGTGATCACTAGAGTACTTTATATACCACGTCAGTGCGCGATCCTGCAGCGTGCTTACTAGAGTAGCCTTTTTGATATTATCATCCATCACGCCTTGGGCTTCCCATATAGCCTTCACCACAAACCAGAACTGATCTGGTTCCTCATTTCCTATGCCTCTAAATACTGGCAACTTTATTGCACTCACCATTCCAACCCTTGGTGGTGGTGGAGGTGGGGTAGGCGAAGATGGGTTCAATGTAGGTGACGTGGGGGATGGTGTGGATGGCGGTGGTACTAGTGGAATGTGCTGCTTTATCAATCGGACTGCACTTCTCGGAGAGAACCCTACGATCTCCTTCTCGATTTCTTGTGAAATAGAAATCAGGGGATTGTTCTCTAATCCTTCGGTCCCTCGGTAGCCTCTTCCGCTCCGCATTACCCCAGACATCAATGGATGCACAGAACCCGTTTCTCACATAATAGGATTTTAATCCAGGTATTCAACAATTTGATGTACTTACCCCGCGGTCCTTGGAGAAAGCACCTTTCCACTTCGCTATAACTCACAGTTGTGTTAATTGCGAATTCGGTGATAAACCCACCTATTATTCGATCCAACCAGTGATCTACTGCCCGTGCAATTTTATCTTTATAAGATTCCAGCTTACGCACCAACTCTGGAGTCCACATGATGGGCTGATCTAGTCGGTACCTTCCCTGACTATCAGCTAGCCTCACGATCCACTCATACAACTTTGTCGAGAAGGACACGAAGAAGATCTCGTGGATCTTTGTGTATATGTAGCGGTCCAGCCACCTTTCCTCAGATATCCATGGGTTTCTATTTTCTTGTACCACAAATTCGTGAAGCTTCTAATCCGACCAATCTTCAAGTTCTTTCTTTGTAGGGTTCCAGTGTTCTGACTTCAAACATCCCTTAGGCAGATTCCGGTCCCAGCAATGGAACCATTTGTTGGCTTGTTGGGTCGTGACCCCAGTTCGGAAGAGTTATTAGCTAAACAAATCCCACAGTTATCGGCCCTTTCGGCAATAGCTCGCGGAGCATGGACTAATGTCTCACCTGAGGTAGCAGGGGAGGGTGTTGGAACTAGGTTTCTGCACCCTTGGGATGTCTTGATGTGGTCTAGAGGGGTCACAAATCGTTCTTGCAGCCTCACGCCACTTTGTACTACTATCGGGCTTTCACGTAGATCCGCGCATGTGTACTTTCTTATTAATTAAATTGTTACAGATATGATCTTCTTGTTACAGTCTTTAAGAAAACATTTAACAATAAAACCCAGAGCTCGCAATCATAATTCTTTAAAGGCATAAACTCATTTAATAGATGCATAAACCAGAATATAGTAGATCCACAATATTTTAGAAACAACTTATCCTTATTAATATCTTCCATCAATACAACCAGATCTGCCCTGTCCACTTAGCCGCAGGGGTCTACGCACAAAGTTGCGGACTCTACCAGGCCTCTATGTACACAGCTGCAGAGCCTCTATCTATCTACCAACACCCTTGACTTGGAGTTACAGATGCTGAGAGAATATTATCTTCATAAACCCATTACATTCAAGATCCAAAACAAAACTAACTTCTAGCCATAGAGCCTTGATCTATTTATACATTCCCATGGTCCATGGACCATGGGCAGGCCAAATCACTTCCTATTATTTTACATTATTCTCGGGCAGACAACCCTTTGACTTGACTCATTACAATTCGCTCTCCATGCACTTTGCGGAGTCTTTACCATACTTTTACCCAAAATTGTGGGCTTTGAGCCCCAACACTATTATGCGGGGCCTCTGCTACCCAACAACAGTAGTTATTCCTACACTGCCAAGCTCATCTCTACAGGTTTTAAGCCTGTTCAGATATGTGGAAATAATATCGCCCTTCTCCATCTTGATTTTTTGAAGCTTATCCTTGAGCACCAATTTCCTCTCGTCGCTACTTTTCTGGTAGAGGTCCTTCAATGTCTTGTACATTGAAAATGGAGTTTCCTTCCCATGGAGACTCGAGACAATATGGTCTTGAACTCCCTCAAGGATGATCTGTCTCGCCTTCACTACACACTTCTTCCACTCAACCAACTCTTGTGCATTAGCTGCAACTGGCTTTGGGATTTCTTGATCAATGAAATCCTTCAAGCCATTGTCTTCTAATACAACCTCCATTCCATCTTTCCATGCTATGTAATTCGAGCTACCTTCCAAGGCATACTCGAATCTCAAGCAATAATTCCATTGACCAACCTGAAGTATGATATGAATTCGATTTTCACCTGCAACCTCAAACTTCAAACTTCGAATTCTCTTCTCAGTATACTATTCACAGCTCCGATAACCTTTGCTCCGATACCATGTAGAAATTCTGATTGTAGATTAACCTGATAATGCAATATAACCAAAGAAAAATACTTTAACCTACTTCTACAATCAATTTGTGGAAGCTTAAAATATTTGAGCAAGATCAAGCTGAACACATATAACCAGAAGAAGAATCAATGCACATGAAACACAGAAGAATACTCAGGGGAAAGCCTCAGCTAAAAACCCCACTATCTGTATTATCATACAAGTTGGAAATATCTCAAAATTACACCAAGCCTTAGCTCTCACAGCTAGCCAGATCTCAGTACAATCCTCACTGATGCTCACAGGAAAAATAGACTTCTCATAAGCCTTCTCCTCTACCCTCCAAGCTCCTATTTCCTTGCGCAGTTTCTCCTGGGTGATCCTCCAGTTACCAAGTGGAACACTGATCTCACACCCTGTAAAATTGTGCAATCCTCAAGGAATGATTTTCCTTCTGCATGCATGAATTTGTTTATAGGAAAACACATGTAACTGATAGTACACTGTCCCTGTCTTTGATCTCAACTGGGTCTTTCTCAAAATAGACATGCATGAGTTACTGATGAGAGAATCTTTAGTTATCTAGAGTACACTAGTTGAGTGCATGCATGCATCAATTGACTGATAACTCACAATTAGTTCCTCAAACAGCTTGGAACTAATTTAATTGGACTTAACTCAGTAAACTGAGCTAACTAATTACAACTCAAATATAACTCAATCTTATCCTATTAATTAAGGGATAATCTCCTTAATTTAAGGGATAACTTTTGCATGACTTAAGAAAGACTTCTAACTTGAATTTATCCAACTAATTAATCCATAATGAATTAATTAATTATTTTCAAGTAGTTGGTGAGACTAAATTCGAATTTTAATTCAAGGACAAATTAAAATTGGAATATTCTTGTTTCCACATTTCAACAAACTCCTACAGTCCTAAATAATCCTTTCTCCGCTCAGCAGCAACAACACCTTGTTGCAAACCAACCCCAACTCCCACAAGGAGGCAATGATGGTTCGCATCATCCTTCAACTGGTGAAGAACCATCTATTGTTTACACCTTTGAAATGGTAGATATACAAACCAGAGCCAAATCTTATGGAGCTCTAGTCGCTAATGCTGAGGAAGCCTCCTCGAGTCAAAACCCACCACCGCCTAATGATCTTCATATCGAAAGGCTGGTTGCTGATCTTGTGATTCATCCCCCAAAAGGGGTACTTCATCACACAACGCATAATACATCTGCACGTGATGCCTAGAACTATAATATTGTAGAAGATTTGGCACAAGCACCGTCAGATATGTTAGCGCTCGAAGTATTAGAAACCTATCCAGCACAAAGGAAAGCTCTACTCTTGGCAATTGGTGGTATTGACCCTCAGGTTTCTATGCTTGCAATCTTCGACATGGAAAAATGTGAACCTCCCCTTTCACACCAACTTTCATTTCAGGTGCAAATATTTTTGAAAGGGTGAGTAATACATAGAACTATCATTGACGAAGGTGCTTCAACCAACGTCATGTTGGCTTCATGTTGGCTCGCTTTGGGTTCTCCAACCCTATCCCTGCCATTCAATTCCCCTAAAGCTTTCGATGGCCACACTTTCATCCCAAAATGTTACCTAGCTAGCTACCCCATCAACTTGAATGGGAAAATGGTAACATTCGACATCGAAGTCATAGATAGAAAGAAGGACTATAATCTATTGTTGGGTCATAGTTGGAATTACGCCATGATTGCCATTGTGTCTACTGTCTTTCGCATCATCCTATTTCCATTAGATGGAAAGATAGTCGCAGTGGACTAGCTGTCCTTTTGCACCCTTGATTATTCCCTGTTATCTAGTGGCTCTGTACCCTTAGTGGGTGGTGTACCTGACTCTTACATCAGTATCAATACTTGTCTATTGAAGGGCTCTTCCCTGATGGGTTGTTTCCCTCTTTTGCCACTCGTGGTTCCACAAATGGTCAATATGGTTTCATCCATTCCTCATGAAATGATCGATCCTTAAATCCTCCTGTCCCCTTAAGACATTGACACTTATGGAGGACAAATTCCGCTGTCACCAGCTGAATTGGCCTACCAAGCCATTCAATCTACATCCGAATCTTCGGTCACTTTGGTCATGGCCAATGGTACCACCTCCCCTCCCATAATAGCTCCTTCTTTCGATATCCTCAATCAAGTCCTGCCTTCAGATGAAGCTATTAGAGAGATCCTGTGTTCAGAAGAGTGAGCTTGGGAGGACTCTCACCATCGTGTTTCGATATCTGATTCAGACATGATGCCTCTTCAAATCCTATCATTTGACGCACCTGAAATTGTTTCCTCACCTTATACAACTATCCAAAATTTGGACTCAGAGGGAAACATGGGCAATATTTCAAAGACATTTCTCATCGATATTTCTATCACAACAGGCATCGTAGAAAACATCCACGTTGGAGTAGATTGCACTCCTGAGGAAATTGCAAGCTTCACCTACCGTTTTAAGGAATTCCGCAATGTATTCGCTTGGTATTATGAGGAAATTCACGACATAGATCTTTCTATTATTGAGCATGAGATCAAGATATGCGACAATGCTAAACTTGTCCACCAAAGGCTTTGACCAGTCCACCCCCGCAAAATGGTAGCCATCAAGACTGAGGTAGAAAATTTGTTACGTGTTGGCTTTGTCTACCTCGTTCCCTTAACAGAATGGGTTTCCAATTTGGTTCTTGACGATAAGAAACAAGGAACCATCCACGTATGTGTCGACTATCGAGACTTGAAAGTTGCGTGTCTGGAAGATAATTATCCGACACTGTTCATCGACCAAATCATCGATGACTATGCCGGTTGTGAATAATTCTCATTCATGGATGGTTTCTCATGTTACAATCAGATTTCCATAAAACCAATAGACTAGCACAAAACCACCTTCATTTGCCCATGGGGAATCTTTTCCTATCGAAAACTACCATTTGGTTTAAAGAATGTTGGAGAAACATTTCAAAGGGCCATGGACTATGCATTTCATGATATCAGACATATTGTTCAAACTTACTTGCATGACCTTCCAACCCATTCCAAGAAGCGAGCACAACACCTAGATCATTTAAGAGTGATCTTTCTTAGGTGTTAGTTCTATAACATATGTCTGAATACACATAAATTTGTTTTCTTTGTCAAGTTTGGATGCTTACTTGGATTCATTGTCTCCAAGTACGAGATTAGGGTTGATCCTGATAAGGTAAAGGCAATTACTCAATTTCCAAAACCACAATCCATTTTGCAACTCAAACATATGTAAGGGAAAGCAAACTTCTTACGGCAGTTCATTGTAAACTATGTTGAGTTGACGAAAGGCTTTATGCACCTACTTAAGAAGGGAGTACCATACTTGTGGGATGATCAAGCTCAATGATCATTTGATGCCTTGAAAAAGGTGCTTTTATCAGCCCCACTCTTTAGTGCTCCCAACTATGGGCGCGACTTTCTTCTATACCTGGAAGCCTCACCATCCTCTCTAGGTATGGTCTCGGTTCAAATTCACGATGACTGGATGTTGGGCATGTGCTTCCCCATAGAAGGTTTTGGGGCTCAAAGCCCAAGTTTTGGTCAAAGATGGTGTAAAACTCTGCGAAGTGTGGGTGCAGAGCACGAATTGTATAATCGAGTCATAGGGTTGTCCGCCCTAAGAATTGTAATTTAATGTAAAGTTGTGTCGGCCTACCCATGGTCTGTGGACCATGGGATTGTATAAATAGAGCGAGGCTCTAAGTGTAAAGATAGTTTTTGAAGCTTAGTAGAGAATATATAGAAGAGTGAAGGCATGGTTAGATCATAGAGTGGAATTTGAAGTGTACTGGGTCGTAGTAGTAGGAAGAGGCTCTGCAGCTGAGTGTGCAGAGGCCTAGTAGAGTCCGCAACTGAGTGCACGGACCCCTGCAGCTGAGTGCGTAGGGTAGAGTCGGGTCTGTACTTGGGATTGAACGATAACAAGGAGAAGTTTATTCTGTGCATCTATTTTGGAATATTTATGTTGATGTTATTCATTACTTTTACTCAGTTTATTTATTGTGCGCACTTGATGAATACTTGTATGAATTCTTATATGTAAATTTAATCTAAGTAATCAGCTAATAGAGACTAATTAAGGAAGACTTTGGTAAATAACACGGGTCGCGTTGTGGCTTGAACTGTGCAGAGACAGTATCACAGGGCACAGGGTACTCACAGGTGCGCGTAGCGCCGTAAGTATGAAGGTTGGAATGCATACCAATCACCTCATATCAGACATCCCCATGGTGCAGAAACCTAGTTCTAGCACCCTCCCATACTACTTCGGGTAAGACCTCAGTTCGTGCTTTGTAGACTATTGCTGAATGGGCTAGTAGTACAGGGATTTGCTTGGCTAACTCACTTCTAAACCTGGGTCAGCTAAGCCAACAAATGGTTCCATTGCCAGGACCAAGATCTGCATAACGGATGTCTGATGTTGTGCCACTGGAACCCAACAAAGAAGGAAATTGAAGAGTGGTTGGACAAGAAGATTCACAAGTTTGTGGCGTAGGAAAACATAAATATGCGAGTATCTAAGGAATAGTGGTTGGATCACTACTTGTACACTGAAATCCACGAGATTTTCTTTGCATATTTTTCGTCGGAGCTGTATGAGTGGATCACGAAGTTAGCAGACAGCCAAGGAAGGTGTAGGCTAGACAAACCAATAATGTGGAATTTGGAACAAGTGCGTAGGCTAGAAGCATCAAAAGATAAGATCGTGTGAGTTATGGACTACTGGCTCAACTGAATAATAGGAGGATTTATCACACGACTGTCAGTTACAGTGAGGCAGAGCGACATTTTCTCAAGGGAATGCAAGGTAAGTATATTAAATCTTTGAACACCTGGATTAAGATGCTATTATGTGAAAAGTGGGTTATGTGAATAAATTAATGTTTGGGACTATGCAGAGCGGAAGGAGCTACAGAAGCGGAAGTAATGAAGAATTAGAAACAATCCCTTAATTTCACCCTTGTGGGAGAGCGAGGATGAGCTCACGAAAGTTTCTCTGAGAAGCGCGGTCAGTTTGATAAGGTAGTGGATTTCACGGTTACCACCTCCACGCACACCGCCACCCGCTTCACCTCCCTCACCTCCATCTCCACCCACTCCACCTCCACCACCTCCATGGTTCAGTATGGCAGGCGCGATCAAACTACCAGTATTCAGAGGAGTAGGGAATGAGGATCCTGACCAATTTTGGTTCGTGGTAAGAGTAGTATGGGAAGCACAAGGTGTCATGGACGACAATATTAAGAAGGCTACGCTGATGAGCGCACTGCAGGATCACACATTAACATGGTACATTAAGCACTCTAATGACCACCCAAACGTAGGGATATGAGATCCAAAATGTGTTGAACAGAGAATTTAGAAGGCCAAAATTAGAGATGCAATCAATCATCTAGTTTAAAGAGATCACGATGCTTTCGAGCGAGACCCCCTGGGATTTGGACCAAAGACTGAAGAGTATGATCCATGAGGCCAATATGACACTAACGGATGCACAACATCGTGCATGGTTTGTAGCATCTCTGACACCACACTTGAGGACGACGCTATCATAGCAGAAACTTTCTACTTAGGCCGACGTGTTGGAAATCGCAATGAGATTACATGAGAGCCCAATACAGGACCCTGGGTTGGGAGTTCAACAAATCCACGCGCAACTGCAAAATCTGTGTTTGGAAATGCAAAGATTGAATCAGGATAGGGCATCGTGGCTAGAGACGCATGAGGAGGTATGGTGCATAAAATGCAAAGGCCAGGGCCATGACAAGGATCAATGTACAATGTTCACGAACTACTTGGCAGGGGGAGGGCCAATTCCATTAAGACCGGAGGTGCAGGTAGGGCCGAGTGTTGCACCTGCTTTATGGTGCACAATCTGTCAGATAAGAGGGAAACACACAACGGACAATTGTCATTTGTTGCAGAAATATACACAGACACCCCAACAATTGTTTTGTAATTTTTGCAGGTCGGTAGGCCACGATGAGCGCACTTGCCACAATTACGAGCTAATGATGGATCGGACCCTAGCCTATAGGATGCAGACTGAAATGCGAGCCCTCGACCCATATGCGAGAATGGCGTGCACTAGATTTCGGGGGGAAGGTCGAGGACGAGGTGGAATGGGACTAGGAAGGGGCCGTAGACAATTAATTTTTTATAATTACGGAGGACCAGGGCACTATGCTCGCGATTGTACCAACTCGACGAGGATATCTTGATCGTATTGTGCTCAATTTCATCATGAAACAATAGACTATCCTACGTTGATCACAAAGATGTGCGAAAAATGGGTATTCCAACCTCCCCTGACTCGGAACATACAAATGATGAGGTCTGAGCCATGCGAAGAGGACCCGAATGTAAACATGATGCTCAAAAACAGTGTGACCACAGGGGGGGGATAAATTGGGGAATATGAAATGGATAAGGTAATCCTAGATCTGGGTTCGGACACGAATGTATTACCGAAGCAAACATGGGAACGCATGGGCAGGCCCATGTTACAATGGTCCCCTATTCAATTGCGAATGGCAAACTAATAGAAAATTTTTCCCATGGGGAGGTTGCAAGGGGTAACAGTTGATATTGAAGTTGCGAGCGTGCATGCAGATTTTGAAGTAATAGAGATTGTTGATGATATCAATCCCTATCCTACATTGTTAGGAATAGACTGGGCCACCGATATGAATGGAGTCATCAATCTGAAGAAGCGCAAAATTATCTTCGAGAAATAGTCACTATGCGTAGTAGTCCCACTGGACCTAGCCGAAGGAATGTGCTACACTGAACCAGTGCGCAACGATGAAAGCACCGATGATCTTGATTGTATTTATAAGATAACAACATGAGACCAGGATTGGGTGAATCCAACTGTAGATGGGAGGATCTCGTGGGAGTGCGAAAGCTCTTGCACTTCGGATTCCGACGAAGAAGTAGAGCGATGGCAGAATCGGTTGCACGAAGTAACAACGCTAAATTGCAACATGATGGTTAGATCACTGCATTACATGACAACAGAGGCAAGAGAGATGCCAACATATGATGGATTGACAGCGGTGGATGAATTCCTGAGCAAATTTGAAAGCACAGTACCGGAACAGCAGCGGTTCGATGCGTTGAAGTGGGCATTGCGTGCAACACCCACACGATGGTGGGGTACACATCAAGGAAATTTTGAGGACTGGCGTGGATGTAGAAGGATGATGCGCCTATGACTTGAAAGCCCCCAGATTCAAGCAAAATCAGTCAGCAAGGACAGAACAACTTGTGCGCCCACCTGTCTCGATGGGTACAGACATGTGCTGTGCAGTCCACACAAGCACACCCCAAATTCAGGATCGAAAATTGGAACAAGACACAACAGTAGGAGAGGTAATGCACACCACAAACATTCCACGTAGAAGCATTCAAGAAGGTATGCAGAATCCTGAATAGAGTTCACCAGGTGAGATAAACAGATTGGGACCTGCGCGTGCCAGTGATTCGATGGGCCTATAGGGCCATGTGCAAAAACCTGAGTGTGGAGACGATTCCAAAGTTGACGAGTAGAGTCGAGACCATAGTTTTGAAGGAAAGGAATCCTCATGCAATAGCTCCCACAGTTGGGACAGTACGCGAGGACCAGGACAAAGGAATTACGCGGCTCCGCAAGGGCGAACATATGCAGATTTAGGAAGCCATTCGGTGAGGGAACCTTAAGCTTCGCGAAATCGAAGAAGTTCAGGTACGACTAAGGAAGAAAAGCATGTTAATAGATGCGGAGATCAAAAAATTGGAAAACAAAATCGCGGAAGCATGTCGCGTCGATGGACTCAGTGTGACCAGACAAGATACAGACATCTAGACTCTTGTATTAGAAGATTGTCACCGAGGATTTGTGACTCTACTACCATGGCTGTGACTGTACCTTACTAAACAAAGTAACCAGAGGAGCAGACCATAGAAGGAAGAATGCGTGGCGTTGATTTTCACAAGGATAATTGATAAGTGCCCACAGGCTAGGCTGGAAGGTGAATTGTAGTCTCGCACAGGTGGTGCGACCATCTGACTAACCGATCGAAGCACAATCTTCGTGACCCGAGGAGCTGGACATGGGCGCAGGGCTATAAACACAAGCAATAGAAGCTGGTACCAAAGAAGAGAATCGAGTCAGACTCAGATGATTCAGAAGTAGAAATGGAGTAGATCCAATAGACGGTAGAATAGTGCGCAACGGACCTTCGCACAACATAAGCATAGTTGGAGGGGCTCCGTGCCAAGATCATCGCACCAACAGAGTGACTCGGGATGAGTCACGATGATTGTGTTGGGGGGCTGTTGGGCATGGGATCCCCCGCAGCAGGTTTTGGGGCTCAAAGCCCAATTTTTGGGCAAAGATGGTGTAAAAATATGTGAAGTGCGGGCGTGGAGCATGAATTGTATAATCAAGTCATAGGGTTGTCCACCCTAAGAATTGTAATTTAATGTAAAGTTGTGTCGGCCTACCCATGGTCTGCGGACCATGGGATTGTATAAATAGAGCGAGGCTCTAAGTGTAAAGATAGTTTTTGAAGCTTAGTAGAGAATAGATAGAAGAGCGAAGGCATGGTTAGAGCATAGAGGGGAATCTGAAGTGTAGTGGGTCGTAGTAGTAGGAAGAGGCTCTGCAACTGAGTGCATAGAGGCCTAGTAGAGTCCACAGCTAAGTGCGCGGACCCCTTTAGCTGAGTGCGTAGGGTGGAGTCAGGTCTGTACTTGGGATTGAAAGATAATAAAGAGAATTTTATTCTGTGCATATGTTTTGGGATATTTATGTTGATGTTATTCATTACTTTTACTCAGTTTATTTACTACGCGCACTTGATGAATACTCATATGAATGCTTATATGTGAATTGAATCTAAGTAATTAGCTAACAAAGACTAATTAAGGAAGACTTGGGTAAATAACACGGGTCGCGCTGTGGCTCGAACTGTGCGAAGACAGTATCACAAGGTGCGGGGTACTCGCAGGTGTGCATAGAAGAGTAAGTACAAAGGTTGGACTGCATACCAATCACCTCATATCAGACATCCCCAGGGTGTGGAAACTTGGTTCTAGCACCCTCCCATAGTACTTCGGGTGAGACTTTAGTCTGTGCTCCGCGGACTATTGACGAAAGGGCCAGTAGTACCGGGATTTTCTTGGCTAAATCACTTCTGAACCTGGGTCAGGTCCCACTAAGCCAACACCAGAGTGAGAATGTGATAGACTATCTATCGAAAGGCTTGGATGGGCCTGAACTCAGATATTCACATGTGGAAAAGCTATCCTTGGTAGTTGTATTTGTTGTCAACCGCTTTCGACATTACATACTACTGCGACAGACTACTTTCATCACCTTGGAGAATCCCATGAGACACATATTGTCTCGTCAAGTCATTGGAGGGAAATATTCCAAATGGATAGTGATCCTCCATTAATTTGATTTGGTTTTCACTACTGCCAAGGCAAAAAATTCCTTAGTCTTTGTCGAACTTTTGTGGGATCTTCTCATTGTCAATCCTAATGAGATATCGCATGATTCTATTCCGAATGAAGCTATTTATCTTATCGACTCTACTGAACCTTGGTATGGTGACATTCTTGTCTACCTCCAAGTGCAACATTTCCGCCTTGAACTATTGTCAGGTGACCTTCACCACATCTACCACCAAGCACAACACTATTTAGTTCTTAACAATATGTTATATCGCCGTGGTACTGATACAATTCTTTGACGTTGCCTCACTCATGAGGAGGCAGAACACATTTTAAATGACTGCAATGCTAGCTGGCAGTGCCACCCTTGTCAAGCGTTTACAAATAAAATGTGTGCTCCTCTGGCCCTACTGAACCTGGTTATATCTGTTGGCCCCTTTGTAAAATTGGGGATAGATTTCGTAACTTGCAACCCCACTTCCTCTGCTAGACACAACTATATTATCATAGCTGTGGACTATTTTATGAAATGGGTTGAATCCCTTCCCACCTTCTGAGATGATGGAGAAACCGTGGCACTATTCCTGTTTAATCAAGTCATCTATCGCTTTGGTGTGCCCCACACGATCATTACAGACCATGGGTCTCATTTTCAGAATCACATGATGTCTGCCTTAACATCATTGCTTGGTTTTCGCTAGGATCAATCATCCTCCTACTACCCCCAAGCTAATGGTCATGTAAAGGTCGTCAATGATGTCTTAAAGACTATGATCTGCAAGTTAGCAGGGAATCATAAAACCCACTAACATCGAATGTTATATCCTGTGCTGTGGGCATACTGAACTTCAGTAAAAACTGCTATAGGCTTCACACCTTTTCAACTAGCTTATGGCTTAGAAGTAGTTTTACCAATTGAGTGCCAGATTCCTTCCCTACAAATCATCGTTGAACCCTTTCCCGGCACCAATACCGAAGAAGAGAACCTACTATACCTAAATCAACTAGATGAAACCCATCGAGATGTTGAATTGGCACTCGAAGCCCACAAGTGGCAGGTCAAAGCCTAGTACGAAAAAAGGTCAAGCCTCATTCTTACTGAGATGGAGATCTTGTTTTGCTCTATGATAAAAAATATAACCTGTTGGGGGCAAGAACACTTCAACCCTTATGGTTCGGTCCATATGTCGTCACAAAAGCCCTCTCAAAAGGGGCATATGAACTTTAGGACTGGGAAGGAGTCCTGCTCGCTGAGCCTCGAAATGGGCTCTATCTGAAAAAGTATTATGCCTAGTACTGCACTAGGCATGTGCTTTGTAATCTTATGTATTTATAAGTTTTGCTTCTTTTTGATGTGACTGGATTTTTTGGTATTTATTGAAGTATTTGTCTCATACATATTTCTTGTTATGCAGATGTATTTTTACCCTTAGCATACATAGGATATGCAGACGATGTCAGTTGTCACACGCGACACATTGCATTAGCTGCTTGGGTCATTTACACACCTGAGTTGGAACTATTTTTTTTGTGGGGGTCTTTCTTGGTACTGCCACCAACAATATTGCTAAGTACATGTCTATAATTTCACTTCTCACTGAAGCGTCATCAAGGGACATCTCCAATCTAGTGGTCAGGTTAGACTCTCAGCTTGTTGTTATTCAATTGAAAAATCATTATCACGTTCGTAATCCAATCTTGTTACGTCATTATTTAAGGGTATGAATCTTGGAATGTCAATTTGAGGTTATCACATATGAATGCATTCCTAGAGAATTTAATATAGTTGTTGATTCGTTGGAAAACCATGTGTTAGATTGGCATATGTCTCATTCATTATAGATGCATGTGTGAAAGTAAATATTTACACAGTTAAATTTTTTACAAAAACACTTAAAAACCATTTACATCATAAAATACCAAAATATCTGTAGATATATATATATATATATATATATATATATATATATATATATATATATATAGTATATATATATGTATATATATCGAATCCAGTCTTTTACAACAGAAAATTTCCCAAAACTTGGTGTTTTAAGTACAAAATGGCTACTA
This sequence comes from Pinus tabuliformis, assembly GCA_031772625.1. Lineage (NCBI taxonomy): Eukaryota > Viridiplantae > Streptophyta > Pinopsida > Pinales > Pinaceae > Pinus > Pinus tabuliformis. The sequence goes on along the minus strand of CM062807.1, from coordinate 527,005,152 downwards.
AGCCTAGCTATAAACACTTGCTCGATATACCACACGTATGCTAATAGAGCCTACTACTCATGAAAAGATAACACTACTCTAGCTATCCTCCGATGAGGAACCAGAAACCGCTCAGGCACACCAATTGTGTGTCGCTGTAGATAAGCGGGGATCTCCCTCATAGGAAGGGGGGCCACACCCATGCTCAAGCCCTTTAGGTTCCTCAGAACCTCGTGAAGAGTCTCAGCATCACCCCCACCTTCAGGTAGTTGGTCTCCTCACCTCACTTGGCAAGGCTCGCTTGCAGGTCGCACCGGTGCCACATCTGTGTCAAGAAAAAAGCTTCATGTCAGTACTTGTTCACCCATAAAATCAACAAAAACATAACATAAACATTCAAAATCTTAAAAATACTTTAAGTACTCTCAAAATCCTTCTTACCTTGAGGCCCCTAGTTTGTACCAGGTGAAAAAATCAAGTTAGGGTCACCTGTGAAGTCCATGCCCTCGTAGGCATAGTCGTCAACCATCACAATATAGCCACTAAGCCATTTGAAGAAATCTTCTTTGAAAAAATGTCAGATGGTTCCTCCTCCTATGCGAGGATCAAGTGATGCCCATCACCTCTGTCTAGGCTCCCTCGAATTGAGGGGACCTAAGCTCATCTGCGGGCACATAACTGGCACCCTCTCAAGTATGAAGGAGACAATGAGAGTGTCATACCCAAAACTCTGTTGGGTCTGGGTCTTACATGCGGTCAACTCTTCCTTCAAATGATGAAGCAATAGCTCACACCAGCTGAATATCTATGGCTGGACATAGGCAACTGCAAGCAACAGTTGGGCCTTTTTCACAACATGGGGACTTTTCGACCCAGTCAAGCACACAATCCTCAATAAAATGGCCCTCATAGATCTAGATCTAATCCTCTCTATAGGGACTCTGTTGCTTACAAGTCCACTCTCAGGGATACAGTAAGCTTGGACCAGCTCTAAGGTGGATCAGGGATCAGGCCTACCACCGGTCAGGTTTTCCTGTGCTCCTCTGCATGAAAAACCTGTCAAGAAATATATATCATCTCGGTCAATGGCCAAATCATGGTCCCCAATCCAAAACACTTGTTCGTGTTCATCCCAGTGCTGAATAATCTAGCTCAAAAGGTCCTCCTAACCTTTCATCAAGTCCAACTGAGCATACTTCATCAACCCATAGCAGCGCAATGCAAGTATGCAAGCTGGATCATTTTGCATCAGTAATTCTTGTCGGTCACGGGCCCGTTCTCTCCATAGAGTAGTCATAATGGCTCAAAACCTGCACAAATCAACCCAAAAGTCAGTGCAAATGGGGAAAACATCTCACTAAATCACTGCCTAGGGTTTTGGGGTGTGCCCTCATTCACTGACGCCCCCCCTAGTGACAAACAGAGAGGATTAACGTCCTCCCCCAGGTCATAAAGGGAATTTAACGCTCCCTACAGGCCTCAAAGGGGGCATTAGGCATAATAAATGATTTAGAGCTCCCCAAATCTCCAAAAATCCACCCAAAAAGTAGCTAAGAAAGGTTTAATAATGCAATATTAGGGTTTTGGCATCTACTTGGGACTGACGACATGTCGAATGGTCGCCCAGATCTCCCACAATCATCCATGGAAAATATGCTCCTCTTCAGCTCTAAAACACTCTCACAGCTCTCAAATGATGCAAATGGTGAAAGTGGAGGCTCAAGAACTCCATTATAGTCACTTTGGAGACATTACTTATCTTAATTGAAGTCATTAAAGTAGAAGTAGCCAATTTGCAATGATATTTATCGTGCGACATGACCCCATATTGACAAAAATTGCTTGATGAAAGAACTTTCTGGATTTAACGACAGAAATGACCATGTTTAATTCTCAATGCACACTTTCTTTTATGGGATGTTTTATCACTCTAAAGCTGAAAAATCCCCAATTTTTTCATCATCAGGTTCATTAAACACTTATGATGACGGTCTGAGCAACTCTTTTCCCTCTTTTTCTAGCTCACTAAATTGAAAAAGATCGACTGAGCATTCTTTTTTGGGAATTTTTTATCACTCTTAAAATTGAGAAAACCTCGAGTTCCTTCTTCAGACTCATTAAAAATTATGAAGAAGATCCAAGCATTCATTTTAGGAACTTTTCTCACTCGTTAAATCGAGAAAAACATGAGTTTTCGTTACTGGGCTTGTTAAACATTTACGACGATGACATGAGCACTTTCTTTTTTGGGACTATTTCTTGCTCTTAAATAAAAAATCCCTGAGTTTTTCCCTTCTTTGGGCTCATTAAATCTACGAAGAAGGAATGAGCAGCTCTTTTACCTCTTTTTCCTCTCTCACTAAATTGAAAAATATACCTCGAGTTTCCTTCATTTGACTCGTTAAAATTCGATCAAGGTCTATTGAGTTTGTCGTCACGTGACATTAAAATTTCATGAAAAATATTAATTTTACTCTGTCTCCTCATACTTGTAACAAAATGAGGCAAACATCTATTGAGCATAGGTTTTTCTTTATCTGGACTCAGTAGATTAACTCATGGAAAAGGAACCGTTCCAGGTATACTATTAAACCTTTGTCGCACCCAGTTAACAACTATGACAAAGGGACCACCCTAGAGTCATTCTTTAAGATATTTTCATACTCTCAAAATATGAAAATACCATTGAGTTGTATCATTTGGACTCATTAAATTACACAGATGAGGAATAAAGTCGCTCTTTTTACAATCCTTTTTAGACTCTTAAAATATGAAAAGATCAATGAGTTTGCCTATCCAGACTCATTAAACTAATCAGATAGGGCATAGAGTCGCTCTTTTTATTGTCCTTTTTAGACTGTTAAAACATGAAAAGATCGATGAGTTTACCTGTCTAGAATCACTAAACTACTCAGATGGGGAAAGTGGACAATACAATTGCTTTGTGTTCTGTATTGTGAAAAGAGTTTTTTGGCAGGATTCACTACCTTGAACATGGCACTCCCTTAGATAAACCTTCCTTGTAACGACCTCTCAATATGAATCTTACCATCCTATGAGTTTAGCCTATATACCTCGATTTTCTTGCATCTCTGTATCCTAACACTCTTTGGTGTTCATGAGTCTAGTGTTGCATAGTTAAAACCATTGTCCTGCCTTCTATTTTTCAAGGGAAAACCTTTATCTTCTATTTCCTCCATCAAACCATCAAGCATATCCTATCATCATGCCCTCTGTCATTTGACCCAATGCTCAAAAGATTCCTCAAAAAACAATAATTATTGTCCCGTTTCGTGTCGACTGATGTAGGACACCTTATTGCCTACCTTTTGACAGGTCTCTTCCTATCGAATTCAACACTCTATCTAGGAAGAAGACCTAGAAACACTTTAGTGCCTTGGTACTTGCAAACATCAGTGGCAGGTCACCTTGTGTTTGGTCAGGGGTTTTCATTATTGGCTCATGGTTAAATTATTCTATGAGTGTTCGACGACAAAAAAAATATTCACACTCGCCAGATTGTACTATGCATCTTGGAGACCATCACCATTATTGGTGGCCATCCTCTCGTCTGTTAACGATATCCATTATTGACTGGTAATCAGATGATTTCTTGCATGTTTGACCTCAACGCCTATATTCACATGTATCAATCTATGCTGTTGTGGTGAAGCGGAAATCAAGAACTTGGGTAGAGGCTTGCATCACTCAACCTTGTTTCCTCTCCCAAGTTACGTTTATTGTTTTTTGGAGACAACTCATCAAAATGATCCTATTATGACACAAGTTATACATTGTGTTTAGCGGTGGCCAACATATTCATATATCTTTATTAAGAAAATCACTCTGACATAGCTACTGAGCGTGGGAATTCCCGACTCAGGACATTATTTTAGTTGTTATATATATATGTGTTGTATCAGGTTTCTTGTACCGCTCGAAGCTCTGATCCTCTATCATTTTTCCAAAGAAAAGGATAGTTAAATATAAAGTATTTTTGCCATCGTCGTAGCCTCTGATCTCACACTTTAGGGGGAATCTGTTATACAGGAAAATGACCTCCTCATCAGCTCAGAGGAGAAAGACATGATGACTGAAGGACTGACCAAGTTCACTGGCCCAGTTGTCAAGCTAACATTGTCTAAACACTAGCAACTTGCTTTATAAAGATTCCTAGCAAGGATAAGGGTGTGTTAATGCCTAGGGTAACTCTATTTGTTACCTTGAGAAGAGCGTTAGTGAACCCTAATGAGTTTTTATGGGTCAAGAGAGCGAGTTATTTGAGAAATATTCCAAGATTCTCTCTTATGTCAGCTCACAAAAGCAGGGAAACATCATAACTAGACCTATTTGTGGGAATTACTAATTCCTAATGGAGTATGCAAACGGGAAAGAGGACAAAGGCATGAAACATCACTACTTTTGCCTAATGGAACTCATGAAGGACTTGGAAACCCTATCCTCACATGCTATAGATGCAAGGCTAGGGCCATTGTGAAAGAGGTCGAACCATTTGAAAGGGTTGCCTATTTGACTGTCGAGAAGAGTCTCAGACTAAGGCATCAAAAGAGGTTAAGAAGGGAGAGAAAGAGAGGATCTGGAGGGGTAAGGGAAGGCTGATACAACTGATGGTTGTAATCACTCTTTCTACATCAATATAGAACTGTAATTGTGTTGTCCACTCTGAGATGTTGGTAGTATAACTTGTTTACATGTTTATGCATTATTTATCAAGGTTTTATGTTGTGATATTATACTTGTCTTTGCTATGTGCAGGTTTTGATCTGGAGTTGGCTCAGGGGTCTTTTGCCTAGCTACATTGCGCTCTCCAGAAACACCATACTAAGAATCGAGGTAATAAGTCCTTCTAGCTTTGATATTCATTTGTTAAGCTTAGATATGCATGCATCTTTGTGATAGTTGCAGCTAATTTGAATGTCTGCCAAGGATCCTGGGAAGATCCTTAAGGGTTTCTACATCACCAAGCACCCGTGCATCAATCCCTATAGCATTGTGTCAAGCTTGGTAAAAAATGAAACAAGGTGTCATGAGCATGGTTGTTTTCTTGTGTCAAGCTTGTTAAAAAATGAAACAAATCCCTTCCAATTCGAGTCTTTGATTAGATCTCGTAAAATCCCAGTCGAGTCTTTCACTTGATCTCATAAGTGAACCTTGATTCCATTGGCTTGTTAGAAACTAGTAGTCTACTTAGGTGAATTAAATGAATCTTGGGGGGCATGTACCTCGAATTGAGTCATTATGATGGGGGCATGTAAACTTATCTCAAGCATAGTTTATCTTCGTTTGAAGCTTGTGCAAAAATGAAACCAAACCCAAACATAGTTTGTTTCCGCCTCAAGCTTGCATAAAAATGAAACCAAATCAAAGCATATATTTTCTCACGTTTCAAGCTTGTGAAAAAATGAAACCATCTTCAATCATACTCAAACATAGTTTCTCATGTTTCAAGCTTGTGTAAAAATGAAACCATTCCCATTTTACCTCTTGTGATTGCCATCTTTATCAACCATTTTTGTTGGATGAGCCTTGGTTTTTTCATTCCATTGTCACCATCTCTTTGGCCGATCATATGTATTCACTTGGTTGTTTTACCCTTCCTTGAGGAACATCTACAATGAGTGGTATTATTAGCCAACCTATTGAAATTTACATGTTTTGAGCAATTCCATCATGATTGGAACCAGTTGTTATCCTTTTATACCACTTGTTCTTCTAGGAAAAGTCATCTTTCAACTCTTTTATGACTCTTTAAATATTAAAATATTTCCGAGATCTTGTCTTTTAGAAATTGTAAAAGTAAATGAAAACATGTCTACTCAGTATAAGTTTAACCCTTTTTCAGATTGAGATAGACTAGCTATGAAAAAGGAATACCTTAGTCAAACATGACTAAGAGGTTCTCTTTAATATTGTTTTCTACCTTTTCGGTTGCATTCTCAACAAGCATTTCTTGTTGCACACTTTTCAACAATAAAACTCACTAGGATGGATTCATACAAAGGATGAACTTATATGGAGAGCATATGATATCCCCTTCAATTTTGTGATGAAAAATATATGGGGTACTCACCAAAAATGGTGGGGGAAAAAGTGAAAGTGATCATCTCTTGTATTCTGTAAAGGCAGCATGTCTCTCTTGAACATGAAACTCATATGTTGCTCGTGTTGGGTTTGGGATATCCTTACTTATTCAATTTCCTTCCTAGGTTTGGGAAATCCATTTTTCCTCTCATCTGATTATACTGCTTCGTCATCATGACCTCTGATCCTATGTTGAGTCAAATGATGCCAAACTCCGGAGTCATGTTGCTTATATGTTCAAGAAAAGTTATATCTGCAATTCTTCACCACCTATGCACTGTCTGACTTTCTGCCACAGTCCTGGATCACACTTATCTACTCTACTACATCCTTTTGTTTTGTGTCGATGAAGTGGGATTCATTATGGCCCTCCTTCGACGGATCACTTCCTGTCAACTTCAACTCATTATCCAAGAAGATGATCTAGAAACTCCCACCAATAACTTAGAGCTTGCATGCCTCAATGGTAAGTTCTTCAAATTTGACGTCACATTTACATCATTTACCTTCGATTAGATGGTTCCACGAGTGTTTGACTTCAACTTCACTATTCAGAATCGTGGATTGTGCTGATTGTACCTTGAGAGCCATTATCATCGTTGGTAGTTTCTCTCGTGCTTGTTAACAATTTACATCATTGACTGGTAATCAGGTGGTTTTGTATCATGTTTGACTTCGACACATCTATTCACATGTTAGAATACATACATTGATCGGGTTGAGACGGAGCACAAGACCTTGGATTTTATCTGATAAAGTCCAAGTTATGTGGAGTTATGAGTTATTCATGATTGTACACATTATTCCTCTGAACGGATGGATGGGATCATAACGTGGGTCCATATTCATTATCCTTTCTATTCGGATGGCGGCGACCATACCGAGGATCTTTGCACATGATCCCTTTTATTCGGATGGCCACATCCACACCACAGATTCATTTATTATTAGATTCCTATTCATGTATCATTGGGCATGATCATCAAAGATGTTAGATATGTATATGTATATGTATATGCTTGATTTGCAGGTCTCCTAATAGTGTTGTTCTTGTCCTTGCACTGACTTGTAATGCATCTCAACCATCACTCCTTGTTTTGCCTTCATGCTTTAGGGGGCATCTGTTACACAATATTTTGTCACACCTCATGTTCACTTCCTATTCCATATCCTGAAGTGTCAAAACAATGACTATTGTGCAGCATATCCATCATGATATACAAACCAAAGCCTCCCTGAAGAATCAAAGGAAAACTGCCCTGAATCCATTATGAAGAAGGTTGACTAAAAACCCAAATTTTAGCATCAATGCGTTTTGCTCCAATGCTTGCCCATGCTGATGAAAGGTTGCTCAGTTATATAATCATGCTACTAGTGTGGGTTTTCATAGGAAAACCTGCACTGAACCTCTTTTGGTAGGTTTTCCAAAACTGGAGGAGAATCTTCGTACACTAGAAACTTCAGGAACAACAATTTGGATATTGGTTGTTGTTGATATCGTCTAGCTCTCCCATTTGGGCCTCTTGATATTATCATCATGGGGTTTTCCCTTGAGATTTGGACCTTCCTCCCTCTATTATGGATCCCTAACTCCCTCTCCCTTCCTATAAATTCACTCCCTTCCATCCCAAAATGGTTGATCATTGATTGCTGCATCCCTAAGATGAGATTATGCTTACATGCTACCCATTCTAGCTTGGAGAAGGAGTGCTTGAAGAGTCTTTGCTTGGACTTGGACATCCACCAAAAGGATGTCTCTAACATCAAGGCATAGGTTGTATGCTTCCCTTTTTATCTTATTAATATATACATCTAATGTTCACTTTCCATAATTGTGTAAATGTTTAGGATATTAGCCTAATGTTCCTTGATCTGTTAAGTAGTAATTGTTTGATGTATGCCATATATGCTCTTGTATATCATAGTACTTTGATCTTCCTTGTAGGTACCTAGACATGAAGAACAACTAAGGAGTGACGCCTGGAGTGAAAGATTCAAAGCCATCTCCAAGGATCAAGCAATTAGCATCAGAGCAAGGTCGGTTTCTCCTTCTCTATGCATTTGTTAAACTTAAACTAGGAAAGGGTATGTTAGTTTGTTTAGTTTGTTGCTAGACCCACTCATTGGGCTAGAGGGATTGCCTCTATCCTCAGAGGGGAATTTATTACACAACAAATATTCAAGAGGTTTGTTGTTAAATTTTTTGTTGGAGGATGAGGCCCAGAAGGTTATGGAGGAATTTCATAAAGGAGATTGTGGAGGTCATAATTTTTGGAAAGCCATAGCCAATAAGATCTTGAGGGTTGGTTTTTACTGGCCAAAATTATTTTTTTGATGTGTACAAAAGGGTATCAATCTAGTAGGAATGCCAAATTTTTGAAGGAAAGAGAAATTTCTTACACTTACCCTTGAAACCTATTGCAGTGGAGGCACCTTTTCAGTAGTGGGGTTTGGATTTCATTAGGGAAATCCATCCCTTATATTCATGTCAACAAAAATGGATTGTGACAACCACAAATTATTTCACGAAGTGGATATAAGTGATGCCAACTAGGAAAGCCACAGATATAGTCATCATTCAATTCCTGGAAGGTAACATTCTTTTGAGATTTAGTTGTCCTCATAGAATAATCACAAACAATGTTGTTTCCTTTAAGTCTAAACGAATGGTTGAATTTTGTCACAAATACCACATTGTACTTGGTCACTCAACAACATATTACCCATAGGGTAATGGATTAGTTGAGTCCTCTAACAAAAGCCTAGTGAATATCGTTAAGAAATTGCTGTAGGAGAGCAAGAAAACATGGCACAAAAAGTTAATTTTGCCTTGTGGGTTGATCGAGTAAATACCAAAAAATCAATTGGTATGTCTCCTTTCCAGTTAGTGTATGGGAAAAATGTTATTTTCCCTTCTTTGGGAATTCCAGTCTTAAAATTATTGCAGGAATAAGATACAAAACCAAATGACATGCAAAGGAGGATTAACCAAATGACTCATCTACAAAAAACTAGAGAGGAGGTGTATAATGACACTCAGAAAATTCAAGACAAGATAAAGAAAATATTTAATCGGAGAACAAAATTTGAGGAATTTCAAGATGGTGACTTAGTTTTAAAGTGGGATGCTAGAAATGAAGACAAGGGAAGCATGGTAAATTTGAAAACCTTTCGAAGGGACCTTTCAAGGTTGCAGCATTTCACAGGAGCAATGCCTACTTGCTACAGGATTTAACAGGGGAGTTTCTTACTGGAGGGCTTGTGAATGGAAGGTTCCTCAAACATTCTTTCACTTGAAATCAAATGAATTTAATCACTACATTGTATATATTCATTTAATTTTCAGTATTACAATTGTGGGCAACTATTATCATAATTTGAAGCCTGAAGAGAAGGCCCTAAGATTTTTATGGCATGCTTCCCTTTTTTAGAATGTAATAAGTTTTTGAGTCAGTTTGAGTCAATTTAAAGTTAAGTAAAGAATTCAATAATCCCAATGGTTAGGCACTTTGTCTATGGTGTTCTTGGCACCTCACAGGGAGGATGCCATCCCCATTGGAGCCAATGTTAGTATCCTATAGTAATAGTAGTCATAAATAATTTTTGTCTTTCAAATTTTGTCAAAAGTATAAAAGTGTGGCTATGATCTTGTGGAAGATCAAGATTTAGGTCTTAGGTTGGAATTATTTTTTTATTATTCATTGTAAATATGTCAAAGTGTGTCAAGAGTCACAAAAATGGTCTTTTATATCCCAAGGGGTCAAGTTAAGTAGGTCTAGGGTCAAGTTACATCAAGAAATCATGAGCAAGATCGTGTTTCCATGCCTTGTCATCATGGGCACAGATTTGTAGGTGTCTTGAGTCAGTTAAAATGTCAAATCATGATTAGTCATGACATCAACAATAGTACAATGGTCAAGAGGATGATGTTGTGCTTTTTCCAAGTGCTATGCTTTTGGTTATTCAAGTTCAAATTGTAATTATCACCCATCAAGTCCGCTCTCAGCCACCTTGGGAGGTTAATTGCATGGTTATCTTCACATAAGATCTCACAACTCTTCATTTTTCCATTAGAAGCTCGTTGTGTGTTCATTTATGGTCGCTGCACAAAGGAGGTAGGGGAGTACTGTGCTTGTAGACAATGCTTCATTTCTTTCAACCCAGTGGTCACATCTCCTCTCCAGGTGCAAACTCCAGTTTTATTCAAGACCTTGGTTTTGCATGATTACCGAATTTCATGAATGAGCTAAGAAAACAACTTGGAAACCTACAAAATACTAAATTTCATCATCTCCACATTTTTTTGTATTGATATGATTTCTACCATTCATTGCATTTTCTCTCTGTGTTGCGTTTTTATGTTTACCCTTGTGAAACAGTTAAATTATGGTTTTCATCCTCCATATGCAAAGTTTACCATGTCATTCAACTGAATTGAGCTCCTTACCATAATATTTGTGTGCCTTAGAGGTGATTGAGTTTGTTTTCTCATGTGGTGTGCTTCTGGCGCTACCCCTATCTATTTAAATTTTTTGCCACTAGGAGTAAGCATGTAATATTTGTCTTGGGGTTTTAAAGAGGTGATTTGTATTAGTTGGCCTATTTTATAGGGTTTTATGTTCTTATTTGTCATCAAATTTGGAGCCCCTTTTTCATTATTTATATCACACTTGTTGCACCAATTAAATTTGCATTGAGATTATAGTCTAAAAACCCTAGAGTATCCCTCTACTGCAAAAAAACATGTCAACTTCAGAGGGAAGGAAACACAAGGAAGGTGCCATTGTCATATTTGAACCCAAAGACCTCATATTCATCAATGTAGACCTAGCTATCATATTTTCCTTTGAGAAAGTTGGATGCATCAGATTTTGTGAAAAAGTTCAAGGGTATAATGTATAACTCACTAAGGAGCTTGCCATGAACTTTAATGGGTTGTAGGCTAAGGTTGGAGAGTTCACCTTTCCAATTTCAGATGATACAATATTAGATGCCGTAGAGATTCCCCTTCAAGGAGAGAAATGTTTCAAGGGCATGCCTCTTTATATTTCCCATTATAAAGATTTTCCAAAGCTAGAGTATAGAGATAAAGAGTATGGGTCCATTGTTCCTAAAGATTATTTACTTGAACATCACAAGAAGATTTTGCAAGATATTCAGAGGTATTTTACATGTGAGGGTAGGTTTGGAAGGATTTATCAATACCATTTTAGACTCTTGATGCATTTTACAAGGAAGAGACTTTTGATTTTTCCCTTCTATTTATTCAGGAGTTTCAGCAAGATGGAAAACAAAGTGTAGGGAAAACAAATCCAAGTGGAACCTAGAATTTTCCAATTTTCCTTAAATAAGTTGTTGGTATTGGAGGAGCTAAATAAAATAAATCAATCATGGCAATCATTTGTAGATTCTTCAAACCTGGTAGTTGACTTGCCAATCAGTTCTTTGAGCAAGAAAGAAACACCCTTAGTAGTGGAAAAAGACATTCAATCACCAACCAGAAGTTCAATGAAGAGGCCCTTAGCTATAGTGCAGTCAATAGAAAAGAAGAAAGGAAAGAAGCTACATTTTTCTCCAGAAATCCCCTCACTATGTCTTCTGCAAAAAGGATGCCCTTGGAGTAGACATTTGAAGCCATGGAAACCATACCAGAAGATGAGGTTGTTGATGATAAAATAAAAGAGATTGCACAAATGCAAGAACAGTTAAAAAAGGCCCATGTGGTTATTGCAAAATTGCAGCAAGAAAACAGGCAATTAAAAATGTTATTCTAGAAAAGATAGCTAAACCTAGTGAAGATGTACTAGTGGCCAAAGTGACACCAATTTCTATCAAATCCAAGGGCAAAGAAAAGGTAGTGAAAGAAGATATTAAGAAGTCAAAAGTTCCAGCAACTAGAGTTACCAAATCCTCATATATAAAGTTACAAATCCAAGAAGAGAATACTGAGATAGATGAGGGGAAGCACACCCTTGATAGGTTGAGAATGCAATTGAAGAAGGCTCACAGGGAGATTTCTAAGTTCAAGCAGTAGGATGAAATGGCTAGGAAACAAATGAGTTATCTTTTGGACATATATCAACCAACAATGTACAATGGAAAATATATGTTGAAGAGGTATCTTCCAATACACAGGAAAATGAAAAACATATGTATGAAAAATATTTCTATGAGGAAAGAAATAAGAGCCACCAAACAACAGTTAAAAGAGATGTAGGAGAAAGATAAAGGCAAGTTGGACCTATTGGAAAAAGCAGCCAAAGTTTGAATGTTGGAAAGGGTGAAATAACACAGTTTTGATTTTTTATTTTCGCCTAGAGTATAATTGTTTATGGGTTTGAGGTTAAAGGTGATAATTTTTTGCATAAAATACCTCCTGCAAACATAGTTAGCACGAGTTCTTAAGTCATTTTTGAAGAAGAAACTTTCATAACATTTTTGTGCCCTAGTTAGCATTAGGGTTAGGGTTTTTAGGTATGGAGATGAATGTTTTGCATTTTTGGTGAAAGGAAGCTTGAAATGGGTATGTGGCATGATTATTGTAGTGTTAACATCATCACCAACATGATAATATTGTCCAAATACCTCACCATCACTCAAATCATGAAAATAGATGGCATTGCAATTTTTCAAATGGCACTGCGTTTTTGGCTATGTACGAAATTCTTGAAGTTGGAGGCTTTGTGTGGTGAAAGAAATATTCTAAGGGGGAACTTATCCATGTATATAATTTTTCACACATGCTGAAGTCATCAGGAATCTTAGGGATTGACTAAAGGTATCTCAACCATGGAGCATTGCGTTTTTTTGCTTCATTTTTGTTTTTTTCTGGTGAATTTCCAGACAATCATATTTTTGACTGAGTTAACCAAGTCAAAATATTTTGTAATTTTTTTATGGTATTAGTAATTGTAATAAATAATATAATGATTCACTAGCTCGATTTGGGCTAAGAATTTAATGTAAAAATGTTTAGAAAAGGTCTAGTCAAGAAGTCCCTAGTTTTCAGAAATCAGTTCTATTTTCATTGCATAAGTTAGAAACAAAAATCCCAATGATGAATTCAGTTCATAGAGGTGGGAAAATACTTGTATTATCATATTTATGATGTGATTGTAATTAATCAAAGGTTTGGTTAGCTTCAAGATAAGAGACATTGTGTACTACACTTATTTTGATATATTTTACAGTGAATGAAGACAGGGGTGGAATTTATAGGGATTCTTGTGTTAGCTAGCTTTGGAGATGTGATTTATTTATTTGTAATTTATATTATATAAAAATCATGCTTTGAAATGTATCCTATTTTTTATTTAAAAAGTATATACTGACTCAGAATTCACACCAAATTGTGCTCTGTTTCAGTTTGCTAGACATCTATGTTTTCTGCTAAAATTACAGTTATAATTCATCTTAGTGTTTGATGCTCTGTTTGTAATTTTCCATTTGTATTCCACTCACCCTCCTACGACAAATTTAGAATGAAAAAATCCAAAGAAAATACCTACCTTTCCCCTGTAGAAGCTCCTCTTTCTCTTCATTTCATCACTGGAAACATAATCAGGTAGACATGATTCCAAGCCCAATGGATCTGTTTCCTTTCTTAACAGTAAATATTTGAAATTTTATACCCTAATGAGCACCATACCTAGCCTAACATCTAAGTAATTAAACATTCTAGACAGAGAGAGCCCTCTCTAAAGCTATAAGGGATAGATTCTAGCTTACAAGTGGTTTTGTGGTTACCTTTGATTTTCTCTCCTCGGCCTAGGGAAATTACAGAGTGCTAACAAAACCTATTGGGGAAGAATAAAAACCCACTTCACCTACCCAAAATATGGTTTAAAACAAGTATAGTGAGTTTTTCCCTATCATAAAGACCAATGGAGAGGCTAGAATGAAGAACATAATCCCTACTTACCTTCCACACTTCCATGGCTTAACTCTGAGGATCCTGACCCCTTCATGTTTGAATTTTCTATTGTATATAAGACCTATGAGTATGCCTTTGATGAGAAAAATGAAGTTATTCCCCTCTACCCTTAAAGATGTAGCCTTGCGCTGGTTTATGGGACTGCCTGGGGTTAACATCACTACTTGAGCCCAAATGCAACATGCCTTCAATAGAAAGTACATGTACTACTGTAGGATCAAAGAAACCAAGGAAGAAATATTTAAGATGACTCTTGGACCTAATGACTCCCTAGAAGACTATGAGGAGAGATTTTAACTCAGTTATAGGAGGCCAACCTATACCCTTGATCCTGAGTCACTCAAGTTACTTCCTCTCCGTGGGATCGAGGAGGATATGTTGGAAACCATCAACATGATGTATGGAGGAGATATCTATCAGTTATCCTACGATGAAATCAAAATTGTGTTAAAAATCACTCTAGGTCTTCCAGGAAGAAGGATAGGTCTAGTCAAGGCTTTGTCAGTTCCTCTCCCTCCACAACATCCATTAAGAATGAGATAGGTAACATGTTGGAGGATTTCAAGAGTGAAATGATGCAAACCTTTTCATTACAAATGGATAACATGAAAATCAAAATAAATCAAGTTGAATAAGAAAGGGAACTAGCCATTTTATGCCCTAGATGCACCAAAAGACACCCTAGGCATGAGTTCCCATTGAATGTCATAGAGGTCTTCCTAGTCTATGAAGAAAAGCATGCAATAGACAAATGCCCTTCTTTTTCAGGACTAAAATTTGTATATGAAGGGGCAGAAGGGGGGTCAGAGAAAATTTGTTTCATCAATCAAAGAAGACCTCAAGGACTTGGACCATATCAACAAGGCATGAAATGTGCACACTACTCTTATTATAATCCAAATTAGAATGCATCCTTGAAACCTTGGTACTATTCCACTCATCCATCCATGTCCACACCTCATTCTTGGCTTTATGCTCCTCCATATCCTCCTTAACCTGTCAACCATCCTTTTCAGCCATATCCACCCTAATCTTCTCAATGGGGCAACCCATCACAAGGGTGGAGGACTCAAGTTAACCAAACTCCTAATTTACTACCTCCACCCTAACCTCAACCCAATATCACTCATACTACTCCACCGAAGAAACCTCAAATGATTTCTCAACCAAATCTGAACCCAAACAAAAGGCAAGCATAACAGGTTTAGAGTGGAGAGACATCTTATCCTGCTTATGCTATGGAAATCTAAGAGATTAACCTTTAGTCTGGGAGAGTTATTCGAGATAACCATCTATCTTCTCCACCTAAAGGGCTTAAAGAAGTGAAGGAAGAGAGTGTTCCTCAAGTCAATCCACCCTAGCCAGTACGCCCCAGAAGAGGTTGAACTTATGGGATAATTGAAGAATTTTTGTGTTAATATACCCCTTATCTAGGCTATTAAAGGTGTTTCCATCTATAATACTCTCATCAAGGAAAAATGTTTCAAAAATACCAGGAGAAGAAAAATATACACCCCCACCATGAATGTTGTTGGGAAATTATCTAATTTGATGCTTGGGAGGGTGATCTTCCCGAAATATCTAGAACTTGGAAACCCAATAGTGGATGTTCACATTGATGGCCTTATAGTCCATAATATCCTTATCTATCATGGGGTTTCAATCAATGTGATTACTAAGGAAACCATGCTAAAGATAAACCTCCAAGGGGATCTGAGAAAAACCACCGTAGTGTTGCAGCTTATAGAAAGATCCACAGTAGACTGTGAGGGAGTTTTTGAAGATGTTATGGTTTCCATTGAATATTGGGAGTATCCTAATAATTTCCTAGTTCTCTAGCCCAAAACCAACTTAAATGGTTATCCTTTCATCTTGGAAAGGCCATGGTTAGCCACTATTGATGCTTACATTACTTGTAGGGTTGGGAACATGACCATTAAGAATGGACATTTGTCTAACCAGTTGGTATTATGTCCTCCTGCTCAACCTTCTATTGAGAATGAATTACCCTTGTAGTGAGAAGAAGAGGAAGAAGATGAATTGTATCACACTAGCCCCGACCCAATCTACACTCTAGATACTATTACAGGAGGGGAAAACTTGATGAAGGTGACCTCATTGACCATATTCTTCAGAATCAACCTCCCACTCCCATACCAATTGACGAGTTGATGAAATAATCTGGGAGTAATCCTTGGACTGACTTATGCCCTATTGAATCAAGTCTAGACCATGTCAATATTGTAGAGTTTGGTCCATCAATTACCTTAAATATCAAACCTTCTCTCTCGACCAAACAAGAAGAACAATTGTGCAAAGTGCCGAGGCAACAACTGGATGATTTTTCTTGGGATTATAATGAAATGAAAGGTGTGCATCCCTCAGTTTGTACCCACCATATTTACATCAAGGAGGGATGAAAGCCTATGCAACAACCCCAGAGAAGGATGAATCAAGATCTTAAGGATATTGTGAAAGAATAATTGCAAAATTTATTGGATGCAAGGTTCATATACCCCATTTCATATAGTGAGTGGGTGTCACCTCTTGTTTTAGTTCCTAAGAAGAATGGGAAGTGGAGGATCTGTGTCGATTAATGGGAACTCAACAAGGCTACAAAGAAGGTCCATTTTCCTTTGCCCTTCATTGACCAACTCCTAGATGTCCCTGTAGGGAAGAAATTCTTCTCCTTCCTGGATGGATTTAGTGGATACATCCAAATCCAGATCAGCCCTGAAGACCAATATAAGACCACATTCACATGTCCTTGGGGTACCTTTGCATATAGATTTCTTCCATTTTGTTTTTGCAATTCCCCTACTACTTTCCAGAGGGTAGTTTTGAGCATTTTTTTCTGAATTGATCCATGATTATGTTGAAATATTGTTATGTGGAATTTTGCATCTATGGATAAACACAACTTCCCTAAGTGGGTAGCTACACTTAGAACAACATAATTAAAGAGTTTAACCTTTTTATATAGAAGATAAATAAGATAAGGGACCTACTTGTTATATTTTTCTTCCCTTTGTCTCATTTGAATAGCTCCTGTCGCTCCTTCTTGAACTGAATCCGCTCGATCAGTTTCCGCAATCATAAACAAAGGAAAAAAACCAATCAAAGTAAGAGATATATCTACTATAAGCAAATGGAATTGGAAGAATTTACACATATAATCATCATACATAAAGACAAGAATATGGGAAAATGTGTAAACAACTTTATTAAGTAGAAGGAAGAGTTACAACCAAAGAAGTCTGATCCCATGTCACTCATTCAGCTTGAGTTCCATCCTTCATCACACCAAAAGCACAACACTTCGATAGCATAAGAATACTTTCTTATGATCTCAAACCTCAAACCAACAATATCTCCTTACAATTCTTCAAAGTACAACCCCCTATTCACTATGATGAGTGCTCAATTTATAGGGAAATGGAGGTGGTTTTGTCATAAATTGGGCATTGAATGGCTTTCCAATTTGGGAGTTAGTTTCCATGGAGGAAGGGATGAGAGGATAGGAGGTTATTTGATTCATTCCTTATCCAATTTCGAGCTCATAGGAGAGGATAAGAGGTGGGAATATTCTAGAATGGTCTAGAATGTAGGAATATTCCCAGAACCTTATGAAGATTTCACTCAATCTTGCCCAGCGTAGGTCAAAGTGGGCCTAGGTGCTCTGTAGAGTAGGCTTGAATGGGCATAAGTGCTTTGTAGAGCATTTACCCCTAGCCAAGGCTGCGCTGGTCCCTCAAGGAGTCATTTCAGGATGTCTTTAGGCCAGGAAACTCTCAGGAATGATGGCATTCAATGTGGTGACTTGACTAGGGCATGTAGCAACTGAATTAGTGTTTGAGGAGCCCTAATAGTACTGATTTGAATGTCAGGAGTGATGTGCCCAAATAGACCTGTAAGAGCTGCCCCCTAAAGCATGAAGTCAAAAAATGATAATGTCGAGTGATATGCTTTACGATGTGATGAGGAGGTTTTGAAGCGAATGGTGACTTGCATCAATTACAATACATACTATCATGATATTTTGTATTTTTCATGAATTTTTGAGGGAAGGCATACCCATGATCAGCATATAAACTTTTCATTACATGTACATAATTCAGATAGTTGTCTACAGATATAGACCCATGATAGGATGACCATCTATGTAAAGCCATCGTATAGATGATTTAGTACTATCCTAAAATCGGAGCCCGGATGGATGAAACTGGATCCGGGGTCTTCTATCTCGTTCAATCGTTTGCTCAAATGCAAGTCTAACCATGTGAATATGTGATCTAGAGTCAAACATGGGAAGACATCATCTCATTGCTAGCCAATGATGTAAGGTATTAACAAACACAAGAGAAATCACCGATAATGATAATGATAATGATTATCAAGGTACTGCATTGCATTCTGCATGGTGTGAATAGATGTTTGATGTTGAACACCATACAAAGTCTTTTGGTCAAAGGCCAGTGATGTCAACCTGTCGTTGGAAGCGAGAAAATTTCCATTAATGTATGCAAGCCTCAAGGTACTGGAAGGAGGTTTCTAAGTCAACATTTTGGATACTGTGATGATGTTGACAAGAAGTAGCTCGTTGCAGGAGGGCCTTGATGTATCCAACATCAACTACACGAAACGAGTGTAATGATTTTTGGAGACAAAATGTGACTGATGACACAAGGTTCAGGAATGGAAGTCATGAAAATTAAGGTTTATGAGTATTGTAAAGGATGAATTTTACTGAGTGAATTATCTTGAAAAAGCGGCGCCATTGAATGAATTGGCAACATTGACCCAAAACCAAAGTAATGGATGGTGTGATAGACCATAGGTATGATAACCATCAATAAGATAACCCAACCCAAACAGTTAGAATGAATTGATAGCATTGGCCCAAAACAAAAGTGATGTATGGTGTGATAGACCATAGGTATGATAACCATCAAGCAGATAACCCAACCCAAATAGTCAAAGTGATGAAGTGAAAGTGTCATGTTCAAGAGCAACCTGCTACCATAAAGTGGTTTACCCCTTTTCCAATTTTCTCGAGTCATTGCTTACCAATACCTCTTTATTTTTTATCAAGCTTGAGGAGGATAACATATGCTTGTTGTATAATTTCACCCTTTGGGTGAATCCATCTCTATGTGATGTTTTAATGAGTCTAACAAAGATGGAACTCGATCTTGTCATGATGGACAAGTTTGTCTCTATTTAATGTTTTAACGCATTTAACGACAATGATAAATCAGTCCTTTTCATGTTTAGAGAGTTTGAAAAGGGACAAAAAGAAAACTCCATAAGTTCTTTTTCATAGATTTGTCTCTCAAGTCTGAAAAGAGTAAAATAATACGAGAGAGAACCTATTGACTATGTTTAATCAACGTATTCCTTTTTCGTAAATAATTTATCTCAGTCCAGAAAAGGGTTAAACTTATACTGAGTAGATGTCGTTTCTAATCTGTTAATGAGTTGAAAAGGACAAGCGCTCGACAATATTTTCATATTTCGAGAGTCTGAAAAGAGCTTAAAGAGGACTTCACTTAGAGGAATGAGTGGTGTCTAGGATAGCAACTGGTTTCAGTGATGTTGAAACTTCTCAAAACATGTTGATTTATGTGAAGAGGCTGGCTAATAAGACCACTCATTGCAACTGTTCCTCAAAAAGGGTAAAACAACCAAGTGAAAGTGTATGATCGGCCAAGCAAATAGTGACGATGGAAGGAGAAAAACCAAGGCTCATATGATGGAAGAGGCTGATAGAATGGCAATCACGAGGGTTAAAATGGAGATAGGTTCATTTTTACACAAACTTGAACCATAGGGAACTATGCTTGGATTCAATTTCATGTTTACACAAGCTTGAAACAAAAAACTATGCTTGGAATTGGTTTACATGCCCCCAGCATGATGACTCGATTCTAGGTGCATGCCCCCCAAGCTTCATTGCATTCACCTAAGTAGACTACTCATGGCTATCAGGTGGATGGAATGAAGGTTCATTTACGAGATCAAGTGAAAGACTTGACTAAGATTTTACGAGATCTAATCAAAGACTAGACTTGGAACTTTGCTCCAGGGGTTCTTGTTTCATTTTTTTAATGAGCTTGACACAAGACAAGGAACTCTGCTCAGATTCCCTTTTTCAATTTTTAATGAGCTTGACACAAGACAAGAATCTCTGCTCTGGGACCTATTTCATTTTTTTAATGAGGTTGAAATAGTAAAAGAACTATCCTCATATTCCTTGTTTCATTTTTTAACGAGCTTGACACAAGACAAGGAACTATGCTCATATACCTGTTTCATTTTTTAATGAGGTTGACATAGTAAAGAACTATCCTCAGATTCCTTGTTTCATTTTTTAATGAGCTTGACACAAGACAAGGAACTATGCTCTTATTACTTTTTTCATTTTTTAACGAGCTTGAAACAAGACAAGAAACTATTCTCATGGGACTTGTTTCATTTTTTAATGAGGTTGACACAGTAAAATAACTATCCTCATATTCCTTATTTCATTTTTTAACGAGCTTGACACAGAACTATGCTCATATACCTGTTTCATTTTTTAATGAGGCTGACACGGTAATAGAACTATCCTCAGATTCTTTGTTTCATTTTTTAACGAGCTTGACGCAAGACAAGGAACCATGCTCTTATTCCTTGTTTCATTTTTTAACGAGCTTGACATAAGACAAGGAACTATGCTCATGGGACTTGTTTCATTTTTTAATGAGGTTGACATAGTAAAAGAAATATCCTCATATTCCTTGTTTCATTTTTTAACGAGCTTGACACATGACAATGAACTATGCTCATATTCCTTGTTTCATTTTTTAACGAGCTTGACACAAGACAAGGAACTCTGCTCCGATTCATTGTTTCATTTTTTAATGAGCTTGACATAAGACAAGGAACTCTACTCAGATTCATTATTTCATTTTTTAATGAGATTGACACAAGACAAGGAACTATGCTCATATTCCCTGTTTCATTTTTTAATGAGCTTGACACAAGACAAGGAACTATGCTCTGGGACCTTTTTCATTTTTTAATGAGGTTAACACAATAAAAGAACTATCCTCATATTCCTTGTTTCATTTTTTAAAGAGCTTGACACAAGACAAAGAACTATGCTCTGAGACCTGTTTCATTTTTTAATGAGGTTGACATAATAAAAGAACTATCATCATATTCCTTGTTTCATTTTTTAACGAGCTTGGCACAAGACAAGGAACTATGCTCATACCCTTTGTTTCATTTTTTAACGAGGTTGACACAAGAAAAGGAACTATCCTCATGATTCCTTGATCACAATCCATAAGAGGTCATGACTTCCAAGAGGTTCTCAATAGATGGGAGAATAATGCTCTGGAAGGGATACGTAGCAAGGAATCCATTAGAGAGATTTGGTTCCAATGCCCCCAGTACATAATGCACAACATTACAGAATTGATCGTCACTTGGTGTAGGCATGCAATGGGTTGCCACATAACTGACCTGTGGTGGGGAAGATACCATTGGTACAAAAGGACCATTTAGGGAATATTGTTGATTGGAAGCCATATTTGGACAGGGAAATGAAAGCTGGTCAATGGTGACAATTCTACCTTCATGTGGGAAACACATCACTTGGAAGAGTGCTAAAACAATAGCTCCCATGTCATAAACATAGTCGTGCCCAAGAAGTAAATTGTAATCTAAAGGGTATGGGACTACCATCACAATAGGATAAATAATTTTTCCTCCTAAAGTAATAGGCAACTGAGGAAGGATACCTAATGGTTGACTGATTCCTCTATTAAAAGCCAATAGATTCTGGGTAACAGGCACAAGTGGTAACGAACCAAGTGCCTGCCAAGCAGTGGAGGAAAGGATAATCACAAATGCACCTTCATCTATAATAGTTCCAGGTACAACCATATTACAAACCTATACTATGATCTGGAAATGCACATAGGAAGGAAGATGACATGCTAGTCGATTCCAATCAAAGGAAGTGACCAGACTACTTGGAGGGCGTATTGTAAGAACGAGAGAATTAGCCCCTTGAGTTCCAAGAACTGGAGGATTTTCCTCATGTCTTGATGGAACAAGAGGGTTGCCTCCAAGCTCATTAGAATCTGAAGAAATGAAAAGAACTTGAGTGGTATCATACTCACTCTCTACCGGAAAGGTACGATTAACTAAAGATGAAATCGTGTCAACTATTTCCTCGACCTGTGATTGGTCAGGTATAGACTCATGGGATTCACATTTAGAGAGAGTGGGTTTGACCAATGGTTGATTTGGGTTAGTCACTTTATCAACTATGAAGGATTAAGTGAGAGTCTCCTGTAACTAGATGGAAGTTGTTGCGGAGAAGCAAGACGGTTATCCAACACTTTTTTGGCTTCATCCAGATAGGGATAGAGGTGAATGGAGTGATTCCCTTCACATAACCTACAAGGAAACTTAACTTTACCCTTCTTTCCATGAACTTTACTACCACTAGTTGATGGTGTGTCACTATCATGATCTCCAGAAGTTGATGACACAGGGTGATGTGAACGAGAAGACCATTCTTCTAAGATATGAGGCATACCAGAACAATTTCGAAGAATATGGTCTCCTATACAAAGTTTTCATGGATATCGAACTTTTTGAGGCTTATCAAATGGTTTCTCATCAGAAGTTGCATTCAAAGCTATGGTTTCTTGGTTGCCCCCCTGCTAAATTTTATTCTTCTTCTTCTTGCCTTTCTTCTTCTTCTTAGCCACCTGGTTACTGGTGTCAATACTTTCACCAGGCGAAGAGGAAGAAGGGGAGGAAGAAAAAACTGAGGAAGAAGGCAAAGGGTCAACTTTAGGATCAACTAGAGGTTGATTTTGTCGAGTTGGAGGAGTAATCAATTACGGAGAAATCAGGACACTTTGAACCAAGGAGGTTGAAAATAACCATACTAGCAAGCTAATGGTAAATCTCGGAAGGGAAAATGTAGCCATATAAGGAGCACCAATATTTCCGAAAGGACGAAAAGGACTAGGATTCCCATCAAAAGGAATTCCTTGATTGGTGGACTCCGAAGTTGTTGCCATATGTCTCAACCTAAGATCAACTGAGTGAGCGTGGAGGATGTTATTCACAGTTAACTAATTTTATTTTAATCAAAATAACATAACAAAACAAAAGAGGATTAATCTAGGCAAAAGGATTACCAAGCAACTGTGAACTACAATATACTACCTCAGTAAACCAAGGACTTAACATACGTACAGGCAATCTCCCCGAATGTTGTGTTCGGTGTATCACAGTGTACAAGGCAGCCGACTAGGTTACCTAAGGATGGATAGAAACCTAATGTAGTCCTCCCATATATACTCAAAAGTACGTGGAGGCCCAATCCGTGTTAGCACTGTCTAATGCGAAACTACACAATGAGAGCATTCCTTTATACTTTACATACTGTAACACCGCCCTATACCTGAAGGTATGTGGACGAGCTATGATATACTTACGTACATGGAATGAGGTATCACACTCGGAATGCATCTCAGACAAGTTAGCAATAGCTACTATGTTTAACGATGCTCTCTAGCATAGACCTCTAAATGTTATGCGTTAAGTTACAATGCTCCATTAGGTTAATTGAGATAACGTTTAAGTTGATCTTCTTAAGAATTTTCTTTTCAAGGTTCACCACATGATGTATGTTTGCAATTCCTAGAATGCAACTAACATGAGAAACATTCTTTCATTCAATTAACAATGAAAATTGTAGCTAGTAAGGGATAGAGCAATCGGATCTTTGACAAAGAGCAAAGAGCACACCTAATGCAATTTCTATAACTATTCCTATCAATCATTCACAAACTGCAATATGAAAAATTCAAGTTTTTCTTTTCAGTCCCTTTAGTGTTTAGATGAACAAAAAGGAACTAGATGCACAAACAATCAATCATTACTTTTCACAAGAAACAAAGACTTTACGATAGTTTCTTTTTCAAAGAAATAAAGACTTTACAACACTTCCTTTTTAGAAAAGACTAATCGATATAAACTAACTTTGGCAATGAATTGATAATGATAAAGAAAACTCTTAAGAAACACTAAATAATCAAGGTCAAAGTATGGCTAGGAGAAGAGATACAAGTTGATTTCAGAACCATAGAAACATTGATCTTTAAACAAACAACTTCAGAAGAAAATTTGGAAAAATCCAAGCCAAAGATGGGTTTTTAAGCTTAAGGAGGATCAACACAGGTTAGAGTGGGAGTAATTTCACTGTAGAGCACTGTCTCTAAGCCAATGGTGCTTTGCAGAGCATTGTCCCCTGACCAAGCCTGCACTGGTGCCAGAGAGGCCAATCAAAAGACATCTAACCTCAAATTTTTGACCAAAAACACTTCAAAAAGACTGAAATAAGATCAATGAAAGAAAGTAAAGTCTACTATGGTGTACTATGATGAGGATAAACTACCCGGAATGATGATCGTTCCCCAGTGGATTCGCCAATTTGTTGTGTGGAATTTTTCATCTACGGATAAACACAACTTCCCTAAGTGGGTAGCTACGCTTAGAAAAACAGAATTAAAGAGTTTAACCTTTTTCTATAGAAGATAAATAAGACAAGGGACCTACTTGTTATCTTTTGCTTCCCTTTTTCTCCTTCAACTAGCTCCCATCACTCCTTCTCGAACTGAATCCGCTCGATCAATACTTGCAATCATAAACAGAAGACAAAAACCAATCAAAGAAAGAGATCTATCTACTATAAGAAAATGGAATCGAAAGAATTTACACATATAATCATCATACATAAAGACAAGAATATGGGAAAAGTTGTAAACAACTTTATTAAGTAGAAGGAATAGTTACAACCAAAGAAGTCCAATCCATGTCACTCATCCGACTTGAGTTCCATCCTTCAACACACCAAAAGCACAACACTCCGGTAGCATAACAATACTTGCTTATGATCTCAAACTTCAAACCAACAGTATCTCCTTACAATTCTTCAAGGTCCAGCCCCCTGATCACTATGATGAGTGCTTAATTTATAGGGAAATGAAGGTGGTTTTGCCATAAATTGGGCATTGAATGGCTTTCCAATTTGGGAGTTAGTTTCCATGGAGGAAGGGATGAGATGATAGGAGGTTATTTGATTCATTTCCTATCCAATTTAGAGCTCATAGGAGAGGATAAGAGGTGGGAATATTCTAGAATGTAGGAATATTCCCAGAAACCTATGAAGATTTCACTCAATCTCGCCCAGCGAGGGTCAAAGTGGGCCTAGGTGCTTTGCAGAGTAGGCTTGAATGGGCCTAAGTTCTCTGTAGAGAATTTACCCCTGACCAAGGTTGCACTAGTCCCTCAAGGAGTCATTTTAGGATGTCTTTAGGCTAAGAAACTCTCAGGAATGATGGCATTCAATTTGATGACTTGTCTAGGGCATGTAGCAACTGAATTAGGGTTTGATGAGCCCTAATAGTACTGATCTAAATGTCGGGAGTGATGTTCCCAAATAGACTTGTAACAAATATACATGGATTATTTCACTCCTTATGGATCTGACTTCCATGAAGCTGTCTCCAATATGTGCAAGGTTTTAAAGAAATGCATTGAAATGAATCTCTCTCTAATCCTTGAGAAATGTGAGTTCTTGATGAATGAGGGGAATGTCCTTGTCCATTCCATATCCAAGGAAGGGATAAATGTAGACCCAAACAAAATTTCCATCATCAAAAGGGTCCCTACCCCTCATAAGAAAAGAGATGTTAGGAGATTCTTGGGACTAGCTAGGTATTATAGGAGATTCATCAAAGACTTTAGTAAAGTGGATTCACCTTTTTTGGTTTATTGGTTAAAAAATCATATTTCTATTGGACCATTAGTTGTTAAGAAGCCCTTGAAGTCTTGAAAGAAAAGTTGACCACTGCACCCATCCTAAGGGGTCCCAACTGGGCATTGCATTTCTATATCCGTACTGATGCATCAGATAAATATATGGGGGGAGCCTTGGGAAAAATAGAGGATAAGTTTCCTTATGCTACTTATTTCATTAGTAATAATTTGTCTAAAACTAAGCTAAATTACATTGTCACTGAAAAGAACTCTTAGCTGTAGTACATTCTTTAAAAAAATTCAGGCACTATATCACTGGGTACCAAATTTTTTTCATACTGATCATGCAACCATTAAATATTTGATGAACAAGTCTCATGTTAATGCTAGGATAATTATATGGTTGTTTTTTACAACAATTTGATTTGACTATTATTGACAAACTGGGGAAAGAAAATGTGGTTGCAGATTTTTTGTCCAATGATGGGCCTCTAAATTAGACATAAATTAAGGCCCATGCCTCTAAATTAAACATAAATTAAGGCCTATGAACATCCTTCAGCACATTAAACCTATCTTTTTGCATTAGATAATGTAATTTTAACTTTAATATATTCTTTAGGAAGGTTTATGAATAATTGCATATTTGTGCCTAATATTATTTATTTTTGTGGAATATTATGAGAATATTGGGCAAATTATGAAGATTTGGAGGAGGAGATAATTTAGGTATTTTCTCCCTACTACAAGAGGATCACTATTAAATAATAAATCAGCAAGATATTATGGAATTATGGCACAGATTGTGGAACTCCAATGATTGAGAAAATCTAGGAATGTGTTCCTTGCCATTTAATGCAGATTCCTAGTATTGGGAACCAGATCCACTAATCAAGGGATTTTGGTGGGGAAAGCTTCCTCCATTCATGGAGAATGATTCCTAATAATTTTTTATAAGTACCAAATCGAATTTTCCTCTAGGGATAGATTTTCATTAGTGTTATTGTGGAGAGAACTTGTATTTTTGCAGCTCCATTGTATTTTCTTGCAGGGATGTAATTCTGTTGATGAAAATAATGAATATTGGTGTCATGTTCAGCTTCTAAATCTTGTTCTCCTCCATAGGTCTCTGATTTTCCTTGGGCTTGGCCATCCCAAGAGCCTCAGAGCCCTTTTGTATCATTTTCTTTCCTTCTTTTCACTTCTTATTCACATGCATCTCTTGTTTTTATTTCTTTCTATTTCTGCATTTAGTATTAATGATTTCTTGTTGTAGGATTGGTTAAAAGGTTGATGTAAGTTCCTTTGCAGGATCACAAGAATAATTTCATCCTTGGAAAATATTTTGAAGGTCGTAGTAATCATTGAGCTACTTGGATTAGCTTTCTTATTCCCAAATCTAGATTTTTGGAACTCCTTTGTGGCAAAGAATAGTAAGATTCTGCTATTTTTTAGAGCATGATAACAAGCTTCAATCGAGTTGGTTCCACTTGCATTAGATTAAAAAAATATTCTAGTTCATAACAAAAATTATCCCATTGAATTTTCACTTGATTAGGTTAGGCATTTTATATATTTACTAGCTCACTAGTTCTCGAATTTCTAGATTTTCGACTAGTAATGTCTTGTTATTTTTTAGCATGGGTTAACAAAGGTATTTTTGAGGGATTCCACTTGGAATGGGGACCTAATACATCCCAGTCAATAAAAAATTTTTCCCATACAATTTGGATTTGATTTTCTTGGTCATTTGATGAATTATAATTTGATATAGTAAATTTGTAACATCCTATAGTAAAACATGGGATCCTGTAGGAGAACTAGGGGATCCTATAGGAGAACTAGTACATCTTGTAGGAAATCCTGTAGCAGCCTGTTTTGAGCCCGAATTGAGAAAAACCACCATTGAATTTGGGATTAGGCCTTTACTTGACCTCCATGCCATCAAGACCATTTTAACCCTCTTCCTCCATTCCTGTCTCCCCTGCCAAAGAACAAGTGAGGATTAGCATTTGCATTTATAAAACAAAAAGATTAAAAAAAATGAGTTCTTTTATATTTACATATGCACACAACAGTTAGTACTCTTTATATCAGATTTCATGCTTAGATTAGTTAACACATCACATGTGATAAATAGGGTTCTTTTGCAAGCAAAGAGTGTTAATAAGTAGATAGAGCATTTCATGTCACTTTATAAGCATTTTTAAATTCAGGTTTTCATTCCTGCAAATAGGCATCATTTCTTTTCTCGCATGACAGAAAAGGAAGGAAACATTGTATGCTTCACATATAGTTCTGATACCTCTTAAGTTTGTACGAACCCCGGGTTGATAATTAAAGTTGGTAGCCTTGGGAGTTGTAGCATTCTTATTGCAATACCAAGGCTCATCACTTTTTGGTGCCGTTGCTGGGGAGGTGTCAAAGTATGCATTTTTTTCTTCCCTAGTTGATTCATTTCTTTTCACTTTTTGCAAAAATAAAAAAAAAATATATTTTCATTAGGCATATTTAATTTCAAAAATAGAAGAGTGCATTACATTAATGTTTTCATTCAATCATAAAAAAAATAAAAATTCTTCAACACCAACCCACCCCCCCATTTAATCACGTGGTGTAGTAAGATCCACCTCACCATCCACTTTTGCAGGTAGAAGAAGAAAATGATATGGAAAAGAATGTAGAAGAAATGGATGGAGATGATGACAATGAGGAAGATCCTCTCAGATTTCTCATTCAAGATAGTGATGGTAGTGTGCACATGAAGAATATCTCTCCATATTTTCTTCCAAAATTTAATGGTCTAAGGTCAGAGGATCTAGAAACCTTTCTCTTTGAATTTGAAATTGTTTGTAGATGTTATGGTTACTTATTAAAAATTAAAAAACTGAGATTGTTTCTGGAAACATTGAAGGATAGAGCTCTTAAATGGTTCATGAGTTTAGGGACTAATTCAATAAGATCATGGAATGATATGCAAAATATATTTCTAGAAAAATATAAAGATCATGATCTTAAAGAAGAAATCTTTAGAATGAATAAAAAAGAAGATGAAAGTTTAGAGGATCTAATAGAAAGGTTCATGTATAATGTTAAGAGGGAAAAACTACATCATTTAGGATCTGACACACTAAAAACCCTCTTACTTAGAACAATTAGGGATGAATGGATTAATCTCCTTGATCTCATGAGTATAGGTGATGTATACCAATTATCATTTGAAGAAATTTGTGAAACATGCAAACACATATCAAGAGGAAAGGCAAGAGTAGGTAAATCAGCATCAATATCGGTAAGTCAAGATAAACTTGGAAATTTGTTTGATGATTTTAAAACATAAATTCTTAGCAATCTAACCAAACAAGTAGAAATGTTAAGAATGCAAGATGAAGAAAAAGAATATGTTGATATTTGTGTTGTCCATGAAGAATCACATAATGTTAAACATTGTCCATCATTACCAAGGTTGAAGGAATTTTACCAAGAGGACAATGGAGCAATTCAATTGCCAATGCAACTATGTTATGTAGTTCCAAGAGGACCATGGCAGCCTAGTCAACCTAGTACGATGCAAGAGCCTAATTCACAATTTCAAGGTTATGAATATCCACCTCAAAGTAATTGGAACATGCCATTTCCTTGGAAATATTAGCCATCTCTACCCCAAAACCAATCTTGGAAAAAAGGTTGGCAAGGAACTTATGGGATCCATCCACAATATCCTCCATACCCAACTCCATGTTATCCATACCATTCACCTCCACCACAACCACAACCCCAACCACATTCATCTCAAATATCCACTCTCGATCAACTACTTGTACCACCATTTCCAAACCCACACATTGAAGTAGCTCAATCGACTTACAATGCTGAGGTAAAACACTTTCAAACATCTCCTCTTGAGCTCAGTGGTATTCACCATAGCTTAGGAAGAGTATTGCAAAAAAGAGAATATCTTGATATCATTGAAGGAGCACATCCAGGAGAAGAAGATTCGAATAACAAGACCAAAGAATCATGGGCTGCACTTGATGAAGAGCAAAAATCAAAATCAAAGATTGAGTCCTCCCTCATGGTTATCATTAATTCCTCCATGTATTCAAGAGAACAACCAACAAAAAGAGGAATATTTGAAGGTAATGGTAGAAGAAGACATGAAGAATGATCCAGATAAGAAATCAAACCAAGGGCATGAAAGTTATATTGAGGTTTGGTTCTAGACAGTGACTAAATTGCAACAACACTCTCTTCTTCAATTGCACTTGATATCATCAAAGTCAAAGCATTTGATCACTCAAATCCAAGTAAATGTAAAAGCATACATTTCAAGCATCCACATCATTTTTTCTGTAATCTTGATGTGCACATGGCTCCATTGGAAGTATTCTTATACTTGAAAGTGATTTTGTTTTTCTAGTAGGGTAGGGTAGAAAAAAAAATGAAAAAAAGAGAAAAAAATAAAAATCTCAGGTGAAAACTCCTTGGAGGCACCTCAGATTGGCTCATTGATTGAAAACCTCCATGAGGTGGTCAATGGGTTGGGAAAAAAGAAAAAAGAGAAAAAAGAAAATACCTTAGGTGAAAACCTCCTTTGAGGCGCCTAGGTAGACCTACTAGTTGAAAACCTCCTTGAGGCGGCTAGTAGGCCTAGAAGAAAAGAAAGGGAAAAAATAAAAAATCCTTGCTCCATGTATCTCTTTGATAAATGTAGGTGCTCTCCAACATCTACAAGGAACAAAAACAAGTTGCCACCAAAGAAAGAAAAAATAGGTCAAACCTAGTCAAAATAAGTCAAATTATGACTTTCTCCTCCTTTGTTCAAATTCTCCAACAAGGCCAAGGCCATGCAAATCCATCACCCTCATCTATTTCCACCATCCACCCATCATTACCAAGCCTTTCCCATTTAGTTTGCTTGATGTCCTAAAAAACTATAGGAAGGCTCAATTTTACTACAGGAAACAAAATACATAGAGCATAAATTTATGTTTTACATAACTTGAAAACCATGCATCCATTTAAAAAGATGTTTCATGGGGAGATGCATATGGATGATGGTAACATGCCTAAGCAATTTCAGCAAATTCCAGTGCACGATTTCCAAGAAATCGGCCTCCATCACCTTCAGCCATATTTAGTTTTTCTTAAGATCCATGCATCCATTGACCAAATTTTGTTTTATGGGGAGGTGCATAATGATGATGGAAACATGCTCAAAAAGTTTCAGGTCAATCCATTCTACTGTTTGGGAGATATGGACAAAACAAGTCTGCTACAAGAGGTTGTCCTGAATTACTACAGGAGTTTCCTATAGTACTACAGGAAGTTCTGAAAATATACAGGAAGGACGAGAAGAAGCTACAAGAGGAAATATGATAGAGAAATGGGCCAAATATTCTTTAGAAAGGTTGATATAGGTCCCCCAACACCTACACATAAACATGAACTCAACAGTAGCATGCATGTCTCTCCAACAACCATCAGGTAGGTACAAGTATGCAATATTCTTGACCTCTTCTCTTGAGCATATTATAGCTAGAAATTTGTTGTTAATGCATGGGATATGAGGTTTTATAAGCTAAGAATGGGTCAGTAGTCTCAGCCGCCTTCAACTAGTTAATTGCAACTCATTCCTTCACTCATGCAATGTTGAAAAGTCAAATTATGAAGGGTGATGATTTCAAGGAATGAGGACAACAGTTAAAGGAAGAAATTTTTGCAAAGGCCAAGTTACCACAACACTTCAAGTCCTCCATCCACTTCATATTCACTATCTATTTATAATTCATCCATCCCATTTCATTCTTGAGAAAAAACAAAAAAAAAACAAACAGAGCATCCTCTCCGTTTTCACAAACCTACACTACTCCCTTTGAGCCCTAGCATCATCATCCAATCCCTCTTCATCATTTCTCATCACTCCCATACAGTTAGAAGACCCTGAAAGATGAGGAATGAATACTACAGGAAAGTAGAATGTTGCTAAAATAAGGAAGAAATGAATAAATTATGCTAAATCCCAATATGGCAGAGCTTAAGAGAGACCTAATCAAAATAGAGAACTCCAAGGCCATTAGGTAGTCATCTAGGCCATAAGAGAGACAAAGGAGGCAACAAAAGGAAATGAGGCATTCACCATCAAAATAGAACTCAAAATGCAGTGATGAAAACATCTTTTCCAAGAGGTCTCCAATCTCTTTCTAACTTTTTTCCAAGGCCTAAAAATGAGAAAAAGGCATGGGAGTAAAATTGAGGGCCTGTCCTAGGCTCAGAATATCATTTATGCTCAAAAAGGGTTTCCTGTAGTTTTAACAGGGTTTCTTGTAGCTTTGACAGGAATTACTGTAGGATGTTCTAGTTCTCATCTAAATAAATTTTGAAGGTTTCAGAGTTTTCCAAATGGTGGAACAAGGTAGCAAAAGGTTGATAAGGATGTCGAAAACCTTGCCAAATTGAAAAATATTCAAGAACCATCTTGAATAAGGGGAAGAAGGAAAACTAATGGTTTCAATAAACAAGGATTTTTCTTTGCACAAATATGTTTTTGGGCTTTTCCTTGTAGAAATTACAGCTAAGATTCTTAATGCACAAGAGAGAGGCCACTAGGGCCATGAATGAGGCACAATAAGGTCACTAATTTGCTCAAAGGATGAGCAACACTTTCAGCAGGTGGGTATGATGGGCCTCTAAATTAGACATAAATTAAGGCCCATGCCTCTAAATTAAACATAAATTAAGGCCTATGACCATCCTTCAGCACATTAAACCTATCTTTTTGCATTAGATAATGTAATTTTAACTTTAATATATTCTTTAGGAAGGTTTATGAATAATTGCATATTTGTGCCTAATATTATTTATTTTTGTGGAATATTATGAGAATATTGGGCAAATTATGAAGATTTGGAGGAGGAGATAATTTAGGTATTTTCTCCCTACTACAAGAGGATCACTATTAAATAATAAATCAGCAAGATATTATGGAATTATGGCACAGATTGTGGAACTCCAATGATTGAGAAAATCTAGGAATGTGTTCCTTGCCATTTAATGCAGATTCCTAGTATTGGGAACCAGATCCACTAATCAAGGGATTTTGGTGGGGAAAGCTTCCTCCATTCATGGAGAATGATTTCTAATCATTTTGTATAAGTACCAAGTCGAATTTGCCTCTATGGATAGATTTTCATTAGTGTTATTGTGGAGAGAACTTGTATTTTTGCAACTCCATTGTTTTTTCTTGCAGGGATGTAATTGTATTGATGAAAATAATGAAGATTGGTGTCATGTTCAACTTTTAAATTTTTTTCTCCTCCATATATATCTGTGTTTCCTTGGGCTTTTCCATCCTAGGAGCTTCAGAGCCTTTTTGTATCATTTTCTTTCCTTCTTTTCACTTCTTATTCACATGCATCTATTGTTTTTATTTCTTTCTAATTATGCATTTAGTATTAATGATTTCATGTTGTATGATTGGGTTAAAAGGTTGATGTAAGTTATTTTGTAGGATCAAAAGTGTCATTTCATCTTTGGAAAATGTTTTTAAGGTCATAGTAATCATTGAGCTACTTGGATTAGCTTTCTTATTCCCAAATCTAGATTTCTGGAACTCTTTTGTGGCAAACAGTAAGATCCTGGTATTTTTTTAGAGCATGCTAACGAGCTTCAATCGAGTTGGTTGCACTTGCATTAGATCAAAAAACATTCTAGTTCATAACAAAAATTATCTCATTAAATTTTCACTTTATTAGGTTAGGCATTTTATAGATTTACTAGCTCACGAGTTCTCGAATTTCTAGATTTTCGACTAGTAATTTTATGTTATTTTTTAGTGTGGGGTAACAAAGCTCTTTTTGAGTGATTCCACTTGGAATGGGGACCTAAGACATCCTAGTCAATAATTTTTTTTTTCTATCCAATTTGGATTTGATTTTCTTGCTCATTTGATGAATTTTAATTTCATATAGTAAATTTGTAACATCCTGTAATAAAACAGGGGATCCTGTAGGAGAACTAGTACATCCTGTAGGAAATCCTGTAGCGGCTTGTTTTGAGCCTGAATTGAGAAAAATCATCATTGAATTTGGGATTAGACCTCTACTTTACCTCCATGCCATCAAGACCATTTTAACCCTCTTCCTCCATACCTGTCTCCCCTGCCAAAGAACAAGTGAGGATTAACATTTTCATTTATAAAACAAAAATATGAATAAAATGAGTTATTTTATATTTACACATGCACACAACAGTTAGTATTCTCTAGATCATATTTCATGCTTATATTAGTTAAAACATCACATGTGACAAATAGGGTTAAAATAGGGTTCTTTTGCAAGAAAAGTGTGTTAATAAGTAGATAGAGGATTTCATGTTACTTTACAAGCATTTTTAAATTCAGTCTTTCGTTCCTGCAAATAGGCAACATTTATTTTCTCTCATGACAGCAAAAGAAGGACACATTGTATGTTTCACATATAGTGCTGATACCTCTTAAGTTTGTATGATCCCTAGGTTGATAATTAAAGCTGGTAGACTTGGGAGTTGCAGCATTCTTGTTGCAATACCGAGGCTCATCATCCAGGTTAACCTTGTGTGTAGGTAATGAAGAGATGGTGGATGATCAACTGCCTTTTCTATATCGGTGCTCTCTCCTTGTTTTTTTGACATAGAAAACTACTTGGTTACTGGGAGGTTCCCTCCTAATCTATCATGTAGGGAGAAAATAAAAATTGTAAGGAAAATCTCTCCTTTCACTTGGATTGGGAGAATTTTTTTTAAATTTGGACCAAATAAAATATTGAGGATATGTGTAAGAGAAGAAGAGGCATTTGAAATCCTCTCAGCATGTCATGATGGACCTTATGTAGGTCATTTTTCTGCAAAAAG
The DNA here is from genome assembly GCA_031772625.1 of Pinus tabuliformis. Classification (NCBI taxonomy): domain Eukaryota; kingdom Viridiplantae; phylum Streptophyta; class Pinopsida; order Pinales; family Pinaceae; genus Pinus; species Pinus tabuliformis. Next base: position 526,970,417 of record CM062807.1, on the reverse strand, counting down.
GACAACCTTTAAAGCTTTACAGACTGGTTACTATTGGCCACTTTACATCAAGATGCAAGGAAATACACCACTATATGTGATCAATGCCAAAGGATGTTAAAACCCACACCCAGGGTTGAAATGCCCCTACAACCTCGAGTTTCCTTAGATCCATTTGATGACAAGTGGGGCATGCATTTTATTGGGCCAATTGATCCACCATCAGGACTACAAAATTACATCATTTTGTGCACTAATTATTTGACAAAGTGGGTTAAGATAGAGGTAGTCAAAGAAACAACTGAGTAGAAAGTGGAAGAATTTTCAAGATAAAACATATTCTACAAGTTTGGGTATCCAAGGGAGGTAGTCACTAATCAAGGAGTAAAATTCACATCCAATTTGATTGAAGATATCATGAGGAAGCACCATATCAAGCACAATCATCCATTGTGTATCAAACTCAAGAAAATGGGAAAGTAGAGGTCAAAAACAGAGCAATGGAGAGCATCCTCAATAAGGTTGTTTGCAACAACAAGAAATATTGGGAAGAGAGACTAGTAGAGGCCACTTGGGCCTACAACACCACTTGGAAAACCACCACTAGATTCACTCCATATGATTTGGTTTATGGGAAGAAGGATTTTATTTCTATTGAATTTGAATATAACACTTTGAGAATGGCATCTCAGTTGGACATAGATGTCACCACAACACAACAAGAAAGGATGCTCTAACCGAATGGATTAGATGAGTTCAAAATGCAATCTCTCCTACACATTGAAGTCATACAACCACAAAGGAAGGTCTGGCATGAAAAGCATATAAAGGAAAAGGCTTTTCAAGAAGGGGATTGGGCCCTAATATATGATTCTAGGTTCAAATATTTTAAAGGGAAGCTAAGACAAGATGATTGGGTCCATACCTAGTAGAAAAGTGTCATGAAAATGGATCTGTCCAGATCAGAACCATTGACAAGAAATACATTCTCTTACTTGTATGTGGTTATAGGTTGAATCTATATAGAAGACCTCTGTCCAAGGAAAAATTTATCAGTTCAGTCAACAAATAATTAAATGTGATTGGGAGTTTCATAGCTTCCATTCCACAATATTCCTAGAAATTTCAAAATAAATAAATAAATACCTGGATGAAAATATCTATGAGGCATATGAGGCCAACTCCAGGGTTGAAAACCTCTTTGAGGCAAATCAGGAGCAAAAAAAAGGGAAATAAAAAAATAATATAGATCCCTATGTGAAAACCTCCCTTGAGGCACCTAGGGTAGGCATGCAGGTTGAAAACCTCGTCTAGGGCAGCTTGTGTGTCTCAAGAAAAAGAAAAACAAAAAGAGAGGAAATGAAGAACAAGGAAGAATCTTATATCATGTCTGCTAACCTTTCTCTCGTTTTTCTGAACTATACAGAGTGGAGTATTTCATGGCTACAGGCCAAAACCTATAAGCTATCATCCATCCCTCCATGCATACACCTCATATCCATCCTCTTCATTCATATGACCATCTCTCTCCACCATCCCATCATCAAGAAATTCAAATTTCACCTCCTCTTTGTGATGCTACAGGAAGAACTTGTATTGCTATAGGAGGTCCTGTAATGCTATAGGAGGAGCCTATGGAGCTACAAGAGGGATATCCAAGAAGGAGAACATCTAAAAAGGCCATTATGACTCTGATAAATGATAAAAAGGGCCCTCCTATGTTTTTTCCATCACCCATCCACTTTATTTCACCAAAGATTTTCTCAAATTATCCACTTTGTCCTACCTTCAAAAAACACAAAAGCTACTATTTTCTATTTTTATAGTGTCTAAACTACTCCTTCATGAATTCAACCCTGTCCTCATGTCTTTTCATCATCTCCCTCATCTCCCTCATGCAAAATGAAGACTTCAAAGGGAGGATCAAAATACTGCTATAGGAAGAAACTCCTCTTGTAGAAGCTTGTGCGATCACAACATAAATCGATGATATCATTTTTTTTCTACTAGAATGGATTATGGAGCCTTGTTTGTGGCTATGAAGAGACACATCATCATCAGGGAGTCTTTACACTAGAAACAACAACCTGGACTTTAGAAGAAGCACCTGCACACACACAACAAAAGAAACAGTCAAGGTATCATCAAGAATGAAGACATGCACAAGAAACAAGTCAAAGAGTAAACTCATTTGATCATAATGATGTATGTTCCAGCCCCAGCATGCAAACCTCTGCAACATTTTGATCCATATGTAGGCTCAGGTATAGCAACCCTAACCTATTCCCTATGCATGAAATGATTAAAATGTGTTTTGAGTGAGAAAATGTGTTTAAATAGGTTGGAGGTGGCCAGTGAACTTTGCCACCCTTGACTAGTAAACTCAAGTGTGAGTTAAATCACCCATGCAACGTGGAAATGTAAATTCAAATTGAAGTGGTGTCCTCGAAGAGTGGGGTGATAATCATGAGGAGAGAGAAACAATTATAGTTAGTCGGGACAATGGTCCAAAATAGGAAACTCGTGTTATTTCCTAGTCACTAGAGCACTCCAATATTTTAACCAAATGACGATAATAAGTGTTGTATCGACTTCATTTGCACCATCACTCATTCTAAAAATAGGTAGAGGAAGGATTATCTAGTGCATCGATTAACTTAGAGTTCCACCGAGGAGTTTCGAACCCTATCTCAAGTGCTACAGGAGAAAGCTACAGGAAGACCTGCAATTTCTATAGGAGGGCCAAGAGGAGCTATATGAGGAGTTGGAAGTAGAAAAAGGAGTCACCGTAGCTCGATATTCCCTCAAACCCTTCATGCACACCCATAATTCTCTGAAAAGAAGTAAGTGACACCCTCCTTCCTTTGTTTCTACAACCAATTGCTTGAGAAGTCCATGGTAGTGTTTTTCTGGCAAGGGTGTACCAAAAGACACATCCTTAATAGTTGATTGTTCCCTTTAAAGGATCACAGACATAGTTGGTGCTGTTAGTGGACAAAATTAGATAAACACAACATTGTAAATATTGGAAAGAATGCATACATAAACATAAACTAAAACAAAAACAAAGAGCTATATACACAAACAATGCTCAATGGAGAAAAAAAGTAAAAAAAATAATGGAAAAATATCCCTTTATTGACTGCTGGTAGTAGAGGTTGAATACAATAGATGAATCTTAGACACTTGAAGGGAATTCTTTGAGCTATGGTGCTAAACAATCCTCCTTAAGGGGGGTTCTTTTCCTCAATCTCTTTGTAAGTTTCTCCTCTCTCTCAAAGAAGTATGAAGACTCTCCAATGGTGGTTTACTCTTTTCTCACTAAGATGACAGATTGCTTAGAAGAAATATGTCCAACATGCTAGTGCTCTTACTTTCTTTGGCTTCAAAAATGGAATTTTGGTTTTCTTTGATAACAATTTGGCCAACATAACAATGTCTCATATTTTGGTTCTCCCATGGCCTGTTTATATAGAATTTTTTGAATCCTTCTTCCCTTTATTGGTTCATGCATGATAACAACACATGAGTAGGACAAGATGATTCCATTGAGGGTTGTATATCTTTAGGGCGACTCGAATTCAAATGTCCTAGAATGAGATCTTGTCAAGGAATCGACTCCTGTCAAGGAATCGACTCTAAGTGTTTGGAGTGGCCCCAAATCACTGAGTCATTTGTTTCTTCGACTGTGCAGCTTTTGAAGAATATTCCGCACACGCATGGATATCGAAGAAATAGCTGTGACGCCCTCAATTTTTTATCTTTGCAAACTTTGGGCCTTAGGAGAAATTAATTTTTTAAAACTTCATGGTGTATTTAGCTGGAAAATATTCACTTGTGCATTTTGTTGGACGTCTTTTAGCGTCTTCTAGATTGTGAAAACATGTGTATGATTTTCTGGTGTTAATAGTTTCCCCCTGATGTATGAGGTTAGGAGAAAATGTATAGGTGAAATACATCACATTTTATGTTCTGATGGAGAATCTAATCAACTTTTCGAGAGAGAGGATAACTTTTGATGGATATGAGTAGGGAAACCCCTTGACTGAGTATAAATGATAACCATGCTCTGATGAAAACCTAAATAGTAAAAATGTCTATACGAGGCGAGCATGTCCCATGCTCATTATGATGACTAGTCTTGAATTATTAAAATTGGATAAGGAATGGTCCTGTCTAGTCAATGTTATGGTGGTTGATGTGCTAATGATGATAACTTCTGACGGACTCAAGGGCATTTTTTGGAAAAATAGGCTAAATTTGGTTCCTCCATGCATATCAAAGGTGAAACACTACTGAATGAGGTGCTGAGGTATGCATGGGACTTCGACTTTGGGTACCTCCCCCATATCTTGATGTGAGCATTGTTGAATGATGTTCTTAGTGATGTGGGGGTCTTTGTCTAAGTGAAAGAACTGCAACAATCATTAAGTATGGAACCACCTTCACATGAAAACTTGTGTTGGTGTCGAATGTCAAGGGGAATGATGACATTACTGGGCAATAGTGATTCCCATTGTTCCACCCAAGGATATCCCTTCAAGGGGAGGTTTCCAAGGTACTACCTCTATCCTAGAATACAAATGTTGAAGTTGATAGGAAAGGAGCGTTAACGACCCGACATGATGTGTCGAGGAATCAATATGACATGTAAACAAAATGTAATAGTGTGGGTCAGATAAGGCATGATAAAGACAACTAATGATATGAGTGGCTATGGACAAATGGCCTGAGGTCGAAGCTTTTGTGTAATTGGTAGCAGTCAAAACATGTTCACTAATAGGGATTTCCCTGGAGTCGATAGGATTTCCAGGGTGGGTGTGAGCCTGTTCTGACCAGTGTGAATATCGTAAATGATTGTGGGTGACATGCGGGCTCCAACCAAGGGTGACTAGAAACTTCTAACATGTAAAAGACATGGAAAATGTGGGTGGGAGTATTTTTCCTAAAAAATATTTGTACACTAGCCAAAATAATATGAAGGTGATTTGCGTGTATAGACACAGAGATGGCTGCCCCATAATAATGGTGACCTATATGGAGGTGTGGTATTTTTGCTGAGGTAGGGGGCCCCATTGGTTGGTCTCTATGTTGGGTTGGTGATGTGAATGAAGTGACGTAGATGGGCTATGCAATATGGGTGGATGATAGACCAAATATAGGACGTGGTGGTGCATCAGCCTTGATCTGCTATAAATTACCAGGGATGGCCCAAGAATTGGGGTGTATGGGATATGAGTGCAACAGAATGAGGCTGATCTCTAAGGTATGTAAGTGGAGTGATTCCCGGGCTTGAGTAGGTGGTCATGCCTCCTAATGGTGAATAGGTTATACAAACATGAAGCAATCCATGAGTGGGAGGGCATTATCAAATGACATGGATGTTTATCATATGAAAGGAAAAGTGGTGATAAACATGGTCGAGATGATGGACCCTATGGTGCATTTTGGAGAAATTATGTCAAGATATGAAAATATTAAGAGGAAGCCTATCATGCTAAGTGGTGAATGATACCTGCTCTGTTACTTGAATGTTGGGGTGTTGGTCGAAGCGGATTGTTTGTGATGTACTTGAAATATACATGGCCAATACCCCAAGTGAAAGAATATTTTTAAAATATATACATAATATGTGATTGAATGAATGATATGAGTTAAAGAAAGAGAGAATGCATACCTGAAATGAGTTTTTGAGCATGCAACGGGTCCAAAAAATGAGTTTTGGCAATTACTGGAATGAAGAGTTCCATGATGGAGATGGTGTGGTATTGATCCTTGTGTCTCTTCCGATTTTGTCAATGGAGGTCCCAAAATTTTGTAATGGGATCTAAACAATGGTGAAGAGGGCGATAGATAGGGCTAAAGGGGCCAAATATCACTTTATTTTGAGCTTGAGAGGTTAGATATAGCTTTGGTAGCATTTCTTGCCATTATGGTCAGCCAAAGTACCAGGGACGCGCGCGAGGAGAGACAAGTAAGGGTTTGTACCCTAATATTTTTAATTTTGGTAGTTTTAGGGTAGATAAGTGATATAGGGGTCCCTTATATGGCATTTTGAGGTTGGGTTTTATGGCCACGCGGGCAACTCTTGTGTAGTCTCACAGTTTCTGCGCAAAACCCTGAGTTTTGCGCGATGACATCACACAAAAAAGGCCCTCAGACACACGGTCCATGTGTCTGAGTTGGGATAAGCTGTGAAAATACCCTTTTGGGGTTGCCGTGACTTGGTCACCAGACCGCACGTGGTTTGCACATCTGTGTCAAACAGATACACACGGGTCATGCATTTGTGTTAAACACAGACACCTGGTCTTTGATGCTTTGGTCACCATGATGTATGGCATGATCGACGCATGTCCACATGTCTGTTTGAGAAACAGATGTGCATTACATGTGGTTATCAAGTGCATAAATGCAGGACTATCAAAAAAGTGGGGTTGTTCTCTTTTTTTTTATAGCTTATGGAGCTAAAGATTGATCCTTGATATCCTTGATGACATGATGATTTGGAGAGAGCAAGACTAGGTGAACCTACATGCGGAGGTTATAGGGGATCCAAAAACTAGCTAGTTGTTGGCTCAATGGGGTTTACTAAAGTTTCTTTAGAACCCCATACTGAGGTTGCAAGATAGGTTCCTGTTCTTTTTGATCTGATTCTAGAACAGATATTGACAGGTCATGGTAATCCGTAGGACTGATCTGCTGATAATGACCCATACCGATATCTACTTTGTGACTCGTTTGCTACCTCGTGGGGAGGCTTTTCCACATCCACTGCTAACTGGGCATGTGGATATCCATTGCTGAGTAGAGGGTGAGGGTGAGTCTCATTGCGGACCTAACCTTATGAGGAGGGTTGCATTAGGATTGCTACCATTTTGGATCTCGCTGAGTGGGATTCTCTAGTGATGATTATTAGATTGAAGGGGTCAGAATCCCCCCACAAAGTATCAGGGCCACATATAGTGGTCCTTTAGCAACTGCAGGCAGGCCACTTCTTTGATTGAGCTTAGTTTTTATACAAGGGCATGATGTCCCAGTTCACACAAGTGTAGTGTGGCACTCTTTAGAGATTTTTCTATGCGATTGCTATATACAACATCATGTATGAGAGCGTTGTGATGCTGCATAATTTTCTAGCAGTACCTATGAGACTTGCCAGGGACCCTTGTATGCAACAGTGACCACCTACGATGCCACGAGATGGTGGTGGTGTTGTGGGACGTTATTGGAATGCCACCATGGAGGATTAGTTTAACTCCAATCCTTAGTTGATTTTGGAGTTCCCTTACCATGGCATGGACTTCCGGGGAGATCCAAACATGGGGCTTCCTTGAGGTGATTCCTGGGGAACAGCAGGTATCAGATTTTTTGTTTTCCGCATTTTCATATATATTTTTACATGTGTAGGTATGGTTTTTATATATGATGATGTTGATACCATGTTTGTTTAATTGAATATGTGGGGTCACGGGGGTGACCACTGGCCTACTTGGTAGGCCATGATCCAATATGCATGGGTGTCATAGGGTCAGAACCCATGCCCTAGAGACCAAGGGATGTGAGGCCAGCTACTGGGCCTGAGTGGCTGGAGCAGCTGCACCGGTTAGAGACTGGTGGACCCTCTGGTGAGGGTAGAAGTGCAGCAGTGGGAATGGAAACAAAGTAGTGGCTTGAGCATGTTGAGGAAGCAAAGGTGCGATTGACAGCTGTAGAGGCCAAACTATAGAGTTACCGGGACACCTAGGGAAAAGCTAAGACTCTAACTAGAGGGTTTCCCATCGAGGGTTGGGTGGGGTTGGAGGAGGTCATTGTGGAGACAACAATGTCACTTGAGTGAGAAGATTGATCAGTTTTGCACTGTGTAGCTATGGCGGTGGTTACGACTCGTCCCATTTTGGCTCCTAGCATGGAGATTGGTCCATGGGAGCACTGGAGAGACTTGTGGGTCTAAATTTTTGATGATACTATGTATGCACCAAGACAAGCACCCATTATGAGTATGCTCCCCTATATTTTTGACTTATTTATCCTTGTCATGGGCAATTGGATTATATGGCTATTTTTGTATTCATATATATTTTTTGATATGTATATACGAAATGATTTTTTGGCAGCTCTTATGATGTGTCATATGCGTCTATAATTTTTGATGTATTTATGCATTTGTTTGAGATGGATATTATGCTCATTGTTTATGTATCTTGATGGTTATATATATGTGATACATGCTACTCTAGGATTTCATTATCTATGCGATCAGATGTATGATTTTGATCCCTTGGTATACGCATAGATGTGAAATGATTGAAATGTTGAGCTAACCTTTGTGCATGCAGATACTTCTAAAAAAGGCGTGAATCACGAAACTGAAAGGTCTTGTTCAATTGTGATACAACCAACAGAGAATTAAGGAATACTTGTAGGTGATAGATACCTAAGTGGCGGGTATTGTCCAAGAGACCTATGACAATGACATATTCAACTTGATTGTTGGTGGCTGACTCAATAAAAAGTTTGTTAGAAGACGAGGTGTATGGAAGATGAAGGAACCCTCAAGGGTCTTCTCAAGACGCTTGGTAGACTGTAATATTATCTACAACTATCATAAAGATACATGCATCTCCATATTCAAAAACTAACTATCAAAGTGAGACAGATTCATTACCTCGAGCCTCCGTGTGGAGTTTCTGGAGAGCGCAATGCAGCTAGGCAGAAGTCCCATAAGCTGGCTTCAGATCAAGTCCTGCACATAGAAAAGACAAGTGCAATCACAACATAAAACTTTGATAATCAATGCATGAATATACAAAAGACATCTAGTTGCACATAACTAAGCCACTCATGCTAAAAGACATTGAATAAACATATAAATGAATTATAGTACCAACATCATAGAGTGGAAAGTACAACTGCAGTTCTATATTAATGTTGAAAGAGTGATTACAACCATTAGTTGCATCAGCCTTCCCTTACCCCTCCAGCTCCTCTCTCTCTCTCCCTTCTTACCAACTTCTTATGCTTAAGTTTGAGATTCTGCTCGACAATCAAGTAAGCTATCCTTTCAAATGATCTGACCCCTTTCACAATAGCCCTAGCTATGATTATGTAGCATTTGAGGTTAGGGTTGCCAAGTTTCTCCATGAGTTTCTTTAGGTAAAAGCAATGATGTTGCCATTCTTTTGAGCTCTTTCCCATTTGCATACTCCATTAGGATTAGTAATCCACCAAATAGGTCAAACTTGGGTGTTTCCTTACTTTTTTGAGTTGATTTAGGAGATAATATCTGGATATTTCTTAGTCAATCCACTCCTTTTACCCTTAGATCCTCATTAGGTTTTATTAACGTTGTTCTCGAGGTAACAAGTAGAGTTACTTAGGTCACTAACGCACCCTTAGGCTTGCTAAGAAGCTTTATAAAGCAGGTTGCTAGTGTATAGACAACGTTAGCTTGGAAACAAGGCTTATGAACTTGGTCTTTGCTTCAGTCATCATGTCTTTTCCCTCTGAACTGATGAGGAGGTCATTTTCCTGTATAACAAATGCCCCCTAAAGTGTGAGATCAGAGGCTGTGATGATGGCTGAAACACTTTATACTTAACTGTTCTGTTCCTTCTTGAAAAAGAGAGAGAGAGGATCAGAGCTTTGGGTGGTACGGGAAACCTGATACAACACATATATATATAAAACAACTAAAATCATGTCCTGGTTCGGGCATTCCCACACTTAGTAGCTATGTTAGAGTGATTTTCTCATAAAATAGATATGATGATGCTAGCCGCTGATAAGCATAATGCAGAACCGGTGTTATAATAGGATCATTCTGATGATCTGTCTCCAAAAAATAATATACACAACTTGGCAGAGGAAACAAGGCTGAGTGATGCAAGCCTCTACCCAATGTCTTGATTTCTACTTCACCGAGCATCATAGATCAATACATGTGAATATATGTGTTGATGTCGAACATGCGCGCAATATTTTGATTACCAGTTAATAATGGAGACCATTAACAGATGCGAGGAAGGCCACCAATAATGGTGATGGTCTCCAAGATGCACAATACAATCTAGTGAGTGTGAAAAATGTTTTTGTTGTCGAACACCCATAGAATCCTTTAACCAGGAGCCAATAATGAGAACCCCTAATCAAACAAAAGGTGACTTGTGTTGAAAAGTGTGCAACAAGAAATGCTTGTTGAGATTGCAACAAGATGATGGAGCTTAGTGAAAAGAGTCGCCTTCACTAAGTGGGCCCGCAGGCTATTTTTGGCGCAAGTCTATTTTTAGACATATGGATCATGTCTATGGATTGCAGGTTGTTGTTTATGGATGATTGATCAAGTTGGGAAAAAAATAGATGGACTTCTATTTTTGATGAAAGTGTGAGTGATCAAAGTCAAAAATAGAAAAGTCAAATATTATTATCTCACAATAATATTTGGACTATAAACTTAATCTTATTCTCTTGGAGCACTTCAGGATGAGCTACGGATGTGGTACATGTAGATCCCAGAGGGAAATACGTGGTTACCTATGGGATGACTAATATTTGCATGCATGACTTCAGTTAGAACTCAATCAGTTGAGTTTGGTGGAGTTGATGGAGTTGTGTTCAGTTTAGCTCTGGTTGTATTTAGTCTAACTGGCAAATAGAGTAGAGATGAGTTGGGTGAATTAGTTATTAATTAATTCACAAGTTATTAACTCATAATACAACTAATGAATACATCAGTTAACTTAGTTGCATGTTAGTGCATGTTCAGTTCAGCAGGGACAGGTGTTAGAGAATCAGATTGCTATCAGTTGTGACTATAGTTGTGCACCAAATCTTGCACAATAAAGGGATTGAGTATGCCAATGAGTTTTCTCACGTATTTGCCCACATTATAGCTTGTGCTCACGTCCAAAAAAGTGTGAGTGACTATTTTGCAGGTGAAATACGAGTTTGGTGAGCCATTCTCATCAGTTCTTGAGCAGGTATTGAGCAGTGGAGGCAGGCAGGCAGTGGAATAGATTTGGAGATCAGATCTGAGCTGTATTGTGTGTAACAGGTGGAGATACTTGTGAGAAGTATTATGCTGTGTATTGTTACATGATTCAATCAATATAATATACAGATAGTGTGGGGTTTTTAGCGAGATGCTTTCCCCAGGATACATACTGTGTTTATGAGTTTGATTAATGCTTCTATGTGTGCCTGTGAATGTTTCTGCTTCTGTAAATTGATGATCAACGTAGAGGAGATTATGTATTATACATGTTCCGCTTATAATTGTATGATCAGGATAATCTCTGTGAATATGTGTCATATTATTCAAAATTTCTACATGGTATCAGAGCTGCTTGATTTGTAGAAGAGATTTTTACAGGATATCAAGTGAGGATTGATCATCAGATCTACTATTCAGGAAGTGTTTACATTCTATTTCTTCAGGCAGAGTCTGTAATCGGGCCAGGTAGCGTCTGGATTCATCCTTCTTTTGGAAGGTGAGATATCCGGTGAATGCCCATACAGTCGATCTCTGTACAAGAAATACTTTGTTCTCACGAATTCTAGATCGGAAGCGGTTGAGTTTTGTGCTGGTGGAATTCGAATTTAATTCCAAAGCAAGAGATAAAACTTAGAAACATTAAGTTTGAGAATGGAGACAGTATGCCCCAGTATCTCACGAAGTTCACCCAATGCCGGGATGAGCTGGGAAGTGTGGGGGTGACTGTCGAATGAGGATGGTGAGTCTAGCACTCCTTGACCTTCCTAAGAGTTGGCATAGGTACCAGGACTTGGTGAATGGAAGGGAGAAACTACCAAATTGGGAATGACTATGGTCGGATTTGATGCAGGAGGAGATTAGACGGTGCACCAGAGACAGTTCTTCATCCATGCAGGATGAGGAGAACTGTGCCTTAGCGAGTAAGGCGAAGAAGGGGAAGGGGAAGGTTTCTCTTTCTGAATCCAGTTCTTCCAATGATGGGAAGAAGGTTGAAAAGGCGAAGGTGAGATGCTTTCGTTGTCATGAGTTGGGTCATTATGCTACTAATTACCCAAATAAGAAGTCCAAGAAGGGATCCGGGGAAGGATCTGAAGGTGAGGCAGCCTCACTTGCTTCACAGTTTGAGTTGGACTTCACACTCTTCGCATGAATGGTTTCATCCATGGTGGGAAGCGGTTGGTTTCTTGACAGTGGAGCTTCTTTCCACATGACCGGTGACAAAAGTTTGTTCAGTACTTTGGAGGAGAAAGATCTCCAGATACTCATAGGGATGGGTAATGATGAGAAGTATAGGGTCTCAGGTGTAGGCACGGTTATTTTTCAGAGGGAGCATGGAGCTCGCCTTACCTTGACCGATGTCAAGTATGTACCAGGACTGAAGAGAAACTTGGTGTCGATCGCAATATTGGAAGACAGAGGCTATGATGTGGTCTTTAGTAAGGGAAAGGTTTTCCTTAGACACATCATCACTAGACATGTGAAGCAGATTGGTTCACGGGTCAAGAACCTGTATGCTCTTGAGGTTCAAGATGCATGCAAAGCCTTGAGCAGTGAGGCAACTGATGGAGACTTGGTGGTTGAGAGGGATCCTATATTACCTCTCAACATGCAGAGCCAGAAGAAGTCTCAGACGATTGTGGAGGAGCCACGATTGGTGCAGCAGCTTCAGGAGATTGTGGAGGAGCCACAATAGGGGAAGCTAAGAAGAGATCGAGTAGAGACATCTACTCATCCAGAGACCTCCAGTAGGGGGAAACTTCAAGCCAGGTGGGCTGAGGGATAGCATGCAGCCATACCTCCAGGTAGGAGGTGGGGTGATGTGGATTGATCATCCCAAGAAGGAGGGGCAGGATCCTTGAGGTACCCAACCTCTTGGATGAGACCTTGCTACGGAAGCCCCGATGTGTAGTAGCAGGAACTGACTGATTGGGTAGATACGGGTGCGGATGGAGTGGCAGAGAGAGCGACAGTGCAGGGAATCCCAGGACAACGCATAGCTAGCAGGCTGTAGCAATGTGAGAGGCACAAGTGTTTTGCACAGTGCTAGGTGGCACAGAGAGGTGTGCAATGGTGCGAGATGCATGGAGATGTTGCAGTAGCGCAGATGTCAGAGAGGGAGCACTTGTCAGCAGCAGGTAGAGCTTCAGCATCAGAGGGTGTTTCTATCCCAACGGGGAGGTCAGTTGGGAGGTGCAGTGCGGATGCAATGCTGGGAGATAGAACCAGCAGCAGCACGGATGCAGTCAGAGATCAAAGTGAAAGAGGCTAGAGCAGTCAGATACTGAAGAGCACAGAGATGCAGAGTTTCAGTCGACAGAGGCAATAACAGTCAGAGACTTTGATGACAAAGCAAGTGGACCGGCTAGATGTGTTGCATGGAGAACATTCCAGAGTTACAGGATCGGGTTTGAGAGGAAGCCTTTCTTGTTGAGAGGGAGTGTTGAAAAGTGCGCAACAAGAAATGCTTGTTGAGATTGCAACAAGATGATGGAGCTTAGTGAAAAGAGTCGCCTTCACTAAGTGGGCCCGCAGGCTATTTTTGGCGCAAGTCTATTTTTAGACTATGTCTATTTTTAGACATATGGATCATGTCTATGGATTGTAGGTTGCTGTTTATGGATGATTGATCAAGTTGGGAAAAAAATAGATGGACTTCTATTTTTGATGAAAGTGTGAGTGATCAAAGTCAAAAATAGAAAAGTCAAATATTATTATCTCACAATAATATTTGGACTATAAACTTAATCTTATTCTCTTGGAGCACTTCAGGATGAGCTACGGATGTGGTATATGCAGATCCCAGAGGGAAATACGTGGTTACCTATGGGATGACTAATATTTGCATGCATGACTTCAGTTAGAACTCAATCAGTTGAGTTTGGTGGAGTTGATGGAGTTGTGTTCAGTTTAGCTTTGTTAAACTGGTTGTATTTAGTCTAACTAGCAAATAGAGTAGAGATGAGTTGGGTGAATTAGTTATTAATTAATTCACAAGTTATTAACTCATAATACAACTAATGAATACATTAGTTAACTTAGTTTCATGTCAGTGCATGTTCAGTTCAGCAGGGACAGGTGTTAGAGAATCAGATTGCTATCAGTTGTGACTATAGTTGTGCACCAGATCTTGCACAATAAAGGGATTGAGTATGCCAATGAGTTTGCACACGTATTTTCCCACATTATAGCTTGTGCTCACGTCCAAAAAAGTGTGAGTGACTATTTTGCAGGTGAAATACGAGTTTGGTGAGCCATTCTCATCAGTTCTTGAGCAGGTATTGAGCAGTGGAGGCAGGCAAGCAGTGGAATAGATTTGGAGATCAGATCTGAGCTGTATTGTGTGTAACAGGTGGAGATACTTGTGAGAAGTATTATGCTGTGTATTGTTACATGATTCAATCAATATAATATACAGATAGTGTGGGGTTTTTAGCGAGATGCTTTCCCCGGGATACATACTGTGTTTATGAGTTTGATTGATGCTTCTATGTGTGCCTGTGAATGTTTCTGCTTCTGTAAATTGATGATCAACGTAGAGGAGATTATGTATTATACATGTTCCGCTTATAATTGTATGATTAGGATAATCTCTGTGAATATGTGTCATATTATTCAAAATTTCTACAACTTGCCACTGATGTCTGCAAGTACCAAGGCATTGAAGTGTTTCTGGGTCTTTTTCCTAGATAGAGTGTTCAAGTTGATAGGAAGAGACCTGTGAAAAGGTAGGCAATAATGTGTCCTACATCAATCGACATGAAACGGGACAAGAATGATTTGTTGTTTGAGGAATCCTTTTGAACATTGGGTCAAAACGATAGAGGGCATGATGAAAGAATATGCTTGATGGGTTGATGGAGGAAATAGAAGAAAAAAGGTTTTCCCTTTAACAATAGAAGGCATGACAACGGTTTAAACCATGCAGCACTAGACTCATGAACACAAAAGAGTGTTAGGATACATAGATGCAAGAAAATTGGGGTATATAGGCTAAACCCATAGGTTGGTAAGATTCATATTGAGAGGTTGACACAAGGAAGGTTTATCTGAGGGAGTGCCATGTTCAAGGGAATGATTGTTGCCAAAAAACTCTTTCAAATACTGAACGCAGTTGTATTGTCCACTTTCCCCATCTGATTAGTTTAGTGAGTCTAGATGGGTAAACTCATCGATCTTTTCACATTTTAAGAGTCTAAAATGGACCGCAAAAAGAGTGACTCTATGCCCTATCTGATTAGTTTAGTGAGGCCAGACAGGCAAACTCATCGATATTTTCATGTTTTAAGAGTCTGAAAAGGATTATAAAAAGAGTGACTACACTTCACATCTATGTAATTTAATGAGTCCAGATGAGATAACTCGGTGGTCTTTTCATATTTAGAGAGTCTGAAAAGATCATAAAGAATGACTCCATCGTGGTCCCTTTATCATAGTTATTAACCGGGTGCGACAAAGGTTTAATAGTATACTCGGATCAGTTACTTTTCCATGAGTTAATCTATAGAGTCTGGATAAAGAGAAACCTATGCTCAATAGATGTTGACCTCATTTTGTTATGAGTACGAGGAGACTGACTAAACTCGATATTCGTCGTGAATTTTTAATGAGTCACGTGACGACAAACTCAATAACTTCATCAAATTTTAATGAGTCAAATGAAGAAAACTCAAAGTATCTTTTTTCAGTTTAGTGAGCAAGGAAAAAGAGGTAAAAGAACTGCTCATTCCTTCTTTGTAGATTTAACGAGCCCGAAGAAGGGAAAAAATCAGGGATTTTTCGATTTAAGAGCGAGAAATGGTCCCAAAATAGCAAGTGCTCATTTTGTTGCCGTAGATTTTTAAGGAGCCTAGTGACAAAAACTCAAGAATTTTCAGTTTAACGAGTGATAAAAGTACCTAAAAGAATGCTCGGATCATATTTATAAGTTTTTAACGAGCCTAAAGAAAAATCTTGGGATTTTTTTAGTTTTATGAGCGAGAAAAAAGCACCTAAAAAGAATTCTCAAGTGATATTTTTTAGTTTAATGAGCTAGAAAAAGAGCGAAAAAGAGTTGCTCAGATCTTCGTTGTAGATGTTTAATGAGCCCAACGATAAAAAACTCAAGGATTTTTCGATTTAAGAGTGAGAAAATATCCCATAAAAGAAAGCGCTCATATCTTCTTTGTAGTAGTTTAACGAGCCCAAAGAAGGAGACTCGAGGTTTTTCGGATTAACAAGCAAGAAAAATACCATAAAAAGAATGCTCGATCTTCTTCGTGGTAGTTTAACGAGCCCGAAGAAGGAGACTTGAGGTTTTTTCGGATTAACAAGCAAGAAAAATACCATAAAAAGAATGCTCGATACTTCTTGATCTCATGCTTGACAATAGAAGGGTCTATGCCATGCATTTCCTCATAAGACCAAGGGAAAACATCGTGGAAATCCTTAAAAGGGTAGGTGAAGCTTGCAATTTCCTCAGGATTGCATTCGGCTCCAATCTGTATGTTTTCCACGATGCTTGTCATGACAGAAATATCAATGAGAAATGTCTTTGAAATATTTCCCATGTTTCCTTCCGAGTCCAAAGTTTGGATAGTCGTATAAGGTGAGGAAACGATTTGAGGTGTGTTAAATGACAAGATTTGAAGAGGCATCATATCCAAATCAGATATCAAAACATAATGGTGCGAGTCCTCCCAAGGTTGCTATTCTAAACTCATGATCTCTTTAATAGCTTTGTCTGTAGGTAGGACTTGATTGAGGGGATCGAAAGAAGGAGCCATTATGGGGGGGGCAGTGGTACCGTTGGCTATGACCAAAGTGACCAGAGACTCAGATGCAGATTGAATGGCGTGTAGGCCAATTCAGCTGGTGACAATGACATTTGCTCTCCATAAGTGTCAATGTCTGAAGGGGCTAGTAGGATCCAAGGATCAGTTTGTTCGTGAGGAATGGATGAAACCATATTGACCATCTGTGGAACTGCTAGTAGCAGAAGAGGGAAACAACCCATCAGGGAAGAGGCCTTCAGTAGACCAGTACCAATACTGACGTAAGAGTTAGGTACACCAGCCACTAAGGGTACAAAGCCGCTTGGTAATGGGGAATAATCAAGGGTGATAAAGGATAGCTGGTCCACTGTGACTACCTTTCCATCCAATGGAAATAGGATGATGTGAAAGATAGTAGACACAATGGCAGTCATGGCGTAAGTCCAACTGTGACCCAACAAGAGATTATAGTCGAGATTTTTATCTACGACTTCAATGTCCACCATTACCATTTTCCCATACAAGGTGATGAGGTAGCTAGCTATGTAACCTTTTGGGATGAAAGTGTGGCCATCAAAAGATTTAAAGGAATTTGATGGTGGGGATAGGGTTGGAGAACCCAAAGCAAGCCAACATGAAGCCGACATTACGCAGGTAGAAGCACCTTCATCAATGATAGTTCTATGAATACCTTTACCTTTCGAAAAGATTTGCACCTGAAATGAAAGCTGGTGAGAAAGGGGAGGTTTACACTTTTCCATGCCGAAAATTGCAAACATGGAATCTCATCAGTTGATACCACCAATGATCGAAAGTAGAGGTTTCCTTTGTGTTGGACATGTCTGTAATACTTTGAGCGCCGACATAGCTGACGGTGCTTGCGCCAAGTCTTCTACAATGCTCTAGTTTTGTGTGGCACGTGCAAATGTATCATGCTTTGTGTGTTGAAGTCCCCCTTTAGGCGGTGAATCACAAGATTAGCAACTGGCCTTTCGATATGAAGATTGTTAGGTGGCGGTGTGTTTTGACTTGAGGAGGGTTCCTCTACATGAGAGACATGAGATCCATAATATTTGGCTCTGGTTTGTAGATCTACCATTCAAAGGTGTAAATGGTAGAGGGTCCTTCACTAGCTGAAGGATGTTGCAAACCACCATTGCCCCCTTTCGGGGGTTGGGGTTGGTTTGCAATAAGGTGTTGCTACTACTGAGCAGGGAAATGATTATTTAAGACAGTGGGGGTCCTGCAAGTATCCTTTTTAGCAATGAAATATGTGCACTCCTGAAGCCACGGGAATTGATAGGTCATGTGGTCTTCAGCACAGATTTTGCAAGGGAATCTGGTGGGTTTATCCTTACCATCATCAGAGGGTGCAATCGCCTTCTGCTTGGGGTTAGACTGCTTTGTTAACTGCTCTTCAGAAGGAGCGGTCTTTTTCTTATTCTTCTTGTTCTTACCACTGGGTTTTTGTTTAGACTGCACAGAGTTGATCACGGTGGTAGGAAGAGAAGTCAATTTGGTAGAGGGGTCCACTGACATCTGGGCAATGTGACCGCTGAGTTGTTTTACAGCAGCCCTGAAGTTTTCACCGATAATCCCATCGGCATGCGCTTCGGGTTGCTGAGTAGCAGGAGAATTGGAGTTCCGAGGGGCATTAGGAATTACATCGTATAGAGTGCTAGACTGCGAATATATCAGATCTAAGTGCTGGGCACAATGTATGGATTGGTCTTCTATGACCACACCACCTAAGGCGACATCCTTAGCAATTTGGGGGAGTAGAGACTTGCAGAACCAATCCACTAAGAGATAGTCTAGGAGGGGAGCTTTGACCAACATCTGCCTACATCTCCATTCATGTATATGATCGGAGATGTGTGTGGCGGTATCTTGACGTAATGAAGTGACGAGTTTCATCTTAGTTTCATAGCAGATGGGTAGCTAGAAGTGCTTTAAGAATTCCATCACTAGAGTGTCAAAGGTATTGACTGACGCGCATGGTAACTCAATGTACCACTTGGCTATGTTTCCAGAAAGGGTGTGGGGAAAAAGACGTAACCAGATACTATCATCCACCATGGAGTTAGAAACAGTCCATAGATGATAGGTGGTAATGTGTGTACCTGGATCCTCCCCTTGTTTCCCTTCGAACTTAGGGATGTCTGTCGGTGTTTTATGCGGGATTGGTGGCCAGAGTAAGTTATGATAGATGGGGTCATTTTTAAGTTTGTACAAGTCAGGGATATCAAGCATTGCCAAGAAAGGCAGAGAGTGTGATGCCCCCGAATTGAACCAAGGTGATGACATATGACTTGAGGATCCTTGCGGTCCTAAAAACATGTTGTTCCCAATATTATACACAGGTTGCATGGTATAGTAGGTGCCTTGGGGTATGGTATTGTAATGTGGATTTCCATAGGGATTGTTAGGTTGGGGGATAGAAGTGCCCCCAGGATAAGCAGTGCCCCCTTGACTCATTTGAGGTTGTGAGTAGGGTGCCCCCATGGATTGATTCGGACCTCCTTGAGGATTTCCACTCACCACAGAACTAACCATAAGTCCTTGACTAGCATAAGGAGTGTTCATGTCAATCAGTGACTAACCATGCATGCCTGAAAATGGAGGGGGAACTATTATGCTCCTGGCTGGTATATGCATATTGGGAGTGCCCCCAGATACTTGAATCTAGGGGTTAGAACTATACAATGGATGCCAACCATATTGTTGGTTGAAGGGACCCACACTAACTGTGCTATATTGAGTGTTATAAGGAGTGCTATATGTAGCACTTGTCAAAGGTACAGGGTTTGACACTAAAGGGGTGAAACCCAGAATTGACTAGGTTCCACTCATGGAGGGTGTCATGATAGGGTTTGAACCTAGGAAAAATGGGATAGCAGGGTTCACCATCAAAGGTGTGGTATTGACTGTCTACTGGGGAAGTGGTGGGGGACCAAAAGTGTCCAAAAAATCCCACTACCCATTAGTCTTCAACGAGATGGGTGGAAGTGTTCCAACTGAAGATAAAGGAGGTACAGATGTAACGAAAACCAAGAGTGGGCCCAACGAATTCGTGATTAGAGGATTGTATGGAGGAAGTAATCCTTCAATAAAGAAATCCTTTGGTAAGCTTGAACCATTGGATGTCCAAACTGATTCTGTGTGAGATCTCGGAGACTGATTTCCTGAAGACAGGGAATCCGGTTCATTGGAGCTCGACGGATCCTCCACAGTGAGTGGGGGAAGTCCTAATAATTGTCTAGATTGACGATGAGGGCCAGATGTAGCCACGATGGCCGATAATTTTTATCAGTAAATTTTACAGTGATTTTTATTAAAGTCTCAATGATAACACTTTGTTGGGCATGGAATCGCCCCCCCAAGGCATGTTTCAGGGCTCAAAGCCCAAGTTTTGACCCAATCTTGTTGTAAAGCTCTGCGAATTGTGGGCGCAGAGCGCAAAAAGTATGATAGAGTCACAGGGTTGTCTGCCCTAGTTTTGTAATGTAATGTCAACTGGATAGACATACCCATGGTCTGTGGACCATGGAATTGTATAAAAGAGTGAGGCTCTAAGTGTAAAAGAGAGGAGAAAAAGTGGAGAAATAGGAAGAGAGTCTAAGGGAGTGAAGTGTGTCTTTGGGTCGTAGAGTAGGAGAAGGCTCTGCAGCTGAGTGCGCAAAGCCCTAGTAGTCCATAGCTGAGTGCGCAGGGAAGAGTCAAGTCGGTAACCAAGGAAGAAATTAATTAAGAGAAGTTTGTTATCATTTTGTGTATCTGTTCTTGGGTTAATGCATGTTTGATATAATTCGCAAATATACCGCTTATTTATTGTGCGCACTTGTCTGAATAGTTTATATTGTTAAGTATAACTTAAAACACGCAAGTAGGCTAAAATAATCAACTAACATTGAAATACCAGTAAGGTCTTGGGTAAGAATGTATAAGCATAGCATTCGAGCCTCAGGTAGGGCTGCACGAAGACAGTATATTGGGTCGCGAGGTCTGAGAAAGTGTACGAAGTGACCTGTGCACAAGGTCAAACCACGGACCACTTGAACTCATCAGACATCTCCAGGGTGCGGAAACCTAGTTCTAGCACCCTCCCATACTATTTCAAGTGAGACCTCAGTTTGTGCTTCACGGACTATTGCTGAAAGGGCTAGTAGTACCAGGATTTGTTTGGCTAACTTAACTCTAAACTTGGGTTAGGCCCCAATAAGCCAACAAATGGTTCCGTTTCCGGGACCGAGATCTGCATAAGAGATGTTTGATGTTGTATCATTGGAATCCGACAAAGAAAGGAATTGAAGAGTGGTTGGACAGAAAGATTCATGAGTTCGTGACGTAGGAAAATAGGAATCCATGGTTATCAAAGGAAGAGTGGTTAGATTTCTACTTATATACGGAAATCCATGAAATTTTCTTTGCATACTTCTCCTTTGAGTTGTACGACTGGATTTCAAAGCTAGAAGATAGTCAAGGAAGGTGTAGGCTCGATGAACCTATTGTGTGGGCTCCAGAGTTGGTGCACAGAATGGAAGCATCAGAAGATAAGATTGTGCACGTTGTGGACTATTGGCTCAATTGAATTATAGGAGGTTTTATCGCTGAGTTTGTGGTAGATACTTCAGTCAGCTATAGCAAGGAGGAACGACACTTCCTCAAAGGACCGCGAGGTAAGTACGTTAAATATTTGAAGACTTGGATTAAGATGCTACTATGTGAAAAGCGGGTTATGCGAATAAATTGATGTTTGGGGCTACGCGGAGTAGGAGGATCTACATAAACGAAGGTAGCATAGAAATAGAGTCTATCCCCTTGATTTCACCTCCATGGGAAAGCGAGGAAGAGCTCGCGAAGGTTTCACCAAGAAGTGCAATTAGTCTGATAAAGTAGTGAATTCCGCGCATACCACCCCCACCTACACCACCACCAATTTCACCATCCTCACCCCCGTCTTCGCCCAAACCACCTTCGCCACCACCACATTTCAATATGGCGAGCATGATAAAATTGTTGGTGTTCAAAGGAGTAGGGAACGAAGATTCGAACCAGTTTTGGCTCATGGTAAACGTTGTATGGGAAGCATAGGGAGTCACAGATGACAATATAAAGAAAGAAACACTGGTCAGCACTTTGCAGGATCAGGCATTGATGTGGTACATTAAGCATTCCAATGACAACCCAAACATAGGGATCGCGGATATCCAAGCTATGCTAAACAGGGAATTTAGCAGGCCAAAATCAGAGACACAGTGGATTATTGGATTTAAGGAAATCACGATGCTTCCAGGAGAGACCCCCTGGGAGCTATATCAGATATTGAAGTGTATGATTTGTGAATCCAACATGACCTTGACGGATGGACAACACCGCGCATGGTTTGTAGCATCGCTAACACGGCTTCTAAGGAAGCTGTTGTCACAACAGAAGCTATCCACTTAGGCCGAGGCTTTGGATATCGTAATGAGACTACATGAAACCCTGATACAAGATCCTAGCTTGGGAGTCCAATAGATCCATGCACAGTTGAAAAAATTGTGCCTTGAGATGCAGAGTTTGAAACAAGACAAGACGACTCGCATAGAAGCGCGCGAGGAGGTATGGTGCATAAAGTGCAAGGGCCAGGGACATGACAAGGACCATTGTCCAGTATTCGTGAACTACCTTGCGGAAGGAGGACCAATGCTATTGATACCAGAGGCACAAGTAGGACCGAGCACGACACCTGCATTATGGTGTGTGATTTGTCAGATAGGAGGGAAGCATGCTACAGATAACTACCATCTATTACATAAGTATACGCAAAAATCCCAGCAACTGTTCTGTAATTTTTGTAGGTCAGTAGGCCACGATGAGCATACCTATAGAAGTTATGAACTGATGATGGATCATACTCCTACCTACAGAGTTCAGATTGAAACATGGGCCCTCGATCAAAATGCAGGGATGGCGCGCACTAGATTTCATGGGCGCGGATGAGGTCGAGGTGGAATGGGATTAGGAAGGGGTCGCGAATAGCTGATCTGTTACAGTTGTGGAGGGCCAGGGCATTATGCTTGCGATTGTACAAATATGATGAGACCATCATGCTTATATTGTACCCAGTTTGATCATGAGACAGAGCATTGTCCCACACTGATAGTGAGGTTGCACGATAAAGGAGCACTCCAACCTCCCCCGAATCAAAACCTGCAAATTATGAGGTCTGAGCCACGTGAGGAAGACCCGAATGTAAATATCGTGCTCTGAAGTGGTATCATGACAAGAGATGACAAAGGCAAGCAACCCGAAGAGAGTTCCTGGGTTCGCAAGCCTCCAACAAAGGAACCAGAATTTGATTTGGAGCGCGCTAAAGAGACATTCATGAAAGCTAAGAAGAGCTTCGTGGAGGCCTCCACTTCAGGTAGTAAAGACAAAATGGAACTAGAAATGGACCCGTCAATGCTCACTACATTTTTGGAGACATGCATGAAGCTGCCACGCGACAGCAAAGTGGTGAAGGGACTGCAAGAACTCATCACTAGATGTGCTGGACCAGGAGAACCACCCGTAGTCCAGAAGCTTGGGAAGCACACAACGTGAATGGGAAGGGAGATGAGATTGACCACACAGATCGGGGAATATGAAATGGATCAAGTGGTTTTGGATCTAGGGTCAGACGCGAATGTCCTACCAAAGCAGACATGGGAGTGCATGGGCAGGCCCGCGTTGTAATGGTCTCCTATTCAATTGTGAATGGCGAACCAAAAAAATATCCTACCCATGGGAAGATTGTAGGGAATAATGGTGGATATCGAAGGTGCAAACGCACTTGCAGATTTTGAAGTGATAGAGATTGTTGATGACAACAATCCCTACCCTGTGCTACTAGGAATAGATTGGGCCACTGACATGAATGGAGTGATAGATCTAAAGAAGCGGAAGATGATTTTTGAGAAAACGTCACTGCGCGTAATGGTACTTTTAGACCCTACGGAAGGATCTTGCTACACAGAGCTAGTGCGCGACTATGAGAGCGATGACGATCTAGATTGTATCTACAAGATAACCACATGGGAGTAGGACTGGGTGAATTCAATAGCGGATGGCAGGATTTCGTGGGAGTGCGAAAGATCCTGCACCTTAGATTCAGATGAGGAGATAGAAAAATGGTAGAACCGGCTACACAAGGTAACCACACTCAACTGTAACATGATGACAAGGTCGCTGCACTGCGTGGCAATAGAGGTAAGAGATCTGCCTATGTATGATGGGTTGACTGAGGTGGATGATTTCCTGAACAAATTTGAAAAAGAAGTGCCAGAATAATAGTGGTTCGATGCTCTGAAATGGGCACTGCACGTTATGCCTGTAAGATGGTGGGGTACGCATCAAAGAAGTTTTGAGGACTGGTGCGAATGCAGAAGGATGATGCTCATGCAGTTTGGAAAGCCTCATGTGCGGATGAAATCCGGGTGTGATGGATGAAACAACCCACGTGCCCACATTTCCAAATGGGCACAGGCGTATGGTGCACAACCTGCATGAACACACACCGTCCTTGCGATAGGAAACACGATTGACAAACAAGAGCGGGCAAGACGATGGTGTGAGTGATGACCAGGAAGTATGATAAGACCAAGCACGTTGGAGATTATTCACGTGGAAGCCTTTGACAAAGTATGTGAAGTATTGAACATGGTCCACCATGTGAAATACCTTGAATGGGACCAGTACATACCAGCAGTTCTATGGGTTTATAGGACCATGCGCAAAACCATGACCACGCAGGCACTTTCGAAGCTAAAATATGAAGCAGACGCTGCAATCCCTATGGAGCATGCGAAGCCTAGTCCGTGCACAGTAACACCTGTGGATACGATGGTTCGTGAAGCCCAGAAAGGAGGGATCACATAGCCGCAAGGAACAGAATGCATGGGACTTGAGGAAGAAATCCAATAGGGAAACCTTAGACTCCATGAACTTGAAAAAGAAAGGGTACGGTTAAGGAAGAAAAGCACTTTGATGGACGCGGAAGTCAAGAAGATGGAGGACGAAATAACGAAATATTTTCTTGGCAAAAGATAAGAATGGTAAGGCAGGAGGCGTGTGATCACGATGACAGGGCTAGGGCCTATTGCCATGAATTGATCAGTCTGATGCCTTGGCTTGGACCACATATTGCTGAGCATAGTGACCAGGGTAGCGCATTGCAAATGGTGAAGTGCATGATACCGATCGTAACAATACAAGGGGATTCCACAGGAACCATGATGGAAGATAGGATGGAAATCTACATGGGTGGTGCGACCACCTGACTAGCCAAGGGAAGGACAGTCTTAGCGCTTGTTGGCTTGTTGGGGCCTGACCTAGGTTTAGAGGTGATTTAGCCCAACAAATCCTGGTACTACTGGCCCTTTCGACAATAGTCCGCAGAGCGCGGACTGAGGCCTCACCCGAAGTAGTATGGGAGGGTGCTAGAACTAGGTTTCTGCACCCTAGAGATGTCTGATGAGTTCGAGTGGTCCGCGGTTCGACTTGGTGTGAGCTTTACTATGTGCACTTTCCTATACTTCGTAGCCTTTTATGCTGCCTTCACGCAGCCCTACTCAGGGGCCGAACATTATTATTACCCAAGTTCTTACTAGTAATCCAATATTAGTTGATTAACTTAGCTTAATTTTATGCTTTTAGTTATACTTAATAATATTCACAATTCATACAAGTGAACACAGTAAATAAACAGTATAACTGCAATTCATATCCAACAGATAATAACCCAAGAACAAATACACGGAATTAAGATGAAACTTCTCTTTATTATTCTCTTCCTTTGGTTACAGACTTGACTCTGCCCTACGCGCTCAGTTGCAGGGGTCTGCGCACTCAGCTGTGGACTCTACTAGGCCTCTGTGCACTTAGCGACAGAGCCTTTTCCTACTCTACGACACACTTAGACTTCCGCTCTTATCTTCTACTTCGCTATCTATCTGATTCCATTCCTTTCTATTTGATTCAATTTGATGTCTCTTTACAACTTAGAGCCTCACTCTATTTATACAATCCCATGGTTCGTGGACCATGGGTAGGCCGAATTTACATTCAAAACTAGGGTGGACAGCCCTGTGACTCTAACATACATTTTGCGCTGCAATTCGCGGAGCTTTACAACAATATCAACTCAAAACTTGGGATTTGAGCCCAAATACCTTCCTTGGGGGGATTCCATGCCCAACAGGTTCCCAACACAAACATCGTGACTCACCCTTGAGTCACTTTGTTGGCGTGGTGATCTTGGTGTGGAGTCCCTCCAACTGTTTATCTTTCTTGGGCCTCGGTGTTCGCGGTGATTTGGGGATTTCTGCCACAACCCTGGAGACTTCGGGAACGTCCTCCACCATTGGGGTCTGTGTGGTCTTGCCGAAGGTTACCTCTTCATTTACCATACCATCCTTAGTGGCTGTCATCATATCTAGGCTGTAGTCTGCCACTCGCGAATTCAGGGGCTCAACTATCGTTGGGCTCTCACTACTCACTACTCTGCTCAAGTGCTCAATTCTCAAATGACTGGGGCTCAACTATCGTTGGGCTCTCACTACTCACTACTCTGCTCAAGTGCTCAATTCTCAAATGACTAAGTTTTGTTCACTGGCCAGCCTTCTGCATTTTATAGCATCTTTTGAATTCAAATTTGACCATTCCCCCAATTTCGGGCCATTAATGCTTTCTTGGTGGAAGATTTTCCCAAATCTTGCCCATAACTTGCATCTTAAATGCCTGCCGCCCGTCTATTTGGCCTCAAGTTGCACATCCAATCATGAATAGTGACTCCAAAGGTCACTTTCTTTCCAACCCATGTGGAAGTGTAGTCCTTTGTGTGTGGTCACGAACCTTGTGATGCTCTGCTTCTGTGCGTAGCTCCAATATCGCGCACCTCTCGGGCAAAATAGTTTATAGTCCTGCACTCCATTCCAACTGCCTAGAGTGCTAAGACTGTCCTTCCTCCGGTTAGTCAGGTGGTTGCACCACTTGTGCAGGGCTCCATCCTGTCCCTTTTCATGGTTCGCGGAAGCATCCTACCTTCTATTATCATAATTAGCACCACGCACTTCACCATTTGCAATGTGCTGCCCTGGTCACTATGCTTGGTGATATGCGGTCCGAGCCAAGGCATTAGACTAACTAGTTCATGACAATAGTCCTCCAATTTGTTAGTATGATCATATTCACCTTGCCTTACCATCCTTAGTTTTTCGACAAGAAATGCTTCCTTTATTCTGTCTTCCAGCTTCTTGACCTCCACGTCCATCAAAGCACTTTTCTCCCTTAGCCGTACCCGATCTTTTTCAAGTTTGCGGAGTCTAAAGTTTCCCCGTCAGATTTCTTCCTCAAGTCCTATATGTTCTGTTTCTCATAGTTGTGTGATTTGTTCATTCCGAGCTTCATGGACCGTCGTATATATGGGTGCTATTACGCACAGACTCGGCTTTGCATGCTCCACAGGGATTACAACCTCTGCTTTATACTTCTACTTCGGAAGTGCTTGTGTGGTCAGGGTTTTGCACATGGTCCTATAAGCCCATAGAACCGCTGGCACGTGTAGGTCCCAGTCAGTGCATCTCACATGGTGGACCTCGTTCAGCACTTCGCAAACCTTGTCAAAGGCTTCCTCGCGGGTAATTTTTGGCGTGATTCATCTTATAATACTTCATCATTCACGCACTTGTCTTTCCCGCTCCTGTTTATCGGTCTTGTTTCCTACTGCAAGGACAGTGTGTGTTCGTGCAAGCTACGTATCATACACCTGTAGCGTGAGCCTTCCGCAGGGTCTAGAGGTACCAATACGCATAGTGACTTTTTCTCAAAAATCATCTTGCACTTCTTTAGATTTATCACTTCATTCATATCAGTGGCCCAATATATTCCCAGTAGTGTGGGATAGGGATTGCTGTCATAAAAAATCTCTATCACTTCGAAATCTGCAAGCATTCTTGCATCTTCAATATCCACCGTTACTCCTTGCAATCTTCCCATGGGTAGGATCTTTTGTTGGTTCACCATTCGCAATTGAATAGGGGACCACTGCAACGCGGGCTTGCCCATGCGCTCCCATGTTTGCTTTGGCAGAATGTTCACATCAGATCCTAAATCCAAAATCACTTGATTCATTTCATATTCCCCAATTTGTGCAGTCAATCTCATCTCCCTTCCTGTTCGCGTTGTGTGCTTCCTGAGCTTCCAGACTACACGGGGTTCCCCTGATCCTGCACACCTAGTGATGAGTTCTTGTAGTCCCTTCACAACCTTGTTGTCACGTAGTAGTTTCATGCATGTCTCTAGAAAGGTAGTAAGAATTGATGGGTCCATCTCTGGTTCTAGTTTGCCTTTACTTCCTAAAGTGGAGGCCTCCATGAAGCTCTTCTTAGCTTTCATGAACGTCTTTTTCGTGTGCTCCAAATCGAACTCTGGTTCCTTTGTAGGAACCTTGCGAACCCATGCACTTTCTTCGGGTTGCTTTCCCTTGTCATCTCATGTCGTAATACCACTTCGGAGCATGATGTTTACATTTGGGTCCTCTTCGCATGGCTCAGACCTCATCATTTGTAGGTTCTGAGTCGGTGGAGGCTGGAGTATTCCTTTATCGCGCAACCTCACTATTAGTGTAGGGCAGTCCTCCATCTCATGATCAAACTAGGTACAATATAAACGTGATGCTCTCATTGGATTTTTACAATTGTGGGCATAATGCCTTGGCCCTCCATAGTTGTAACAAATTAACTGTCTGTGACCCCTTCCTGGTCCCATTCCACCTCGACCTTGTCCGCAACCCTGAAATTCAGTGCGCACCATTCCTGCATTTTGATCGAGGGCTCGCATTTCAGTCTAAACTCTGTAGGTAAGAGTCTGATCCATCATTAGTTCATAACTTCTGCAGGTGTGCTCATCATGGCCTACCGACCTGCAGAAATCACAGAACAATTGCTGGGATGTCTGTGTATACTTCTGTAATAGATGGCAATTATCCGTAGCATGTTTTCCTCCTATCTGACAAATCACGCACCATAATGAAGGCACCATGCTCAGTCCTACTTGTGCCTGTGGTCTTAATGGCATCGTCCCTCCTCCCCCAAGTAGTTCGTGAAGACTGGACAATGGTCCTTGTCATGCTCCTGGCCTTTGCATTTTATGCACCATACCTCCTCATGCGCCTCTAGGCGAGTTGTCCTGTCTTGTTTCAAACTTTACATTTCCAGACATAAATTTTTTAGTTGCACATGGATTTGTTGGACTCCCAGGCTAGGATCTTGTATTGGGGTCTCGTGCAATATCATTGCAATCTCCAAAGCCTCGGCCTGGGTGGATAACTTCTGTTGTGACAATGTCGTTCATAGATGCAATGTTAGTGACACTACAAACCATGCGTGGTTCTGCCCATTTGTGAAGCTCATGTTAGCTTCGCGAATCATACTCTTCAGTCTCTGATCCAGCTCCCAGGGAGTCTCACCTGGAAGCATTGTGATTTCCTTAAACCCAATAATTGACTGTGTCTCTGATTTTGGCTTGCTAAATTCCCTGTTCAGCGTAGCTTGGATATCTATGATCCCTGCATTTGGATGGTCATT
Source organism: Pinus tabuliformis (assembly GCA_031772625.1). Lineage (NCBI taxonomy): Eukaryota > Viridiplantae > Streptophyta > Pinopsida > Pinales > Pinaceae > Pinus > Pinus tabuliformis. The sequence continues at coordinate 526,941,087 of CM062807.1, read as the reverse complement.
AGAATGCTTAATGTACCATGTCAGTGCATGATCTCGAAACATGCTTACCAGCATTGCCTTCTTTATATTGTCATCCACAACTCCTTGTGCTTCCCATACAACTTTTACTACGAACCAAAATTGGTTCAGATCTTCGTTCCCTGCTCCTTTGAACACTGACAACTTTATTGTGCTTGCCATATTAAACTGTGGTGGTGGCAGAGGTGGTGTGGGCAGAGATGGGGGTGAAGATGGTGAAACTGGTGGTGGTGTAGGTGGAGGTGGTATGCGTGGAATTCGCTGCCTTATCAGACTGATTGCACTTCTTGGTGAAAATTTCGCGAGCTCTTCCTCACTTTCTTGCCGAGGCGAATCAAGGGGCTAGTTTCTAATTCATAACTACTTCTATTTCTGTAGGTCTTCCCACTTCACGTGGCCCCAAACATCAATTTATTTGCATAACCCTCTTTTCACACAGTAGCTTTTTAACCAAGTGTTCAAAGATTTAATGTACTTACCTCATAGTCCTTTGAGGAAGCATTGTTCTGCCTTGCTGTAGCTGACTGACGTATCTACCACGAACTCAGTGATAAAGCCTCAGATAATTTGATTGAGCCAATGGTCCATAGTGTGCATGATCTTATCTTTCGATGCTTCTAGTATGTGCACCAACTTTGGAGTCCACACGATTGGTTTGTCGAGCCTACACCTTCCTTGACTGTTTACTAGCTTCGCGATCCACTCGTACAATTAAGAGGGGAAGGATGAAAAGAAAATTTTGTGGATTTCCGTATACACGTAGTGCTGTGAACTCATGAATCTTTCTATCCAGCCACTTTTCAATTTCTTTCTTTGTCAGATTCTAGTGAAACGACATCAGACATCTCTTATGTAGATCCCGGTCCTGGCAATGGAACCATTTGTTGGCTTGTTGGGGCCTAACCCAGGTTCAGAGGTGATTTAGCCAAAAAAATCCCGGTACTACTGTCCATTTCAGTAATAGTCCGCGGATCATGGACTGAGGTCTCACCCGAAGTAGTATGGGAGGGTGCTAGAACCAGGTTTCCGCACCTTGGAGATGTTCGATGAGTTCAAGTGGTCCACGGTTTGACCCGATGCGTGCATTGCTACGCGCACTTTCCTGTACTTCGTAGCCTATGATGCTGCCTTCGCGCAACCCTACTCAGGGACTGAACACTTTTATTACCCAAGTTCTTACTAGTAATCCAATATTAGTTGATTACCACAACTTAATTGTATGCTTTCAGTTATACTTAACAATATTCGCAATTCATACAAGTGCACGTAGTAAGTAAACAATATAATTGCAATTCATATCCAACAGATAATAACCCAAGAACAGATACACAAAATTAAGAATAAACTTCTCTTTATTATTATCTTCCTTCAGTTACATACTCAACTCCACCTTACACACATAGCTGCAGGGGTCCGCGCACTCAGCTGCGGACTCTACTAGCCCTCTGCACACTCAGCTGTAGAGCCTTTTCCTACTCTACAACACACTTAGACTTTTGCTCTTATCTTCTACTTCGCTATCTATCGATTCCATTCCTTTCTATTCAATTTGATTCGATGTCTCTTTAAAACTTACAGCATCGCTCTATTTATACAATCCCATGGTTTGCAAACCATGGGTAGGCCGACATTACATTCAAAACTAGGGCGGAAAACCCTATGAATCTAACATACATTTTGTGCCAGCAATTCGAGGAGATTTACAACAATATCGACTCAAAACTTGGGCTTTGAGCCCAAAAACCTGCCTTGGGGGGATTCCATGCCCAACAATGCTCCAGGAAGTTGGAAGGGAGTGTGGGACTACAAAATATCCTGCCCAGGAGCTGCACGATGTTGGAGATGCACATAGAAGCAGAGAGTCACAAGGTTCACGACCATGCACAGGGGGTTGCGCTGCCGCACAGGTTGGAAAAAAAGTGACCACTGAAGTCACTATTCACAATGGGATGCTCGACTTTAGGCCAAATGGAGTGGGTGACAGGCATTTAAAACATGATTTATGGGCAGGATTTTGGAAAATCTGCCACCAAGAAATCATTAATGAACCAGAATTGGTGGCAACGGTCGAATTCGAATTCAAAAAGTGCTATAAAATACAAAGGGCTACCAAACAAACAACACTTGGTAATTTGTGAATTGAGTGATTGAGCAGAGCCCTGGGTATTGTGAGCCGAGCGTTGATTGCGCCCCTAAATTCGCGAGTGACAGATTGCAGCATAGCTACAAGGAAAACAACTAAGGATGGTATGGGGATCGAAGAGGTAACCGTCGGTGAGGCCGCATAGGCCCTAACTATGGGGGATGTTCCAGAAGGTGCCGGGATTGTGGCAAAAATCCTGAAATTACCGCGCACACCAAGACCCAAGAAGGATAAGAAAGTAATGGCTTCCATACGCGTGTCCCCGCGGAACCCGCTACGTAGAAAATTGTCGATGGAAGAGAAGGGGAAAGTTGTCACTATAGGAACAAAAGAATAAGATGAAGCCATGGAGGTAGATACTCAGCTCGCACACTCGGCGACAAAACTGCCCACCTATGTCCCCCCATGAAAAGGGAAGGCCAAAGTGCCCAAGGACCTGGACGAGACCAAGAGTTTGCTCTAGACTTCGCTCCTCCCAGATGGCATTATGTTTGAAGGCACGCACCTAGGCTACGTACTGATCATGAAATTTGAAGATTGGGACCTCACTGATCGCGAGAAGTTCCCCCACCTTGAGACCAGAACCTCATGAAGTAGAACACCGCGGGGGTGGTGACAACATTAGAGTCGTGGAAGTGGTTGCGCGGTGTGGAGAAGGCTGGGCTGCTAAACCTACTATGGGTGCTGCATTTCCACCGTGCCCCAATAACCATTTTCATCATCAGGCAGCTACTCTGCATGCTGCATGATGGGTATTTATGGCTGGAGGAGCCCATCCCCATCATGGTAGACCTAATTCATCGCGTTTCCCAGCTTCCATACAAAGGAAAGGACCCTGCGACCATATCGGAAGGAAAGGGTAGTTATTTGACCCTCGCGGAGGCCATGAAGACAAAGTACAAGCTGGAAAAGAATAAGAGGGGTTACACCATCTCCAACATCAAGGTCAAAGAAGTCCATGTAGAAACCCAAATCCTCGCAAGCAAAGTTATGTAGAAGTGTCACACCGATGAGGTACCTGTGCCGGTGGTCGTAATGGCCGAGAAGTGCGTGGAGGGGGTCCAGTTGAACTGGTCTGAATTCCTCTATATGGAATTATTAGGGAATTTTCGCGAAGCCCGGGAGCATGGTAAAACATTCCACTATGCATGGCTGTTGCTGTCCATGGTGCTTGTAGCTAGGGAATTGCCGGAGGATAGTCAATTCCCCATAATTGACAAAGAATTACCAGAGGCCGCGAAGTGAGCTTCGCTCTGAGCCACGAAGGATGCTACAAGGATACACGGCAACAAGATCTTATGGATGCTCATGGAGATGAACATCTGAATGTGGATCAACCGTAAGCCGCGGTTGTCGCCCACGGTTTACAATAGTCTGCAGAGTTTTGCAGAATTTAAAGCAGACATGCATAATGTCTATATCAGGGCATGCAAGGATCTGACAAAGCAGTGGAGAAAGCTACCCTTTGTAGCCACTCATGACGCCATTTTAAATATCTTGAAGGCATGGCCTCCGGAATGGCATGCCCCAGACATTGCAAAACTCGAGAGGTCGATAGTGCAGAAGAAGAAAGATGATGCGAAGTTGCGCATCACACAGTTGGCTGAGAAAATGCGGAAGGAAACAACAGCAGCCGAGGTGCGGGTCGCATGTGAAGTAGCATAGAAAGCAGCCGAGCAAGAAAAGGCCACAGCAGCAACAGCAACACAGGAAGCAGCGGTGAAGGTGGGCAAAGGCCAAGCTATACCGTCGCAAGGGCAGGTAGTAGGCGAAGCAAAAACAAAAGGAGGCAGGAACCCACGGACTGTGTCCACACAGTTGAAGCACTAACACCTGGCAGAGCAAGCAGGGTCAAGGCCTCGAAATTTTCCATTGACCTGATCACCCTAACTAAGGGTGATCTGCATGACATCAGTGAGATGATGTGCGATGTCACAAATAGGGCTCTTCAAGTTTTCATGCAGGAGCACCAGACTGTGTTGGGGGCCCTCAGAGCATAGTTGTAGGAGTTACAGGTGCACCCCCCTCAGGTTGGTGTTAGAAAATTATATATTACGGAGCAATGGAACACATAAAATATTGTAGAAATATAAACACAGAAAACGCACAAAACAAGAGAGACACAGATATACGTGGTTCACCCAGTTTGGGCTACGTCCACCCCGAACAGCCAGTCCTTCCTTTTTATTATCCAGCAAAATGAAGAGACACAACCTACAGCAAATCCGCTGTAATATCCTCTGTTTTCTCTCACAGTCTCACCTCTCTGTTTCTCACTCACAGAATACACATCTATCACACAGCCTCAAATACAATACCCTCATACAAAGAGAGGGGTTGCCTTCTAGGGAAAAAACCCTAAACTAAACATAAGTTCTACCGTCAGATCATCCGCCTAATGAACGGCACAGATTGACTAGAAATTACTATACTTTTACAAGGCAATTTTACAGCTGTTTTTAGCTTTGGGGGCACTGCCCCCGAAACCCCCCACCATGGGGGGGCTCCCAAAGGTCGCAGCCCCCCCCCCCCCTGGACCCCCCTGCAGCGAACATTTTACGGGCGGCGTTGCTGCCCCCATTTCGAGCTGGGGTCCTATGTGGCGATACCTTTGAGTATAGAAGATAATCAGGCTCCACACCCAACAGTTGGTACCCTTTCAACCAACCTCGCAGTAGGATCCACGACAGTAGAGCAGATGTTGCGCGTGCAGATGGTGAACACAATAGTGTTGCCGAAAGGGGTTCTAGTGACATCAAATGAGGCAGACAGGTTTTTGGTTAGCACGATGAAAGGTCTCAGTGTTAATCTAGCTGCCCTTCTGCACAAGACATTATATCTATTGCAGGATGGAATAATGACAGAGTTTCGTGCTAGGGAGAGTTGCACACTCCAAGTCCTCAGTGAGTAGAAGATAAATATGGAACAACTCAGCTTGCAGTGCAATGAAATGGTGTCGCAAAATCAACAGTTGGTGCAGGTGATAAGCGATGCTTGCCGAAGCATCTCGGAGCTGGCCATCCTAGCAGATCTACCATCGGAGGTGCGGATCCACAGGTTAGCAGAAGGAGTCTGCGAGGCCAGAGAGGAAACGATGAGGGTTTAGCTGGAGCTGAATCTTTAGATCTCCAAGCTTTGGTTAAAGGGGCAACCACCCACTCCCATGGAAGTCAGAGAATAGCATGCTAGCACTATCACAGCGAGATTGGAGGAAATCAGAGGTGCAGTGAGGGACTGCACCAGCATGTTGGAAGAATCACTTGAGGTCCTCACAACTATGCACGAGGACCTCAACATCCAGCGCTTAGAGACAAAAGTGCGAGAACTCCAACAACAGTATGATAGTGTCCAAGAAACTGCACAGACAGTGGTCCTCACCCAGCAGATTGCAAGGATGTAGCATGCTAAAGCACTAAAGGAGCAGGTGGACGCGACTTGACATAACGAGGCAGTTCTCAAAGTGTGTGTCCAACCTTGGATCGACGAGGCCTTCACCATCATGGTAGACATCAAAGGCAAGCTCATGAACATATAGGGGATGCACACATTGATGCAAAGAAGCACTCAAAATAGAGAGGTCTCAGAATAGTGCATGTAGCAGATCCAACAAGCAGCAGCTCAGTGCAATACTGACCTCCGTGCAGTTCGAGAATAGTTGGAGGGACTCCGTGCACGGATTGCCGCACTGATAGAGTGATTTGGGGGTGAATCACGATGTTTGTGTTGGGGGCCTGTTGGGCATGGAGTCGCCCCCCGAAGGCATGTTTCGGGGCTCAAAGCCCAAGTTTTGACCCAATCTTGTTGTAAAGCTCCGCGAATTGTGGGTGCAGAGTGCGAAAAGTATGATAGAGTCACAGGGTTGCCCACCCTAGTTTTGTAATGTAATGTCGGCTGGATAGACCTACCCATGGTCCGCGGACCATGGGATTGTATAAATAGAACGAGGCTCTAAGTGTAAAAGAGAGGAGAAAAAGTGGAGAAAGAGGAAGAGAGTCTAAGGGAGTGAAGTATGTCTTTGGGTTGTAGAGTAGGAGAAGGCTCTGCAACTGAGTGTGCAGAGGCCTAGTAGTTTGAAGCTAAGTGCACGGACCCCTGCAACTGAGTGCACAGGGTGGAGTCGAGTCTATAACCGAGGAAGGAATTAATAAAGAGAACTTTGTTATCATTTTGTGTATCTATTCTTGGGTTAATGCATGTTTGATATAATTCACAAATATACTGTTTATTTACTGCGTGCACTTGTATGAATGGTTTATGTTATTAAGTATAACTTAAAACACTCAAGTAGGCTAAAATAATCAACTAACATTGGAATACCAGTAAGGTCTTGGGTAATAATGCAAAAGCGTAGTGTTCAGGCCCTGAGTAGGGTTGCATGAAGACAATATATCAGGCCGCGAGGTCCGGGAAAGTGCGCGAAGTGACTTGTGCACAGGGTCAAACCACGAACCACTTGAGCTCATCAGACATCTCTAGGGTGCGAAAACCTAGTTCTAGCACCCTCCCATACTACTTCAGGTGAGACCTCAATCCGTGCTCCGCAGAATGTTGCCAAAAGGGCCAGTAGTACAGGGATTTGTTTGGCTAACTTAACTCTGAACCAATAAGCACACACTCTGGCACCTAAAAAATAAAAAATACACTAAGTAAATCAATCAACAAGCAGAGGGAAATGACCTTGTCTGATAAGCACCGATCACTGGAGATGAAACGCAGTATCACAATGAATAACAGAGAGAGATGGCCAAATGTACATTTATAGTTACTCTAGAGCTTTGCCCGAACCTCAGATTGAGGGGCCAAGTACTCTCGTGAAGATGAGCACCCTCCAAAAAAATGAAGACAAAGTAGGTCCATATGTGTTTGGTACCAGGAAAACCCACCCCAGTCTCTTTGTGTTAGTCCCTAAAAGTATGGCCACTAAGGATACCTCAGATCACAGACACTACTGGGGGGGACATAGTCGCAGACAGTATGGTATGTGGGCAGGATACCTGAGTCCTCGACTCAGCTCCGATATCCTCGAAGGGATCCCTGATACAAAGAATACCCAAAGGAGATGTAAGCAAAGGTGGGCTACCTTCACTTACAGTTCGATGTTGTCTCATACTTAGCTCTGCTTTTACTAGAGTGGTCCCAGTAGTATGAGTGTAGAAGGATTTCTCTCTTTAATGACACTAGTTTTGGTGTTTGATCTTGGGCAGTTTACTCACACTACCTAACCCAAGATCCTAGCCTAAACTAATGTGTGTTTACTCTAGAAAGAGTCATTTATTGATTTTATTAGGTAGATTTTAAGTGTACTTTGTCAGAGTCTTCGGTAGGGGTGTTTACATATGAGATTTTATGGGACTCTGACTCAAATCATGCAAAAACAATGCTTGTAAATTTTCATCTTCGATGAAAGAGCTGCTTCTACAAAGGGAGAGTCATGCATACATCAATATTCATTCCATGCATCCTATTTAGTACAATACTAACATAACCGAGAGGACTTTTCAATGCTCACTAACAACTACTGAAACCAAATAATGCAGATCTAACAAACTAAGCATAAAACAATAATTTTTTTGATTTTTTCTTTTATGAAAATAAAAACTTTAAGAAGGAAAGCTATTTTCTAAAAGAAAATAATTCAGGACACAGATCAGTCAAACAAAACACGTCTATAGATCCCTTTTTAGTCCAGAAACAAGTTTCCCAACCCTTTGAGGTCACAAACAATGCTATTTATCAAAAAATGAGTGACTAACGCTCTGTGATAGAGGCCACAAAGAGTTATTGCTGGCACTAACACTCTGTTTGTGAAGCTACAATGCTTTATAAAGCTCTGTTTACACTGGTAACCTACATTAGTGAGAAAAAAACACTTCAAGAAAGGGCTGTGGGGATCAGATCCAGGGCTGAGAAATGAAAGAAGAGTGTTGCAAGGTCCTGAGTGGTCAGAAAAGGAATGAGGATGTACAGGAAGGTTTGGAAGAAGGAGAGGTCTAAGAACTTTCTCGGAAAACTGGGAACTAAAGTTTAGTCCCTAGCGGAGTCGCCAATTCTGCTATAGGAATTAATGCATGGTGTATGGAAAATGAAGGAACTCTCAAGGGTCTTCCCAGGACCCTTGGCAGTCTGTAAGATTATCTGCAGTTGTCACAAAGATACATGCATGTCCATATTCAAAAACTAACTATCAAAGTGAGACAGATTCATTACCTCGAGCCTTCATGTGGAATTGCTGGAGAGCACATTGCAACTTGGTCGAAGTCTGCTAAGCTGACTCCAGATCAAGTCCTACACATAGAAAAGACAAGCGTAATCATAGCAGAAAACCTTGATAATCAATGCATGAATATACAAAAGACATCTAGTTGCACATAACTAAGCTACTCATGCTAAAAGACATTGAATAAAAATATAAATGAATTATAGTACCAAGATCACAAAGTGGACAGTACAATTGCAGTTCTATATTAATGTCGAAAGAGTGATTACAACCATCGGTTGCATCAGTCTTCCCTTACCCCTCTAGCTCCTCTCTCTCTCTCCCTTCTTACCAAATTATTATGCTTAAGTCTAAGACTCTACTCGATATTCAAGTAAGCTATCATTTCAAATGATTTGACACCTTTCACAATAGCCCTAGCTCTGCTTATGTAGCATGTGAGGTTAGGGTTGCCAAGTTTCTCCATGAGTTTCTTTAGGTAAAAGCAATGATGTTGCCATTCTTTTGATCTATTTACCATTTGCATACTCCATTAGGATTAGTAATCCCCCAAATAGGTCAAACTTGGTTGTTTCCTTGCTTTTCTGAGTTGATTTAGGAGAGAATATAGGGATATTTTTTAGTCAATCCACTCCTTTGACCCTTAGATCCTCATTAGGGTTTACTAACACTATTCCTGAGGTAACAGGTAGAGTTACTTAGGTCACTAACACACCCTTAGGCTTCGTGAGAAGCTTTATAAAGCAGGTTGCTAGTGTATAGACAACGTTAGCTTGGAAACAAGGCTTGTGAACTTGGTCATTGCTTCAATCATCATGTCTTTGCCCTTTGAACTGATGAGGAGGTCATTTTCCTGTATAACACACCCATTATGAGTATGCTCCTCTATATTTTTGACTTATTTATCCTTTTTGTGGGCAAGTGGATTATATGGCTATTTTTGTATTCATATATATTTTTTGATATGTATATATGAGATGATTTTTTGGCGGCTCTTATGATGTGTCATATGCGTCTATAATTTTTGATGTATTTTGGCATTTGTTTGAGATGGATATTATGATCATTGTTTATGTATGTTGATGGTTATATATATGTGGTACATGCTACTCTAGAATTTGATTAGCTATTCGATCAGATGTATGATTTTTATCCCTTGGTATATGCGTAAATGTGACATGGTTGAAATGTTGAGCTAACCTTTGTGCATGCAGATACTTCTAAAAAAGGCGTGAATCACGACCTTGAAAGGTCTTGTTCAACTGTGATACAACCAGCGGGGAATCAAGGAATACATGTAGGTGATAGATACCTAAGTGGTGGGTATTGGCCAAGAGACCTATGACAATGTTGTATTCAGCTTGATTGTTGGTGGCTGACCCGATACAAAGTCTGTTAGAAGATGAGGTGTCTAATTAGGAGAGTGTATGGCCCAACCTGTAGCAGTGAGGTTTTGCAACCATTAAGATGCGCCATCGATAAATCCGTGGTGACAAGATGGAAGATGATCCATCTGTGACACATGATGAGAAAGTGATGTTTAGATTGAATCCGTGATGAGGTGATCATCATAAAAAATAAGTCTCTTGAATATATGTACATTCTAGCATTTTATGGGTGAATTGTTTTGAGGGAGAGACCATTGACGAGATTTTTTAGGCAAGTTCAATTGGGCTCTGACAAGATGTATGCCCCCTTAAGGAGGAAATGTTTGATGATGTATGGGCCCTTGCACAGGGTTTTGAACTTCCCCAGTCCTACCATTTCTTTGGAAACATCATAGCGGAGGACTAACTCCCCCTCGGGTAAATGTCCGAGGGGTGATGTTGTGATAAAATGAGGCTTTGACCTTCTTCTTGTGTGATTTGTTATTCTGAAGGGATTCTCATCGAATTTTATCAACAAGCTCCAACTGTACCAACCTTTGTTTCAAAGGTTTGGTGTCATTTAAAATCTTGATAGCTGAGTGTAATGTAGGGATGTCACACTCAATGGGAAGTACTGCTTCAACACCGTATACTAGTTGGAAGGGTGTAAACCCTGTAGATGCCTTGATCTCTTTGTGGTATGCCCATAGGGCTGAGAACACTAGATGGTGCCAATTGTTTTTGTGAGTGTTCACCATGTGCTATAACATGGTTTTGAGAACCTTGTTGACAACTTCTACTTGGTCATTGGACTGCAGGTAGTATGGTGAAGCAAACTCTTGTGAGAAACCAAGGTGTTGGGATAGCTCTTGAAGAATTTCATTCTCGAAATGTTTACCATGGTCTGATGCCAAATCTTTGGGAACACCAAACCGTGTTATGACATGATTCAAGAAAAGTTGCGCTATAGTTTTTGTGGTGTTATTATACATGGGAATTAATTCTGCCCATTTAGTGAAATAGTCCACGACAACCACAATATATTTGTGGTTTCCTGATGATGCGAGGTTACAGGCCATGAAGTGGATGCCCCACTTGCAGAAGGGATCAATCATGATGAATGGATGTAAGGGAGTGGGTGGTGGTCATGCATTATGAGTTTATTGTTCGCATCGCTCACATCTTTTCACTGCCTGTATACAATTGTCGAAGAGGGTGGGCCAGAAATAACTAGCATGAAGGAATTTTTGGGTGGTGGCCATCCTCGAAAGGTGGCTACTGCTAGCCTCGCTATGGAAATAATTTAAGGCTTGATCAACTTGTTGGTGATTGAGGCATTGATGTAGGATGGTGTCGATGCCTCATCGATATAGGACATCCCCCAAAAAGAGGTAGCGGGGGACATGGTGGTGTATGCACCTTCGATCGTCACGGGTAAGAAGGGGTTTGAACTTTTGAGCTCGTAAAAAGGGGAGGATGTCTCTATACTAGGGGTTGTCCATTGATACTAAAAATAGGTGTTCATTAAGAAGAGTCTCATTAATGGGAGATCCTCAGGTCTCTGTTGGGAGATCTGTGATAAACTCAGCCAAGATGAGTGACTTTTTTCTCTTAGGAGAATTAAACTGTAGATCCAATTCTTATAGAATAATAATCCACCAAGCATACTTGTGGTTCATCATATGGCAAGTGAGAAGATACCTGATGGGGTTAATGGCTGCTATTATAGTAGTGGTTCGAAGGATGATATAATGCTGAAGATTTTGTATAGAATGTATGAGGGCTAAGGTAGTTTTTTCTTCTGGCTCATACTTCAATGCAAGCCCGTATAAGTTCTTGTTGACGTAATAAATTACATGCTCCTTGTTATCTAGTCCATCTTGGACTAACACCCTGGCGATGGCTACCTTTGATGCTGATAGGTATAGGGTGTAGTCTTTATTATGGTCAGGTGGGCTAATCAAAGGAGCTTGAGATAATGCATCTTTTAAAGTTTCAAATGATTTTTGAGCTTAATCATCCCAATAGAAGGGAATATCTTAATGAAGGAGGCATAGGAAACCTTATGCACAAGTAGCATAATTGGAGACAAAGCATTATAAGAAATTGGCCTTACCCTCCAAGATTTGTAACTGTTTTAATGTTTTTAGAGGTGGTACCTCCTTGATGGCTTGGAATTTTAGAGGTGGACTCTTATACATTTCTGGGAAACTATGAAACCCAGTAGTATTCCAGAGTTGACAAAAAATACACGCTTTAGAGGGTTCAAGCGCAAGTTATATTGTCAACATCTTTGAAAGACTTGGCATAAGTCCTCTAAATGGTTAGCATGATTCTTGGAACATACTGTAAGGTCATCCAGATATGTAAGGATGAGATGAGCTAGATCTTGGAAGATTTATTTCATGGCCTACTGGAAGGCTGCGCCAACATTTTTAAGACCAAAAGGCATAACTTGGTATGTAAATTTACCCCAAGGGGTTTTGAATGCAATTTTGTACTAATTCGTATGGCGAATCTATATTTTGTTTTACCTAGAGAACCTGTCCAAGAATGATAGGGCCTCATGATTTGTGCAAGCATCGGTGACTTGGTCGATGAATGGTGTCAAGTAATTGTCTTTAGGACACACTTTGTTAAGATCCATAAAATTAGTACAAACATGGATGGTGCCTTGTTTTTTCATGACAAGTACAGGGTTAGAAACCAAAGATGTGTAAGCGATAGGATAGATGAACCCAACTTTGTGGAGTTCATCGATTTCCTATTGGATTTCTTCTGCCTTAGAAGGCTGTAACTGACATTGTTTCTTCCAGATAGGATGGGCGTCAGGCCACATGTCAATATGATGTTCCACAATCATGGGACTGATGCTTGACATATTAGAGTAATCCCATGCAAAATATCCTTGTATTCTTGGAACAAGGATGTGTCTACAGTTATTTCTTCTGGAGGGCATGTTGCCCCAGGGAGATATTTTGACTTTTACAGGTTTGCTTGAAATATTCACCTTGATGGTAGGTGAAATATTTGACACACTCCCTTCCTCCAATGCATCTGGTGTTGGGATAGGTCTTTTGAACCAATCGACCTTTATTGGTGGGAGGAAATATTTGGATTGAATGGCGTAGATATCGTGAATTTGTGCGCTGATGGGAATAATTTTTTTTAGGGTAGAAAAAGTGAACAATGGTGCATGGCATCCCAAGGATATTTAGGTTCCATCATGGCTTCTAGAACATATTTGTCTGAGTGAAAAATATTATATAGCGTTGACTTAGGTTGCGCTAGGTCTTGAAGTTGGGATTTAGACCTAGTTGTGCTGGTCGACAAGCAAGAATATGATTCGTTGGTTGATTCCATAGAACCAAGCAAGGTTGAAAAAGTGAAAATGGGATGGTTCTGCATTGTTAATGGTGTTACCACTGGTGAGGTGGGATTTTTGGTCTCAACATTGAAAAATGATGAGCAGACAACACGAATCATGGTTTCTATGGATGAGGAAATGAATAGTATATGATGTTGCGTGTCGTCAACATTGGGTGGTGGTATAATTTTGGTTATGGTGGGTTGATGCCATGTGGAAGGTAGTTTTGGTATTATTATTGGCATAAAAGGGGAAAGAATAGCTTCCTCTATAGGAATTTAATGTTGAATCTTAAGCTACCAAAATGTTTCTAACATATGGCATGTCTCAGTGCTATGAGAGATACTGGTATAGATACGTCACATTGGACTAGAATTAACTGAATGGATAGTATGGGAGGTGGTACTGCTCATAGTATGAGATGTTGATGCCTGGTTGATGTCATGAGATGGAATATCCTGAGGTGGTATCCATATATGGACCTTAGTATTGGCGTGACGTGGCTACCTAGTGTGGGTTGGACTTAGTGCTGCTCTTGCTCCACAAAAACATGGAAGGTACTGACAATTCCTTGTATAGTGGAATTGAGAGCAGATGCGACAATACATCGTGTGATTTTCTCTTGATTGCAGAGATGGATATGTGGAATTTGGACCACTAAGCGAAAGATGTCATTGAACTTAATCAGTTCGTGACATTCATTCACTAAATGGTTGGGTTTATCACATAGGTCACATGTGAGGGGTGCTCTTTTTTCCAGGTGGCTTTAGATCGGTTTTTGCCCGATCTAGATTGATGGTAGTGTGGCAAGATGAAATTATGGGGACCTTGCTATACTTCTGGTGGCCGTTTTCCTTAAACACACATATAACAGACCTAGATGCTTCATTCCCTCATGGTGGTGAATGATTTGATGGTTCGGTATCTAATCCGACTAAATCAAAATTCTCAGTGATAAATCGCCACATGAATCCTAACAAAGAACATAATTGAGAAAGGTGGGGAAAGTGTCGCACATGATGATTTCATGCACAAATCTAGCAAGTGTGACATCTGTGCCTGGGTCTGGTGCTTTGAGTGACATGGGAACCAAATATAATTAGTTAAATGCCCTTAATTTAGGGAATTGGTTGATCAAATGATCTGGCACACCACACATAGTTCAAGTGGGTGATGGTCAATTGGTTGCTAGTTCGAGTTGTCTCCAATCATGGCGGGAGGTTGATGGACTAGACAAGGGATAGGAGCAAGAATATTCTTCCCTTATGACGCCATTTTTTTTGGGATCCATCCTCTGTTGAGAGTAATGGGGTATTATATTTGGTGAGTGCACCTAACACATCCCGATATCGAGCGATTTAGAGGTAATGATGAGTGTAATGCCCATACTCTGTGCAAATGGCACATGCGTGGTTAGTGTGCAATGCCTTAATATGTGTGGGTGTGTTCTTTTCTCTGACAGGGGGACGAGGGTTCACCGATGCTTTTGGGTCATGCAAAAGAGATTTGAGCTCTTTTAACTTGAGGAATCTATTAGTGGGATGCCCCACTATTTCACACAATGCACAGGGTTGAGGGACCCTAGAGGAGGGAGTGTTTGAAGCTTCCACCTTTTTACCTTTTTTCTTATCCCTTGTTGTTGCACTGACTAGTGTTAGTGCATGAACTGCTTGTGGTGTAGGTGCTATTTGTAGTGTTGCTCTATCTTGAGCAGGGATAGGATTGATGTCCGTTGCAGTGATACATGTACTTGTTGATGTGGCCTGAGGGGCCAAATATCATACCTGTATCACGAGAGCCATATGGGGCAACGAGAGCATTGTGATGACTTGGTACAAGACAAAACTTGGTGGGGGGTATAAGAAGGGCATATGAGTGATGGAATTTGGTAAGAAATTTAGAATGTTAGCAACATTTTTGTTAGTGTCCGAAACTATTTCTTGAGTTATGGGAGTGTTGGATGAACTCATCATGCACACTGGTGCTCTAGTGGTTGGGGAAATTTCCTCTATCACTGGAGTGTCTCCTAGGAATGTCCCTAGGATTGTTGATGGCTTAAACTGGCTAGGAATGATCTCAGTGTTGGCTTGTTGGGGCCTAACCCAAGTTCGGAGGTGATTCAGCCAAACAAATCTTGGTACTAATGGCCCTTTCGGCAATAGTCCATGGAGCGCGGACTGAGGTCTCACCCGAGGTAGTATGGGAGGGTGCTAGAATGAGGTTTCCACACCCTAGAGATGTCTGATGAGTTCAAGAGGTCCGCAGTTTGATCCTACGTGCATGTTGCTACGTGCACTTTCCCTTACCTTGCGATTTGAGATGCTGCCTTTGCGCAACCCTACTCGGGGGCCGAACACTGCTATTGCCCAATTCCTTACTAGTATTTCAATGTTAGTTGATTATTTTAGCCTACTTGTGTGCTTTAAGTTATACTTATCAACAAAAACCATTCATATAGGTGCGCATAGTAAATAGACAATATATTTGCAATTTACATCAAACATGCATTAATCCAAAAACAGATACACGAATTGGTAACAAAACTTTCTCTATTAATCTCTTCTTTGGTTATAGACCCGAATCCACCCTGTGCACTTAGCTACAACATTCTGTGCACTCAGCTACAGACTACTAGGCCTTTGTGCACTTAGCTGCAGAACCTTCTCCTACTCTACGACCCAAGACACACTTAGATGCTATCTTCTTGCTTCCTTCTTCCTATTTCTTCTATTTGCCAATTATATTTTACACTTAGAGCCTCGCTCTATTTATACAATCCCATGGTCTACGGACCATGGGTAGGCCAACATTACATTACAAAACTAGGGCAGACAACCCTGTGAATCTATCATACATTTCACGCTCCGCGCCCAAATTCCCGGAGTCTTTACAACAATATTGGGTCAAAACTTAGGCTTTGAGCCCCAAAACATGCCTTGGGGGGATTCCATGCCCAAAACTCTATGTAAGTAGTGATCAATTCTTAAGAAGATGAGACTAAGGGTAACACAATGTTAGGTGTAGGTGATGTCACATTCTCATAGTATGTGAGTTGATCGATTGTAATGATTTTTCCAGCGTGGGGGAACATCATTATCCTGGACACTGATGAGGTGAATGCTAATGTCTCGTACATGTAGCTTCAGCCCAACAAGATATTGTAATCCAAATGGGTGTCTAACAATTCGATATATATTAGCATAGTTTTCCTAGACAACTTAACTAGAATGCTAGGGTACAAGACAACGAGAGTAGATGGGTAGCCATCGTACGCTCTAAGTGTGATGTCAAAAAGGTTTGATTTTGGGGGATCCTAGTTTTTGCCAAATATATTTGGACATGATATATTTGGAGGCCCCTTCGTTGATAATGTAATGATGAATGTTAATTTTTTGGATTGAGATTGGAATTTGGAAAGCAATGGCTGATGGTAGCCACTGGGTAGCTTTGTCCAAGTCAAAGACCATTAGGTGAGAATCAACTGGGTTAATTGCGCCTAGAGCAGAAAGTAAGGCTTTTCATTGGGTTGGCCATGTTTGCAAGACCTCTAATGTTGAAATAGTTGATGGTGATTGTGCTAAGCCATTGACTATGATGTAGCTATGAGAAACTTTTGAGTTATGTCTTGTGCACCATAAAGGTCCTTTGACCATTTTAGGCAAAGGTTCTATAGAAGGTCGAGGAATGGTCAATGACCTTGTGTTGAGCCTCAGACCTGCACTCCTTTTAACATCCTCTCAGCCTCCTTTTCCATTCATTTCCCTCCTTTATCAGTCATTTCCTTCATCAATTTGCTTAAATCATTGTATTATAGGACTTTTACATGGTTTATTAATTATGCTAATGACTGTGTTGTTGGATTAGAATTTTGGTTCAAAACCTGCAGTTTCCGCAGCTGTTTTCTTAAACGGCATGATCCAGGTGTCCTCCGGTCAGAAGGGCCACATGGGCAAGTGCGTGGCACCAAGGACATGGTGTGTGTCCTTCCAGCTCAGCCATAACAGTCGTAAACACCCATGGTCAACGAGGGGGCAACTTCGGTCAAACGAAGGTAATTGACGGTGGCACGGCTCTGCGGGTTCGGTTTAGAGCACGTGAAGCACAGCTGGCCTCTTCCTCAACCACGCAGATGATGGGGAACACGAATCCAACCAGAGATTTAATACCCACCTCGACCATTGCCTAAATCCATGGACTGTGCTAGATTACGTGTTCTTCACACAGCTGTTAGAATAGCGTAGTTTGTGATTAAGTTAGTTTGGTTTTTCTGCTATAAATAAAGCGTATTTGAACGCTGATTAGCTAGCTGCTGTTATGTAATATTGAACCCCACTGTAACTTTTACTTTTGCTACGTAATATATGAAAATACTGTTCTCCATTTGAGCGTTTAAGTGATCTTTTGAGCTGGCTGGAGTAGGCAGAGGGCCCCTGTTTACTTAAGGCCTGTACAGTGTTTTTCATTTCATGCATTTCTTCTTATCAGCTTTTGTATAATAGTTGTACAGAATGCTTTTGTTTTCTATGCTTTGATCATGTACAATAGCTGTATATAACTTTGAATTCTGTCCATTTATATTTCTACACTTTTCCATGACTGATCAGTGTGTTTTTGCAGATTGCTTAGGTGCCCGGGACAATTTTTTTTTTTTTTTCACAGCTAGTGATACTTGTGATCATCTTGTCTAATGGTGCTGACCTTCTTTGTTTGTAGCCTTTATTTCTTTGTTATCATTTTTTTAAGTTGCATAGTTGTTTACTAATCAAGTTGTTTACTTGTTGATGGTCGCTTCTTTATAATTCAATATCTTATCGAAGACCAAAATATCACTAACACAGCTTGGTTATTTTGTTTAAGACTCACATTGCTAATTCACTCATAACTCTTTCTTATATGATCAATCCATCTAAAGGCAGAAAGGTTAAGGGAAAAATTAAGTAGTGTGATTTGTCACTTAGATTGTACATTGGTTGAGATTTCATTGAAGAATTAAAGTAGTTGCTCTTGTTTTTTAAGTTAATGTAGATGTCCTTTTTAACTTCATTTTCTTGCAGCAACATAGACACTGGGCCAAGGTCATTAGTCTTTTATTTGATGCTTTCATTTTTCCTTTAAGAGTAATTTCATTTCAGTTGTTGTTCAAAGCTTTCTTATAGATTACTTTTTTTTAGCTTTAAGAAATCATCTAGAACTCATTACAATCACACACACCTCACTCACTTTATTTCATTTCCATCACATCACTGTAGGAGAAATAGACTTGAAAACAAACTTAAAAAGTTAAAAATGACAAAAACTAAAGAAATAGTTGCCTAAGTACATACAATACACATCACTTCATCAGCTTACGAGCCCCGGGTTGACATTTAAAAGTTACAACTTAGACTTCACTAAATTGACCAAACATTTTGGCGCCATTGCCGGGGAAGTGAAAATTAGGTAGCCAATTCTTAAAAAAAAAAAAACAAGAAAATTTCAAGAAAGGGAAATTGATAACCTCTCAAAGTATGCTCTCCTCTTGCACCTAGAGTGATCTGGAGGATCAGAAAAGAGAAGTTATTGGTTTAATAGTTTCTTGAGTATGCTCTCTTCTTGCACCTAGAGTGATCTGGAAGATCAGAAAGAGAATTATTAGCCTGACTTGAAGAAAAAATAAAAAAATGATGTGCATAGAGCTAGAGATTCTAGGGGAAGGTTTTTAGCTAGAGCCAAGAGTTCAATTTTTACAAGTCCATCTACTTCAAGGAATAGACAAGAGACACCTCCCTCATCTCCAACTGACACTCCTAGCCCTAGGATTCCTGGAATTCAAGAGGCAAGAATTGACTCTCCCACACCTTCTATTGAATTTGAATCAGAAAGAGATCCTTTCCTTCCTTCTACAAAAAGACCAATTGTAATTGAAGAAGTAGAATCATCTGAAGAAGAGGGAGAAATTCCTTCTCATTCACCCTTTGTAGAAGAACCAGAAGACTCTGAAGTCTCTAGGGAAACTACTATGACAGAAGAAGGAGGTGGTAGAGGTAGAGGTAGAGGAGGAGGAGGAGGAAACAATGGAGGAGGTAGAGGTAACATTGGAGGAAATAGGGATGGGGATAACTCATTTGGGTTCCCTATCGTCGATGAGGATTCCCGAGCCACTATGAAAAACATATCACCATCTGTCCTCCCAAACTTCCATGGGTTAAGGAATGAGGACCCTGAAACATTTCTATTTGAGTTTGAAGTCGTATGTCGAACTTATGATTATCTGGATGACTCTCAAAAACTCAAATTGTTTCCTTCAACATTGAAAGGACAAGCTTTGAAATGGTTCATGGGATTACTCACCCAATCCATTAGGTCTTGGAATGATATGAAACAAACATTTTTGGATAGGTACCTGGACTATTGTATGCCCACCAATCACAAGGATGAGGTATTCAAAATGGTACAAAAAGAAGATGAAAATTTGGAGGATTTGCTTGAAAGATTTCAATACAATTTGAAAAGAGCAAAAATGAGCAACTTAGATGAGGAGACCTTGAAAGCCCTTTTTTTAAAAGCCATTAGAGATGAATGGATAGACATTTTGAACATGATGGGGAAAGGAGATATATCTCAACTTTCACTCAATGATATAGCAGAGCTATGTGTCCATCTCTCAAGGGGGAAATCAAAAACTCAAAAAGGGCCTAGAGATCCTTCTCTCCTCAGAGCAAACAAATCTGCAACTGGATCGGTAAGTAGGGCTGAAATTGGCAGTATGCTTGATGAATTTAAAACTGACATCTTAGGGAGTCTTAGTGAACAATTAGACACCCTTAAGATTCACAATAAACAGAAAGCAGAAGCTGAGGCTTTGGCCATCTTTTGCCCGAAATGTAGGAAGAAACATGCTCTAAGGGAATGTCCCTTGGATGCAAAAGTTGTAGAAACATGTGTAATTTGCTCAGAGAACCATGAGACCAAGGATTGTCCTTCAATTCCTGGGCTCAAAGCTGTCTTTCAAGAAGATCCAAATACACTTGAATCTCTCTGTTTTGTTGCAAGGAGACCTTGGCAAGGGCAACAAAATCAAGGGTTTAACAACTCTATGAATTTTCAACCCCAACCAAATTGGAATCCTTGGCAACAACCTTGGTCCCAACCTCAAAATCCTTTTCAATCATGGATACAAGGTATGCAAAATCCTTATGGGAGATTTGCTCAATTCTATCAATATCCTCCATCTTTTCAAAACCAGCAAGTTCCACAACTTCCAAATCAAAGTCCACAACTATCATTGCCATTTCCTCAACAACAACAACCTTCTCAACAGAATCAAAGTTCTCAACTCTTGCTTAAGTCAAACCAACTTCCTTCTCAGCCATTGCCAAACCCCAACAATAAGAATCCTCAAAATTCTTACATGATGGAAGGACAACCTTTTCCTACTTATATGATTGTTCCTCTCAATGAAGTACAACTCAGATCAGGTAGAATCCTAGATCAACCTTCTATAGATGTTCAACAGCCAAGCATTTCTGAGGAAGAGTCTCTTAAAGCCAATAAGGGTTCTGAAGCATCTCTTCAAAACCCAAACACTCAAAAAGAAAAAGAAAAAGAATCAACCCCCACAACTCCCATAGTTGAGCAACCTACATCTCTATCCACACCTCCTTTTCCTGAAAGATTACAAATTGATAAAGGAGTGGAAAAACAAATTTGGTTGCCTGACTATAATTTTCTAAATGAATTGAAGAATGTCTGTATCAAGATTCCCTTGTTACAAGCCATTAAAGAGATTCATATTCTAGCAAAAACAATAAAGGAGTTGAGTCTTAAAAGACCAGGAAGGAAACCAAGAGATACCAGAAGGATCCACCTGGTAGGAAAAATTGCAGACATCATGATGGGAAAGATTACTATGCAGAAATATGTAGACCCCGGTAGTCCAATTGTCAAAACACATATCAATGGGGTAGAAATACCAAATACTTTGATTGATTTAGGGGCTGCTATTAACATTATGAGTAGACAGACTATGGAACAGCTAAAACTTCCTAATCTTCTTTTTACACCCACCTTGTTGCAACTTGCAGATCGATCCATTATTAAACCAGATGGTGTATTAGAAGACATTCCTGTCTCCTTAGATTCTTGGGAATATCTAGTGGATTTTATGATTTTAACTCCCAAGAGTAATCTAGGAGGACATCCTCTTATTTTAGGAAGACCTTGGCTAGCCACAGCTGATGCTTTCATAAGTTGTAGGTTGGGGACATGTACATTTCTGATGGTAATTCGACAAAGAAGTTCAATCTGTATCCTCCAGCAAAAGCAATCACAGAAATAGGAGATAATGAGTGGGTTGATGATGAAGATACTATACAACCTGTCTTTACCATTTCTGAGATTAGTGAAGATAGTCAAATTCTGAATACATTAGAAAATTTTGAACCATCTTCAGAATATGACTCTACACAATTTCAGTTGGATTCTGACATAGAGTGTCTTTCATCTAGACAAATGTCTCTTTTCTCTATGGAAGAATTTGGTAGTTCTGCCATTGAGATCTTTCCAGGAAAAACATTAAACATTAACAAAAACTTGGAAAAATCTCAACAGGAAGAGCTAACCAAAGTCTTGCAAAGACATTCTACTGCATTTGCATGGGAGTATACCGATATGAAAGGTATTGATCCTAAGACTTGCATTCATCACATCTACATTGAGGAAAACAGTAGACCAATCAGACAACCTCAAAGAAGGATGAATCCAAATCTTAGGGAGATAGTGAAAGAAGAGCTCCAAAAATTACTCAATGTAAACTTCATTTACCCTATTTCAGATAGCCGTTGGGTTTCCCCTTTGGTTATAGTACCTAAAAAGAATGGTAAATGGAGGGTTTGCATTGATTACAGAGAATTGAACAAAGCAACCTTGAAGGATCACTTTCCTTTGCCCTTTATTGATCAAGTATTAGATACTTTAGCAGGCAAAAAGTATTTCTCATTTTTGGATGGTTTTAGTGGTTACAATCAAATTCAGGTAGCACCTGAAGATCAGGACAAAACCACATTTACCTGTCCATGGGGGACTTTTGCTTACCGAGTACTTCCTTTTGGATTATGTAATGCACCCGCAACATTTTGAAGGGTGGTATTAGGAATATTTTCCGATCTAATTCATGATTGTGTAGAGGTCTATATGGATGATTTTACAGTTTATGGTAACTCATTTGAAGAAGCATTAGAAAATTTGGAAAAAGTCCTTATTAGATGTAAAGAAACAAATCTTTCATTAAGTCATGAAAAATGTTTTATGATGTTTACTGAAGGGATTGTTTTAGGACATCATATTTCAGGATATGGAATCAAAGTTGATAGATCAAAAGTCGAAGTCATCTCCAAGCTACCTATTCCAAATTGTCAGAAAGATGTTAGAAGTTTTCTTGGGTTTACTAGGTATTATAGAAGATTTATTGAAAACTTCACCAAGATAGCATCTCCACTCTTCAAATTACTTACCAAAGATTGTGAATTCAAGTGGGATCCCGACTGTCAATCTGCATTTGAAACTTTAAAAACTAGAATATCTGAAGCACCGATTTTGAGGGGGCCAAATTGGAAACTCCCTTTCCACATCTCTACAGATGCTTCAGATACAGCTCTAGGAGCTGTGTTGGGTCAAAAGGATTTAGTTCCTTATACCATTTATTACACCAGTAAAAATTTGACTCCCACTGAGTTAAATTATACTGTGACTGAAAAAGAATTCTTAGCCGTTGTTCATGCAATCAACAAGTTTAGACATTATATAACCGGCTATGAAACTTTTGTCCATACTGATCATTCTGCAATTAGATATCTTATGAACAAACCTGTTACTAATGGCAGAGTTACAAGATGGCTTTTACTTTTACAAGAATTCAATATTACTGTGTTAGATAGACCAGGGAAACAAAACACAGTAGCTGATTTCTTGTCTAGAATCCAAAACACTAACGAAGATTCTCCTGTAGAGGATAAGTTTCCAGATGAATACTTGTTTGCAGTAACTACTAAAACCCCTTGGTATGCAGATATTGCTAATTATTTAGTTACAGGGAAGCTTCCTCCACACTTATTTCCTAATGAGAAAAGGAAAATCATTCAGGAGAGTTCACATTATTCATGGATTTCTAATGAATTGTTCAAAACAGGGCTAGATTGTATGATCAGAAGATGTGTTCGGGAAGATGAAATGCCTGACATCCTTAAGGCATGTCATGATGAACCATGCGGCGGACACTTTGCTGACAAGAGGACGGCCTATAAAATCCTTTCTTTAGGATATTATTGGCCTTCTCTCTTCAAAGATGCAAAGCAATATGTTAGAAGGTGTGACAGCTGCCAAAGAGTTGGGAGACCAACTCCTTCAAATGAAATGCCACTACAGCCACAGGTATGCATCGAACCCTTTGAGAAATGGGCTCTAGATTTCGTTGGACCTATTAATCCACCATCTAAGCAAAAGAAGTATATATTGGTTTGCACTGATTATGTTACTAAGTGGGTAGAAGCCAAGGCATTGCCTTCTGCCACTGAAAATTCAGTTGTTCAATTTCTTTTTGAGGATATTTTTACTCGTTTTGGTGTCCCAAGAGAAATTGTGACAGATCAGGGAAGTCAATTTACATCTAAATTGATGGAAAAGCTGATGGAGGAATACAAAATCATGCACAAAACATCTACTCCATACCATCCGCAAGCAAATGGTCAAGTGGAATCTACAAATAAAGTTCTTGAAAGCATCATCACCAAGACTATTCATCTCCACAGAAGAGATTGGGCAGAAAGGCTTCCTGAAGCCTTATGGGCCTATAGAACTACATGGAGGAACACAACAGAACATTCTCCCTATGAACTTGTTTATGGGAAAGAAGTCTTGCTCCCCATTGAGTTCCAAGTCAAGACCTTCAAGATGGCAGTTCAATTGGGGATGAACCTATCAAAAGCCCAAAAGCACAGAATGGACCAGCTAAATGAGCTAGATGAAATAAGACAAGATGAAATTTTAAGGACTGATCTAGTTCAACACCAAAGAACTAAGTGGCATGATCGACACATCAAAGAAAGAAAGTTTCAGAAGGGAGATTGGGCACTATTGTTTGATTCCAAGTTTAAGGACTTCAAAGGAAAATTTCAAACTCATTGGCTTGGACCATATGAGATTGATGAAGTCTTTAAAAATGGAGCAGTTCGAGTAAAGACCATTGATGAGCTTCAGACTCCTCTCATTGTGAATGGCCACCGATTGAAAGTCTACCAAAAGCCACTCTCAAAGGAGGAATTTGTTAAAATGTTCCAAGAAGATTCTGCAATGAGGCTGGTGGAGAAGAATTCTTCTCCTCCATCAGCCTAGTCTTTGTTTCTTTCAATTGAAAAAAAAAAGAAAAAAAAAAAGGGTCTCTTGTATAAGCCTGAAAACCAATCTTGGATTGGCAGTCTTATGCAGAAAATATAAGGTGAAAATCAGGGGCACCTGACACTTTATATTTTCCAAATAAAAAAAAAATCTCTCTCTTTTCATCTCATTCGCCATTTCATTCCACTTCATCTCCGTTCCATTAAATTTTCATTCCACTTCATTTTCATTTCATTTCATTCATCTCACTCCATTTCATCAATAAAAGTCCCTCTCAGGACTATTTCATTTAGTTAAGTCTTCTCTAACTACTTTTGTATAGACAGAAGGGTGTTGTTTCAGTTTCTGCAGCTGAGAACTGTTTCCGCAGCTCGCACCAATTTCCGCAGCTCGCACCAGTTTCCGCAGCTCGCACCAAATTCCGCAGCCAGCACACTCTGTCTCCACAGCAGCAGTACTCTGTTTCCAAAAAAATCACAGTCAAAGGGCAACAAGGATGGAAGGCACCTAAAGGATCAAAAGGCAATCATGGATCAACAACCTTAATCAACAGATGGTAAACCCATAAAGGTATGATCAAAATTTTTCTCCAAACAACCATTTAAATGTCATGTTGTGCATAATTATTAATCGTGGACAGAGTCACTAAATGCAATGATTAAGCAAATATCATCCCATTTCTCCGCCGTGATCATCCTTCATCCACCTCAAATCCTCATAACGGTCTCATAATCACCCTTAGTTTAAACTCAAATCGAGACTGCGCTTTCATTGATTAGATGTACGAGGAAGAAGAGACCGATCGTACTACGTCTCTTTTCCACCACGATCTCCGCAGCCAAAAACTGAAACGTGTATGAAAGCCGTCCGACTCCAAGGGATCTGGCCGTTATTTCATTCCCTTATCACTCCATTTTCGCACGCATTTGAACTCATTCCCGTGCTTGTCTTCCACTCCTTTACCTTCACACCATTTCCACTCTCATTTTTGCTGTAAACTCTACGGTTTCGTTTCAAACCCCGCAGCTCTGTTTTAAACTCCACGTCTCTGTTTTAAACCCCGCAGCTCTGTTTCAAGCTCCACAGTTCCGTTTTCAAACTGCATTACCTCGCATTACAGTGTGGCTATTTCACTTGCAGCCGTAGTCTATCTGTCTTTCCCGTGAGCATCCTCCTTGAGTATCCATATACAGTCAAAAGCTTCAACCAAAGTTGAGATGGGGAAATTGCTTCGAGCTGAGCCTGAAGGTTCAAAGTATCTAGAAGGATACCCACAGACAAAGGAAGCATTAAAAAAGGAAAAATGGTTGAAGTTCATTCAGAAGTTCAAAGGATATGATAAGGAGGTAACAAAAACGTTTGCTCGTTCATTCAATGGAAATACTGTGGAAATAGGAGATCTGAAATTCACAGTCATAGAAAACTCTATAGCAACAGCAACTAATTTACCTGTGGTGGGAGACCGATGGTTCAAGAACAGAGGGGTTGAAGATCAAGAATGGAAAAATATGCTTAAAAATCCAGGTATGGACACTTCAGTTTTCACCAAAGGGATTCCTGTACATGTTATAAAAGAAGAATGGACTGCATTGTTGTTATTAGTTCAAAAATTTATAACATGTGAAGGTCGCTTTGGCACTATGTATATGTACCATGCTAGAATTATGATGAACTTCATGGAGGGCCATGCCATCAATTTGCCCTATTTTCTGTTAAGAAGCCTAACAAAAATGAGCTTTAGTGTCCAAAAGAATATAGGCAATATTGAACCTCACTTGTATCATCATGGGTTCATTAAAATTCTTATAGAGGACCAATTGAAAAACAACAATGATACATGGGAAAAGTTTTTAGTCAGGAATCATTTTCAAGAGGTAACTGAAGCTTCCACTAGCAGCTCTCCTAGAGTCCTAAAAGAAGTAGAAGAATGAAAAAGGATGTTGTAGCCCAAGATCCTCCCATTATAGAAACTCAGGAGACTACTCAGGAAGAAGAAGTGGAGAGAGAGAAAACTAAGAAACAGAAAAAGGATAAAGGGAAAGCAGTTGTCCAAGAATCATATTTATCCCCTGAACCTTCAATAGAAGAGGACTATCAAACCTTGGCTGATAGACTAGTAGAACTCCAAGCTACTGCCCTCTCAAAGAAGAAACAAAAAGAAAAACAAAGCAGTCAGCAAAAGAGTACTAGTGTACAAGTGAGAAGGAGCAGTAGACTTATAGAAAAGAAGAGTGTGACTAAAGAAAAGCAGTCACATTTCATTGATTTGGGCACACCTGAAAAGACTCCAATCCAGCTAGATATTGAGCCAAGTCCTCCACGAGAGGAAAGTCCCTTCCAGCAAGAAAGAGAAAGCAGTCTTCAAGAATTTGAATTTAGGCCAAGACAAACACCTGACATTGACCCTGACCAGCAGGAGGCATATAATTATTTGGAGACCTTGGAGCAATCTGTTGCCGGTCCAAGCACTATCTTACCTCTTGAGGAACAGGTCCACTCTCTAAAACAAGAGGTATTTGAGCTAGAAATTTTGAACCGGCATATTAGACAGGAGAATGAAGCATTGAAAGAACAAAGCAAGGTGGACAAGATTGTCCATGACAACACCATGGTTCACCTTGGGCTCTGGCAGAAGAAGAACAAGAAATTGAAGAGAAAATGCAAGAAACTGAGCAGGGCCTTGATCAATTTGAAATTCAAGTGTTTAGTCAGAAAACCAAGGACAATTTTGGCAACAAGGAGAAAAAGGAGAAGGCTGGATGTTTTGGCAGAAGCATCTGAGCACATGGACTGAAAAACACTGACAAAGTTTTGGTTGCATGAGGACATGCAACATCCTCACAGTGGGGGTATGTTGAGCCTCAGACCTGCACTCCTTTTCACATCCTCTCAGCCTCCTTTTCCATTCATTTCCCTCCTTTATCACTCATTTCCTTCATCAATTTGCTTAAATCATTGTATTATAGGACTTTTACATGGTTTATTAATTATGCTAATGACTGTGTTGTTGGATTAGAATTTTGGTTCAAAACCTGCAGTTTCCGCAGCTGATCCCAGTTTCCGCAGTTGTTTTCTTAAACGGCATGATCCAGGTGTCCTCCGGTCAGAAGGGTCACATGGGCAAGTGCGTGGCACCAAGGACATGGTGTGTGTCCTTCCAGCTCAGCCATAACAGTCGTAAACACCCATGGTCAACGAGGGGGCAACTTCGGTCAAACGAAGGTAATTGACGGTGGCACGGATCTGCGTGTTCGGTTTAGAGCACGTGAAGCACAGCTGGCCTCTTCCTCAACCACGCAGATGATGGGGAACATGAATCCAACCAGAGATTTAATACCCACCTCGACCGTTGCCTAAATCCATGGACTGTGCTAGACTACATGTTCTTCACACAGCTGTTAGAATAGCGTAGTTTGTGATTAAGTTAGTTTGGTTTTTCTGCTATAAATAAAGCGTATTTGAACGCTGATTAGCTAGCTGCTGTTATGTAATATTGAACCCCACTGTAACTTTTACTTTTGCTACGTAATATATGAGAAGACTGTTCTCCATTTGAGCGTTTAAGTGATCTTTTGAGCTGGCTGAAGTAGGCAGAGGGCCCCTGTTTACTTAAGGCTTGTACAGTGTTTTTCATTTCATGCATTTCTTCTTATCAGCTTTTGTATAATAGTTGTATAGAATGCTTTTGTTTGCTATGCTTTGATCATGTACAATAGCTGTATATAACTTTGAATTCTGTCCATTTATATTTCTGCACTTTTCCATGACTGATCAGTGTGTTTTTGCAGATTGCTTAGGTGCTCGGGACATTTTCTTTTCTTTTTTCTTTCACAGCTAGTGATACTTGTGATCATCATGTCTAATGGTGCTGACCTTCTTTGTTTGCAGCCTTTATTTCTTTGTTATCATTTTTTTAAGTTGCATAGTTGTTTACTAATCAAGTTGTTTACTTGTTGATGGTCTCTTCTTTATAATTCAATATCTTTATCGAAGACCAAAATATCACTAACATAGCTTGGTTATTTTGTTTAAGACTCACATTGCTAATTCACTCATAACTCTTTCTTATATTATCAATCCATCTAAAGGCAGAAAGGTTAAGGGAAAAATTAAGTAGTGTGATTTGTCACTTAGATTGTACATTGGTTGAGATTTCATTGAAGAATTAAAGTAGTTGCTCTTGTTTTTTAAGTTAATGTAGATGTCCTTTTTAACTTCATTTTCTTGCAGCAACATAGACACTGGGCCAAGGTCATTAGTCTTTTATTTGATGCTTTCATTTTTCCTTTAAGAGTAATTTCATTTCAGTTGTTGTTCAAAGCTTTCTTATAGATTACTTTTTTTTAGCTTTAAGAAATCATCTAGAACTCATCACAATCACACACACCTCACTCACTTTATTTCATTTCCATCACATCACTGTAGGAGAAATAGACTTGAAAACAAACTTAAAAAGTTAAAAACGACAAAAACTTAAGAAATAGTTGCCTAAGTACATACAGTACACATCACTTCATCAGCTTACGAGCCCCGGGTTGACATTTAAAAGTTGCAATTTAGACTTCACTAAATTGACCAAACACCTTGTAGGTGTTACCATGGTTAAGGTGGACGAGTTTGGCTATGGGGGAGATTCATAACTTATATTTCACGTTTGCAGGAGGATATCTTATCCTATCATGAAAATGTCATATTAGAATAGTTATGGGGGTTCCCTACAAACGGATGAGAGTGGGATGATTGTTGCTGAGTGTTAACCACTCCCTGATGGGGGAAAGGGTCTTACATTACTATAGTTTGTTGCCCTCCTTTCCCCCTATTATCCTGTATCCTTTTTAACTCAGGGAGTTGAGGACAATGATGGGTATAATTACCGTATTCCCCATAGATAACACATGAATGATTAGTTTGTAGAATTTTGTTCTTGATTTGTTTCTATGGGTTATTGTTGGTTGATCCCTAGTTTTGATTTCGGTTAGGGTTTCACCTTACCGGTGCCCATGGGGGTTGCTGGTGGTTGCTGCCACCTTGTTTGGGTTATCCCTTTGGTTTTACTTTAGGTTTTTTTTTTAGTAATATTAGGCAAGTTAGCTAGATTCAACTACTTCTCCAATTTTTGTTGTGAAGTGAGAGAAGATTACACTATATTAACCCTTGCATTATTTTGTGTTGGTGGGTTATTCTGTTGTTGTGCGGGGAAAGGAGAATACTGGTTTCCTTGTCCCTGATTGGTATATGGATTATGGGAAGAGGACATTATGTCCGTATTTGTAGAAGAGTACTGGTTTCCCTATGGGGGAGGGTATGAGCCTCGATGAGGGGGTTGATATTGGTTAACCCTACTGACCATATTTTTCATCGGTGCGGGTTGACCGAGGTAGTATCCTGCATGTTGCAATGGTGGTGCATTTTCCATAGAATCAAACGCTTGGCCATTGAATGAGTATCTAGGGTATTGGTAGCTATTGTTGAGTTGGTTTTGGGTTATGGACCCAATCAATCCATCATCGACATTGGATGCACCTGGTGCCTCTTTATAAGTTGCAGGTGCAGGGCATTTGGAAGCACATGATAAATGTATCTAGACTAGGTGTAGATAAGCTCCAAATGTTGAGCTTTACTAATGGCTTCTTCCTCATTATGTGGGGTGAATTTGCCACGTCTTTGGATATTTTTGATGTGAAGGATCTAAGAAACAAGTCCAAGAGGAATTTATCTTCAAAATGAGCTTTAAACAAGCTATGACATTTCTACCATTCATGTATATGATCTGATATGTGGGTAGCAGGTGCTTGTTTGAAGTGGGTGAGGAGTTCTAGGCCCGAATCATGGTGAACCAGGAGCTGGAAGAAGTTGAGGAAAGTTGTAGCTAGTGAGATAAATTTTGCATCTGACGTAGAACGCTGGTCAATGTACCATTTCACTGCAAGCTCAGTAAGGGTGCATTGAAATAGTCGTAATATAATAGTTTCGTTGGCAATATAGTAGACGAACATCACAAGTGAAAATTCATGACATGGTTTCCTAGGTCTTCGCCCTGTTTCCCTTCGAACTTTGGAATGTCCGAAGGGAGCTTGGTGGGAATATCTGGCCAATTTTGGCCATGGGAAATTGGGTCATTGGTTATATTTCTTAAATCTAGTAGGTTTAAAGAAGCTACGAAAGGGATCTGTGAGTTATTCGCCATCGCTAAATGATTTTGGATAGCTATATGCAAAGGGGTCCTCTGTGGGGAAGTTTCAGGAGAACTACCTCGATGGGTGTCTCATGGACTGTTTAGAGGAGTGGTGTGTGGGATCCCCAAAGGGGTAGCACTTGGGGACCTTTCTGGGGTGGTGAAGGGTGTACTTTGACGGGGAGGGGCCCCATGAAAAGATGCACCAATAAAGGAAGATGCAATAATGGTGGCTTCGTGATGTCCTCTACTCCATTTCTGCCATTCATGTATATGATCCAATATGTGGGTAGAAGGTGTTTGTTTGAAGTGAGTGAGGAGTTCCAGGCCTGAATTATGGTGAAACAGGAGTTGGAATAAGGTTAGAAAAGATGTAGCTAGTGAGCTAAGGTTTCCATGTGACGTAGAAGGCTAGTCGATGTAACATTTCACTGCAGGCTTAGTAAGGGTGTGTTGAAATAGTCATAATATAATAGTATCATCAGTGATACTATTAGATGAACATCACAGAATAGAGATTTCATTAAAATTGGAATAATTTTATTATAAGAACATCATTATAATTCAATTTTTTGGTTATTTTTAAATTCTAGATCCACAATTTTATTCCAATTTTAATGAAATATGTGTTATAGGTGAAAAGTCATGACATGGTTTCTCGAGTCTTCACCCTGTTTTGTGGGCATATCTGGCCAATTCTAGCCAGGGGTTATTGGGTCATTGGTTAGATTTCTTAAATCTGGTAGGCTTAAAGAAGCTAAGAACGAGATCTGTGAGTTATCTGCCATCGTGAGACGATTTTCGATAGATATATGCAAAGGGGTCCTCTGTGGGGAAGTTTTAGGAGAACTACCTTGATGGGTGTCTCACAGTCTATTCAGAGGAGTGGTGTGTGGGCTTCCCAAAGGGGTAGCACATGGGGACCCTTCTGGGGTGGTGAAGGGTGTACTTTGATGGGGAGGGTTCTCGAGAAAAGATGCACCAATAAAGGAAGATCCAATAATGGTGGCTACGTGATGTCCTCTACGCCTAAATGGAAGGAGTCCTAGCACACCTCCCCGTAATGGGGGAGGTTTAAAAACATCTAGATCAATGGGGATCCATGGGGTCCCTTATTGTGTTGATTAGAGTGTGTGCTACTTTGTGTAAGTTGAGGGAAGGAGATAAATATCAATGCAATAACACCACATACATAAAAAAAAAACAAAAAATATAAATGGTTACTTTCCTTTTATAATTAAGCTATGCGATCAATCAAACAAAAAATGGTTTTTATTTGTTGCGTATGATAAAAATTCCTATGCATACCTAATCATCCTAAACACTCTCAAAGTAAGTGGGCCTTGCAAAGATATCCTCTAATGGGTCTTGGGGCAATGTCCCAAAAGAACTGGCAATGCCTTCCAACAATCAAAGAAACAACCAAGGTAATGAAAATGAGGCTCAAGTGCTGCCTGCACCATCACCTATAGGGAAAGGATGCCCTAGATTTTGGCCACTAAAGTACCTTCGTCCCATGTGAGAATTTGAGTCTTTAGATTCTTGGTAGTTAGTTATCATTACTGAGCCCTAGATGGGTAAGGTAGCCCTAAAGGGTGCTGCACACACGGGACCTAAGCTGAACCCCCTATGAATCAAGTCTCTGCCATGCTCAGGTATTCTTTTTCATGGCATGATTGAAGGATTTTAAGCTCCCTAAAAAGTCAACAACTATGTTTCAAAGGTGTAAAGTGACCATGGCGGCTTATGGGATGCCTACCCCCGATGGTCTTAACATGAACTATATATTTTTTGGTGGTCCCTATGGGGAAACTTAGTTGGTTCAAGTTATGGTTGTTTTTAAGTAGTATTAATTCACTTATGGAGTGATTTTGTAAGAAAAATAAATTAAGTACACAAAGCTCCGGAAACTAAATTCTTTCTAGTAAAAAGCTTATGGAAGTTTAGTGTGTATGCAAGTGAACATACAAAGTGTTGTAAGATGTGGATATGTGATGATCCTTTACAACATCCTTATAATTACACTAAGTGTTGATTATTCTTTGTATTGTGTTGCAGCAGCTACAACCACCCTCCAAAATTTTTGCCTTCACTTCGTTTTGGATCCTCGCTCCTTGAAATCATTGCAACTATCCTGCACTGATCAGGTACTTGTGTTTATCAGAGTTCATTTGTCGTTTCACGGCTTGTGTTCAAATCATTTGTCCCGCTGGTCAACCAAAAGCACACCCAACACTTGGTTCACATCAAGTCAATTGAATTTCAGGCAAGATTGCGCAAATATGGAGAGTAACTTATCTTCCCCTCCAAAAATGTGTAGAGCAGCCCAAAAACTACCCTACACTCAAAAATTGCATAGAGAAAACTAGTTAGCCTTGCCTTGGAAATTGCACAGAGCAGGCTAGCTGGCAGTGCTATGGAAAATTACGTAGTTTTATCCAACTAAACTGCCTCCAGGAATTGCACAGAAAGTGGCCTAGTTGCACTGCCATCCAAAAATGCGAAGAGCAGCCCAGGCCAGATGCACTGTTCTTTAGAATTGCGTAGTATTGACCAACTGCACTACTCTCTGGAAATGCGTAGAGCAACCAAACATCACTTCTCTAGAAAATTGTGGAGACATGGCCAGTCAGTGAAGGCCCCTTAGTCTAGAAACAACACAAAAGCTTTCCCTCATTGGCTGTCCGTCGCATGTGTCGGTAGGTTATCTAGTTCCCTCCAGAAATGTGCAATCCTCTCTTTCATGCTGGGAAAATTTTCCCGAAAAAAGAAAAAATAAAAAAGCATCCCTAGATTTTAGGGATATATTTTTAGCAGTAGGAGTTACATGCAAAACCGTTTTTAGAAACTTCTCACCAAGTATTGTTTTTTCCTAGATTTGTGGCATGCATGTCATAAACCCTAATTTCACCAAATCTATTTAAATGACACCTCAAAGCACATTATTCAAATTTTATCTTGGAGCTCTGGCATTCTTGAGGCATCTAGGAACCTTTGGCATGGTCGGAATGGCTTTTCCAAGTAAGTTTTGCTTTTCATGCCTTTTGTCACTTTTTAGTTTTTAGCTTGTATGAGTGTTGTTTCCTTATTTTTATTGAACAACCCATGACATTTAAATGTATTTTAGCTTGTAGTAGTGTTGTTTCAAGTTTTTCATTACCTTTCCTTAGTGTCACACGCATAACACCGTTTATGCACTCACAATCGTCGTTTCGGTGGCTCGCTTCATGAGCTTCTTGGTTTTTCATTTGAATTATTTCTACACTTTCTTGAATTACTTGCAAGTTTATTTTAGTCATATCTACACCAAATTTTCACATGCATTCATTCCTTAGAGATTTTCAACCACCCATCGGCAGGTTTGAACTACCTTGGCCTAGATCTTTTCTTCCCCGGCTTACACTGCACATTTCTAGGATGGAAGGTTCTACCTTTCTCCTGGGAATTGTGCAAAAATTTCCTCCTAATAACCTCTGAGCAGTTTTGGGAGACAGTGCCCCAATTGGCCCCTAGGATTGCGTAGTGCACTTTCCCGAGCAACAATCATGCTGAATGAAACTACACATTAAGCAATTCTAGTCCTTAGCAGGCCAAGTTGGACTATGATCTATGTGGTTTCAGTAGGTAGTAAGCTCACTGGTAGCATGGACTATACTTTGCGTAGTTCCATCTGTCACTCTCCTAGCGTCTCCCAGACAAAACTGCATAATTTTACCAAGTAATCAACTAGGTGTGTTGCATGTCAGTCCTCAAGTTGCTTTTGGTTTTAAATTGACATTTTCTTGCCATGAGTGTTTCTCTATCTCCAAGTATCACAGGTTTCTATCATTCTCTCAGCACACAGTTGAAAGAATTACTAGGGACGTGGTTAAATAGGGGTCAATGAGCTTGCCTGTGTACACAGACACACACTTGTTCATCGAGAAGGATATCAAGATCACATGGAAAGACATCAACACCATCTTTTCAAGCATCTTTGAGGAGAATATGGAGGATAGACAGGTCTATGTGAACATCCATAAGTCAGGACTATACAAGGTTGCATGCAAGTTTCATGTATTCCCTTGCGCAGATGTGATCCACTGGATTGTCTCACACATTGATCTCGAGAAAGTGATATTGAGCAATGTTAGTGGAGCAAGGATTTCTTCCTTTAGGATGGAGGATTATCAGCAGATATGTCATTTTCCATTCAGAGTGAGCTGGATGGATGCACCATTCTACACTCCCAACAGCAGCACGAACACAAGAGATATCTTAAAGCATTGGGTAAAGGAGCCAACAAATTTCAGGACGCCCAACTAGATATACAGGAAGAATAAATTTAGGAAGGCATATCAATTGTTGGTCATCATCGCATGTCTTTTGTATGGCCAAGGGATTACAAATAACTTCCCTTAGAGTTGGGTTGTTATGTTGGATCAACTAGAAAGTGATGGAAAACCATTCAACTGGTTCAACACGTTGGCTCTCCAGTTTCAAGTGCATCTATCCAATGCTCGAAGTCCACCCAAGGACCAACATGAAAAGTTCTTCATTTATGCATACTTTCTCGATGCAATCTTTGCCCGTCAATAGTTTCCTGACATGGGTTGGGCATGGACACCTTCAGAAACTTTTGTGAATGTATATTTCAAGTTACTCTCGGATTGCAGCTACCGAGGAGTCATGGCTAGAATATGTGACCATTTCATTGCCCCTCTGTACAAGATGATCTTTGAACATGATCTACCTTGCATGTCCCAGGCAGCAATAGAGGCGATGTGAAACATTGCAGATTGGTACGCTTCACCTGAGGGAAACTTCATCAGGATGTACAACGTAGAGAAAGCTCCGCATGTGTTTCTGAGGTTCGCCATGGACAAGTTGGTCATGCAGGAGGTTTCATACCACATCTCGATAGGGTTGTTAGCTGTATTGTACAGGAAGAAGAAGGCACCATGGCCCATGCTTCCTATGCGAATCAGGTTGTACGAGTTCGAGAGTTTGAAAGAAGTAGATGTTGAAGTGGAAGACTTCAAGAAGTTTAAGTTAGGCACTAGGAGTTTCCACCTATACAAACCACAGGGTTTATACAGGGATCACTTTGCAAGAGTTTACTATCCTTAGATCCATGGGGTGTGTCATTGGCTAGAGGAAGACCCATGGAGATATTGTTACAACTCCTTTAGGCTCAATGAAACTGTCAGCATTGGAGTGGAGTGACTTGCAACACTCAAGGTAGCAACACCACAGGGAGCATCAACAACAACAGTAGTAGGTAGAGAACCTGTTCAAGACAAAGGCAAGATGAAGATTGCTAAAGGCACATAAATAGGGAAAAACTACAAGTTTAAGGAAGACTCACTTGTGGAAATGGTAGCTTTGGAGATAGATGCGAAGAGGCGAAAAACGACATGAGTATAGCACAAAGAAAGAGAGAGAAGCAAAGGCTAGAAGATACTGAGAGGATGTTGAAGGAAGTATAGCAGAATCTTAGGGAAGAATAAGAGTTGCATAGAAGAGAGAAGGAAGTGCAACATGGTCATGAACAGGAACAAGAATAGGAACAAGAATAGGAATAGGAACAGGAATAGTAACAAGAATAGGAACAGGAATGAGAACATGAATAGGAGGAAGTGCAAGGGGCACAGACAGTAGAAACTACACCAATATAGGTTGAAGACTCTAAACCAACAACAAATGAGGAGCAGGGTGAGTAGTCACAGGAACAAGAACTTTATCTATAAGATGTACATATAGTAGAAAAGATGGGCATGGAGGTGGAGCAGCTGGAACATGATCGAGATACCAACCTCATGCCAAAAGCAACCGAGATCACTCCATAGGCTTCACCAAATCCAACAACATAGCAAGTCCCACGTGAACAAGGGGATATAATTCTCCTTAGGACCATCTGGGAAGATAAGTGTACAACATAGCCTTTGATGAGTCGCAACAAAGAGTTGTACAAGCATGTAGAATGCACACCCCAGATGAGCATGCATCACCTGTGCATTTGGAAGAATGTGTTATTGTGTCATATGTACAGAGACACCCAGCTGCCTTGGCCGATGCTACAAAGCCTTATGCCGAAACCATAAGCTTGAGTGTTAGGTTCTTGATAGTAGAAAATGAGCACATGGCTAAGGCATTGCAAGCAACCAAGAAGAGAGAGCAACAATCAACAAGGTCCGCCAAAGCAGAGATGAATATGGCCATACTTTCTTAAGTATTAGCTCTTGAGACAGTCATGCAGAGACTGTATGGTAGGTTTGTCACCATGAACAAGGTAGTTTTCCACCTACATGGTCATCAACAGTGCTGCACCAAGATAACATGAACACTCTCAGACATACATGTTGCAGTAAATCATGTATAGATGTGGAAAATGAGGTACAAGGGAGCCCCACTTCACTTTCCCAAGATGATGAAGCCACGAGTGGAGTTGGACAAAGCACACATCCAAAGTTAGATATGGAACTATGAGGAACTTCCACAACTCATCACTAGTATTGAGGCTTCGTATGCACGGTTGTACATGAGCTTGGATGTCGTGGTAATAAAGTATGACACCCCGTTGATTGGTATGCTAACCAAGGCCAAAGAGAAGAACTAAGTCAGACTGGATCTCGATGCATACTTCGATCAATTGATGCTCATAATGACCAACACATATTTTCAAGTTAGCACAGATAACATGCAGATGTACATCGCCGGTCCGACCTTGCTTAGGACTAAGCTGCGCATGTTACATGATGAGTTGGAATGAGGTTCCAAATAAACATATCCAGAAGAAATGGATGCAAGAGTTCATTTCCGAAAGGACTTCATCAAAGAGTACACAGACACCATTGCACTATCAAGCATGACATCAATTCATCACCGAGGATCATGGAGAGAAGGTTGATGAGCTAGTCTTTCCACAACCGTTTGAGTCTTAATGTTGTCTTGTCTGGCTCACTCAAGCCAATTTTTTCCCACATGGGTATATGTGGAAAATGTATCATTTTTGCAAACATGATGTAAAGTGAAATTACAAGTGTCATTAGTGGAATACAAATAGTCATATGTAATGCAAAGGGTCACAAGGGTAGTCCAAGAGTTACAAAGGGGAATGTTAAGGGACACCCCACCCTTTGTTATAAATAGAACCTCATAACTCATAGAATGGGCTTTTAGGAGC
Source organism: Pinus tabuliformis (assembly GCA_031772625.1). NCBI lineage: Eukaryota > Viridiplantae > Streptophyta > Pinopsida > Pinales > Pinaceae > Pinus > Pinus tabuliformis. The sequence continues at coordinate 526,903,265 of CM062807.1, read as the reverse complement.
CAAAATTTGTTAGGCATTCCTTAGAGAGGGCTTGAAGAGTATTATGATGAGCCTTAGCTTCTCCACAGTGCAGAGCAAGTATATCTCTTTGGAGGAGCAGGTAGTGTTGACTGTAACATTCCACTATTGGGGCTAGTGGCTATCATGGTTGTATGTATGGATGGAACTTTCACTTTATATAATATAACAGGGCCAACACGTTTCATGCATATGTTGTTATCGTAGTTCGACTATTCTTGTTAGATTAGCAATGTATGTAGTTTTACTTATGCATTGATGTATGAACTATTCTGTATGTGACTGTATGAATCTTATTGAAGTGTGTTTTTGGTTTAACTCGTCACTTTGGATTATCGACTATTTTGCTTTCCATTTTGTGATGTCATTAAGCTCATGTGTTCCTTTCAGGCTGTGTACTATTACAGGCTTCTAAGGGATACACTTGTTTTCCCCTCCATGTGTTAGAACCTCCCCATGTATCTCTCTTGACTCACTGCAAGGTCACACACTTGCTTCCGACAAGGATATATTGCTTACCTCTATGCGCTATCGCAGTCAAGGCATAGCTTTACTACCCACTGCTCGGACTCTTACTCGAAACTGTTTGAGGTATAGTTGGGACTTCGTACTAGGGAGATCCCCTGACATGTTGGAGGGTCGAACACTGTCAACATTTCTAGCACTAGAAGGAGGGCCAAATGACAAGCTAAGCCCTCGAAATCTGTTTTGAATATTCACACATCAATCATGTCTTATGTTACTCTTCATCCTCCGAGATGCTTGTCTTATGGAGATGACTTTGAAATCCCAGAGGATTTATGGAATCTCTTGTCACAAAAAACATATGCGGGTGGAGGCATGACATCTTGGGATAGGCATAGTCTTGCCTTTTCAAATCTATGTAAAAAATTTGAATCCCCTGAGGATTATGTAATCCGCATGTTGTTCGCACTCACGCTTCATGGGCATACATTGTAATGGCTTAACACACTGCCCAAAAATTTTGTTCTCTCATTTGGTCACCTTCTTTTGGAGTTATGTCATGCTTTCCATAACTTTTACCATCAAGCACTTAATACAAAAATTCTTCGATTACAGAATTCTCCTAATGGATCTGTCATGAGATACTGGTATTTCTTTCTTAATCTCGCATTTCAATTCCCAAAGGATGAAATTGATTAGGAATTTATCAATGAAAGATTTCAGTATCTTATTCATGTACCTGAGAATTTGCATATCTTAGAATCATTCAAACTAACCCTAGCATACCTCAGTGTTAGAGCTGTTGAATCCAAGGCAGACATGGTTGCTATCACAAGTGATTGTCCGTCCTCATCTCATATAACAGTTCTAGCCCCACATGGTGAGGCGGGGGAAGGTGAGAATCTAGCTGTTGAATTGTCACATTCTCCTCCCCCACCTGCTCTTGATCTCTGCACAGATCTGGCTGAAAAAACTGTTGGTTGTCACATGGACTTATTTCCTCAACCTCCATCCCTACGTTCTGTTGATCCTTTAGATTGTACTATGTTGTGTTCTCCCATTCCAGACTCCATACTTGTTGCTCACGCAGACTGGAACTCCCAAGAGAATGGTAAGGGAATATATCTTTAACTCAAGCCTAGTGTTGAATTAATGATGATTAAAGAATCTAACAATACTTCCGGAGGAGTTAGAATCAATTTTCACGAAAAAGGCCCATACAGAGAGTGAGGGTTCTACCAGTGTTTCACCAATGTTGTAGTGGCTACAACCACCCTCCAAAATTTTTCCTTCGCTTTTTTTTGGATCCTCCCTCCTTGAAATCATTGCAACTATCTTGCACGGATTAGGTACTTGTGTTTATTAGAGTTCATATGTCATTTCACAACTTGTGTTCAACTCACTTGTCCCGTTGGTCAACCAAAGAACACTCATCACTTGGTTCGCATCTGGTCAACCGACTGTCGAGAAAGTGTTAGAAAATTATATATTACAGAGAAATGGAACACATAAAATATTGCAGAAATATAAACACAGAAAATGTATAAAAAAAGAGAGACACAGATATACATGGTTCACCCAATTTGGGCTACGTCCACGGAGAAACAACCAGTCCTTCCTTTTATATTATACAAAAAAATGAAGAGATACAACCTACAATAGATCCGCTGTAATTCCCTCTTCTATACCACACAATCTCCTCTCTCTTTCTCGAATATAGATCTGCATAGACGCAATAAAATTCTCTCATATATAGCGAGGGGTTTCCTTCTAGGGCAAAAAACCCTAAATTAAACATAATTTCTACCGTCAAATCTTCACCTAATGAACGACCGTCGTCCCCCCCTGGTGGCATACATTTTATGGGAGGCATTGTCGTCACATTATGAACTAAGGTCCAATGTGGTGATACCTCTAAATAAAGAAGATAATCAGGGTCCACACCCAACAAAAATACTACACAAATCTGGAGAGCAGTTTGTTTTCCCCTCCAAAAATGCGTAGAGCAGCCCAACAGCTACCCTGCACTCAGAAATTTCACAAAGCAGGCTAGTCAACACTGCTATGGAAATTGTGCAAGAGTAGACCATTTGGCACTGCTTTGGAACATTGCATAGTTTTAGCCAGCTGTACTGCCTCTAGAAATTGTGCAGAACCTAGCCCAGATGCACTGCCATCCAGAAATGCATAGAGTAGCCCAAGAAAGCTGCACTGTTCTCTGGAATTGCATAGTACTAGACAGATGCACTTCTCTCTAAAAATGCAGAAAGAAACCCAACATCATTGCTCTAGAAAAATTCACAGAGATGGCTAGTTAGCCAAGGCCCCTTAGTCCAGAAACAATGTAGAAGCTTTCCCTTATTGACTGTCTATCGCATGTGCCAGTAGGTTATCCAATTCCCTCAAGAACTATGTAATACTTCTTGGCATTCCAAACAACTTTTCCTGGAAAAGAAAAAAGAAAAAAAAAAGTGAAAAATCATCCCTATATTTTAGGGATCTATTTTTAGCAGCAAGAGTTATATGCAAAACCATTTTTAGAATATTCCCGCCAAGTGGCGCTTTTTCCTAGATTTGTGGCATGCACGTCATAAGCCCTAATTTCACCAAATATATTTAAACGATGCCTCAGAGCACATTCTTCACATTTGATCTTGGACCTCTGGCATTACCTAGGCATCTAGGAACCTTCAGCATCGTCGAGTGACTTTTTTGGGTAAGTTTTGTTGTTCATGCCTTTTGCCACTTTTTCTATCGCTTTTTAGTTTTCATCTTATATGAGTGTTGTTTCCTTGGTTTTACTGAACGAATGCTAGAATTTCAATGTATTTTAGCTTGTAGAAGTGTTGTTTCAAGTTTTTCATTACCATTCCTTAGTGTCGCATGCATAACACTATTTCTGCACTCACAGTCGCCGTTTCAGTGACTCACTTCATGAGCTTCTTGGTTTGTCATTTGACTGATTTCTGCACTCATTTGAATTGCATGCATGTTTATTTCAATCATATCTACACCACATTTTCACATGCATTCAGTCCTTAGTGATTTTTAGTCACCTGTTAGCACCTCTAAGTTGCCTTGGCCCAGACCTTGCCTTGTTTCGGCTTGCACTGCGCATTTCTGGGATGGAAGGATTTGCATTTCTCCCAGGAATTGCATAGAAATTGCCTCCCACTAGCTTCCCAAGGTGTTCTCTATGCCTTTTTGCGAGAAAATGCACTAGTTGGCCCTCGAGATTGCGAAGTGCACTTTCTCGAGAAACAGTCATGTTAACTGAAACTGTGCATTGCGCAGTTCCAAGCCTCAGCATGCCCAGAAGGATTGTGCTTTGCATAGTTTCAGCATAAATTTAGCTCACTGGAAGCCTAAACTATACTCTGCGCAGTTCCAGCTGTTAGTCTCCTAGCCTTTCCGAGACAAAATTGCACAATTTTCCCAAGCAATCAACTAGGTGTGTGTTGGGCGCGGGATCCCCCAAGGCACATTTTGAGGCTTAAAGCCCAAGTCTTGACAATGTGTAATGTAAAGACTCCGTGAAGTGTAGGCACGGAGCGTGAAGTTTTAATTGAGTCACAAGGTTGTTTGCCTTTACTTTTGTAATGTAATTTCGGCTTGAGAGTTCTACCCATGGTACGCAGACCATGGGATTGTATAAATAGAGCGAGGCTCTAAGTTGTAAAAAAAAGGAATTAGATCTAAGAATCTAAGAGAAGATGAAGCATTGAGTCTTGGTTAAAGTGTAAAGTCATGTCTTGGGTCGTAGGATAGGAGAAGGATCTGTAGCGGAGTGCGCAGAGCCCTAGTAGTCCGCAGCTGAGTGCGCAGACCCCTGTAGCTGAGTGTGCAGGGTGAGTTGAGTCTATAACTGTTGGAGAAAATAATAAAGAGAAGTTTCTTATCATTATATGTGTCTTTTTCCTGTTTTACGCATTGAAGTATATTGGGTTTGAATTGCAAGTTTACTATTTATTTGTTGCGTGAACTTATATGAATGCGTTGAATAAGCAAATATAAGATATGTATCTGTTTATGCAAAGTTAACTAACAGTTATAAGAAGATAAGTAAGATCCGTAGTGTAACTTAGGGAAAGAGTGTAGATCGCTGCCTTAGTAGTGATAAATCACCTCAAACCCTAATTAGGTCTACGCAAAGGTGATTATAATAGAGTGCGAAGATCTCACAGGATAGGAGAGTGCATGAAGTGACCTGCACGAAGTCATTCCTGGTTGGACCAAGTCGACCCCTTAGACATCTCAAGGGTGCGGAAACTTGGTTCCAGCATCCCCCCCATACTGCTTTGAGTGAGACCTCAATCTGCACTCTGTGGGCTGTTGCCAAATGGGCCAGTAGTACAGGGATTTGTTTAGTTAATTAACTCTGAACTTGGGTCAGGCCCCATCAAGCCAAAAAATGGTTTTGTTGCTGGGACCGGAATCTACATAGAGATGTCAAATGTCACATCACTAGAATCCAACCAAGAAGGAGATTGAAGTGTGGTTGGATAGGAAAATTCACAAATTCATAGTGTAGGAGAACATGAATCCGTGACTATCGAAGGAGGTGTGGTTGGAATGCTACCTGTACACAGAGATCCACGAAATTTTCTTCGCATCTTTCCCTACTAAGTTGTATGAGTGGATTGCGAAGCTAGTAAATAGCCAAGTAAGGTGGAAGCTGAACAGACCTATTTTTTTGACCCCATAGTTGGTGCACAGATTGGAAGCATCAGAGAATAATATTACGTGCATTGTTGGTCACTGGCTTGGTCGGATTATAGGAGGATTCATTACTGAGTTCGTGGTAGATACTTCAGTCAGCTATAGCGAGGCAGAGCAATGCTTTCTCAAAGGACCACGAGGTAAGTACATAAAGTCTCTGAACACTTGGATTAAAATGCTACTGTGCGAAAAGAGGATTATGCAGCTAGATTGATGTTTGGAGCTACGTGAAGTGGGAGAATTTATAGAAACGAAGGAAGTGCGGGACTAGAGACTAGCCCCTTGATTTCACCTCCGCGAAGGGACGAGGAAGAGATTGTGAAGGTATCTCCATGAAGTGTGATCCATTTGATAAGGTAGAGGACTCTGTGCATACCACCTCCACCCACACCACCACCAGTTTCACTATCATCACCTCCATCTTCTCCTGTACCACCTCCACCACCACTGTGATTTAATATGGCAAGCTTGATAAAGTTTCCTATGTTCAAGGGAGTAGGAAATGAAGATCCGTACTAGTTTTGGTTCATTGTAAAAGCTGTATGGGAAGCGCGGGGAGTTATACATGATAATATCAAGAAAGTAACATTGGTTAGCACTCTACAGGATCGTGTGCTGACTTGGTACATCAAGCACTCAAGTGATAATCGGAATGTGGGAATCGCGGTTATCCAAGCTGCGCCAACTAGGGAGTTTAGCAGGCTGAAGTTAGAAGCATAGTCGATCATTGGGTTCAAAGAGATCACGATGCTACCAGGTGAGACTCCTTGGGAGCTGGATTAGAGGCTGAAGTGCATGATTCACGAAGCTAACATGACTTTGATGGATGGACAACACCAGGAATGGTTTGGAGCATCACTATAGCCACATTTGAGGAACGTGTTGTTGTAACAAAGGTTAACAACTCAAGCAGAGGCTTTAGAGATCGTGATGAGGCTGCATGAGAACCCTGTCATGCGGAAAGAGTCAATTTTGCGGACAAAACTGACCTCCCTAGAAGCTAAGGCTTTCTAGTGACAAACAAAACAATCAAGCACTATCCTTCCCTAAATATGCATTTAAAATACAAGCAACCAGGTGTTTAAAGCATACCTTTAGTCCAACGCTGTTTGTAGCAGCCAAGCCTCTCCGATCCAGATGAGCTCCTCCTTCTCTTTGAAGCCTGCATTCACTAACAAGCAAACGATTACATAGCACCTGAATAACTCATATAATAAAACATATTCATCATAAAGACCAAGGAGTATATGAAACAAATTATATATAACAACTTGTTGAGAAAAATGAACTTAATTGTATTAATTGGAAACAAAAGAAACCATTACAACCAGTGCCTTGGTGTTGTGCAGGTCCTTCCCAGGGTCTAGCAAGAGTTCTCCTTTACTTTGATCAGCTCAACCACTTCCAAATGAAGCTAAGAAAGGATGGGAATCTCTCCTCTCAAGCTCTAAAAGGGAGTCCTAATTTCAGCAACATCTACCCTTAGGAATGTTCAGCTTTCAACCTCCCCTCCCTCTGGCCCAATGCCTGTATTTATAATGCTTTGGAGGAAGTTAATTAGGTCCACCATCAATGGGATAAGCCCCTCTTTCAATGGGATAGCTCCCCTCTTGATGGGATAAGTTCCTCTTTCTTTGGGATGCATGAACCATCTGGAGGCGCTCAATCCACGTCAAACCATCTTCTAGAATGCTCTAGATTTGACCACAAGTAACTTTTTTGAAGTAAAACTTGTGCCTTTTGACCTTTACAGGAGTACGCACCCACCCCTTTACAGACAGAGCGTACAAGTACGCAGGTATTATATACTTGAGGTGCGTACACGCAGGTAAGAGTAAGAGAAACTGCGTAACCAGAGTTATATTGACTTTTAAGGACTTTCTCTCTTTCTTGGAGTTTGACATGAGGAGCAGAGGTATAAGACTTGCCAAGGAGGACAGTATGACAATTGATGGAGCCATACTGACTGCAAATAGTCATGGTGACAAATTTTAGTGTAACAGATTGCCCCCTAAAGTGCGAAGCCTCTAGTAGATTAGGGTTTCATATCATCTAGGAAGGGTGAAGTACTTTATCATTTCAAGGATTATCTTGTGGAGAGCCCAGTTGGAACCTGAAAATATTCAACACAAAATACATATATAAGATCATATCATCGCTGAGGTAGGCATTCTCATACTCAGATCGAAAACTTTAACTAACAAACTAACTACTGCTCTGATATAGGAATGATTTCGCAGTACATCATAATCATAGACTCATGTAGACGCAATATGGACGCAGCCATCTGTTTATGATTAGTCTACTGTATAATGAATACAAAACACCTCGCAGCTTGGATGGTGGAAACTAGATCCAGGGTCTTCATTTCTACTTCCCGAAATAGTACGATTCTATCCATGCGAATAAATGAGTTGATGTCGAACATGGTAGAAACCACTTGATTACCAGTCGATGATGTAAACTGTTAACAAGTGTGAGAGAGACCACCAATGATGTCAATGGTTCTCAAATTACCCAGTAAAATCCATGAGATGTGAATGAATGTGTTGATGTCGAACATATCACAGAATCCTTTGATCGAAAGTCAATGATGTAAACTGTCGTCGAAGGCGAGAAACCTGCCATTGAGGCATGCAGATTTCAAGGTACTGACGATTCCTAGATCATCTTTCTAGATAATGTGTTGATGTCGATAGAAAGTGATTCGTTGCAGGCAAGCCCACAACACGAAATCATAAATCAAGTTGAAGAAATGTAGCTGTAAGGACTGACTCAGGGATGGTCAAGATGGATGACAGGTATTTTGCAGATGAATGGTTTATTTGCAGTGACCTCTTGAACACATAACGACACAACAGATGGCTTGGTGACAATTGACCCAAAGTTAATACCCAGAAACCGGCTGAAGATTTTCAATGTGGTTTGATCAACTGTTAGGCAAAGGATTTCCCAACCCAGGTGAATGAAAAGTGTCGTGTTCAAGAGTGGTGATAAGGTTTTTCTGAGACAAAGGATAACAAATAGGTTCATTTCTCTCTCTTTTCCGTCACCATTTCTGGCAAGTACCTCTTTATTTTTTTACAATCTTGAGGAGGATAACATTTGCTTGATTATAAGCTCATCCTTCAGATGAGTCCAACTTAGTTTAGATTCGAACCCTAAGAAGGAGTGGTCCGTTCCTGTTTGTAATCGAACAGGTCCTTTACTGTGAAATTTTAACGAGTCCAGTATAGGAGAAACTCGTTGTTTTTCAATTTTAGAGAGTCTGAAAAAACTTAAGAAGACTCCAGGGTTGACCTTTTTCGTAAATTTGTGTCTCCCAAGCCCGAAAAAGTATAAAATAATACTTGAGAGAACCACTTGATCTTTACGACCAAGGAGTACTTTCATGATTAGTGTCTTTGACCTGAAAAGTAAAAAGCGATCAAGGACACGTCGTTTTATTTCCAATATCGAATTTGAAACGGCAAAAATCTGGCAATCTTTTCATGTTTTTACAGTCAGAAAAGGGCTATAATAGGACCGTCTTTTAATTCCGTTTTAACGAGTGTAAAAGAAACGCTCGGCAATATTTTCATATTTTAGGAGTCAGAAAAGGGCTTAAAGATGACTCTGATGTTTTTGTTTGTAAAAAATGACAATTTTCCCTGAAAATCCTTTATCCTGCACAAAAACCAACACATTACTCATACCTGTTGAAGATAGATAAAAATACTTTGAAAAATACCTTTTCATGGTGAAAAATAAACAAATTTACCATTTATTTACCCAAAAAACCTATAAAAAGGGCTTTTACCAATTCATTTTTACCATTTTACTGTTGAGGAGAGAAAAAGGGCTTTTGGCAAGAAACTTCCAGTGGACATTGCAGAGAATCCGACCGTCGAAATCGAACGCTGTCTCTTTCAGGTATTCTACAACATCCTCCTCTTCATTTTCATCCGTTTAGAATTTGTTTTTAGGCCCTAGATTTTATTTTTGGAGGCTTTGGGGTTTCAAGATCCGCCTTTCGGGGTACGCAGGTGCCACACTAGGGACCCACGTACCCCGACATTTTCTCAGTTGGGAAAATGCCGGGCGTACGCACCTTGCCTTAAGGGAACCCGCGTACCCACGCTCTGTTCCTAAAGGCGGGGTGCGTACTCCGCGCAAAGAGTTTTCAAACCCAAAATTCTCTAAATTGGACCAAATTTTTTTGATTTCATGGATTCTAATGGACGTTTTCTGGTGTGTAGATTGTTCACCATGCTTGATTGGCGTGAGAGAGAGCACGAAGATGTTGATTTGGCCGCCATTAGTCATCAACCGTCAATTGATGCTTTGAAGGAATGCAGCCTTTATAAATACTGGGCCATACCTGGAATGAGGGCCCAAGTGCTCTTTCTAGAGTGGCTGGTAGAAAGATGGAACGTTCAAGACCAATGCTTTTATATTGGAGGGCACCAGCTCGAGATAGAGCTCGCAGATATCTACTTCCTCACTGGTTTGCCCAAGAGAGGCGAACACTTGACTCTGTTCGGGACTAGGCCAGGTGGCCAGTCCATCGCTAGTCTCCGACTAGAGTGGTGTAACACTCAGACTCAGGAGAAGGGGATAGAGATCAAAACTATATCCCGCCCTGAACTTATGGTGATTGCCTTTACAGTTACCAGACTTTGCGGGGTTTCCGCTTTACACATTGCCACTGGATCCCAGATGCGGATGGCGATTGATTGCTATCGAGGTACCATTTTCAACTGGTGTGATGCTGTGTTGGCCAATTTAAAGGGCCAACTGACTAGAGCCAAAAACGGACAGCTAAAGACTTTTGGTTATGGGCCTTTAGTTGTGAGTTTTGGCTTAGAGAGGGTTCTGATGCTGATCCCACAGCAGCTCACTATTGAGGATGGGCTTCCTCGAGAGCCCAAATTGATGCGATGGGTTGCGGTTATGGCCCGTCATCCTGATGAGGGCACGGAGGTTGTCCGATTTACTCCGGAGTACTTTCACTGGTTAGAGGACCGGGTCTTTTTTATACAGGATTTTCCTTATGCCGGAGTTGATTTTTGTGGAGATCCGAACATGGTTCTTCCACCGGGAGAACAATGGGATGACACAGGTAACTTCATTTTTCACAAGTTTTTAAACTATCTATTTTTTTTTTTTTTTTTTTTATATCGTCTCAAAACTGATAGTAATAATTTTCAAAATGCAGATGTAGGCCCACGTCGTCTAGCCAATCTCCGGCCTTTCGAGAGGAGACTACCAGTTGCAGCGGTGCCGGCCCCACAGGACGAGGCCACAGAGACTTTAGCTGAGTTGGAACAAGACCTAGAGCGTCTTACAACAGATATACCGGAGACTACTATAGATGATATTCCTATCAGGCTTCAGCGCTATGTAGTCGGGGTCCCAGGACCTTTTAGGAGGTTCTTGTGTAGGGTGGCCCATGCAGTGGTGTCATATAGAGATCATCACCAGTGATTGGATGGTCGTTTTGTAGACACATGTGACATTTTGGTTTTTTGTACTTATCATTTTTGCCGATCATAAGGTGTTTTTCAACCTATGATCGAAGACGATGTATTTTTTGACACACTCCTATCTATATATATCAATCTTACCGGCTTATCTGTTGAACATGTGTGATGAAATGTTTTTAAATTTACATGTATGATTATTGCAAATGTCTATTTAACATTTGAGAAGCAATTGCATCTGCTAATGTATTTAAAGACCTTGGAATATGCTGATATTCAATGTAATCAAATTCACGTTCCAAGAGACGCACTCTCAAAAATAACCTTAATAACACTGGATTTCTAATGGCATACACTCTATTAAGCTGTAATACAACGAGTTCAGAATCTAACCTCACTATCAAACTCCGAATCCCAAATGAAATAGATTCAGACAATAACTCAATCACTGCACTGTACTCGGCAATGTTGTTTGTTGTTTGACCGAGGCTCACCCCATGCATAGAAACTAACTCGTCAGAGGGTGAATAGATAACCCAAGCTGCGGAAGAGATATTCCGTGTACTACGACAAGCACCATCAACAAATCCAATGTATGTTTGGAGAGGCATCGACATCTGCAATATCAAGAGTAAAACCAAGATAAGCCAGAATAACGACGAAAAACACACTCTCTAAGCTAAGCACACTGTCTAAACTAACAAACACACCAGCTAGAAAGAAAAACTAACCTAACTAAAAATTCTCCATACCCATCATTTAAGCATAATACCTCTTTAGGTAAAGTCCATTTCTGGGTTTACCCAAAGAGTCCCCGTCAAAGTCTACCAGCTCATAGGCCCCTTTTGCTAGCTTTCGCTTGAAAATATAGGGCCCATGCCACATAGGAATGAATTTTCCAGCACCTAATTTATCATTAGCTTGATCATATAATAACACTAGGTCTCCTTCTGAAAAATTTCGAGGGGTCACATTTCGATCATATTGAGCTTTCATACGTTTTGCGTGAGTCTCGATTGCCAATGCAGCATCACGTCGAGTCTCATCTAATTGAGCTAAGTATAATAAACGCTTCTCCTCTTCGGAAGTAGCTGGAAGTAACTCGATGGCCATTTGCAGTGATGGGATTTCGCATTCAATGGGTAGCACAGCTTCCAAACCATAAACTAGTTGGAAAGGGGTGAACCCTGTTGATGTTTTCACTGAGGTTCGGTATGCCCAAAGCGCTGAAAATAACATGTTGTGCCAATTCGACCGATGAATACCAATGATTTGTCGGATCATGATAACTAAAACTTTGTTGATGGACTCAACCAGACCATTTGCTTGTGGATAATAAGGAGTTGAGCTATCATGACGCAAACCAAGCTGGCCTGTAAGTTCTATCATCATAACGTTTCGAAAATGGCGTCCATGGTCAGTGATTATCGCTTGTGGGACACCAAACCTAGCAATTATGTGATTGAACACGAAAATTGCTACTGTCTTGCCGTCTGCCTCGAATGTAGGCATCGCCTCGGCCCACTTAGTAAAATAATCTACCGCAAGGATGATATACGCATGCCCCCCGGCCAAGTGAGGGTTACATGTAATAAAATCGATACCCCATTTGGCAAAAGGACCAATGGCAATTATAGGGTGGAGAGGAGCAGGTGGAGCGCGCATCTTTCGATCAAACACTTGACAGTTGTGGCATTTTCGGACCGCAATAATACAATCTTTAAATAAAGACGACCAGAAGTAGCCAGCGCGCAATATCTTTTGGGCTGTGGCATACCCAGACATATGACCACCACACGCTCCAGAGTGACAGTCATTCAGAACCCTTTCAGCTTCTTCGTGAGTTAAGCAATGTCGGAAAACCAAGTCTACCCCATGGCGATAAAGAGTATCTCCAATAATTTTGTACTGTTGGGACTGGAATCGAATTTTCCGACGTTCCGACTTTGAAACTTCGGGCTGAAAGGATTGGGTCTGGAGATAGACGAGGATATCCCCATACCACGAATCTAAAGTGCTGATTAGAAACAAAGATTCGTCCGCAATGGGCTCCTCTACCACAGTTTCTGTGTCAGCACGCGGGAAGTCACACATTAACTTTGCTAAAACTAAAGATTTCTTAGACTTAGATTTCTCAAACTCCAAGTCGAACTCTTGCAGGATAACAATCCATTTAGAGTACTTGCCCCCTAGCAATTGTTTAGTCAAAATGTAGATCATAGGGTTGCAATCCGAAATGACTGTAGTTTTACAGAGTAAAATGTAGTGACGAAAACGTTGGACAACTTGAACGACTGCCAATGCCAATTTCTCCACATGTGAATATTTTAGCTCAGTTGGATTTAACGTCCGACTAAGGTAATATATCACATGTTCCGTTCCGAATTCATCTTCCTGAACTAAGACCATTCCAATGGTGGAATGGGAGGCGGCGAGGTACAAAAAGTAATCCTGGTTGTAGTTGGGAGGATGCAGCAACGGTGCATTGGTCAACGCGTGTTTGAGTGCATCAAAAGATTTCTGAGCTATCTCATCCCAAGAGAATTGAGCGTTCTGTTTCAACAACCGTGTAAAACCCTTTGTAACCTCGGCGTAGTTAGGAATGAATCGTCGTAAAAATTTTGCTTTCCCTTGCAAACTTTGGAGTTGGCGAAGACTCGAAGGAGGAGGCAATTTGATGATAGCTTCGACCTTCGAGGGATCGACACGAATGCCGGCTTTCGAAACTACAAATACCAGTAATCGACCCACTTCTATACAGAAGACACATTTGTGTGGGTTCAACCGAATTCGATAATGCCTACACCTCATGAAGATTGCTCGTAAATGGACAAGGTGATCAGCTCGATGTAATGAATGAGCAGGCAAGTCATCGAGATACACTTGCACAATGTGTTTGATGTCATGAAACGCATAAGACATCGCCCTTTGAAAAGTTGCTCCGACATTCTTTTGCCCGAAAGGCAATTTGCAATAAGCAAATGTCCCCCATGGACAAATGAAAGTGTTTTTGGTTGATCGGTAGGTAGAATATTGATTTGGTTGTAACCGGAAAAACCGTCCATAAAGGAAAATATTTCACTGCCGGCACAATCATCAATTATTTGATTGATATAGGGTGTTGGGTAGTTGTCCTTCGGACAAGCTCGATTAATGTCCCTATAATCGATGCATATTCTTATTGGTCCCTGTTTTTTGTTAACCAGAACAATATTCGATACCCAATTCGTTAACGGGATCAGATAAATGAAACCTGCTTTCAATAGTTTTTCAACTTCTGCTTTAATTGCAGCCGCTTTTCGTGGGTGAATCTGACGCAAACGTTGCCGGACGGGTTTAGCGTCCGGGTAAGTCTTGATCTCATGGACAACAATCGCGGGATCAATTCCTAGCATTTCCTCATAGGACCAGGCAAACACGTCGCGGAATTCTTGAAATAGGGCCTTGTATGTCTGAATTTCGTCATCTGTACACGAGGCACCTATATGAATATTCTCAACAATTCCAGGCTTAACTGAAATGTCAATGGGAATAGTGCGAGAGATGTTTCCCAAATTCAGCTCTGAATCAGGATATTTCATTGGATTCTGAGCTTCTTTGACATATTCAGCTGTAAAGATTGATGAAAAATCATTTTCAAAACGATCATCCTCAGGTAAAAACGAAGATCTGTGATGGAGATCTTCCCATGGTAAATCATCTACACACATGACTTCACGAAGTTGCTCGTCAGATGAAACAACTTCGAGAAACGCTATTAACTCCAAGGTTGATGTGAAAAGAGATTCCTCACGGACCACATTCATTTGGTCGATTCTGGTTGAACGCGGGTCGGTAAAAGACTGCACGGCTTCATAGGCAATTTCATATGGACTCAAAGGCATATCATCACCAAATGAGTCTATCTAAGATTCAGAAGTAACGATCCAAGGATCGTCATAAACAATGGTGTCTGATGTAATCATATGAATAGATGCAAACGAAGACAACGCGTTGATTGGAGGAAAAGGAAAAGGTCCCAGTAAACCGGAATCTTTAACTAATCCTACTCCAACATCCTTGTATGGGATAGTCATTTTACCGACATGCTGAATACTCTCTGAAGAGGCTGGGTCGGATGAAAAGTAAGCCAGATGGTCTATTGTCACGATCTTTCCATTATGTGGAAACTTTATTACTCGAAAGACCGATGAAACGACCGCTGTATAGCGTAAGACCAACTTCGACCCAAGAGAAGGTTGTAGTCTAAAGGGGCATCAACCACCTCCACATCTAGACTAACGGTTTTTCCTTCAACCCCTATAGGCAAATCCTATAGAATGCCAAAAGGATGGAACCCACGGCCATCAAAGGCCTTAAGAATTGTCGGGGATTGATTTAGTGAAGGAGAACCAAGCGATCTCCAACACTGTATCGACATAATACACGTGGAAGCTCCCTCATCAATTACAGTCCGATGAATAGGCCTGTTTTTTACTATCACCGGGATCTGGAAAGCCATTTGATGAGGCAAACGTGGTGTACTATTTTCTAGATCAAAGATTATTAGGTTCGGGTCCTGAACATCAACAGCTCCTATAGCCGACAAAAGTAATTTGCGCTGTGCTGGGCATGATTGCAGCACTTCCAAAGCCAACATTGCTGAGGGTGAAACAGCTAAGTCCTCAACAATGTTATAATTCTGGGCCACTCTCGCATGTGGATTGAAAGCAGACTTGCGAAGTATACTCTTGGCGGGCGGTTTGATTACTAAGTCCAGGTTAGGTTTCTCGATCTGTAGTGGATCGGAACTGGGAGCTGAGGTTGATGGATTAGAATGAGAAGATTCTGCTTCTTTGCCATCAACAGGACTTTTACTACCATAATCTTGCGATCGAGTCACAATCCTTACATGAGACATCATCAATATGGGTTCTTCACTGGCACTCGAGGAAGAACCTATCATCTTACTCTCCTGCTTTGGAAATGGATCTTTCAAAACAGCAGGAGTTTGGGAACCTTTAACAATCTTCGCAACCTATGCCCGATGAGGGCAATCTCTTGTAAAATGATCCTCTTCACAAATAAGACAAGGATAATGAGGTTTGCGCTTTTCGTCATTGGTTTCCGACTTTTCAGTTTTCTCCTTTGGAGTTTTGTCTGCTTTATTCTTCTTCTTACCTTTCTTTTTCCCACCGGATTTTGATTTAGCCATAGATTACTCGACAGCGTGAATATCGGCGGAAACCTCAGCAGAAGAATCTACTGTCGGGGAATCAGGCAAGGTTATAATAGGAAAAGAGTTCTTGGAAGACTTCTTCTTACTTTTAGTGTTCACCGTACCAATCATACCATCAACGGCATGAGACCCCGAAGGAGCAGCAACGATTTGATTTGACTTAGGAAGATCTAGGATCTTTTCGTGTAACGTACCTGACTGAGTATAAACTAAGTCAAGGTACTGCGCTTGAGTAATCACTTGCTCCTCAGTAACTACTCCGGCCTTAGCTACGTCTTCAGTAATCTTCGGTAACAATGATTTAACAAACCATTCAGCTAAGATCTGGTCCGGGATAAAAACTTTCACTAACCGCCTTCGACGTCTCCATTCATGAATATGATTGGAAATATATGTAGACGTCGATTGTTTTAATGAAATTAGTAACTCCGTACCATTATCATATCTGACCGGCAACTGAAAATGAGTTAAAAACGAGGTAGCTAACTGGCTAAAATTATAAAAAGAGGCCCGTGGTAACTCAATGTACCACTTGGCCGCGAGACCAATGAGAGTACATTGGAAAATACGTAAGCGGATTGAATCATCCGAGATGGAATTAGAGGCACACCAGAGGTGGTAAGTCATCACATGATTCGACGGGTCCTCTCCAGACTTACCTTCGAACTTGGGAATGTCACTGGGCAACTTATTCGGCATTGGCGGCCAAAACAGAAGATAATTAATTGGATCGTTCGTTAGGCGCGACAAGTCTGGTAATTCCAAAGTTGCGATAAACGGTAATTGCCGATTAGGATCCCTAAAACTCTGGGTCACGAGACCAGTCCCAGGAGGAGGATATCTAGGATAATTAGGAATAGGAATCGCGTTCAGGATATTGTATCCTCCTGGAAAACCAGGATTAACCAGACCGTACTGGTGTTGCTGTGGTTATTGATAAGTGTACCCAGGATACGGTTGATACTGGTAAACTGGCTGCTGGACAGCAGGACCGAATTGGTACTGTCCCTGGTATGGTTGATAAGTGAATTGTGGTTGACTTGTGACAACCGTACTTAAACCAGGTTGTCCTACAGGCATCTGAACCGTAGTTTGAATCGTGGATCCAGACGATGGTAAAGATGTCTGAGGAGTAGTTACAAAGACAGTAGAAACTGGAGCTGTCAATACTCTAGAAGTAGGTGGGGTAGATTGAACAGATGTTGCGGTAGTTGCAGTAGTCGTTTGAGATGGAGTACTAGGTGCAATAGGCCCAGACTGAGAAACTACCGAAGGTACAGAAGTTTGAATATTAGACTGGACTGGTTGCTGGGGTGAACCAGAAACTAAGGGTTGTCCAGTTTGAGATGACAACTGTACACTTGGCTGCAATACTTGTTGAATTTGCGATGGATCCCACACTATGTTCATTCCGGGGTATTAACCCATAACAGGTTGAGGATATTGAGATCCATAACCGGATTGAGGGTAGGATTGATAATTTAAAGGTACATTTCCCGTACCTTTAACATAATATTGACCTTGGGGTGGCTGGAAACCTTGACTCAAGTACTGACCTTGCGGTAGATACCCTTGAGGCATGTATTGATACTGGGGTTGACCTTGAGGTATAAATTGATACTGAGGTTGACCTTGGGGTACATATTGAGTCTGGGATTGACCTTGAGGAATGTATTGTACCATGGGTACATACTGTCCTTGAGGTTTCCCCCCAGACACAATTTGTGTACCTTGAGGTTGCCCCCCAGGCGGTAACTGGCCACCTTGAGGTTGAGTCGCTATTTTGTCATGCGGAAAGAGTCAATTTTGCGGACAAAACCGACCTCCCTAGAAGCTAAGGCTTTCTAGTGACAAACAAAACAATCAAACACTATCCTTCCCTAAATATGCATTTAAAATACAAGCAACCAGGTGTTTAAAGCATACCTTTAGTCCAACGCTGTTTGTAGCAGCCAAGCCTCTCCGATCCAGATGAGCTCCTCCTTCTCCTTGAAGCCTGCATTCACTAATAAGCAAACGATTACATAGCACCTGAATAACTCATATAATAAAACATATTCATCATAAAGACCAAGGAGTATATGAAACAAATTATATATAAAAACTTGTTGAGAAAAATGAACTTAATTGTATTAATTGGAAACAAAAGAAACCATTACAACCAGTGCCTTGGTGTTGTGCAGGTCCCTCCCAGGGTCCAGCAAGAGTTCTCCTTTACTTTGATCAGCTCACCCACTTCCAAATGAAGCTAAGAAAGGATGGGAATCTCTCCTCTCAAGATCTAAAAGGGAGTCCTAATTTCAGCAGCATCTACCCTTAGGAATGTTCAGCTTTCAACCTCCCCTCCCTCTGGCCCAATGCCTGTATTTATAATGCTTTGGAGGAAGTTAATCAGGTCCACCATCAATGGGATAAGCCCCTCTTTCAATGGGATAGCTCCCCTCTTGATGGGATAAGTTCCTCTTTCTTTGGGATGCATGAACCATCTGGAGGCGCTCAATCCACGTCAAACCATCTTCTAGAATGCTCTAGATTTGACCACAAGTAACTTTTTTGAAGTAAAACTTGCGCCTTTTGACCTTTACAGGAGTACGCACCCACCCCTTTACAGACAGAGCGTGTACAAGTACGCAGGTAAGAGTAAGAGAAACTGCGTAACCAGAGTTATATTGACTTTTAAGGACTTTCTCTCTTTCTTGGAGTTTGACATGAGGAGCAGAGGTATAAGACTTGCCAAGGAGGACAGTATGACAATTGATGGAGCCATACTGACTACAAATAGTCATGGTGACAAATTTTAGTGTAACAAACCCAATACAAGATCCTAACTTGGGAGTTTAGCAGATCCACGCGTAATTGAAAAACTTATGCCTTGAGATGCAAAGTCTAAAACGGGACATAATAGTCTGACCAAAAGCACGCGAAGAGGTGTGCTGTGTGAAATGCAAAGGTCAGGGTCATGATAAATACCACTGCCCAGTATTCATTATTTACCTCATGGGAGGGGGACCGATGTCGTTAAGATTGGAAGCACAAGCAGGACCGAGCACTTCACCTACTCTGTGGTGCGTGATTTGTCAAATAAGGGGAAAGCATGCTAAAGACAACTACCATTTGTTGCAAAAGTACACCCAAAACTCGCAACAGTTGTTTTGTAATTTCTGTAGATTGGTGGGACACGATGAGTGCACATGTAGAAGTTATGAGCTAATGATGGATAGAACTCCCACCTATAGGGTTCAGGCTGAAACACAACCCCTAGACTAAGGCGTAGGGATGGCACGAACCGGACTCTAGGGGCATGGACGAGGCCGAGGTGGAGGAGGACCTGGGAGAGGCCGCGGACAACTGATATGCTACAATTGCCAAGGGCCAGGACATTATACCCACGATTGTAAAAATCCAATGCATCCATCATGTCTGTATTGTACCTTGTTTGATCATGAGACAGAGGATTGTCCTACACTAATAGCTAGGCTACGTGACAAGGGGGCACTACCACCTCCCCTGACTTAGAACCTGCAAATGATGAGGTCTGAGTCGCGTGAGATGATCCAAATGTGAATATTGTGCTCCGAAGTGGAATTACGACCGGAGATGATAAAGGAAAAAAACCCCAAGAAAGTACTTGGGTTCACAAAGCTTTGGCGAAAGAAGCAGAGTTTGATTTGGAGTGTGCTCAAGAAACCTTTATGGAAGCTAAGAAGAGCTTCACTGATGCCGCCACCTCAGGAAGCAAAGGTAGACCCGAGTGAGAGATGGACCCATCGATGCTCACAATGTTCTTGGAAAAATGCACGAAGCTACTGCGTGACAGTAAGGCCATAAAGGGATTACAAGAACTCATTAACAGATGCACAGGGACCGTGCATAGTCTGAAAGATTGGAAAACACAAGACAAGAACAGGAAGAGAAATGAGGTTAACCATGCAGATTGGAGAATATGAGATGGACCAAGTAATTTTGGATTGAGGGTTGGACCCGAATGTTCTGCCGATGCAGATATGGGAGTGCATGGGGAGGCCTATGCTACAATGGTCTCCTATTCAGCTGCGCATGGTGAACCAATAGAAGATAATGCCCCTAGGGCGATTGCAGGGAATCACTGTGGATATTGAGGGAGTGAGCGCACTAACAGATTTTGAAGTGATAGAGATTTTTGATGATAGAAATCCCTACCCCGCGCTCTTACGAATTGATTGGACCACTGACACGAATGGGGTGATTAATCTGAGAAAGTGCAAGATGATTTTCAAAAAGAAATCTCTGCGCGTAGTAATACCTTTGGACCCTTCCAAGGGATCGAACTACACTGAGCCAATGCGCACCTATGAAAGTGATGATGATTTGGACTACATCTACAAGATAATCGTGCGAGAGCAATACTGGGTAAATCCCACTACAGATGGATGAATTTCATGGGAGTACGAAAGCTCCTGTACTTCAGATTCAGATGGGGAGATAGAGCGGTGGCAGAAAAGGTTACACGAGGTAACCACATTAAACTATAATATGATGACAAGATTGCTACACTATGTATCAACAAAAACAAGATATTTACCTACTTACGATAGATTAGGAGAGGTAGCTACTTTCCTAAACCAATTTGAAAGGGAGGTGCCAGAAAAGCAATGATTCGAAGCCTTGAATTGGGTACTGCGCGCTACGCCCTCGAGGTGGTGGGGTATGCACAAAGGAAATGTTGATGACTGGAACGCATGTAGGAGGATGATATGCACATAGTTTGGGAAGCATATCTAGTGGCTGACAGCTAGATACAATGGCTAGGATGGTCCGCGTGCTCATCTATCTAGATGGGTACATACCTATGCTAAACCACCTGTGTGGATTCACATGAACTTTGCGATTAGATATATGGACAATAAGCATGTGTTGAGGGGTTAAATGCATGAATGGATCCTCAAGATGGAATGACAGAGTGTGGAAAGAACGAGCGCACAGATGGTTTCCCACATGGAAGCCTTTCACATAGTGTGTGGAGCGTTGAATAAGGTATGTAATGCGCAATGAAGGGATTGGGACCTGCGTGTACCAGCAGTCTTATGGGCTTATAGGGAGACGTGAAAGAAACTAATGGGACAAACACCTTCTTGGCTGGTTTATGAAGTGAGTGTTGAAATACCGATGAAGTATATCATGCCTAGTCCACGCATAGTAGCACCCATAGATACGACAGATTGCAGAGCCTTGAAAGAAGGTATCGCACAGTTATATGAAGAAGAATGCTTGGGACCTGATGAAGAGATCTAGTGGGGTAATCTTAGGCTTCAAGAACTCTTGAATGAAAAATCTCATTTGAGGGAGAAAAGTGCCATGGTGGAAGAAGTCAAGAAGCTAGAGGGAGGAATGAAAAGGGATTTTCTTGATAAAAGGACCGTGGTGATAAAACAAGATGCGCACGATAACATTGATAAATTTGGAGACTACCACCAATATTTGATCAGTTTGATGCCTTGGATTGGACAATGTATTACTAAAAGGATCATAGATGGCGGTACGTTCAAATGGTAAAATGTGCGACACAAGTAGTAAGGTTAAAAGGTGAACTTTTCCAAGGAGAAGTAAATGATGATTGGGTAAAGCTGTATATAGGTGGTGCGGCCACCTGACTAGCTGTGGGAAGCACAGTCATAGCACCAGGTAGTTGAAAGGAGGTGCAGGACTATAAATTACTCTGCTTGAGAGCTACGCAATGTCAGGGTTGCGCACAAGAGCGAAGTGTCACAGAGTCCGCAACAGCACAAGGGTAGCTGTGCTACCACGCGGGTTGGATGAAAGTAACCATTGTAATCACTATGCACAATCTGATACTTGGTTTGAGACCAAATGGAGTGGGTGACAAGAAGTTAAGGTGAGCTTTATAGGCTAGATTAGGGAAAATCTACCGCCAAGGGAGCATTAATGGACCAGATTTGGGGGGAATAGTCGAATTTGAATTCAAAAGGCGCTATAAATTACAAAGGGCTGCCCTGTAAACAATACCTAGTCATTTGAGAATTAAGTTGTTGTGCACCCAAAGACTTCTAAACCTAGAGCTGTTGAGAGCATTGTTTGAGCACCCACTTGAGAAGTTGAGCAATTTCAGGAAAAAAAGATGGCAACGTTTGAAGAAGCTAGGGATATCAGATAAATGACTGTCGAAGAGGCTGCGCAAGCCATGACCATAGACAATGCCCCTGAAAGCATGGGGATGGTTACGGAAATCCCTAAATCACTGTGCACACCGAGACCTAAGAAGGATAAGCTGCCCATGATTCCGGTGCACGTGTCCCCTCGAAACCCGCTGCAAACTAAGTTAAAAATGGAATAAAAGGGGAAAGCGATTAATTTGGAAACTGCTGAGGAGGAGGAAGAACTTGAGGACATCTTTATAGAAGAGGGTGAGGATGAAGACATGGAGAAAGAAACCAAGGGCGTGGACACTCTAACTAGACTACCTGCCTATGTTCCCTCGCGAAAGGGGAAGGCAAAGGTACCCAAGGATATCGATGAGAGTAAAAGCTCTCTACAGACTCCGCTGCTACGCAACGATATCATTTTCGAAGGAGCGCACTTAGGACGGGCAACGAGTTTGAAGTTCAAAGATTGGGATCTCACCGACCATGAGAAATTCCATCACTTGGCGATCACGCAGCTCATGAAGCTGAAGAAAAACACCGCGGCGGGAGCATCGAAAAGGTAGGGTTGTTGAACTTGCTTCATGGAGTTTAAGGCAGACTTCCATCACATCTACATTAGGGCACACAAGGACCCCGCAAAGAAGTGGAATGAACTACCATACATGGCCACGGATGATGTTATCTTTGACATACCTGAGGTGTGGCCGTCGGAGTGGCATGCTCTAGCCACCTCCGTAGTGGAAGAAGACAAGTCTGCTACATAGAAAAAGGAGGAGGCAAAAATGAGGATGGTAGAGTTGTCAGAGAAGAGATGAAAAGAGGTCACAGCAACAAAGGTGCAAGAGGTGCAGGATCTTGCGAAGGCATTAACAGAATAGTAGAAGGCCATGATAGAAGTTCAGAAGGCAGTAGAGAAGGAGCGCTAGGGCCAGAAGTCACCTTCTCTCGGGCAGGAACAAGAGATGGAGATAGAAGAGGGTGGCATGGACCCACAAACAGCATCGACACAGTTAAAGTGCCAGTGCTTGAGAGATTAGGTGGGGCTGTGAAAGAATTCAAAAGCATCTAAGACTTCTTTCAACCTAATCACCCTTACTAAGGGATATTTGCACGATATAGGGGAGATGGTACGTGACGTCATCGCGGAGGCCCTCTAGCAGTTGGGGGAGGAGAATTAGATGGTGTTGGGGGCCCTTCAGGCATAGATTCAGGAGTTGCAGGTGTGAACTCCTCAGGCTGGTACTCTCTCAACCAGCCTTGTAGTAGGAACAACTACAACAGAGAAAATGCTACGCACTCGCATGACCAATACGATAGTGCTGCCAGAGGGGAAACTAGTTATAGAAAATGAGGCCAACAGGCCCACGGTCAGTGCGTTAAAGGGAATAGGGATCAAGATGGTTGTGCTTCCTCGGGAGACACTCTATGTCCTACAGGACGGAGTGACTGCAGAACTGCGGGCTAGGGAGGGCTGCGTGCTACAAGTGTTAAGCGAACAAAGAATCAAAATAGAGAAACTGAGCCTGTAGCATGACGAGGTAGTCACACAAAACCGATAGATGGTGCAGGTGGTTGAGGGGGCCTCCTAGATGGTCCTTGAGTTGGCCATCCCAATAGAGGCACCAACAGAGATGCACATTCAGAGGTTAGTAGGAAGGGTGTGTGAGGCATGAGACGAGATGGCCAAGGTTTAGCTGGAGATGAACCTCTAGATAACAGAGTTGCGATTGAAGACACAACCTTCAACTCCTCCAAAGGTGAGGGAACAACACACCAGCACCATCAAAATAGGCATAGAAGAGATCAATAGTGTAGTGAGGGATTGCACCCAAATTTTGGAAGAATCGTTCGAGGTTCTCACCGCTCTGCAGGAGGATCCCAAACATACAATGCTTGGAGACAGAGGCACGTGAGCTACAGCAAAAGTATGATGACATAAAAGGGACCACGCAGACAGTGGCCCTTACATAGAGGCTCACGCAGATGCAATAGGCCAAGGCACTTAAGGAGTAGGTAGATGCAATGCAGCACAAAGCAGCAGTGTTGAAGGCACGCGTCCAACCATGGATTGGTGAAGCCTTCATTATCACAGCATCAATTGAAGGAAAGCTCGCGTAGATGCAGGGGATGTAGGAGCAGATATAGGGAAGTAGTTTATATATCACATTCTCTGAACAGCATGTCCAGGAGATATAGTAGGCAGCCGCTCAGTGCGCTGCCAACCTTGCAGCAGTTTGAGTAGAGTTGGGAGGTCTCCATGCAAAGATTTCTGCATAGATAGAGTGACTCGAGGGCAAGACATGATGTTTTCTTTGGGGGCCTGTTGGGTGTAGGATCGCCCAAGGCAAGATTTATGGCTTAAAGCCCAAGTTTTGACTACATTTGATGTAATTGAGTCACAGGGTTGTCCGCCCTTACTTTTGTAATGTAATGTCGGCTTGAGAGTTCTACCCATGGTCCGCAGACCATGGGATTTTAGAAATAGAGCGAGGCTCTAAGTTTTAAAAACAAGGAATTAGATATAAGAATCTAAGAGAAGATGAAGCATTGAGTCTTGGTTGAAGTGTAAAGTCGTGTCTTGGGTCATAGGATAGGAGAAGGCTCTACAGCTGAGTGCACAGAGGCCTAGTAGTCCATCGCTGAGTGCGTGGACCCCTGTAGCTGAGTGCGCAGTGCGAGTCGAGTCTGTAACCATTGGAGAAAATAATAAATATAAGTTTCTTATCATTATATGTGTTATCACCCAGGTTGTTCCCTATGACTCCCAAGGGAATACGGCCGGGGTAACCACTAACCAATCTTTGGATTACAGATTCTAGCCAAACTGTAATCAGAGAGGGCTCTCTCTTTATAATTTGTCTCTGTTCTGATAGTATTTTAGGCCAGCTATGTTGTTCAAACTTTTGTTTTTGTGTTTGGTTGGAGAATGTTTCAGTCAAGATTTGTATGCTCTCACTAGAATGTCATATGTCATTGGGCAATGGAGTCAGTGGTCCTTTAGCTGTTTTGAGGTGCTGTGTGATGCTGCAGAGCAAGGTTAGTGTCTGAGGAACAAACGTTCATAAAGTGATTGGGTGGGTTGTATCCAGTTTATGCAAGGCAATCAAGAATCTTACAGTAAACTGCTAGAGAATGACAGTGAGAATATTGACCTAGAAGCAATTAAGAATTTCTAGGTAACATTCATACATATAGAATTAACAGCTACATGAGCAATTAAGAATTCATGTCCATGGTTAATTCCGAAGACAAATATTTACATCAGTAAAAATTGAGTACAAGGTGTAGTAAAACAAATCCTGCACTATTCTTTTTCTTTACTGCTAGTTTGGTGTAACATGAATATGATTTGATAAACATAAGAAAGACAAGAACAGAGATTTAAGGAAAAAACTTGTTATTTCATCAGACAGCACAGGAATTCTGCATCAACACATGAATCATCAGCAAGACACCATAGTTCCAGGAAATCACTGAGCTGATCTAGCTCTTTGTATTAAACAATTCTGAAAGTAACCAGTATACATGCCTCAGAGTGAAAATTACCAACCCCTTATGCGTTACTAAGGGGAGTATATATAAAAAGTTTACATAAGAAAATATCTGAATGGAGAGTAAATGCTTCATTAATAGCATGCCAACCGCTGGAGTGTAGCAGCTGAGAAAGTTAATGCTGTAATAACTTTTGTTCTTTTAGTTGTCAAAAATGGTCAGAGCCTGTTGACTTGGTGGCAGTTGGAGTCGGCTGAGGAGACGCTGTCAAAATTTGTGCCTTTCTTTATCTCTTGGGCTAGCTGTCGCTGTCTATGTGCTGAGTCATATTTCAGCTACTTTTTAATGCTGACTTTATCATGTTGTTTGTCTTGTAGTGACCTGGAGCTGGCAGTGACCAAACAGCCGAAGCTACCGTGGCAGAATTTGAAGCATTGCTTGCCACCAATCCTCTTTTGGCATTTGATGCCTCCTAATCTTTATCAAGGTCTCATCGGCCTCTGTATATCTGTAGAAATTAGGAGGAGTCTCAAAAAGATGATTCACTTCATTCTCAATAAAGAACAGGCCTTCCAATTTGTCATACAAGCTCTGTCCTGAGGGAGGTCCTGTTTGTTCAGATGTACTGCCAGATGCAGTAATCTGATTCTCAATGTATGTTGCCATTCTGTTGGCAAATTGATCCCGAGAGACTAGTTTTCCTGCACTAGTTAGGAGGCTGGGCAGGCCTTTTGCTTGCAGCACTGCCAACTTGACTTTGAATTCCTCCACATCTGCTGTGATCTCATAGCACTTCCTCTCCACAGTTTGTACATAGTTCCTGAGAGTTAGCACCTTCTTGGCAGTGAGGACAGCCTCTGTTCTGTTGGGAATGCCTATGGCTGCCAGTTCCTCCTTTTCCTGCCTGTTCAGGAAGTCTATCATTCTGTTGGCCTGCTCTGGTCTGTTTTGCAGCAGTGTTTTGGCCTTATTGATTTCTGTTTGTGCTTGGCCCAGCAAGTCCATCTGTTCATGCATTGTTTTTATTGATCTCCATTGTTGAGTGATGGATTGGCCTATTTTGGCCCATAGAATCCTTTTTATGTCGGCCATGGCTGTTTCTAGATTCAACTCTTTTTCTAAGGCCTTTATCTTGTCCTTGAGGACTTTTATCTCTCTGCCCTGCTCTGCCACAATTACCTTCGACTTGTCATATTTGGCATCCAGTTCTGCCAATTTTTCCTTGGCCTTCTTTATTTCATTGGCCTGGAGCTCCATTTCCTTGATGGCCTTGGTCAATTCCTCTATAATTTTGCTGGCTTCTGGAGCTGTTGTTGTTCCTGCTGCTTCTGTTGTGGGGGCCACTGCTGCCCCTGAAGTTGTTGCTGTTGTTGAAGTGGTTGGAGGAGCTTGGGAAGTGGATTCTCCCTGTTTATCTTGTAATGCTCCTTCCAGTTCCTTCTCCAGATCCCTGATCCTCTGGTCTTGCTGCATTAAGAGGTCTAATTGGTCATCAACCTCTTTTTGCTTTTGAAGCTCTGCGGTTTGAGGATGCTCTATGGGCTGCAGCTTCAACCTTTTCTTTAATGCATTCAGGTCATCATCTTTCTTCTTCTTAAGGGCCTTCACACCCTTTGGATCACTAGGATCATGTCCTAGATCAATGATGATCTCCTCAAGAGACTTTATTCTGTTGTCCTTGGCCAGTGAGGAAATTCTCTCAAAATCCAACTGAGTGTTGGTATTTTTGAGTGATTCATTCAGTTCATGTGCCATGGTGGCCTTCTCCACCAAGGTTGCATAGATCATCTCCCCAGTCTGTTTATGGAGTTCAATCTGGTCCATGGGATGTATATCTCTGGCTAGGACCTCCACCCTTGTCTTCACAAAATCTGCAGCTGACTTAGGCTGCGGCCCTTTGGGCTTAAAATGGCTGAGGAGCAATTTTTCCTCCTGAATGTCATATACCGACATTAGCCTTTCTTGCTGGGCTGGGGTTGCATCAAGAAAATGTTTATAAACCTCTACCCTCAGCAGATCATTCTGAGCCTTTATTTGTTTGAAAGAAGCCTTAGTGCTCTTGGGCTTCTTGCTCTGCTGGGAAGAGGAGGACACCTCTAAGCCAAGTTGTAAACCTTGCTCCTGCTGAAAGGAGCTTGTTCCTGTGTGCTGGCTGCCCTCCCTGTTTTTCCTTGAGCTGTCAAGGAATTCTTCAGTGATGTCTTCCACCTCTGGGGAGTCTAGCCTTTGCCTTTTGGCTTCTGGTTGCTGGGAGGATCCACTAAGAGGAGTGGACTCTTCTCTATCTCTTTTTGTACCCCTTTCTTCATGTGCTGGGGTCTGCAAACAAGGAGCAGTCAATGGCTCAGTCTGTGGTGGTGGTGTTTGCATTATTGGAGCTGCTGGCAGCCCAGTTTGTGGCAGGACAGTTTGCCCTTGCTGCTGTTCTGGCTGCTGCTCTGTTTGCTGCTCTGTTACAGGGGCAGGCTTTTCTTTCACTGCTTCCTCCTCTGCACCCATTATGCATTTGCCTTTGTCTGTCGTCGGTGCTGATGTAGTGGGTGCCTGTGGTGCAGTCCTTGTGGCCGAGGTCCCTTCTCCTGCTGAGTGAGGCCGTTTGAGGGGTACCTGCTGCACAGAGTCTAGGTCAATGGTCTTTTCAAGCTCCTTCATATTCTTTAGCATTATTTCTTCTTCAGTTAGCTTTTCAACTAAAGTACCCTGTAGCCATTCTTGCTGGTTGGCATATTTCTCAATATGTGGGTACTGACAATGCCTATAACCTAGAAGTCTGTATTTGGTTCTTCTTGCAGTGATGAAACCCTCAGGGTCATAAGGGACCCATCGAAAACTGTATGATAGTTTATATTTGTCCTTGAGGATGAGGTCAGCATCTTCCCATCCTTCTTTTTTATTCATGATGAATGGGCCCAACTGGTGTTTGAACTTGAGGTGAGCCTTCTTCCTGGAGCTGTGGAAATGGGTGAGGTCAGACTGAATCAATTGCCTATAATATTCCAAGGCAAATATCCTCATGGGCACATACTTTGGGAGTCTGAAAGGACAGAGCTCACAGCCATAGACCCTGATGACTGTGTGTTCCTCATATAGGTACCAATCACCTATTTTACATTTTTTGGAAAGCTGCAGAGCCTTCTGTATCTCTGTTGACATCCTGGGAGGAGGGGACCTCATTAATAGGCAGGAGACTGGATACACAAATTGGTCAACAAACTCACAATAGGAATAGGGCGAGTTTGTGACTTTGTGATAGACAGAGGTCCAGAAGATGACAGATCTTCTTTCCCCTCTGTAATCCAGCTTTTTGATATAGCATGGAAAAGCCTCAGACTGATAATACATAAAGAGATGATAAATATAGGCCGAGTATTTGAAGACACCCTGCCTGTCCACTCTGCTCAGCTGATCATGAATTTTATTAGCAATGAACTTGGCAAAGTTGTATTTGCGGGCAGGGGGTTGGCCTGGGCTGTAAACAGCCAGCAATACTAGCATGGTTTGATCCACATGCTCACTGGTGCTGTACCCCAGCACATAAGCAATCATGTCCAGGAGTAATCTGCCTACTTCAGTGAAGTGGACATTTAAATAAGGAGGTGGCCCTGTAGGCTGGCACTCGGGTCTCATGAATGTCCTGGTGAACCTTAGAATCTCCTCACTGGTCATTTTGGTACCAGTGTCCAGCAGATAGTTCATAGAGAATGGGAACAACAGCTCTGTCTGGTCAAAATGTAGCATTTTGTTGATGGTCTCAGGATTAATGTAGAAAAGGACCCTCCCAGATGGGGTGTTGATGGCCCTGTGCTGCTCATCATAGTTTTCAGCACATAGGCGAATGATTTCAGGAAACACATTTACAGAGGGGAGACAATAGTGTGGCAGGTTTGACTCCCAGATGCCATATGTGTCATGACCCATCAGGTAGTCCTCTCTCAACTGTCTGAAGGTCTGCAGAAAGTCTCTGTTTCCCACATAGTCTTCAATAAGGTAGTCCTGGTCAGTAAGAGATAAAGACTGCAGGTCTTTATTGGGTGGATTTAATGCAGCAACACTGAGAGCTGTGGGTGCAGGGGCAGCCATGGTATGATTTGATGCTGAAGTAAGATGAGTGCAATGGTTTGCAAAGGTACTAAGGGATTGAATGACAAATCGATTGTACACGAAGTCTGAAGTGCTTTTTGCAATGGGAAAGCAGGCTTGCTTCTGCAGTTTTTTGTAAATTCACAGAGGTGTGAATTGCTAAGAGGCAAATTGCAGAGGGTATGAGGTTTTCTTTTGTGAAAAATTGCTGTTGGTCTACACCCGGCAAAAGGGAACAATGCCGGGCACCTCGAAGATAGTTTCACAGTTTTGGCCCGCGAATTGACTGTTTGAATGCTGAATTTATGGTTCTGGGGGTAAGCAGGTTAGCTTGGTTCACTTTAGGTAGTAGGTGCAGAGTTTATATGGAATTCAACAGGTATTTTAATGGCAATTTACAGAGAAATGGTATGCATGGGTGAAAATGGGGAATTACGGTGAATACCTGGATAGAAAGCTTAAACAGCCTGCGGGCCGAACTCTGAAGGTTGACTTGACGAATATGAGCGGTTGCAATTTGAATTTGGAGGCCTGAAGGTGCTTTGGCAGCTGTAACGGCTATCTCTTCCTTTACGCGAAAATGACATAAAAACTGCCCAAAACGTGACTTTAACGACAAAATTCAGAAAAAATAGGTAATTGGCGCCTTTCCGCCGATGACGTCAGCATGACGTCATGGCGGGCCCGGGTACGGAGGATGACGTGGCTGCTGAGGTGTAGGCCAGGGTGGCAGGACACGGTGGCGGGTGGATGAGGTGGCAGGGCTACGTGGAGGGCCACACGACGCGGGGGCGGGGAAGGGCGCTACGTCATGCTGACGTATTGATGATGCAAGGGGGAGGCGGTAACGGGATGGTGGTAAGCGGGTTCCCCACACCACCTTTGGGCAAAGGCGGTATCGGGGAGGGGGGCTCCGAACAACCCCACCGCCTGCCACGTGTCCCTTGTACGGGGCGGAAAACCACTTTCCCCGGACGCTAAAGGTCGGTAGGTCGGGGAGCGAAAATGACCGCCCACCGTCAGATCTGGGCAGCGGAGATCGGACGGCTGGCGGGTCCTCCGACGGATCGTGCAGGTTGGGGGGGTCCCGCTGGCCTATTAAATATTCAATTAAATACTTTTGGGCGGAGAACCTTAGGGTTAGGGGTTTTTGTATGTATTTTCGGGATTTTGGGTTTTTCAAGGGTTTTATAAGGAAAAAGAGGTTTAGGAGTGGGTTAAGCAAGGGGAAAGGGGTTTTCTGTGGCTTTTTGAGCAGAAGGAAGGTGAGGGCTTAGGGGAAAGGTTCTTGCTCATAACCAGAGATTAGAGCAACCCCAAGACAGGGTTGACCATAGCCCCTGGTGGACTGAAGTCTCCCTACACAACTTATTTAGCTATAGTGCCAAGGGGAGGGATATTTATACCATGTTTGGGGTTTATACACCATGGTGTTATAATAGTAGGGAAAGGGCAGTTTAGGGGATTTAGATAATAGAAGTTAGGGGTTAATGTGAATGAGGAAAGTGAATGAGGGGTGATTTCATCAAGTGTATTTGAAAGTCACTTAGTTTAGGGAGTAGATCAAAATGAAAAGATTTTTAGACAAGAAATGTGGCTTTTAAAGGAACAAGAACCACCCTAAAACCTCAGATCTTCTCACCAATCTCAATAGATGAAGGGATGTTAGAAATGAGAGTGAAAGGGGAGATTTGGGAAGTTAGACATGGCTACTTTCTTTGCTGCTACCTGATGGAGAAGAGAAGCTTCTCAACCATTGCTTTTCCTTTGTGGACATTTCAGCACACATTTATTTACAAGGAATGATATTTCTGCAACCCCAACTGCCTACCCATCTACTTGCCTAGCATTTTTTGTTTCTTCTTGGAGGGTGCACTTGGACTTGCAGACCCTTATTTTGCCTTTTCTTTTCTCTGGCTTTTTCCTTTTGATTTTCTATCTACTGCCCTTATTGCTTCCAAGGTCCCAAATTAAGCAGTTGGGAACCTTAGTCCTCTACCTAAGCTACTTGTCCGCCAAGATTAAACAGTTTGGACAGACTTCTTTCTCTATTCTACAACTAAAAATTTAAAACATGGCATGATCCAGATTAGGCTGTTGGACCATCCATCAAAATTGAGACAACATCAAGCTATATACACAGATTGTTTTCTCTTGGAAATATGTGATCTTTGCATGATCAAAGTAGAACATATTTGGAACTTTTCATTGTCAATCATGAAATATGAAACCTATTGGTATAGGTAGCTAACAGTGGCTCCACATGGGGATGGTTTTTCATTTGAAAGACCAAGAACAGCAGGTCAGAATACCTTGGCTCTTGACTGCTTTTACCAAACTTGAAGTATGCTGCTTTGAAATGCCAAAATTGTGCACTTTCCTTCTTGGTAGATCTCTGAATCCATTTATCTTTTGCTGATAGTTAATAAAACTGGAGAAACTGCATTTTTATATTTTCACAGAAAGTAATATATACACCTGAATATGTACAAGTGAAACTCAGGCTGCACTTATGGGTAGTGGTCAAAATAGTGCTTCAACATCCTGCCATTCACAGGGCCTTCATCCAAGTCAGTCTCATCAAGATTTTTAAGGAAATAGGTGTTGTTTCCTTGCACTGCTTGGACAGCAAATGGTCCTCTCCAAAGGGAATCAAATTTTCCATGTTTTCCCTTATCCTCTCTCCTTAAGTCCCATTTGAGGACTTTGTCTCCAACATTAAAGTCTTCTGCCTTAGTTCTTCTGTCAAAGGCCTTCTTTAGCTTTTCTTGTAACACTTGAACTCTGCTATACACTTGATCTCTAGTTTGCTGTAAACATATTATTTGATTGATCCTTCTTTGCATATCATTTGGTTCTGCTTGGATTTCTTGAAGAAGTTTCATAACAGGCACCCCTAGTGATGAAGGAAATTTAGCTTCTAATCCATAAACTAACTCATATGGGCTGGTTCCAATTGACCTCTTGGTTGTTAGTCTATCTGCCCATAAGGCATTAACCAGCTTCTTATGCCAATTCTTCTTATTTTCTTCCAGCACCTTCTTTATGATGTTTACTAGGCTTTTATTTGATGATTCAGCCAGGCCATTTCCTTGGGGATAATATGCAGTAGAATGACCCAAGGTAATATGAAATTTGTGGCAGAAATTCACCATTTTTTTAGATCTGAAAGCAGCAGCATTGTCTGTTATTATTTTGTCAGGGCAGCCAAATCTAGCCAATATGTTATTCTCCAAGAACTGAATGATTATTGAATCATTTGCTTGTCTGCATGGAGCAGCTTCAATCCACTTAGTAAAGTAGTCCGTAGCTGTCAGAATCCATATATGTTGTCCTGAAGATGAGGGATGAATTTCCCCAATGAAATCCAAACCCCATTGTTGAAAAGGTCTCTCTGTTGCAATAGGCTTCAAGGGAAGTGGCAACAACTGTCTCTTCCCCTCAAACACTTGACATTTATGACATGAGGTGGTGAATTTCTTAACATCAGAGAACATGGTGGGCCAGTAGTAACCAGCTCTCAGTATTTTATCCACAGTGGACTTCCAATACAAATTTCCACCACAATCACCTGCATGAAACTCTTTTATGATATTGTTAATTTCATTTTCAATTAAGCAGTTTAACAATATCCCTTCATGGTTTTTCCAAAGTAAATTTCCATTCATAACACAAAATTTAGAAGCTTTCATTTTTAGGAACCTACATTTAGTTCTGGTCAGCCCTGGGGGAGCACACAGGTTTTGTAACACATAACAAATATCAGAATACCAGTGGGATTCTTCAAAGGCTACATTGATCTTTGGAGTCGCCAGCTCCGGTTCACTGTCCAGCTGGTTGATGTCCAAGGCTTGGAAATTTGTTTCAGACATTAATTTAGCCAAACCTTGTCCTTTTATCAGTTTTGTAGGTTTTATTTCAATGTCAAATTCTAGAATATTTGCAATCCATTTTCCCCTTCTGCCCTCTAAGTTCTCTTGAGTAAGTATGTCTTTGACAATTGGGCTTGGTACATAGGCTATAACATGGGAGTATAGGATATAGATCCTAAAGTCCTTAATGGCTTTAACCAAAGCATAAGCTTGTTTTTCCATGATTTGGTATTTCAGAGGTGCATCCCTAAGAGCTCTGCTAAAGAAAGCGATGGGCTTTTCATTCCCTTGGTCATCTTTCTGTAATAAAACAACAGCAATAGTATGTTGGGAGGCAAAAGAGAAGATAATGAATTCCCTATCAAATTGAGGATTTGTTAGGACTGGAGTCTGAGTAAGGGCCAATTTTATACCTTCAAAGGCTTGATTTGCTTCAACAGTCCATTTCACCTTTGAATCCTTCTTTAGCATGTTATTCAGTAATCTGCTCAATTCAGCCAGATTTGGGATAAATCTCCTCAAGAAATTGATTTTTCCCAAGAATGCTTGCAATTCTTTGATATTTCTTGGGTGGGGCATTTGTAAGATAGCTTGTATCCTATCTGGGTCAATTCTTATGCCATCTTTGGAAATGATGTGTCCTAGCAGCTTACCCTCTTCCAAACCAAATAGGGACTTCTTGGGATTCAAGGAAATTCCATATTTCCTACATGTTAAGAAAATCTGTCTTAAGTGTTTCAAATGTTCTTGATCAGATTTTGAAAAAGGTGTGAGGTCATCTAAGTAAATGACTAAAAAGTCATGAATCTCCTTTGCAAAAGCAATATCCATTGCTCTTTGAAATGTTGCCCCTGCATTTTTCAATCCAAAAGGCATTTTTACATATTTGAAAGTTCCCCATGGAGTTGTAAATGCCGTTTTGTCTTGATCATCAGGGTGTACCAGGATTTGATTAAAGCCTGAGAATCCATCAAGTAATGAGATCCTTGAGGCCCCCACCACTCTTTGGAGAATGTGATCCATCTTGGGTAAGGGATAATTGTCTTTTAAGGAAACTTGATTCAAGTTCCTTAGGTCAACACATAGCCTTATTTCACCGGTTTTCTTTCTTGTAGGGACTAAGTTTGAAATCCACTCAGAGAATCTGATTGGTGCTATGATGCCTGCCTTGAACATTTTCTGTACTTCTTGTTCCATTGCTGGGAGAAGCATAGGATTGATTCTCCTCAATTTTTGTTTGAAGGGTTTTTGATCTGGCTTAAGAGGGATAGTGTGTTGAATTACAGAGGTGTCATAGGATTTTAAATCCTCATAACTCCATGCAAAGACATCCTGAAACTCTTTAAAGAGGTCAATGTATTTAGGCCTTTGGTCAGGAGGTAAGGAAGCAGACAATTTTATTATTTTGGGTTGTGCAGCAGTCCCAATGTTGCATTGTTCAATGGCAGAGTTAAGGGGCTGCATTTTTGGTTTTCTAGGGATGTCATTTGAGTCAAAGATATCCTCTAATGGAGTTAGGCCTGTTGGAAGAAAATTGTCCTTCAGCTCTATGATTTCAGTTTCAGCATTGGCCACTTCTTCACAACTGATTTGGTGAATTTGCTGAATGTTTTCCTTGTTGAAGATAGTTGGATTTAGCATTTGTTTTGCTGTTCTAGGTGATATTGGGTTGTTGGTCTGTTCAAACTGTATTTGTGATTGACTTGCCTTTTCAAGTATTTGTGATTGACTTGCTCTTTCAATGTCAATATTTAGTCCTGCAAATTCCTGTTGCAAGGTCAAGAAATTGTTTATTTGTGCATCATCTTCAAATACCTGCCAGTCCTTGACATTGTTTGGGACAGAAGGTCTGTGTTTTACCTCAGCTATAAAGCAATGATGGGGCTCAAAAGGCAGCTTGCAGGTACTTGCAAATGTGGCTAAACTATGGGCATGCAAGTTCTGGGTTCTGGGAATCTTAGTAATTTGAAATTCAGTGAAAAAGCTTAGTATTTCAGCCACAACAGACCTATAAGACCTCAGTCTCTTGTCATTGGTGACAAAATTTCCCTTCACTTGTTGGATGACTAAATCTGAATCCCCCATAATTGAGACCTTTGTGGCTTGTAAGAATTTTACTAGCTTGAGGCCTAGTAAAAGAGCTTCATATTCTGCCATATTATTAGTACACTTGAAATTCAGTCTATAGGCTCGGCCTTCTGCCTGATTGTCTTGTTTATTATGTATCCAAACTCCGGCTCCTGCCCCTAATTTGTTTACTGACCCATCAAATTCAAGGAACCATAGGATCTCTTTTTCCATGGAGAACTTAATGACCTCCTTGTGTGCTGGAATCGTAAGTTGAAGCTGTGTTTTGCCATCTGATTGGTTTTCTAGGGCAGTTTGCTCACTTGATGGAACCTGTTTGCTTTCTTGAACAGCAGCTGTGCTCAATGTTTGGTTAATCATTGTTTCTGGGGTAGCAGTTTGCTCATTATTGTCTTCCTCTTGTATGAGTGTCTTGGGTTCAACCTCATTATCTGAGAGAGTTGTATTATCATTGAAGAGGATGTATGAGTCTATGTCTGAGTGGACAGCATATATGGGAAAGTTTTGAGGCTTTTCTTCACTGCTGACCATGTATTTCATTAATGTTTCTCTGTATAATCTCTTTGGTTGCCCAAAAACAGTGATGGTGGCATATGACATGTCTAACTGCAGGGAACCTTGAAGTTTAGCTCCCCATGATCTTGATAACAGCATCCCATACTTGGGTGGGATGTCAGCAACTACCACATCCATTAGAATTGTTTTGTTTGGGTACTGAACAAGAGACACACATAGATCTTTTATTAGGCCTAAGCACTTGACTTGGCTGGAATCAAAGGAGAACAGGTCCTTGTATGGTCTGGTAATATCCAGGTTTAGTTTTTCCATGACTGATTTGGGCATCAGGTTGTGAGAGGCACCCGAGTCAAACATTGCATTGTGTAATATCTTGTCATGAACATGTAAACTGACATAAAAAGGTAAAATGCCTACACCTGCTGTCTTTCCATCCACCTCTGGGCCAAAAAGTAGCTCTGGGGTATCATCCAACACATTAACATCATCCTTGTTGCTAGTAAGTTGGAGGGATTTCCTGATTTGTTGTTTGTAGATGCTGTGTTTGGCCAATTCCGAGAGAGGAATTGCTATCTTTAGTTTTCCCATTTCAGCCTCTAAGTCAAAAGGTTTATCAGATTGAGTCTTTGGGTTATGGTTAACAGTCCTTTCTTTGTTCCCTAACTCGTCTTCTTGATTCTTATCTTGATCTTGGAGCTTGTCTTTTTGACTCATCTCTTGAGGAGTGACATTTGGATTAGGGTGAGAGGAAGATGCAGCCATAGGCTGCTGTTTTGAGAAAAATGGTTCAGTGACTTCTTCAATGGTTACTTCTTCTGCAGGTAAATTTGTTTTGTCATTAGGTTCTATGACTATGGTTCTTTTAGGCTGCTGGTTATCCTTTATCTTTTCAGGCTGATTTACATTCACAGTTCTGCTCCTTAGCTTGTATTGTTTATGGACTTCATAAACAGCAGTGTCATAGCCTTGTTTAAAGTCAAATGATTCACCTGATTTAGTTTGGAACAATTTGATTTCATCATCCTCATGATCTTCTTGTGTTAAGAAAACTTGACTTTCACCATCCAAACCCATTAAATTAATATGAGGATCTTCATTGGGTTCAGTTGATGTGGAAGTCTCTGCATAATTTTCTTGGAAAGGGGGTCTTATGTCTTGGTCAGCACTGGGCTTGCCAATGCCTGGGTTTTGAGTTCTCCTAAAATTTGGATTCCTAGGAGGGTTGTTTTGTGGTGCTTCCCATGATGATTTTCTCTCAACCGATTCCACTCTATCACCCAATATTTTCATTCCATTGAGTATTGCATCCAGCTTTTGATCAAAAGCAGAGGGTTCTTCTTTGAAGGCTGTTCTCTTTTCCAACCTTGCTCTGTTTCTTTTGGCAATCAGGTTAGCTTCCACTGTGACAGCAACCTTTTGGGCATCTGCAAGGGTTTGAGGGTCTCTCTCCTTCAACTGATAGGCCATGTCAGGGTCAAAACCATCAGGAAATTTGTACAAGGCCAAATCAGGGGGAGGTCTTAAATTTTGCGGGATTGCGTTGTATACATTGTTAAATCTTGCACAATATTCCAAAACAGTCTCTTGGGGACCTCTTTTGATAGTGTCATATTCACCAAGTATGTGCAGAGGATCCTTCTTCTTCTCCCATCTGCTAGTAAAGGCTTGATAAAGCTCATCAGGAGTTGTGATGGAATTTGCATTCAGGGATCTAAACCAAGTTCTCACATCCCCAGTCAGGCTTTGAACAAACATTCTCATTCTCACACTGTCATCATCTATTTCATAGGTCTCAAAATGGTCTTGCATCCTTTTGGCATGCTGAGTAGCTGTGAGATGACCAGTGGAGTCAAAATATGAGATTTTAGTTTGATAGTCTTGGGGTAGAGCTGCAGCATTAGCTGGTAACTGCAAGGGTGCATATCTGTTAGCCATATTCACAAGGTTTGGGGGATTTACAGGGGCAACTGGGATAAAAGGAACGGTGTGTACTACAGGGGTAACAGGTGTAGCAGCACCTAGGGTATTGTTCAAGGGGATATGTGCAGTGGGTGAAGATGTGCAAGGAGGGCTTTGAGATCTAGATGGTGAACTGGGGGAAACAGGAGTAGACCGAAATAAAACCTTGATAGGAGTTGGAACTGGCTCAGGGTGAGCTGTCTCAGGACTCAAATCACTAGGATTTTCCTGCCTTTGCTGCTTCCTACTTATTCTAGGGATTCTGTTAGGATTCTCGAAAACTGCTGGTGGATTTGGGTCAGGGTTTGACCTAGTGTGTCTGGTTTCCCTTTTAGGAGCCAGCTTCTGAACTTCTTTTTGAGTATTTTCTAAGATATTTTAGGATTTGTTTAAGGGACTGCTGAAGCTTTTAAAACCACTGTCTTGGCAAACAACAGTTGAAAAAACAATATGCTCAGTCCCCAGCAGAGTCGCCATTTATGTTATCACCAGGTTGTTCCCTATGACTCCCAAGGGAATACGGCCGGGGTAACCACTAACCAATCTTTGGATTACAGATTCTAGCCAAACTGTAATCAGAGAGGGCTCTCTCTTTATAATTTGTCTCTGTTCTGATAGTATTTTAGGCTAGCTATGTTGTTCAAACTTTTGTTTTTGTGTTTGGTTGGAGAATGTTTCAGTCAAGATTTGTATGCTCTCACTAGAATGTCATATGTCATTGGGCAATGGAGTCAGTGGTCCTTTAGCTGTTTTGAGGTGCTGTGTGATGCTGTAGTGATGCTGCAGAGCAAGGTTAGTGTCTGAGGAACAAACGTTCATAAAGTGATTGGGCGGGTTGTATCCAGTTTATGCAAGGCAATCAAGAATCTTACAGTAAATGGCTAGAGAATGACAGTGAGAATATTGACCTAGAAGCAATTAAGAATTTCTAGGTAACATTCATACATATAGAATTAACAGCTACATGAGCAATTAAGAATTCATGTCCATGGTTAATTCTGAAGACAAATATTTACAGCAGTAAAAATTGAGTACAAGGTGTAGTAAAACAAATCCTGCACTATTCTTTTTCTTTACTGCTAGTTTGGTGTAACATGAATATGATTTGATAAACATAAGAAAGACAAGAACAGAGATTTAAGGAAAAAACTTGTTATTTCATCAGACAGCACAGGAATTCTGCATCAACACATGAATCATCAGCAAGACACCATAGTTCCAGGAAATCACTGAGCTGATCTAGCTCTTTGTATTAAACAATTCTGAAAGTAATCAGTATACATGCCTCAGAGTGAAAAATTACCAACCCCTTATGCGTTACTAAGGGGAGTATATATACAAAGTTTACATAAGAAAATATCTGAATGGAGAGTAAATGCTTCATTAATAGCATGCCAACCGCTGGAGTGTAGCAGCTGAGAAAGTTAATGCTGTAATAACTTTTGTTCTTTTAGCTGTCAAAAATGGTCAGAGCCTGTTGACTTGGTGGCAGTTGGAGTCGGCTGAGGAGACGCTGTCAAAATTTGTGCCTTTCTTTATCTCTTGGGCTAGCCATCGCTGTCTATGTGCTGAGTCATATTTCAGCTGCTTTTTAATGCTGACTTTATCATGCTGTTTGTCTTGTAGTGACCTGGAGCTGGCAGTGACCGAACAGCCGAAGCTACCGTGGCAGAATTTGAAGCATTGCTTGCCACCAATCCTCTTTTAGCATTTGATGCCTCCTAATCTTTATCAAGGTCTCATCGGCCTCTGTATATCTGTAGAAATTAGGAGGAGTCTCAAAAAGATGATTCACTTCATTCTCAATAAAGAACAGGCCTTCCAATTTGTCATACAAGCTCTGTCCTGAGGGAGGTCCTGTTTGTTCAGATGTACTGCCAGATGCAGTAATCTGATTCTCAATGTATGTTGCCATTCTGTTGGCAAATTGATCCCGAGAGACTAGTTTTCCTGCACTAGTTAGGAGGCTGGGCAGGCCTTTTGCTTGCAGCACTGCCAACTTGACTTTGAATTCCTCCACATCTGCTGTGATCTCATAGCACTTCCTCTCCACAGTTTGTACATAGTTCCTGAGAGTTAGCACCTTCTTGGCAGTGAGGACAGCCTCTGTTCTGTTGGGAATGCCTATGGCTGCCAGTTCCTCCTTTTCCTGCCTGTTCAGGAAGTCTATCATTCTGTTGGCCTGCTCTGGTCTGTTTTGCAGCAGTGTTTTGGCCTTATTGATTTCTGTTTGTGCTTGGCCCAGCAAGTCCATCTGTTCATGCATTGTTTTTATTGATCTCCATTGTTGAGTGATGGATTGGCCTATTTTGGCCCATAGAATCCTTTTTATGTCGGCCATGGATGTTTCTAGATTCAGCTCTTTTTCTAAGGCCTTTATCTTGTCCTTGAGGGCTTTTATCTCTCTGCCCTGCTCTGCCACAGTTACCTTCGACTTGTCATATTTGGCATCCAGTTCTGCCAATTTTTCCTTGGCCTTCTTTATTTCATTGGCCTGGAGCTCCATTTCCTTGATGGCCTTGGTCAATTCCTCTATACTTTTGCTGGCTTCTGGAGCTGTTGTTGTTCCTGCTGCTTCTGTTGTGGGGGCCACTGCTGCCCCTGAAGTTGTTGTTGTTGTTGAAGTGGTTGGAGGAGCTTGGGAAGTGGATTCTCCCTGTTTATCTTGTAATGCTCCTTCCAGTTCCTTCTCCAGATCCCTGATCCTCTGGTCTTGCTGCATTAAGAGGTCTAATTGGTCATCAACCTGTTTTTGCTTTTGAAGCTCTGCGGTTTGAGGATGCTCTGTGGGCTGCAGCTTCAACCTTTTCTTTAATGCATTCAGGTCATCATCTTTCTTCTTCATAAGGGCCTTCACACCCTTTGGATCACTAGGATCATGTCCTAGATCAATGATGATCTCCTCAAGAGACTTTATTCTGTTGTCCTTGGCCAGTGAGGACATTCTCTCAAAATCCAACTGAGTGTTGGTATTTTTGAGTGATTCATTCAGTTCATGTGCCATGGTGGCCTTCTCCACCAAGGTTGCATAGATCATCTCCCCAGTCTGTTTATGGAGTTCAATCTGGTCCATGGGATGTATATCTCTGGCTAGGACCTCCACCCTTGTCTTCACAAAATCTGCAGCTGACTTAGGCTGCGGCCCTTTGGGCTTAAAATGGCTGAGGAGCAATTTTTCCTCCTGAATGTCATATACCGACATTAGCCTTTCTTGCTGGGCTGGGGTTGCATCAAGAAAATGTTTATAAACCTCTACCCTCAGCAGATCATTCTGAGCCTTTATTTGTTTGAAAGAAGCCTTAGTGCTCTTGGGCTTCTTGCTCTGCTGGGAAGAGGAGGACACCTCTAAGCCAAGTTGTAAACCTTGCTCCTGCTGAAAGGAGCTTGTTCCTGTGTGCTGGCTGCCCTCCCTGTTTTTCCTTGAGCTGTCAAGGAATTCTTCAGTGATGTCTTCCACCTCTGGGGAGTCTAGCCTTTGCCTTTTGGCTTCTGGTTGCTGGGAGGATCCACTAAGAGGAGTGGACTCTTCTCTATCTCTTTTTGTACCCCTTTCTTCATGTGCTGGGGTCTGCAAACAAGGAGCAGTCAATGGCTCAGTCTGTGGTGGTGGTGTTTGCATTATTGGAGCTGCTGGCAGCCCAGTTTGTGGCAGGACAGTTTGCCCTTGCTGCTGTTTTGGCTGCTGCTCTGTTACAGGGGCAGGCTTTTCTTTCATTGCTTCCTCCTCTGCACCCATTATGCCTTTGCCTTTGTCTGTTGCCGGTGCTGATGTAGAGGGTGCCTGTGGTGCAGTCCTTGTGGCCGAGGTCCCTTCTCCTGCTGAGTGAGGCCGTTTGAGGGGTACCTGCTGCACAGAGTCTAGGTCAATGGTCTTTTCAAGCTCCTTCATATTCTTTAGCATTATTTCTTCTTCAGTTAGCTTTTCAACTAAAGTACCCTGTAGCCATTCTTGCTGGTTGGCATATTTCTCAATATGTGGGTACTGACAATGCCGATAACCTAGAAGTCTGTATTTGGTTCTTCTTGCAGTGATGAAACCCTCAGGGTCATAAGGGACCCACCGGAAACTGTATGATAGTTTATATTTGTCCTTGAGGATGAGGTCAGCATCTTCCCATCCTTCTTTTTTATTCATGATGAATGGGCCCAACTGGTGTTTGAACTTGAGGTGAGCCTTCTTCCTGGAGCTGTGGAAATGGGTGAGGTCAGACTGAATCAATTGCCTATAATATTCCAAGGCAAATATCCTCATGGGCACATACTTTGGGAGTCTGAAAGGACAGAGCTCACAGCCATAGACCCTGATGACTGTGTGTTCCTCATATAGGT
Organism: Pinus tabuliformis; assembly: GCA_031772625.1. Lineage (NCBI taxonomy): Eukaryota > Viridiplantae > Streptophyta > Pinopsida > Pinales > Pinaceae > Pinus > Pinus tabuliformis. Next base: position 526,860,907 of record CM062807.1, on the reverse strand, counting down.
ACCAATCACCTATTTTACATTTTTTGGAAAGCTGCAGAGCCTTCTGTATCTCTGTTGACATCCTGGGAGGAGGGGACCTCATTAATAGGCAGGAGACTGGATACACAAATTGGTCAACAAACTCACAATAGGAATAGGGCGAGTTTGTGACTTTGTGATAGACAGAGGTCCAGAAGATGACAGATCTTCTTTCCCCTCTGTAATCTAGCTTTTTGATATAGCATGGAAAAGCCTCAGACTGATAATACATAAAGAGATGATAAATATAGGCTGAGTATTTGAAGACACCCTGCCTGTCCACTCTGCTCAGCTGATCATGAATTTTATTAGCAATGAACTTGGAAAAGTTGTATTTGTGGGCAGGGGGTTGGCCTGGGCTGTAAACAGCCAGCAATACTAGCATGGTTTGATCCACATGCTCACTGGTGCTGTACCCCAGCACATAAGCAATCATGTCGAGGAGTAATCTGCCTACTTCAGTGAAGTGGACATTTAAATAAGGAGGTGGCCCTGTAGGCTGGCACTCAGGTCTCTTGAATGTCCTGGTGACCCTTAGAATCTCCTCACTGGTCATTTTGGTACCAGTGTCCAGCAGATAGTTCATAGAGAATGGGAACAACAGCTCTGTCTGGTCAAAATGTAGCATTTTGTTGATGGTCTCAGGATTAATGTAGAAAAGGACCCTCCCAGATGGGGTGCTGATGGCCCTGTGCTGCTCATCATAGTTTTCAGCACATAGGCGAATGATTTCAGGAAACACATTTACAGAGGGGAGACAATAGTGTGGCAGGTTTGACTCCCAGATGCCATATGTGTCATGACCCATCAGGTAGTCCTCTCTCAACTGTCTGAAGGTCTGCAGAAAGTCTCTGTTTCCCACATAGTCTTCAATAAGGTAGTCCTGGTCAGCAAGAGATAAAGACTGCAGGTCTTTATTGGGTGGATTTAATGGAGAAACACTGAGAGCTGTGGGTGCAGGGGCAGCCATGGTATGATTTGATGCTGAAGTAAGATGAGTGCAATGGTTTGCAAAGGTACTAAGGGATTGAATGACAAATCGATTGTACACGAAGTCTGAAGTGCTTTTTGCAATGGGAAAGCAGGCTTGCTTCTGCAGTTTTTTGTAAATTCACAGAGGTGTGAATTGCTAAGAGGCAAATTGCAGAGGGTATGAGGTTTTCTTTAGTGAAAAATTGTTGTTGGTCTACACCCGGCAAAAGGGAACAATGCCAGGCACCTCGAAGATAGTTTCACAGTTTTGGCCCGCGAATTGACTGTTTGAATGCTGAATTTATGGTTCTAGGGGTAAGCAGGTTAGCTTGGTTCACTTTAGGTAGTAGGTGCAGAGTTTATATGGAATTCAACAGGTATTTTAATGGCAATTTACAGAGAAATGGTATGCATGGGTGAAAATGGGGAATTACGGTGAATACCTGGATAGAAAGCTTAAACAGCCTGCGGGCCGAACTCTGAAGGTTGACTTGATGAATATGAGCGGTTGCAATTTGAATTTGGAGGCCTGAAGGTGCTTTGGCAGCTGCAACGGCTATCTCTTCCTTTACGCAAAAATGACATAAAAACTGCCCAAAACGTGACTTTAACGACAAAATTCGAAAAAAATAGGTAATTGGCGCCTTTCCGCCGATGACGTTAGCATGACGTCATGGCGGGCCCGGGTACGGAGGATGACGTGGCTGCTGAGGTGTAGGCCAGGGTGGCAGGACACGGTGGCGGGTGGATGAGGTGGCAGGGCTACGTGGAGGGCCACACGGCGCGGGGCGGGGAAGGGCGCTACGTCATGCTGACGTATTGATGATGCAAGGGGGAGGCGGTAACGGGATGGTGGTAAGCCGGTTCCCCGCACCACCTTTGGGCAAAGGCGGTATCGGGGAGGGGGGCTCTGAACAACCCCACCGCCTGCCACGCGTCCCTTGTACGGGGCGGAAAACCACTTTCCCCGGACGCTAAAGGTCGGTAGGTCGGGGAGCGAAAATGATTGCCCACCGTCAGATCTGGGCAGCGGAGATCGGATGGTTGGCGGGTCCTCCGACGAATCGTGCAGGTTGGGGGGGTCCCGCTGGCCTATTAAATATTCTATTAAATACTTTTGGGCGGAGAACCTTAGGGTTAGGGGTTTTTGTATGTATTTTCGGGATTTTGGGTTTTTCAAGGGTTTTATAAGGAAAAAGAGGTTTAGGAGTGGGTTAAGCAAGGGGAAAGGGGTTTTCTGTGGCTTTTTGAGCAGAAGGAAGGTGAGGGCTTAGGGGAAAGGTTCTTGCTCATAACCAGAGATTAGAGCAACCCCAAGACAGGGTTGACCACAGCCCCTAGTGGACTGAAGTCTCCCTACACAACTTATTTAGCTATAGTGCCAAGGGGAGGGATATTTATACCATGTTTGGGGTTTATACACCATGGTGTTATAATAGTAGGGAAAGGGCAGTTTAGGGGATTTAGATAATAGAAGTTAGGGGTTAATGTGAATGAGGAAAGTGAATGAGGGGTGATTTCATCAAGTGTATTTGAAAGTCACTTAGTTTAGGGAGTAGATCAAAATGAAAAGATTTTTAGACAAGAAATGTGGCTTTTAAAGGAACAAGAACCACCCTAAAACCTCAGATCTTCTCACCAATCTCAATAGATGAAGGGATGTTAGAAATGAGAGTGAAAGGGGAGATTTGGGAAGTTAGACATGCTTACTTTCTTTGCTGCTACCTGATGGAGAAGAGAAGCTTCTCAATCATTGATTTTCCTTTGTGGACATTTCAGCACACATTTATTTACAAGGAATGATATTTCTGCAACCCCAACTGCCTACCCATCTACTTGCCTAGCATTGTTTGTTTCTTCTTGGAGGGTGCACTTGGACTTGCAGACCCTTATTTTGCCTTTTCTTTTCTCTGGCTTTTTCCTTTTGATTTTCTATCTACTGCCCTTATTGCTTCCAAGGTCCCAGATTAAGCAGTTGGGAACCTTAGTCCTCTACCTAAGCTACTTGTCTGCCAAGATTAAACAGTTTGGACAGACTTCTTTCTCTATTCTACAACTGAAAATTTAAAACATGGCATGATCCAGATTAGGCTGTTGGACCATCCATCAAAATTGAGACAACATCAAGCTATATACACAGATTGTTTTCTCTTGGAAATATGTGATCTTTGCATGATCAAAGCAGAACATATTTGGAACTTTTCATTGTCAATCATGAAATATGAAACCTATTGGTATAGGTAGCTAACAATATGTGTCTTTTTCTTGTTTTATGCATTGAAGTATATTGGGTTTTAATTGCAAGTTTGCTGTTTATTTGTTGCGCGAACTTATATGAATGTGTTGAATAAGTGAATATAAGATAAGTATCCATTTACACAAATTTAAATAATAGTTATAAGAAGATAAGTAATATTCGCAATGTAACTTAGGGAAAGTGTGTAGATCGCTGCCTTAGCATCGCGAAATCAACTCAGCCCCTGATTAGGGCTGACCGAAGGTGATTATAATAGAGCGAGAATTCCTCGCAAGACATGAGATTGCGTGAAGTGACCTGCGTGAAGTCATTCCTGGTTGGACTAAGTCGACCCCTCAGACATCTCAAGAGTGCGAAAACTCGGTTCCAGCATCCCCCCATACTACTTTGGGTGAGACCTCATTCCGCGCTCCGTGGGCTGTTGTCGAAAGGGCCAATAGTACAGGGATTTGTTTGGCTAATTAACTCTGAATCTGGGTTAGGACCCATCAAGCAAACAATGTGTTACATGTCAGTCCTCAAGTTACTTTTGGTTTTCAACCAACATTTTCTTACCATGAGTGTTTCCATGTCTACAGGTATCATAGGTGTCCATCAATCTCTCAGCAATATAGGTATAATGACTTCCAAGAGAGCAAGATCAAAAGACACATTCGAAAGCAGTACTAGGGATGTGGTTGAACAGGTATCAATGAGCTTGCCCGTGTACATAGACACACACCTATTCATCAAGAAGGATATCATGATCACATGGAAAGACATCATTACCATATTTTTAGGCAGCTTTGAGGAGAATCTAGAGGATAGATAGGTCTATGTGAACATCCATAAGTCAGGACTATACAAGGTTGCATGTAGGTTTCCCGTATTCCCTTGCACAGATGTGATCCATTGGATTGTCTCACACACTAATCCTGAGAAAATGATACTAAGAAATGTCATTGGAACAAGGATTGCTTCCTTTAGGACAGAGGATTATTAGGAGATATATCATTTTCCATTCCCAGTGAGCGGGATGGATGCACCATTCTACACTCCCAACAGTAGCATGAACACAAGAGATATCTTGAAGCGTTGCATAAAGGATCCAGCAAAGTTCAGGATGACACCTAACCAGAAATACAGGACGAAGACACTCAGGAAGGCATATTCATTCTTGGTCATCTTCACATGCCTCTTGTATGGCCAAGGGAGTATAGAGACCTTCCTGTAGAGTTGGGTTGCTATGTTGGATAAACTAGAAAGTGAAGGAAAACCATTCAATTGGTTTGACATGTTGGCTCTCCAGTTGAAAGTGAATATATCCAATGCTCAAAGTTTTCCCAAGGACCATAAAGCAAAGTTCTTCATGTCTGCATACTTGCTTGATGCAATATTTACCCATCAACAGTTTCCTGGCATGGGTTGGGCATGGACACCTTTAGAAAGTTCTGTGAACGTATATTGCAAGTTGCTCTTAGATTGTAGCTACCGAGGAGCCATGGCTAGAATATGTGACCATTTCATTACCCCCCTATACATGATAATCTTTGAACAAGATCTGCCCTCCATGTCCCAGGCAACAATGGAGGCATTGATAAACATTGCATATTGGTATGCCTCACCCGAGGGAACCTTCATCAGGATGTACATCGCGGAGAAAGCTATGCATGTGTTTCTGAGGTTTGCCATGGACAAGTTGGTCATGTAGTAGGTTGCATAACACATCTCGACAGGGTTGTCAGATGGATCACACAGGAAGAAGAAGGCACCATGGCCAACGCTTCCTATACAAATCAAGTTGTATGCGATCGGGAGTTTGAAAGAATCAGATGGCAAAGTGGAAGATTTCAAGAAGTTTAAGTTCGACACTAGGAGTTTCAACCCATATGACCCACATGGTTTATGCAAGGACCACTGTGTGAGAGTGTACTATCCTTGGATCCATGGGGCGTGTCATTGACCAGAGGAATACTCATGGAGATATTGTTAAAAATCCTCTAGGCTCAATGAACTAGTCAACATTCCAGTGGAGTGGCTAGTAGCACTCAAGTTAGCAACACCACAGGGAGAAACTACAACAACAGCAACAGGCAGAAAACCTATGCAAGGAAAAGGCAAGAGGAAGATTGTTGAAGGCACATAAACGTAGAAAAGCTACAAGTTTAAGGAAGACCCACTTGTGGAAAAGGTAGCTTTGGAGATGGATGCGAAGAGGTGACAACGTGACAGGAGTATAGCACAAAGAAAGAGATAGAAGAAAAGGCTAGAAGATACTAAGAGGATGTTGTATAAAGTCTAGCAGAATCTCAAGGAATAACAGGAGCTATGCAGAAGAGAGAAGGAAGCGCAACATGAGCATGAACATGATCAGGAACAAGAACATGAACAGGAACAGGAGAAAGTACAAGGTGCATAGAGAGCAAAACTACACCAATACAGGTTGAAGACTCTGAACCAGCAGCAGATGAGGAATAGGGTGAGCAGTTGCAGGAACAAGAACTCGCTCTACAAGATGTACAGATAGTAGAACAAATGGACATGGAGGTGGAGTAGCTGGAACATAATTAGGATACCGGCCTCATACCAAAAGCAACCGAGGTCACTCCACAGGCTTCACCAACTCCAACATCAGAGAAATTTTAGAGTGAACAAGGGGATACCATTCTCCTTGGGGACCATCCTGGAACAAAGGTGTACAACATAACCTTTGATGAGTCATAGCACAGAGTTGTACAAGCACGTAGAGTGCACACCCCAGATGAGAATGCATCACCTGTGTACTTGGAAGAACGGGTGATTGTGTCAGATGTATGGAGACACCTAGCTGCCTTGCCCGATGCTACAAAGGCTTATGCTGAAGCCATGAGATCTAGTGTTAGGTTCTTGATAGTAGAAAATGGTGCATGGCTAAGGAGTTGCAAGTAGGAAAGCAGAGAGAGGAATAATCAACAAGATCTGCCAGAGCAGAGATGAAGATGTACATACTTGCTAAAGTATCGACTCTTGAGACAGTCATGCGGATACTGTATGACAGGTTTGTCACTGTGCACAAGGTCATTTTCCACCTACATGGTCATCAGCAGTGCTACACCAAGATAACACGAACACTCACAGACATACATGCCGCAGTTGATCATGTACATACATGGACAATGAGGTACAATGGAGCCCCGCTTCACTTGCACAATATGATGAAGCCACATGTGTAGTTGGACAAAGCACACATCCAGATTCAGATCCAAAACTATGAGGAACCCCCCTCGCTCATCACTAGTATTAAGGCTTTGTATGCACAGTTGTACAGGATCTTGGATGTCGTGGTAAGAAATATGGCACTCTGTTGATTGGTACACTCACCTAGGCCAAAGAGAAGAACCAAGTCAGACTAGATCTCTATTCGTACTTTGATCAGTTGATGCTAACAGCCACCAACGTAGATTTGTATGTCAACATAGATAGCATGCAAATGTACATCTCCAGTCCAGTCTTGCTCAGGACTAAGTTGCTCATGTTATAGGATGAGTTAAAACAAGGTTCCATATCAGTATACCTAGAATCAATCGAGGCAATAGTTCATTTCTAGAAGGACTTCATCAAAGAGTACACGAACACCATTCCATACTGTCAAGCATGGCATCAGTTCATCACTAAGGATCACAGAGACAAGGTTGATGAGATGGTCTTTCCACAACTGTTCGATTCTTAGTGTTGTCTTGTCTGGATCACTCAAGCCAATTTTGTCCCACATGGGTATATGTGGAAAATGTATCATTTTTGTAAACATGATGTTAAGTGAAATTCCTAGTGTCATTAGTGGAATACAAACAATCATATGTAATGTAAAGAGTCATGAGGGTAGTCCAAGAGTTACAAAGGGGAATGTCAAGGGTCATCCCACCCTTTGTTATAAATAGAACCTCATAACTCATAGAATGGGATTTTAGGGAGCCAAGCTTTTGCTAGGAATTTCTTAGAGAGGTCTTGGAGAGTATTGTGATGAGCCTTGGCTTCTCCATAGTGCGGAGCAAGTACATCTCTTTGGAGAAGTAGGTGGTGTTGAATGTAGCATTCCACTATTGGGGCTAGTGGCTATCATGGTTGTATGTATGGATGGAATTTTCACTTTATATAATATAACAGAGCCAACACGTTTCATGCATATGTTGTTATTGTAGTTCAACTATTCTAGTTACTTTAGAAATGTATGTAGTTTTACTTACGCATTGATGTATGGAATATTCCATATGTGATTGTATGAATCTTATTGAAGCGTGTTGTTGGTTTAACTCATCACTTTGGATTGTCGACTATTCTTCTTTCCAGTTTGTGATGTCATTTAGCTCGTGTGTTCCTTTCAGGCTGCGTACTATTATAGGCTTCTAAGGGATACACTTATTTTCCCCTTCCATGTGTTAGAACCTCCCCATGCATCTCTCCTGACTTGCTGCAAGGTCACACAGTTGTTGGCATTATGAGACAAGTGTTGTCCTTGATGGCAAATCACTCAAATGATAAATTATAGTGCAACAAAGTTATTTTCAAGTTCACACACTTTCATGCAGACAAAAGTTTCTTTCATGTAGAGAAAAGTTCACGCACTTTCATGCAGAGAAAATTTTCTTTCATGTAGAGAAATGTTCATGCACTTTCATGCAGAGAAAAGTTTCTTTCATGTAGAGAAAAGTTCACGCACTTTCATGCATAGAAAAGTTTCTTTCATGTAGAGAAAATTTCAAGCACTTTCATGCAGAGAAAAGTTTATTTCATATAGAGAAAAGTTCATGCACTTTCATGCAAAGAAAAGTTCCTTTCATGAAGAGAAAAGTTCATGCACTTTCATGGTTGGCTCATGGTATTAGTCCAACAGTTTTTGATCCTATCGTTTTGGTCCGTGGTATTGCATCCAAAATTGTTGATCTCACACACTTTCATGGCTGGTTCATGGTATTAGTCCGACAGTTTTTGATCCTATGGTTTTGGTCCGTGGTATTGCATCCAAAAGTGTTGATCCCAAATATTGGGTCCGTGGTATTGTGTTATTATGGTTTTGGACCGTGGTATTGTGAAAGGCCTAAGACTATAAAACAGGAAGGAGATCATTTGGCAAAGCATCATCTGAGTTATTGAATATCTGATAAAGTGCTAGATCTGGAATACTGTGATTGGGTTATGGTGCAGATCTGGATCTGAGCTAAAGAGGGATCTCACTGGTTGATGGAGAACAAGGCCTAAGGATAGATCGGGATCAAATGGCTTGAAATGAACTATATCTATATAGTTGATTATGCTTATTCTAGATCTGTATAGTAATGCTTGTAATGAATTGAACTAGGTATAACTTAAGTTTGAAATCGCTGCAAGTCATGATTTAATATTTATAGATCTTTGCGCGGGTTGGCTTTGGTGAAAGCGCATATGTACACAGGTTTGGTTCATTCTAGTAGCGTATACCATTATCAAGCAGCGCAAATAATAAACTGAATCATGACTGATCCTTTTCCTGAACCTGTCCCTACTGCCTTTCCTCAAACAATCATATACACGACTATGCCATAACCAACTCACGTATATACGTGACTTCTCTTTAAGAAACTTGCGTATGAGATTTAGGACACTGAAGTTTTACACTTCCAGCTCCCTCTGATTTTGTTATGTCTGTATGTTGTGTTGTGCCACCTCTTTCTGACTGTACTTCTTTCTTCTTGCACATCTTCAAGTGTGATGATGATGTTTTCTCCTTTTGGTATGGTGCCCATACTTTGTTCCTGCATTCCTTAGCTATATGTCCAAGCTTGTTACATGTGTAACATCTTACATGTCTCATATTTCTTTTATAGCAATCAACAGCTCTATGACCAAACATATTGCAAGCAAAGCAATATCCATTAAAGTACCTTGAATGTGATGATCTTTCTGCATGATGGTCTTGAACCCTTCTTCTTCTACATCTAACTGCAACATGTCCAAGATTATAACATACATAATGGTGGGCTCCAGTATTGTAGCAATAATGCTACAACTCCTGGAACTCCCTTCTTTAATTTTATCAACCCGGCAGTTCGTAACAAACTTGGAAGCAACGGTGCTGTATGCACAAGTACTAGCTCTTGCCGCAACTGTCACTTGGTCAGCTGGCACAAGTCCACTAGGAGCTTAAGCCAACTTCTATGAGCTCTTAGAAGAAGCTTTTTAATTTATGGATGAAAGCTAACTCGAAGGAAGCTAATCTAATTGCGAAAAGAAAATGAAAGCCAAAAAGGAACGCAAACCCTAGCAAACCCTAATTCTACCAGCTAGTCCTACTGACACAAAGGAGAGCATGAAAAATACTGAAAGAGATGCCATTACTTCTAGGAAGGTAAAATGCATGTGTCTAAGTTATCACTATCTGAAGAAAACATCTTTTTGTATTTTTGATTAAGTTATTAGAATTATCATGCATGTGCTTTTAACTAGCTTTTCACTATGCAGAGGTGGATCAAGGAGGAGAAGCACTTAGGAAAGGTTGGGAAGGTTCAGAGAGGGTCTAAAGGGTCCCTAACACCCTTCCAGAGAGTCTCACAAAGTTTGGCTGCCAAGAAACCGTGTTTATGAGCTTCTATAGGAAGTCTGCAGGGGTTCTACATGATGTTTAGGATTTCTACAGGATGTTTTGTAATTCTTCTACAGGATGTTTCGAAATGGGATTTTGGAGCATGGATGGAGGGAAAAAGATGGAGGAATGAGTATGGAGGTGAAATAGGGGTGTGAAGAGGCCTAGGACTTGGTGGATGAGGCTAAGGAGCGATTGGATTTGTTCAAGGATGGAGGAAGCGATGATGCGCAAGAATGTAGGAATTAGGGCAAGGTGGGGAAAGTATGGAAAATGAAGGGTACGAATCATGGACTAAGGGTTGGAGCAGATTATCAGATGGATTATGGGTAGATAGAGAAGGATAACAGGTACTCTGCAAGTGGTTTTTCAAACTGAACAAACAAAGACATGCAAGAAAACAAAGATCTAGTTATGCTACCCTAATATGATCTAGCTAACAGTAATAAGAATGGACAACAGTTTTATTTGCAAGGAAACCATGTATATTAACTATGAAATGAAGCATTCAAAGATATGAACATGTAACCAACTTCTGCAAATGAAAACCAAACACTAATGATTACATGGCAAAGCAAAGTTAGTGTTTTTGTGGGCAGAAAAGTCATCCTAGTCACAGCTCGTGATCCCATTGAGGGAGAGGTGAAACCACAGATGTTTGTTGGCCCTTTTCTTGAAGCTTTTTCTCTTAACAACCTATCAACTAAATATGAGCATGAAAAGCTATTTTACTCATAAAAAAAACAAACTAAATAACAAAACAATATTTAGATCTAAATAACAGATTTTATTCTAAGAATGCAGCAAAAACACATGAAAGTAAACAAAGGAGGTACTGGGCACTTGAGATGGGCCCAACCCCAAGAGTTATAGCCTCCTAAGAGAGATTTAGAGCTGGTGCAAAGCTGGATTCATCTTTATTGATCAAAATAAATGTTACATTCCAAAAACTGTCCACAAGGAGAACTTGAAAATGTGCTGAAAGCAAAGCTAATCTACTGCCTAAAAATCGAACTACAAAATGACTACAAAATGAATACAAAATGACTAACTGCTGGCTACAAAATGACTAACCACTAGCTACTATCTACTGGCTAACTAGCTAACCCAAATGAGGCCCTAAGCCTTCTTATTTATACAATTTGAGGACCCAACAGTCCTCCTAAAATTTAGGGACTCGGTTGCCCAAGACTTGTAGTTAACAACAATCCTACTTGACTTGCTTGGCTGCCCTTGTGTTGATTGATTTGGTGGCCCTTGAACTCCGAGCTGATGGTGGATAATTCGAGGTAAGGGCCCATAAATGAAGGGGACACCTTCCTACAAATCCTCTCCCTTGTTCTCCCACGAATTTGGTTGCCAAGTGCTCATTAAGACCTTCAATTTTGTCTCCAAATTGACCAAAAAGGCTACACAAAGCACCCATTAGACTTGTTGGCATAATGACTAACCAAATTCACTCTATTAGCATAAATATAATCAAAAACATGCAATAAACTAATGAGAATGGTGGATTAAGTCAAATTAGGAGGTTGAATGAGCCCAAATAATTGTCCATTTTTGGGGCTCATCATCACCCCCCTACTGAAAGTGTTGCTCATCCTCTGAGCAACCAATCTCTCTCCTCATCTTTGATGGCCTTGGTGGTCTCCTCAGCTAAAATCTCGGCCGATTTCTCCTTTTGCTTCCCTTTCTCCAAACTTCTTGTAGAAACAGTTCTCTGTCTTCCTGTAGAAACAGTCTGCTAACTTCCTGCTGTTCATTCCTATCATTTTGTTTTTGCAAGATGTCGTCTTCCCAGCCTTCATGGTGATCAGAATCATTCCATGGCTCATCATCACTTGAGGTAGCTTTCCTCCAGTATTGATCAGGTACAGGTCATCTTCTTCGCTTTCTTAAATGGTTTGTTTGATCCTTTGGAGGTTTCTCAACCTCGTTGGATTCTTGAATATTGGCAGACCTTCTAAGCCTTCAGAATTCATGTGTGGGAGGATTCAATTTAGGTAAATCTCCTGCATCAAGCAACTTTGTTGAATGTCGACCTGTTGAGAGTGCAGACAATGATCTGGAAGCTTTTGAGACAGAATTTAAAGAAAATTTGTCCCCATCATCCTCTGTTGGGCGAGACCTTTGAACACGGCGTTCAAAACCTTTGACTTGGTCAAAAGGTGTCAACACTCCTTTACGGATAAGCTTATCACGTTTAGTTTCAATGAGCCCTGAAGTTGCTGCATCCAACGCTGCATCAAGCTCATCATCCTCCTGCAACGAAACAATCTTCTTTTTCCCTCTTGTTGGCTTATCCAACAGACGCCCAGTTCCCTTAGTCACTGCTTCTTCTTTATTCTTCACTGAATCCAGAAGCACTTTATGTTCCTCAAGTTCCCATGTCTTGCCATCTCCCTTAAAAGCTTTTAGGTGTTTCTTAAGCTGTCCTCTTTCCTGCTTAAGGCTTCTAAGCCTTTCAGTAGCTAATGCTCGTTGAAGCACTCCTCCATCCACTACAAAAGGCTTATGTTCACTCGAGTCTTGATCATTTTCATCCTTTTCACCTTCTGAACTCTCTGAATCTTTGTCTGCAATGCTTTGAACTATTTCAAGGCCTGCTGAAACTGCAGCTATTTCATCCTCCAGTGCCCTTAATTGAGCGTGAATCTGCACCTTCGTAAGCAAATTTTCTTGATTTCCTTCTTCTCTTTCAGGAGTTTTTCCACCATCGCTTACCTGTGCAAGTTGACTGATGTTTTTGTGAGCTTTGTTCTCAGCCTTAGCAAGTAGCTGGTGCTCAATGTCATCTAGGTTAGTAGATACAACACCTAAGCTAGTCAGCAAAAGTCTGTCCTCCTCTTTCATGCCTGTTTTATGTGGTACTCGATTTCACTGGTTTGGAGCTTGAATTTCGATGAAAATCCCATATTTTCTTTCTGCATGGTTGTTTCTACGTTTCCTGTAGAAGACCCCACCCGTTTCCTGTAGAATGTTATTCTGCCTTTGAGTGAGCCCGATGCACTAGAGAAATTCGAAAACATGTAGAAAAACTCAGTGAAGGACAATAGGTTAATCATTTTGTGGAAGCAGAGGATGTATACTTCATTTGAACATGTTGCAAGTGCAAGTTGAATAACAGTCTATGAATTTCAGCTGAGCGCTCATTAATTTCTGCGTGATTTTTGGTGGAGGGAGGTGGCAAAGACGTGTGCTGGCCCATGCAAAATGTTGTGCTATCATGAACTGCAGTGGTTAACTATTTGTTCTCTGCTTGTATTCACTTCCATTAGTTGCACTGGAGTTTAGAATATCCCCAACTGTCTGTGTTTTTTTTTTTTTTAATTTCACGTGAATGACTGATCCATGCATGCTGCGTGATTTTTGCCTTGATGAGTGCAATCGAATCTGGCTAGCTTCCTGGCTGAATCCACCCATCTCATTCGTTCATGCAATGCTTAGATTAGATTCATGCAATAGAGGAACAAGGTTTAGTCACGTACCTGAAGTCAAATGGCTGTTGTGAAGCTTTTTGCTGCTGCATGCTCATATTCTGCTGCTGCATGCTTGGATCCTTTGGTTGCATGAGGGCTTGGCTGATGATTTTTGATTGTTTTTCCTTGTGCAGGTGTCCTCTGACCAGATCTAAGCTGCAGGCATTTGTTTCCACGTTCACATCTGCACCTTCAAGCTGCTGCTGCTGCATTTTCACCGGACCAGAACTTATTTTCGCCATTGCTCCCAAACGGTAAACCGGATTGATCTGAAACTTGCTGAGCATGTTCCTATCATCATTATGCACCTCCCATAGCAAAATCGTGATCAATGGATGCACAGATTTCGAGAAAAATGGAAAATGGCTGAAGATTTCAGAGATCAATTTCTCAGAAACCATGCATCGCAATCGGCTGAAACTGCTTGGGTAGGTTACTATCACCCATATGCATATCCCCATGAAACAGGTTTTGAAACGGATGCACGGATATGGAGAAAATGCAAAAATGGCTGATGGTGATGGAGGCTGATTTCTTGGAAACCGTGCACCGGAATGGCCTGAAACTGCTCAGGCATGTTGCCATCATCCCTATACAATTCTCTGTAAAACGATTTTTCAAATGGATGCATGGTTTTCAAGTTATGGCAGAAACAAATTTTGTTCTATGTATTTTCTCTTCAAAGCATTTTGCAAATTTTTGCATGGAAAGAAAAACTGAGCTTGGGCTGTGATGCAGGTATGGAGATGATAGAGGAGGAGTTTGGAGGTTGCAGGAGGACTTCTGAACCCTTGAGGAAGCTACCATGTTCGCCAAACCACCTTTTTGAAATCCATTTCTAGCTTCCCACAATTTCTACAGGAAGTTCCTGTAGAAGCACAATGAGAAGCACAACGAGGTGAAAAAAATGATGGAGAAAGGCAAGGGATGGCCACACAAGTGCTTGCAGGTCTAATCAACAGATTCCCACCATCAGATTCCATTTTGAATTTGAATTTGGTTCGTCCAAAGGTTCTACAGGATGTTTCCTGTAGAAATACAGGACTTCCTGTAGAAGGCACAAAACTCCCTTGGACTTGGTTGTGAGTGATCCTCTTGCCCTGCAATGTCCTTGCTGCAACTTGAAATTAGCCAATGGAAATTAGTTTTTTTTTTTTTTTGAAAAACAACTAGGGCGCCTCATGGAGGTTTTCACCCTAATTGCCTACCCTGGGCGCCTCCAAGGGAGGTTTTCACCCAGAGATCTTATTCTCTTTTCTCTTTTTTCCCAACCCATTGACCGCCTCATGGAGGTTTTCAATCAATGAGCCAATCTAAGGCGCCTCCGAGGAGGTTTTCACCTTAGATTTTTATTTTTTCTTCTTATTTTCATTTTTTCTCTTTTTTCTTTTTTTTTCCTTTTTTTTTTCTACCCTACCCTGCTTGAAAAAAAAAACCATTTTCAAGTATAAGAATACTTCCAATGGAGCCATGTGCACATCGAGATTAGAGAAAAAATGATGTGAAGGCTCGAAATGCATGCTTTGATAGGTATCCAGATCTCAGAGACCAAATGATCTGACCTTGAAGGGATCAAACATAGCTGAGGAAGAGAGTACCGCTGCAACTTAGTGACCGTCTGAAACCATATCTCAATATAGCTCTGATATCCTTGGTTCTTTTGCTGATCTGGATCATGTTTCATGTCACCTTCTAACATGACTTCCTCATCTTCCTCTTTTTGCTGATCTTTCTCTTGAATACATGGAATATTTGATGGTAACCATGAGGAAGCTTTCTCGATCTCTGATTCTGATCTCTTCTCTTCATCAAGTGCAACCCATGGTTCTTTGATCTCCTCTTTGGAATCTTCTTTTTCCTTTGGTCCTTCAATGTTGTCAATATAATCTCTGTTTTGCAACACTCTTCCTGAGCTTTGGTGAACATCATTGAGCTCAAAAGGAGTCATTTGCACATGTTGTGCCTCAGCTTTGCAATTGGGTTGAGCTACTCCATTGTATGGCTTTGGAAATGGTACGGGTAGTTGAGTGGAGGTGTGAAATTGAGATGGAGATGGATGGCATTGTGGTTGGGTAGGCATTTGGGGTTGCCTTGGTGGAGGAAGAGGCGATGGTTGTGGATGAGCAGGTGGTGGAGGAAAATGAGCGGGATGAGAGTTGTACTGGGGCTTCCACCCCTGATAAGGTGCATTCCACTGAGGTTGTGGCTGAGCATAAGAGTGAAACGAATGAGCAATTGGTTGGGCATAATATGGATCTGTGAAGGAACAAGGAGGAGGTGTGAACCAGGAAGGATGAGCAGGGGGACCCCAAGAAGGCATGAAAGTGGCTTGATAGGGGTCATAATAGGTCTCGGGTGTCCATTGCAGTTCCTGCTGGTAAGATCTAGGTCCATGTGGCCTCCTTTGGTTCATATAATAGAGTGATTCAGTGGCTCCCTTGGCTCTCTGATATGCGGCTTTGATTCTGGGTAAGGAGGGGCATTGATCTGTAGGATGGTATTCTTCACATACAAAACACACTTCTATGGAGTACAATGGACATTCGTTCCTAGGATGCCTTCTAGTGCACCTAGGACAAAAAATGGCCAAAGCCCTCTTGGCTTCTTCTTGCTTCTTTTGGATCCGCAAGGTATCCAGTTGCATGGCAAGAAACTTCCTCATATCACTCTTGAAATCTTCTATCTGATCTTCAAATTTGTCTTTGGACAAGGGACTGCTCCCAACATTTCTGCTTGTAGCCATTTGCTCCAGAGGAATGTTTTCTTCTTCTTCTCCCCTAGAGGTTCTTTAAATATGTCTTTTTGTCCACCTAAGGGTTCTTTAATCACAGCCATCGAAGAAGAGAGAGAAGGTTGGTTGTGTGAAGCAGTGGGGGTGTTGTGCAATCATTTTTCTAACTTATCTCTACTCCTACAAGGCATGAAATGAAATCTTTTTGGTTGATTTTTGCTTTTTTCTACTTCTACCTGCAAAATTGAAATAGATTGAACTGCAACTAACTATCTTGCTAAAATGAAAATGTGGAATTGAAACGAAAGCATGAAAGGACTAATCTATTTTGCTCAAATGAAATTGCAGGAATGAAATGCTAGGCTACGCTTGTAGAATTGAAATGCTACTCTACGCTTGCAGAAATGAAATTACGGAATTGAAATGCTAATCTATGAAAGCGGGAAATGCTAATCTACTTTTGCATAAACGAAATTGCATAATGGAAATGAAATAAACTACTTAGCAGAAGATTGTAGTGGAAAATAGAAGAAAAGCAGCAATCACCAATACTCTGACGCTTCCCCGGCAATGGCGCCAAAAAGATGGTGGGCTCCAGTATTGTAGCAATAATGCTACAACTCCTGGAACTCCCTTCTTTAATTTTATCAACCCGGCAGTTCGTAACAAACTTGGAAGCGACGGTGCTGTATGCACAAGTACTAGCTCTTGCCGCAGTTGTCACTTGGTCAGCTGGCACAAGTCCGCTAGGAGCTTAAGCCAACTTCTATGAGCTCTTAGAAGAAGCTTTTTAATTGATGGATGAAAGCTAACTCAAAGGAAGTTAATCTAATTGAGAAAAGAAAATGAAAGCCAAAAAGGAACGCAAACCCTAGCAAACCCTAATTCTACCAGCTAGTCCTACTGACGCAAAGGAGAGCATGCAAACTACTGAAAGAGATGCCATTACTTCTAGGAAGGTAAAATGCATGTGTATAAGTTATCACTATCTGAAGAAAACATCTTTTTGTATTTTTTATTAAGTTATTAGAATTATCATGCATGTGCTTTTAACTAGCTTTTCACTGTGCAGAGGTGGATCAAGGAGGAGAAGCGCTTAGGAAAGGTTGGGAAGGTTCAGAGAGGGTCTAAAGGGTCCCTAACACCCTTCCAGAGAGTCTCACAAAGTTTGGCTGCCAAGAAACCGTGTTTATGAGCTTCTATAGGAAGTCTGCAGGGGTTCTACAGGATGTTTAGGATTTCTACAGGATGTTCTGTAATTCTTCTACAGGATGTTTCGAAATGGGATTTTGGAGCATGGATGGAGGGAAAAAGATGGAGGAATGAGTATGGAGGTGAAATAGGGGTGTGAAGAGGCCTAGGACTTGGTGGATGAGGCTAAGGAGCAATTGGATTTGTTCAAGGATGGAGGAAGCGATGATGCGCAAGAATGTAGGAATTAGGGAAAGGTGGGGAAAGTATGGCAAATGAAGGGTACGAATCATGGACTAAGGGTTGGAGCAGATTATCAGATGGATTATGGGTAGATAGAGAAGGATAACAGGTACTCTGCAAGTGGTTTTTCAAACTGAACAAACAAAGACATGCAAGAAAACAAAGATCTAGTTATGCTACCCTAATATGATCTAGCTAACAGTAACAAGAATGGACAGCAGTTTTATTTGCAAGGAAACCATGTATATTAACTATGAAATGAAGCATTCAAAGATATGAACATGTAACCAACTTCTGCAAATGAAAACCAAACACTAATGATTGCATGGCAAAGCAAAGTTAGTGCTTTTGTGGGCAGCAAAGTCATCCTAGTCACAGCTCGTGATCCCACTGAGGGAGAGGTGAAACCATAGATGTTTGTTGGCCCTTTTCTTGAAGCTTTTTCTATTAACAACCTATCAACTCAATCTGAGCATGAAAAGCTATTTTACTCATAAAAAAAACAAACTAAATAACAAAACAATATTTAGATCTAAATAGCAGATTTTATTCTAAGAATGCAGCAAAAACACATGAAAGTAAACAAAGGAGATACTGGGCACTTGAGATGGGCCCAACCCCAAGAGCTATAGCCTCCTAAGAGAGATTTAGAGCTGGTGCAAAGCTGGATTCATCTTTATTGATCAAAATAAATGTTACATTCCAAAAACTGTCCACAAGGAGAACTTGAAAATGTGCTGAAAGCAAAGCTAATCTACTGCCTAAAAATCGAACTACAAAATGACTACAAAATGAATACAAAATGACTAACTGTTGGCTACAAAATGACTAACCACTAGCTACTATCTACTGGCTAACTAGCTAACCCAAATGAGGCCCTAAGCCTTCTTATTTATACAATTTGAGGACCCAACAGTCCTCCTAAAATTTAGGGACTCGGTTGCCCAAGACTTGTAGTTAACAACAGTCCTACTTGACTTGCTTGGCTGCCCTTGTGTTGATTGATTTGGTGGCCCTTGAATTCCGAGTTGATGGTGGAGAATTTGAGGTAAGGGCCCATAAATGAAGGGGACACCTTCCTACAAATCCTCTCCCTTGTTCTCCCACGAATTTGGCTGCCAAGTACTCATTAAGACCTTCAATTTTGTCTCCAAATTGACCAAAAAAGCTACACAAAGCACCCATTAGACTTGTTGGCATAATGACTAACCAAATTCACTCTATTAGCATAAATATAATCAAAAACATGCAATAAACTAATGAGAATGGTGGATTAAGTCAAATTAGGAGGTTGAATGAGCCCAAATAATTGTCCATTTTTGGGGCTCATCATCACCCCCTACTGAAAGTGTTGCTCATCCTCTGAGCAACCAATCTCTCTCTTCATCTTTGATGGCCTTGGTGGTCTCCTCAGCTAAAATCTCAGCTGATTTCTCATTTTGCTTCCCTTTCTCCAAACTTCCTGTAGAAACAGTTCTCTGTCTTCCTGTAGAAACAGTCTGCTAACTTCCTGCTGTTCATTCCTATCATTTTGTTTTTGCAAGATGTCGTCTTCCCAGCCTTCATGGTGATCAGAATCATTCCATGGCTCATCATCACTTGAGGTAGCTTTCCTCTAGTATTGATCAGGTACAGGTCATCTTCTTCGCTTTCTTAAATGGTTTGTTTGATCCTTTGGAGGTTTCTCAACCTCGTTGGATTCTTGAATATTGGCAGACCTTCTAAGCCTTTGGAATTCATGTGTGGGAGGATTCAGTTTAGGTAAATCTCCTGCATCAAGCAACTTTGTTGAATGTCGAGCTGTTGAGAGTGCAGACAATGATCTGGAAGCTTTGGAGACAGAATTTAAAGAAAATTTGTCCCCATCATCCTCTGTTGGGCGAGACCTTTGAACACGGCGTTCAAAACCTTTGACTTGGTCAAAAGGTGTCAACACTCCTTTACGGATAAGCTTATCACGTTTAGTTTCAATGAGCCCTGAAGTTGCTACATCCAACGCTGCATCAAGCTCATCATCCTCCTGCAACGAAACAATCTTCTTTTTCCCTCTTGTTGGCTTATCCAACAGACGCCCAGTTCCCTTAGTCACTGCTTCTTCTTTATTCTTCACTGAATCCAAAAGCACTTTATGTTCCTCAAGTTCCCATGTCTTGCCATCTCCCTTAAAAGCTTTTAGGTGTTTCTTAAGCCGTCCTCTTTCCTGCTTAAGGCTTCTAAGCCTTTCAGTAGCTAATGCTCGTTGAAGCACTCCTCCATCCACTACAAAAGGCTTATGTTCACTCGAGTCTTGATCATTTTCATCCTTTTCACCTTCTGAACTCTCTGAATCTTTTTCTGCAATGCTTTGAACTATTTCAAGGCCTGCCGAAACTGTAGCTATTTCAGCCTCCAGTGCCCTTAATTGAGCGTGAATCTGCACCTTCGTAAGCAAATTTTCTTGATTTCCTTCTTCTCTTTCAGGAGTTTTTCCACCATCGCTTACCTGTGAAAGTTGACTGATGTTTTTGTGAGCTCTGTTCTCAGCCTTAGCAAGTAGCTGGTGCTCAATGTCATCTGGGTTAGCAGATACAACACCTAAGCTAGTCAGCAAAAGTATGTCCTCCTCTTTCATGCCTATTTTATGTGGTACTCGATTTCACTCGTTTGGAGCTTGAATTTCGATGAAAATCCCATATTTTCTTTCTGCATGGTTGTTTCTGCGTTTCTTGTAGAAGACCCCACCCATTTCCTGTAGAATGTTATTCTGCCTTTGAGTGAGCCCAATGCACTAGAGAAATTCGAAAACAGGTAGAAAAACTCAGCGGAGGACAATAGGTTAATCATTTTGTGGAAGCAGAGGATGTATACTTCAGTTGAACATGTTGCAAGTGCAAGTTGAATAACAGTCTATGAATTTCAGCTGAGCGCTCATTAATTTCTGCGTGATTTTTGGTGGAGTGAGGTGGCAAAGACATGTGCTGGCCCATGCAAACTATTGTGCTATCATGAACTGCAGTGGTTAACTATTTGTTCTCTGCTTGTATTCACTTCCATTAGTTTCACTGGAGTTTAGAATATCCCCAACTGTCTGTGTTTTTTTTTTTTTTAAATTTCACGTGAATGATTGATCCATGCATGCTGCGTGATTTTTTCCTTGATGAGTGCAATCGAATCTGGCTAGCTTCCTGACTGAATCCACCCATCTCATTCGTTCATGCAATGCTTAGATTAGATTCATGCAATAGAGGAACAAGGTTTAGTCATGTACCTGAAGTCAAATGGCTGCTGTGAAGCTTTTTGCTGCTGGATGCTCATATTCTGCTACTGCATGCTTGGATCCTTTGGTTGCATGAGGGCTTGGCTGATGATTTTTGATTGTTTTTCCTTGTGCAGGTGTCCTCTGACCAGATCTAAGCTGCAGGCATTTGTTTCCACGTTCACATCTGCACCTTCAAGCTGCTGCTGCTGCATTTTCACCGGACTAGAACTTATTTTCGCCATTGCTCCCAAACGGTAAACCGGATTGATCTGAAACTTGCTGATCATGTTCCTATCATCATTATGCACCTCCCATAGCAAAATCGTGATCAATGGATGCACAGATTTCGAGAAAAATGGAAAATGGCTGAAGATTTCAGAGATCAATTTCTCAAAAACCATGCATCGGAATCGGCTGAAACTGCTTGGGTAGGTTACTATCACCCATATGCATATCCCCATGAAACAGGTTTTGAAACAGATGCATAGATATGGAGAAAATGCAAAAATGGCTGATGGTGATGGAGGCTGATTTCTTGGAAACCGTGCACCGGAATGGCCTGAAATTGCTCAGGCATGTTGCCATCATCCCTATACAATTCTCTGTAAAACTATTTTTCAAATGGATGCATGGTTTTCAAGTTATGGCAGAAACAAATTTTGTTCTATGTATTTTCTCTTCAAAGCATTTTGCAAGTTTTTGCATGGAAAGAAAAACTGAGCTTGGGCTGTGATGCAGGTATGGAGATGATGGAGGAGGAGTTTGGAGGTTGCAGGAGGACTTCTGAACCCTTGAGGAAGCTACCATGTTCGCCAAACCACCTTTTTGAAATCCATTTCTAGCTTCCCACAATTTCTACAGGAAGTTGCTGTAGAAGCACAATGAGAAGCACAACGAGGTGAAAAAAATGATGGAGAAAGGCAAGGGATGGCCACACAAGTGCTTGCAGGTCTAATCAACAGATTCCCACCATCAGATTCCATTTTGAATTTGAATTTGGTTCGTCCAAAGGTTCTACAGGAAAATACAGGACTTCCTATAGAAGGCACAAAACTCCCTTGGACTTGGTTGTGAGTGATCCTCTTGCCCTGCAATGTCCTTGCTGCAACCTGAAATTAGCCAATCGAAATTAGTTTTTTTTTTCTTTTTTTTTTCTTTTTCTCTTCTTTTTTTTTTTTTTTTGAAAAACAACTAGGGCGCCTCATGGAGGTTTTCACCCTAATTGCCTGCCCTGGGCGCCTCCAAGGGAGGTTTTCACCCAGAGATCTTATTCTCTTTTCTCTTTTTTCCCAACCCATTGACCGCCTCATGGAGGTTTTCAATCAATGAGCCAATCTAAGGCGCCTCCGAGGAGGTTTTCACCTTAGATTTTTATTTTTTCTTCTTATTTTCATTTTTTCTCTTTTTTCTTTTTTTTCCTTTTTTTTTTTTCTATCCTACCCTACTTGAAAAACAAAATCATTTTCAAGTATAAGAATACTTCCAATGGAGCCATGTGCACATCGAGATTAGAGAAAAAATGATGTGAAGGCTCAAAATGCATGCTTTGATAGGTATCCAGATCTCAGAGACCAAATGATCTGACCTTGAGGGATCAAACATAGCTGAGGAAGAGAGTACTGCTGCAACTTAGTGACCGTCTGAAACCATATCTCAATATAGCTCTGATATCCTTGGTTCTTTTGCTGATCTGGATCATGTTTCATGTCACCTTCTAACATGACTTCCTCATCTTCCTCTTTTTGCTGATCTTTCTCTTGAATACATGGAATATTTGATGGTAACCATGAGGAAGCTTTCTCGATCTCTGATTCTGATCTCTTCTCTTCATCAAGTGCAGCCCATGGTTCTTTGATCTCCTCTTTGGAATCTTCTTTTTCCTTTGGTCCTTCAATGTTGTCAATATAATCTCTGTTTTGCAACACTCTTCCTGAGCTTTGGTGAACATCATTGAGCTCAAAAGGAGTCATTTGCACATGTTGTGCCTCAGCTTTGCAATTGGGTTGAGCTACTCCATTGTATGGCTTTGGAAATGGTACGGGTAGTTGAGTGGAGGTGTGAAATTGAGATGGAGATGGATGGCATTGTGGTTGGGTAGGCATTTGAGGTTGCCTTGGTGGAGGAGGAGGTGATGGTTGTGGATGAGCAGGTGGTGGAGGAAAATGAGCGGGATGAGAGTTGTACTAGGGCTTCCACCCCTGATAAGGTGCATTCCACTGAGGTTGTGGCTGAGCATAAGAGTGAAACGAATGAGCAAATCGTTGGGCATAATATGGATCTGTGAAGGAACAAGGAGGAGGTGTGAACCAGGAAGGATGAGCAGGGGGACCCCAAGAAGGCATGAAAGTGGCTTGATAGGGGTCATAATAGGTCTCGGGTGTCCCTTGCAGTTCCTGCTGGTAAGATCTAGGTCCATGTGGCCTCCTTTGGTTCATATAATAGAGTGATTCAGTGGCTCCCTTGGCTCTCTGATATGCGGCTTTGATTCTGGGTAAGGAGGGGCACTGATCTGTAGGATGGTATTCTTCACATACAAAACACACTTCTATGGAGTACAATGGACATTCGTTCCTAGGATGCTTTCTAGTGCACCTAGGACAAAAAATGGCCAAAGCCCTCTTGGCTTCTTCTTGCTTCTTTTGGATCCGCAAGGTATCCAGTTGCATGGCAAGAAACTGCCTCATATCACTCTTGAAATCTTCTATCTGATCTTCAAATTCGTCTTTGGACAAGGGACTACTCCCAACATTTCTGCTTGTAGCCATTTGCTCCAGAGGAATGTTTTCTTCTTCTTCTCCCCTAGAGGTTCTTTAAATATGTCTTTTTGTCCAACTAAGGGTTCTTTAATCACAGCCATCGAAGAAGAGAGAGAAGGTTGGCTGTGTGAAGCAGTGGGGGTGTTGTGCAATCATTTTTCTAACTTATCTCTACTCCTACAAGGCATGAAATGAAATCTTTTTGGTTGATTTTTGCTTTTTTCTACTTCTACCTGCAAAACTGAAATAGATTGAACTGCAACTAACTATCTTTCTAAAATGAAAATGCGGAATTGAAACGAAAGCATGAAAGGACTAATCTATTTTGCTCAAATGAAATTGCAGGAATGAAATGCTAGGCTACGCTTGCAGAATTGAAATGCTACTCTACGCTTGCAGAAATGAAATTACGGAATTGAAATGATAATCTATGAAAGCGGGAAATGCTAATCTACTTTTGCATAAACAAAATTGCATAATGGAAATGAAATAAACTACTTAGCAGAAGATTGTAGTGGAAAATAGAAGAAAAGCAGCAATCACCAATACTCTGACGCTTCCCCGGCAACGGCGCCAAAAAGATGGTGGGCTCCAGTATTGTAGCAATAATGCTACAACTCCTGGAACTCCCTTCTTTAATTTTGTCAACCCGGCAGTTCGTAACAAACTTGGAAGCGACGGTGCTGTATGCACAAGTACTAGCTCTTGCCGCAGCTGTCACTTGGTCAGCTGGCACAAGTACGCTAGGAGCTTAAGCCAACTTCTATGAGCTCTTAGAAGAAGCTTTTTAATTGATGGATGAAAGCTAACTCGAAGGAAGCTAATCTAATTGCGAAAAGAAAATGAAAGCCAAAAAGGAACGCAAACCCTAGCAAACCCTAATTCTACCAACTAGTCCTACTGATGCAAAGGAGAGCATGCAAACTACTGAAAGATATGCCATTACTTCTAGGAAGGTAAAATGCATGTGTCTAAGTTATCACTATCTGAAGAAAACATCTTTTTGTATTTTTGATTAAGTTATTAGAATTATCATGCATGTGCTTTTAACTAGCTTTTCACTGTGCAGAGGTGGATCAAGGAGGAGAAGCGCTTAGGAAAGGTTGGGAAGGTTCAGAGAGGGTCTAAAGGGTCCCTAACACCCTTCCAGAGAGTCTCACAAAGTTTGGCTGCCAAGAAACTGTGTTTATGAGCTTCTACAGGAAGTCTGCAGGGGTTCTACAGGATGTTTAGGATTTCTACAGGATGTTTTGTAATTCTTCTACAGGATGTTTCGAAATGGGATTTTGGAGCATGGATGGAGGGAAAAAGATGGAGGAATGAGTATGGAGGTGAAATAGGGGTGTGAAGAGGCCTAGGACTTGGTGGATGAGGCTAAGGAGTGATTGGATTTGTTCAAGGATGGAGGAAGCGATGATGCGCAAGAATGTAGGAATTAGGGCAAGGTGGGGAAAGTATGGAAAATGAAGGGTACGAATCATGGACTAAGGGTTGGAGTAGATTATCAGATGGATTATGGGTAGATATAGAAGGATAATAGGTACTCTACAAGTGGTTTTTCAAACTGAACAAACAAAGACATGCAAGAAAACAAAGATCTAGTTATGCTACCCTAATATGATCTAGCTAACAGTAACAAGAATGGACAGCAGTTTTATTTGCAAGGAAACCATGTATATTAACTATGAAATGAAGCATTCAAAGATATGAACATGTAACCAACTTCTGCAAATGAAAACCAAACACTAATGATTGCATGGCAAAGCAAAGTCAGTGTTTTTGTGGGCAGCAAAGTCATCCTAGTCACAGCTCGTGATCCCACTGAGGGAGAGGTGAAACCACAGATGTTTGTTGGCCCTTTTCTTGAAGCTTTTTCTGTTAACAACCTATCAACTAAATCTGAGCATGAAAAGCTATTTTACTCATAAAAAAAAACAAACTAAATAACAAAACAATATTTAGATCTAAATAGCAGATTTTATTCTAAGAATGCAACAAAAACACATGAAAGTAAACAAAGGAGGTACTGGACACTTGAGATGGGCCCAACCCCAAGAGCTATAGCCTCCTAAGAGAGATTTAGAGCTGGTGCAAAGCTGGATTCATCTTTATTGATCAAAATAAATGTTACATTCCAAAAACTGTCCACAAGGAGAACTTGAAAATGTGCTGAAAGCAAAGCTAATCTACTGCCTAAAAATCGAACTACAAAATGACTACAAAATGAATACAAAATGACTAACTGCTGGCTACAAAATGACTAACCACTAGCTACTATCTACTGGCTAACTAGCTAACCCAAATGAGGCCCTAAGCCTTCTTATTTATACAATTTGAGGACCCAACAGTCCTCCTAAAATTTAGGGACTCGGTTGCCCAAGACTTGTAGTTAACAACAATCCTACTTGACTTGCTTGGCTGCCCTTGTGTTGATTGATTTGGTGGCCCTTGAACTCCGAGCTGATGGTGGAGAATTCGAGGTAAGGGCCCATAAATGAAGGGGACACCTTCCTACAAATCCTCTCCCTTGTTCTCCCACGAATTTGGCTGTCAAGTGCTCATTAAGACCTTCAATTTTGTCTCCAAATTGACCAAAAAGGCTACACAAAGCACCCATTAGACTTGTTGGCATAATGACTAACCAAATTCACTCTATTAGCATAAATATAATCAAAAACATGCAATAAACTAATGAGAATGGTGGATTAAGTCAAATTAGGAGGTTGAATGAGCCCAAATAATTGTCCATTTTTGGGGCTCATCACATAACATTCAACATTATTGATAGGAGGAGTAAAAGATTTTCTTTGAAGAATTTCTTTCCTTGGTTGATGATGAGATTGACCTTTCATATCCTTATTGAGCATTTCAGATTTTGCAGTAGAGTCCCTTGTCTTACTTTGTGAACTAGATTCACCTTCAATAGATTCATGAAAACCAAGACCAGTTTTGATAGCAGGAGACCTTTGACTATTAAGAATATCATCCAAGACTTTAGTACTATCTTGAAATCGTAACAGTTTATCCTTTTCTTCTAATTTATCTTTTAGAATATTTACCTCAACTTAATGTTGCTCTTCCTTTTCAAGGTACTGCTTCTTCACGTTTTCTCCAACATTTCTTTCTTCTTCCAACTGACGTCTTAGTTCAAGAACTTCATTTTCATGAGCATGGAGTAGTTATTTATTCTGCTTCTTTGATTGTTCAATATCTTCTTTTAGCAAGCGGATCGTGGCTTCAAGACTTTCATAGTAACTCGATCTATCTATGAGTTTCTTGATGGTTGTGCTTCTTTCATTGACTTCATCTCTTAGTGATGTTACTTCATCCTGCAACTTTTGATATTTGTCCTTGAATAACTTCCTTACCTTGTTTCCTTCCTCTAGTTGAGCTTTTAGTTTGGCAGCTTCTTCTTTGAAGACACATTCCCTTTTGTTCAATAGATCTTGTTGATCTCTAATTTTGTCTGTAAGCCTTTTAAATTCTGCCTCTATTTGATATCTTTCTTGCTCACCCATAAAAGCAAATTCAGTTGTTTCGGTATCACTTTCATCTTTTCCAAATGGATAGATAGCTGGAACATCAGAGGATAACAAATTCATACCTGATAGTTCATCTTCATTCTGAAATGATTCTGAATCTGAAGTGCTTCTTCCACATAATCCCCAATCGATTCTCCCACTGTCATAGTTCTTCTGAGATGTCTTCTTCTGCTTAGGCGCTTTCTTCTTAAGCTTCTTTCCCATTGTTCCACCGATCTCCTTCAAGCGATCAAGCTTCTATAAAAGGACCTGCTCTGATACCAATTGTTGGAAATAATACTGAGAGGGGGGAGTGAATCAGTATTATCACATCAAGAAAACTTTTTCATTTCCATATTCAGATTCATATATGCTACTTCCACAACTTCTTATGATTCAGTTAGTTGATCCTTAATGAGTGCATTAGGACATTATCAACCATATTAACATCAAACAGGTGCAGTAAAATAGAATAGATCATCACACATAAGCCACACACATTAACACCATGATATAAGGTGGAAACCCAATGTGGGAGAAAACCACCTACTGCAAGTCATCTCAATCTTCTTCTTAATAAGAAAATCCTTTTACAATATTTCTGTACTGGTGTAGTCTTATACCAGTACGTAGGCTTCTACCTGCAGAGAGCTACAACCCTCTCTCATTCTCTAGTCTCTCCTGGAAGGGAGCTACAACCCCCATAGTTCTTGTACTAGCCGATCCATTTACTAGTACGCAGGCTGCTACCTGCTATAATGCTCCAAAGTTTTCAACTGTAACTGGAAGGGAGCTACCACCCCCTTAGCTCTTGTACTAGCTAAGATACTAGTATGTAGGCATCGGCCTACAATCTTCTCTCCTCCAGGTACCACGTTTCATACATTTTCAGACTGGATACTCCTGAAGCACAACACATAATCTGAAAGGCCACGTTTCATCCAATTTTCATACTAGACCCATTAATATCATTGAAGCACATAATCAATCAACCTTCTGAATCACCCAAACACCAGATCAATACATATACAAGGATAATATATCTGTTAGCACCTAGATCTAGTCCATCAGATCACATAAATATGAGTCATTATGATCTTGATCCAATATTAGTTCTCATCCATCAATACTGAATCTAAACACAATCAACCAAACAGGATATGCAGAATACTGACACCTTTAAACTGTCATCATAACCCATCAACAACCTGAACCACTTGTAACTTTAAACATCATAGCTCAAATGGTATACGCTACTACAATGAACCAAACCTGCGTACATACACACTTTCACCAAAGCCAACCCGCAAACAGATCTATAAATATTCAATCATGACTTGCAGTGATTTCAAACTTAAGTTATACCTAGTTCAGATCATTACAAGCGTTAGTATACAGATCTAGAATAAGCATAATCAACTATATAGAGATAGTTCATTTCAAGCCATTTGATCCTGATCTATTCTTAGATCTTGTTCTCCATCAACTGGTGAGATCCCTCTTTAGCTCAGATCCAGATCTGCACCATAACCCAATCACAGTATTCCAGATCTAGCACTTTATCAGATATTCAATAATTCAGATGATGCTTTGCCAAATGATCTCCTTCCTCTTTTATAGTCTTAGGTCTTTCACAATACCACGATCCAAAACCATAATAACACAATACCACGGACCCAATACTTGGGATCAACACTTTTGGATGCAATACCATGGACCAAAACCATAGGATCAAAAACTGTCGGACTAATACCATGAACCAACCATGAAAGTGTGTGAGATCAACACTTTTGGATGCAATACCACGGACCAAAACCATAGGATCAAAAATTGTTGGACTAATACCATGAGCCAACCATGAAAGTGCGTGAAATTTTATCTTCATGAAAGAAACTTTTCTCAGCATGAAAGTGCATGAACTTTTCTCTACATGAAAGAAACTTTTCTCTGCATGAAAGTGCGTGAACTTTTCTCTACATGAAAGAAACTTTTCTCTGCATGAAAGTGCGTGAAATTGAAAATAACTTTGCTGCACTATAATTTATCATCTGAGTGATTTTCCATCAAGGACAACACTTGTCTCATAATGCCAACAATCTCCCCCTTTGGACTTGATGGCAAAGCTAACTTGTCACACGTAGAAGTATCATCTGATTCCTTTGAGCTGTCCTATCTCTATATAGTTGATTATGCTTATTCTAGATCTGTATATTAACGCTTGTAATGATCTGAACTGGGTATAACTTAAGTTTGAAATCGTTGCAAGTCATGATTGAATATTTATAGATCTGTACGCAGGTTGGCTTTGGTGAAAGCGCGTATGTACGCAGGTTTGGTTCATTGTAGTAGCGTATACCATTTGAGCTATGATGTTTAAAGTTACAAATGGTTACAATTTGCTGATGATGTGTGGAAATGACTTGATGGTTAGAAGTGTTTTGTTTCTAACTTGATAATGATGATGTCTTGATACTTCTTGCTGATATGCATGATCAGATCTGATAGTAAACAAGATGGCATAGGTTTAGGGGGAGCATATGCTTTTAATGCATTGTTGGCATTATGGTTAATAGTCCTTGGTGATGATGCTTATATGGATAAATGCTTCATCTTGATATGATTTGGTTATGAGTTGTTCAGATGATTCTTGGGGTTACATAGTTGATATTTAGATCAAATTTATGGTTGATCCTCTAATGGTGCTTACATGGTGATCTTCATAAGGATAAGGAGAAGTACATAGCTCGAATTCACATCTTCTTTACTTGATGATGAGTCACTCATATGTTGTTGTCGTCATATGCATAAAGATCATATATTACAGTTATGATGCAGGATTCCTATTGTTCTTGGCACATATATGGATGAGGATTATTGGCTGGATACATGGATGATTATTCAAAGTTGCATTGTTGGAGACATGATGATGATGAGTTCTTACCTATATGATGATAGGTTGTTTCGTACATATGTTGATTGATATTCCCAATTGATGATACTTGGTCCATGCAGATCTGGATGGCTATGCTGTTTCTCACATATGATAGAATGATTCTGTATATACAGAATTCTGTTCAAAAGGATGAGTTGATATGGACATACCTTGATGATTCATGCACTAATACAAGTTGCTGGTGGCAGTTGCTATGGAGCAGATCATACAGTGTCATTGCTGATGTTTATCATGATCTTATTTAGGTGTTTGGTCTCTGTTATAAATGTCATGTATATCATTCGATGTAAAGGTCATATCAAGGCTCATGATGTAATAGTGTGTATCTATCTCTTGTATTCATTTGATGAAACATTTCAGTCATATCAAGGTCATGTAACGGCCTATGTTGGTTTCCCCACTATGCCTGGGATGAATGATGTAATGTACTTGGTTGTCATTTTCTGGTATATCCCCACTTGGTTGGGAGATGGATGTATGTATGAGTATTTGGTGCTAGGAAGGTCATGTATGATGTATAGAGTCATGTTCTTATAGAACACCTTTTTGCATACCTTGCTTACAGACAGGGGGAGCATGAACAACACAATTCAGTAAGAGCAAAGCTTTCAGCATGTAGCATGGACAGATTGGTACACCTTGGCATATACAAAGGGGGAGCTCATTCAGAGATTTCAGCAGGTACTCAGGGGGAGTATGGACAGCGGAATCTTTATCTAGGAAAGAGAATATCTTGGTTCGCCCTTTGCCCTTGATGTCAAAGGGGGAGAATGATTTGGTGTTGTTTCCATCGAGTCCAAAGGGGGAGATTGTTGGCATTATGATGCATGTGTTGTACTTGATGGCAACCCACTCATAGAAGGACATCTCACTTAGTTATAACTAGATGAATCTTCAAGAAGAGATATCAGATGTGACTGAATGCCTGGGGTGCACGACAGCTCAAAGGAATCAGATGATAGTTCTACTTGTGACAAGTTAGCTTTGCCATCAAGTCCAAAGGGGGAGATTGTTGGCATTATGAGACAAGTGTTGTCCTCGATGGCAAATCACTCAGATGATAAATTATAGTGCTGCAAAGTTATTTTCAAGTTCACGCACTTTGATGCACAGAAAAGTTTCTTTCATGTAGAGAAAAGTTCACACACTTTCATGCAGAGAAAAGTTTCTTTCATGTAGAGAAACGTTCACGCACTTTCATGCAGAGAAAAGTTTCTTTCATGTAGAGAAAAGTTCACGCACTTTCATGCATAGAAATGTTTCCTTCATGTAGAGAAAAGTTCACGCACTTTAATGCAGAGAAAATTTTATTTCATATAGAGAAAATATCACGCACTTTCATGCATAGAAAAGTTCCTTTCATGAAGAGAAAAGTTCATGCACTTTCATGGTTGGCTCATGGTATTAGTCCAACAGTTTTTGATCCTATGGTTTTGGTCTATGGTATTGCATCCAAAAGTGTTGATTTCACACACTTTCATAGTTGGTTCATGGTATTAGTCCGACAATTTTTGATCCTATGGTTTTGGTCCGTGGTATTGCATCCAAAAGTGTTGATCCCAAGTATTGGGTCCGTGGTATTGTGTTATTATGGTTTTGGACCGTGGTATTGTAAAATGCCTAAGACTATAAAAGAGGAAGGAGATCATTTGGCAAAGCATCATCTGAATTATTGAATATCTGATAAAGTGCTAGATCTAGAATACTGTGATTGGGTTATGTTGCAGATCTGGATCTGAGCTAAAGAGGGATCTCACCGGTTGATGGAGAATAGGATCTAAGGATAGATCGGGATCAAATGGCTTGAAATGAACTATCTCTATATAGCTGATTATGCTTATTCTAGATCTGTATACTAACACTTGTAATGATCTGAACTGGGTATAACTTAAGTTTGAAATCGCTGCAAGTCATGACTGAATATTTATAGATCTGTATGCAGGTTGGCTTTGGTGAAAGCGCGTATGTACACAGGTTTGGTTCATTGTAGTAGCGTATACCGTTTGAGCTATGATGTTTAAAGTTACAGGTGGTTCAAGTTGTTGATGGGTTCTGATGACAGTTTAAAGGTGTCAGTATTCTGCATATCCTGTTTGGTTGATTGTGTTTAGATTCAGTATTGATGGATGAGAACTAATATTGGATCAGGATCATAATGACTCACATTTATGTGATCTGATGGACTAGATCTGGGTGCTAACACATATATTATCCTTGTATATGTATTGATCTGGTGTTTGGGTGATTCAGAAGATTGATTGATTATGTGCTTCAATGATATTAATGGGTCCAGTATGAAAATTGGATGAAACATGGCCTTTCAGATTATGTGTTGTGCTTCAGGAGTATCCAGTCTGAAAATGTATGAAACGTGGTACTTGGAGGAGAGAAGATTGTATGTCGGTGCCTACGTACTAGTATCTTAGCTAGTACAAGAGCTAAGGGGATGGTAGCTCCCTTCTAGTAGCAGTTGAAAACTTTGGAGCATTGTAGCAGGTAACAGCCTATGTACTAGTAAATGGATCGGCTAGTACAAGAACTATGGGGGTTGTAGTTCCCTTCTAGGAGAGACTGGAGAACGAGAGGGGGTTGTAGCTCTCTGCAGGTAGAAGCCTGCGTACTGGTATAAGACTACACCAATACAAAAATATTGTAAAAGGATTTTCTTATTAAGAAGAAGATTGAGATGACTTGCAGGTGGTTTTCTCCCACATTGGGTTTCCACCTTATATCATGGTGTTCATGTGTGTGGCTTATGTGTGATGATCTGTTCTATTTTACTGCACCTGTTTACTATTAATATGGTTGATAATGTCCTAATGCACTCATTAAGGATCAACTAACTGAATCATAAGAAGTTGTGGAAGTAGCATATATGATTCTGAATATGGAAATGAAAAAGTTTTATTGATGTGATAATAATGATTCACCCCCCCCTCAGTATTATTTCCAACAATAGTTGCTTCTGACAAGGATATATTGCTTACCTCTATGCGCTATTGCAGTCAAGGCATAACTTTACTACCCACTGCTGGGACTCCTACTCCAAACAGTCTGAGGTATAGTTGTGACTTCGTACTGGGGAGATCCCCTGACATGTTGGTGGGTCCAACACTGTCAACACATTGAAAAATAAATATGTTTTGGATCATAGGCCACTTACTCTTTTCCTTTAAACTATGTGAATCTCAACAAGGGATATGGAAATTTAAATGCTTCAAGAAAGTGTTAATGTGCAAACCCTAGTTCATCTAAAAGATGCAAGGGAAGCAAATATTACTTTCTTTCTATAATAACTCTTTCCCCTAGTCCCATGAAATGAAAAAAATTATTTTCTTTGATTAGTAGTAATATTTGTGGATGATGGTCCACTTACTTCTTTAATAGTTAACCTATGTGATTTGCGGAAAACTTTAGAAAAATAGTTTGAAAAACCATATGTGGAATTTGGCCACTTACTTCTCTCCCTAATTAATATATGTGTCTATTTCATATACAAATGAAAAAATACTCTAATTGATCCACTAATTGAGGTTATTCAAGCAACCAGGCATACTGAACAGAAAAAAATGCAGAGGTGAAGGTAATTCACTAAAGGTTGCTAATGACCTGAAAAAAGAGAAAATACAAGGACATATTTGTTTTCTTGTGACTGCGTAGGTTTAGCCACACACAAATGTGCGTGTGGATATGTTAGATAAAAAACCATGTGGGCAAGAAAATAAAATTCAATTCAATTCTGTGGGATCAGAACAGGTCCTTGAGGTCCTGAAAAAATTCCAGAGAGGTGTTGAGCGCCTTGTATAATGGTTATGCAGAGAGAAAGTCCTACAAACACAATCTTTAGATTAAAGAAAAGATAAAAGTATGCTCGTCATTCCTATGGTAGTGTTTTTTTGGAAAGGGTGTACCAAAAGACACTTCCTTAATAGTTGATTGTTCCCTATAAAAGGTCACAGACAAAGTTGGTGCTCTTAGTGGAAAAACTTAGATAAACACAACTTTATAAATAGTGGAAACAATACATACATAAACATAAAATAAAACAAAGAGGTAAATACACAAACAATTCTCAATGGAGCAAACAAGTCAATAAAATAATGGAAAAATCTCACTTTATTGATTGCTGGTAGTAGAGGTTGAATTCAATAGATGAATCTTAGACACTTGAATAGAATTCTTTGAGCTATGATGCTAAAAAATCCTCTGAAATGGTGGTTCTTTTCCTCAATCTCTTTGCAAGTTTCTCCTCTCTCTCAAAGAAGTATGAAGACTCGCCAATGGTGGATTCCAAATTTTCTCACTAAAATGATGGATTTCTTAGAAGAAATATGGCCAACATGCTAGTGCTCTTACTTTCTTTGGATTCAACAATGGAATGGTGGTTTGCTTTGATAACAATTTGGCCAACATAACAATGTCTTATATTTTGGTTCTCCCATGGCTAGTTTATATAGATTTTTTGAATCCTTCTTCCCTCTCTTGGTTCATGCATGATAACGACACATGAGTAGGACAAGATGATTCCATTAAGGGTTGAATCTCTTCAGGGTGACTCAAATTTGACTGTCCTGGACTGCGATCTTGTCAGGGAATTGACTCCAAGTGTGTGGAGTTGTCCCAAATTGTTGATTCATCCATTTCTTCGACCACATGACTTTTGAAGGATATTCCACATGTACGTGGCTATTGAAGAAATGGACATGACATCTGTTCGCTTGAGGGGGCTTGGACCTAGGTTCAGAGTTAGCTGCACTAACCAAAAAAACCCTACACTACCGGCCCTTTCGGGAGCATTATGTGTAGCGCAGGCTACAGTCTCACCCAAGGCAGTATTAGGGGATGCTAGAACCAGGTTTTTTCATCTAGAGGACTATGTGATGTGTTTCTTCCAAAATTATGGCTTTATCTTCACCTTCACAAACCCTAACCCTTAAAAACCTAGAAATTGCAGCAATTAACAATTAGCATATTTATTCCCTTTGCCGATTGCGCTAAACATGCATAACATCATATGAAAAAATAGTTCTACATCTTCGCGAATCTAATAAGCATTTTTCCTGATTAATTGCATTCAACAGATCATAAATACATTAAATTCAAGGATAAATAATAATACGCAGGTGCACATATAGTTCTTCAAAATAAGTCTTTTATTATGCTTAAGATCTTCAATTACAATTCTTTCCAACCCTGCGTACACTGCTGCAGAGGCATGTGCACTCAGCTGCAAACATACCAAGGTCTCCATGCACACAACTGCAAGAGCCTTCCCCTCCACCCAATACAGAATAGACAAAAATAGACTCAAATCATGAACTATTCTTCTATGCTTACCTTCTATGACTCTTCTATGACTTCCTTTTATATTCTTCTTCATTATAATACGGCGAGTATCAAAAAAACTTGACTCTTAAGAAACTAAGGCGCTTTGACCTTTCTAAATCCCATTTGACTCCTATCAACCTATGCTACTTGTGCTCCGCACCTCAAAATGCTGAGACTTTACAATATTTCACAAAACTTGACAAAATTTGACCCAGGGGACCCCATCCCAACAGGCCCCCAACACAAAGTCGTGACTCATCCTGAGTCACTCTACTAGTGTTGCTTTAATCTTTGTTTGAAGATCTATGACCTTGATCTTGAATACTTGAAGATTTTTTGTTCCCTACATAGTGGCCTAGCGAACTTAATCAACCACTTTCTCCATGGTTGGACCTTCGACTATAAGGCCCATGGTTCTCTGTGTCTATTGTAGAGCCTTTAACTTGCTCTGGATGATCTGTGATAGTTGGCTTACTTCCTTGACCCATGGATGCATCCTTGAGGAGATAATGGAGGCCTTCCGACGCAGCTCATCAATCTAGGTCTAGATGAACTTTCCTTCCTGAGGTCACTTGAACCTCTACACAAGTGTTAAGGTCCGCACTGTCGCCATGATCTCATCAAACTACAATTGCTTGTCATGGATGTCTACTTCAATCGTCTGCAAGTGTGGATCCTCCTACAGTGAGGACCACATATCCATTGTCTGCTCAAACAATTGGCTGGAGTCCTTGAGTGCAACAACCAGAGCAGTCATATCTTCCTCAATAGTAACCTCACGTTGCTCTCTGACTTCCAGAGGAGTGGTTGGTTTTAGAATAAGTTGAATCTTTGAAATCTGTGACTATAGCTCAAACCACACCTTTTCAATTTCTTCCTAGGATGCCTTCACTACAGCAACCAACTTGTGAATTTTCTCTACTGAGGCCACCTCTGGTGGAATTTGGAGCTCAGGGAGCTCATTGCACACTTGGATAAGGGTTGTTTCTAGCTGCTGATTTCACTATACCACCTCATTGCTGGCCTACAAGGCCTCCACTTTCTCTGAAAAAATATGTTTATTGTTAGTTTTTACCTCATCAATAATCAACAGTGCTCATTTCTCCTAGACACGGAGCTCATCTGAAACTCCTTGGTGCAGCTCATGCAAGGTCTGGATTAACAGTGTTGCAAGGTTGATACTTAGGTTTCTCTAGTACTACGTGCGCTCTTGATCTTTGGTTGTCTCAAACTAGAGAGAGCCCCCTAGTATTGATACTGCTCAAAGCTCAGATGTAATTTCAGTAGAACTAAACTTTGGCACACTCACTTAATCTACGCTTGCTTGTCCCACTCTCGCCTGGATAACCCCTATCTAGACATGTAATTCCTTTAAGCCCTATTGTACTTTGTAAAATACCTATTGGTAATGGTCCTTGATGTGTCCCCATATATTTTTAGTGGCGAAGTGGAAAACATGTCCTATCTCATCAAGGTCCCCCTCTGTGAGGACCAATGGTGTCGCACTAATAGACTTATCGAACTTCTGCTTTTTGCGAGGTCCCGTGGAACTTCTCTTCTGCCTCTTTCTAAATCTGAAAGGGGACTCTAAGTCCTCCAATCCAAGATAGGGATATGCATCCTCTTCTTCTTCATCTCTAGTTTCAACCTCTACATCAATGCACTCCATCCTAGGTTCCTCAAGGTCAATGGTGACTTGTGCTGTTGCTGCTTATGCAGCTTTTTCCTTTGGTTCTTCCTTCCCTTTTGAAGAAGCCTTTTCCTTCTACACTGTCTTTTCTTTGGTAGAAACCTGTTGTGCTTCTTTGTCTTTCATAGAAGCCTTTTGTGATTCTTTCTCTTTGACTTTCTGGGCCACTGTTGCAACTGCTGTTTTCCCTATTTCCCCCTCTACGACCTTACCTGTTCTTGTAACTTCGCCAAATGGGGTGAGCCACTCGCTCAGCCATTTTTTGATGACCCCCATAATGTTATCCTCCACAACTAAATATGGCAACTTATGCCATGTTCCTGTGACATCCTTATTCACACGTATGGATAGATTGTGAAAATATGCCTTTAAATCTGCAATATTTGTGTACTGCACATGTAAACTAGATGAAAACTGCA
Organism: Pinus tabuliformis; assembly: GCA_031772625.1. Lineage (NCBI taxonomy): Eukaryota > Viridiplantae > Streptophyta > Pinopsida > Pinales > Pinaceae > Pinus > Pinus tabuliformis. The sequence continues at coordinate 526,823,537 of CM062807.1, read as the reverse complement.
ACCATTGGTCGATCACCATCCACAATTGTGACTCAAAAAATACCCATAACATATTTGTTTCAATGATGCGGTTAGGATCCTTCGTCACCCACAATGAGGTGAATTTTGCATCCTCGCACAAGTCTGGATCCTGTGTTGGGAATTGACTATCTTGAGACATCCTGCATGCTACTAGTGCTATCAACAAAAGTAACTACACATAGTGGAATGCCTTTCCATCTTCCTGGGATTCACATAAATCCACCAGGAACTCATGATACAGGTATTTTTCCTAATTGTATTGGACCCCTTTACTGCACTACGCAGAAAAATATACTACTGGTGTTGGCACTTCGTCGGCGTGACACTTCTGCATTGTTTTTCCTACAAAAATATGTGCAGAAAATTGTATAGCTCCATCCGATATGGAGCTAATGGCATAGCCATGCGACTTCTTCAGTGCACTCTGAGTCTTTGATGTGGAAGCTCCTGAATCCACAAAGCTCTTTTTCGCCTCCATAAATGTTTCCTTTGCCTTATACAAATCAAATTCAACATCCTTGTTAGCAGCCTTGCACACCCATATATTTTCTTCTGGTTGTTTCCCTACGTCTTTATCTTCCCCAGTAGCTCTACCACTTCACGTAACTATATTAATTCTAGGCCCATCATTGTGTGGTTTTTATCTCATCATCTGGATGTTCTGAGTGGGCTACTGGTTCTTCTTCTCTTACATGTTTGCGATGATTACAGGACAATATTTTATAACGTGGTAAAACTATTGACAATATCGGCAAGAGGGGTGTGTCAGGTTCTGAAAATCTCATGCAAAGTGGCATGGTTACCCACAATTGTAACAAATAATCTGTCTACGACCTCTTCTATCTCCTCCCCCTCGTCCTCTTCCTCATCCCTGGAATCCTCCATGCATTGTAGGTGTTCCTTGATCATGCTAAGGACGGGTCTCAGCCTGTACTCTATATGTCAAAGTTCCGTCCATCATTAACTCATAGCTTCGACAATTCCACTCATCATGGATTACAGACTTACATAAATTGTAGAAAAATTGTTGGGGAGTATGTACAAACTTTTGTAACAAATGGCAATTGTATGTTGAGTGTTTTCCTGTTATTTGGCAGATAGCACACCATGGCACTACATTGTTACTCAATCCAATAATATTTTTTCACTTCAGGGACCTCCTAATTAGATAGTTATGACATATCGGGAAATGATCCTTGTCATGACCATGCCCTTTGCTCTTTAAGCACCATACTTCAGCATGGGTCTCATTTTGGACCTGTTTCCCCTTTTTGTGATCCTGCAACTCAATATGCAGGCTAGCCAATTGCGAATGAATTTGCTGTACTCCCAGATTCGTTTCATGAATAGGTGAAGCCTCCAACTTCATAGCAATTTTGAGTGCTTCAGCTTATGACCCAACCTTCTGCTATGACAATGGTAATCTCAAATGAGGTAACAATGAAGCAATATACCAATACTTATTTTTCTCATTCAAGATTTGTAGATTAGCCTGTTGTAGTAGACATTTCAACCTTTGATCAATATCCCATGTAGATTCATTCACCTTCTCCTTAATTTATTTGACCTTAGTCACATAATGGTCTTGAGACTTAGGCTTTCTAAATTCATTATTCAACGCATCTTTTGTGTCTTTCAATGATGCAACTAGATGAGTCGTACTGGACTTAATATACCAAATTAATGCCCTATCTTGCAATGCTCTGATTAGTTGTGATATCTTTAGATCATCATCCGTTATCCGTTGTGACTTCCACACAAAATTAGATACAAACCAAAATTGATTAGGGTCTTCTATTCCCAGACCCTTGAATATAGGCATCTTTATAGTGTTCGCCATACTGAATAGCGGAGGTGGAGGTGGAGGCAGAGGCATAGGTGTGTGAGGTGGAGGTGATGGTGGAGGTGGAGTGGATGGATGTGGTATTCCTGTAGTGCCCTGATCTATGGATTGCGGTGCACATCTGGGCATCTTGGGACTATTATTTTATTCTTCATCGTCGAATTCTCCCAAGAGAGGACTATACTCAACAATTGTATCTAGATATTTTCTAAATGGTTTCCCACTTCACGTAGCTCCCACAGAGTCTTGTCTAAACATCAATTTAGTGGCATAACCCGTTCCTTGCACAATAGAATTTAAATCCAAGTTTTCAAAGATTTCATATAATTACCTCTTGGTCCTTTGAAAAAATTGCGTTCAGCTTCGCTATAACTGACAGACATATCAATCATGAACTCGGTAATAAATCCACCCAAAATACTATCAATATAATAATCGAAAACCTTCGAAACCTTGTTTTTTGATCCTTCCAGGTGTTTTACTAACTTTGGAGCCCACATGATAGGGTTATCCAACTTCTAGGTAGGTTGACCACCTGCCATTTTATCCAACCATTTATATAATTCACATGGAAAAGAGTAGAAGAAAACTTTGTGTTCCCCTGTATGTAGATATCTATGTAACCACTCTTCTTTCAATAGGCGCGAATTCCTGTTTTCTTGGGCTACAAACTCGTGTAGCTTCCGATCTATCCACTTTTCAGTCTCCTTCTTAGTTGGTATCCACTTATGCCACATCATATGTCCCTAAGATATATCTCAGTCCGGGAAACCAAACCATTTGTTAGCTTGAGAGGGCTTGGAAATAGGTTCAGAGTTAGCTACGCTAACCAAAAAACCCTACACTATTGGCCCTTTTGGCAACAACCTACGTAGCGCAGGTTGCAGTCTCACCCTAGGTAGTATTGGGGGATACTAGAACTAGGTTTCTACATCCAGAGGAATATGTGATGTGTTTCTGCCAAATTTAGGGCTTTATCTTGACCTCGCGAACCCTAACCCTTAAAAACCTAGAAATTGCAGCAATTAACAGCTAGCAGATTTATGCCCTTCGCCAATTGTGCTGAACATGCATAACATCATATGAATAAACAGATCTACGTCTTCACGAATCTAATAAGTATTTTTCCTGATTAATTTCATTCAATAGATAAAAAATACAATAAATTTAGAGATAAACAGTAATACATAGATGCACAAATAGTTCTTCAAAACAAGTCTTTTATTATGCTTCAGATCTTCAATTACAGTTCTTTCCAACCCTGTGCACACAGCTACATGGGCCTGCGCACTCAACTACGAACTTACCAAGGTCTCCACGTACACAATTGCAAGAGCCTTCCCCTTCGCCTAAGTATAGAATAGACAAAAAAAGACTCAAATCATGCACTATTCTTCTATGATTACCTTCTATGACTCTTCTATGACTTCCTTTTATATTCTTCTTCATTACAATACCATGGTCCGCGAACCATGGGCGGGCCTCAAAACAACTTGAATCTTAACAAACTAAGGGTTTTGACCTTCCTAAATCCCCTTTGACTCCTATCAACCTATGCTACTCGTCCTCCGCTCCTTAAAATGTGAAGACTTTACAATATTTCACAATACTTAAATTTTTTTACCCAAGGGATCCCATCCCAACAACATCCTCAATTTTTTATCTTTACAAACTTTGGACCTTAGGAGAAATTAATTTTTTTAAACTTCATGGTCACTATTCAGCTGGAAAATCTTCACTTGTGCATTCTGTTGGACGTATTTTAGCATCTTCTGGATTGTGAAAACATGTGTATGAGTTTCTGGTGTTAACAAATTCTTGTTGAAATTAAGAGCCTATAGCAATCAATTGACCAGTAGGAGGTCTTTTTGAAGTTTGTTGTGGTTAAGAGAAGAGAAAATAGTTTGATTGATATCAATTCAAGCACCTTTCTTCCTCACTACTACTAAGCACTTTACCATTGTTTGACCATTGAGACTATTTGAATTTTTTGAGTTCCACACCTACATAGCGTCAAGGAGTAATAGGGAAGAAATGGGGGGAAGGATTTAACAGAAGGGAACCCTAAGACACCAGGATAATTCACCAACACCCTCGTGTAGTTGACATCTTCAGAAGACACCAGTGGTTGGGTTTCTTTGAGTTGCTAAAGGGGTATGATGATTGTTATAGACATTTTTGTGCCTTACAACTCCAAGCATGAAATGTCCATAAACCAAGGGCTCCTAAGTCCCTAAAAGTGTTGTTCTAACCCCTAAAGGAACAAGGTCAATAGATTACAGCTTCTCCCAGAAGTTCTCCACCAGAAACTGCTCAGAATAAGTCAAAACAGGATCATTTCAGCTGCTCCACTGGCTAGGTGCGTTGCATTGCACCTAAATACACTGTGAGGGTGCGTTGCATTTCAAAAGTCCCTTCTGTGGGGTGCGATGGGCGAGAAATGACAAATGGCAGTGTCATTCCGCGAGTTGGAGAGACAATGGAAGCTTCCAGAATCTTCTCCTGTGACACTTGCCTCACTAAATTCGACCAAGGATGAGTAAGAGGCCTTCAGTCTCCAAGTGGAAGCAAGAACTAACAGAGAGAAGACAATAATCAAATCACAAGCTGACTCATCCTCCTTATAGATATCTATATATGGATCCCTCATTCCAGAGATCCAAAGGCTGGAATTTTGCATATTGTAAGGAATTGTTGTTGGTTTTTTGAGACAAACATCAAAGTATTGAGTGATCTATGCTTTGTTTGAGGTGAAGAGGGGCTTCTTTGCTGGGAGGTTGATGCTGGGTCAGGAATCACTGGTTGTAACTCCTCCTGGATCTTTTCTTGTTTATCAATAAAAACTATTTGAGTATTTCCTCCATGCTTATGTATCATTGATGCTTGTTACATTTGTATGGTTAACTTAAATCTGATCCTAAGTTGTTTATGAATATAGATCCATGTCTTTGTATAGTTTCCTTCTTCTGTGATCTTACAGGTACTTTGTGGAGCTGGCAAGTAATGGAGCAGGTAGCTGGAGACTATCAAAGAAGAGAGGGATCGGATCAAAGGATTAGCGCAAGACACAGGTTGGTTCTTTCTATTCCTCTCTATCTATAGTTCATAAAGAAAATACAAAAGTAGTTTTTCTCTGTTTGTTTCTAAGGAAACTGTCACACCTTAGTGGGATAGAGCAGTTCTAAATAGACACTTTTCCCTGTAACAAAATGGTGACTCCACTGGGGAATGTCTAATTAGTTTGTTTGTTTATCATTCTTTGTTGTTTGTTTCATAAACTTATAAGTAGCATTCGAACTGCATTTGTCATAACAAATGCAAAGTAGACATCTGCTGCTTCAATCCATTCACTGGATCTGTTTATGATTTAAACAAATGATTCACAAACTATCTGATTGCCCTTGTGATAGCTCTTAGACCCTCCTTAGATCTACCCCTGATTGTGCATTACTGATTGCTTTTACTCGGCCAAAAAAACAAAGACTGAACTGCAAACTGTGACCAGGAACCCGGACAGGTTCTCGTTTCTGGCCCAGCGCAGGTACTGTTAAGAGATCCTGAATTTCAGTGCACTTCTCGAAAGGGCAACCTGCGCTGCATTTCAGTTTCTCTGTGTTACAGGTGCGCTGATCAGACTAGCCCTGTGCAGCTGTGGTTCTTGTGCTTCATTCTTTCCAGTTCTATCTTTGAATTTTGCTGCCTGTGATTAGTATATGTCTGTTTAAAACCCCTTTTCCTTGTTGTTATTCCGCCTCCTTTGTACAAAATAACTGTAGATGTTTTTGCGTGTTTGTTGAATCGTTTACAGTTTTCCATTGCAAAAGTAGAATAGTCGTACTGTCGTCCTTTGATTTGAATCTGTCGTAAGTGTCGATTTCGATCATAGGAGAAAGTTTAGTTGTTGTTGATGGTCGATTATGCTGTTACTATTTCTTTTGGTCTGAATTTGTGATTTTCTAGTGTCAAGAACAAGTGTTCATTTCAAAATCGTAAGGTGTCGTAATCATCTCTGTTTTTTGATTTCGAAAAAGAGCTTATTTATATTTGTCGTTTGAAAAGAAATTCAGATTTGTACATCAACTTTCTTTTTAGCATCAATACTAAGAAAGTCAAAAAACAAATACATGCATGTGCATTTGCATATAGACAGTCTATTTGGCTTGATTTAGGAAAGTGCATTTACAGTGTGCTCTTTGTTCTTTGTGAAAAGATTGTGTCTTTCTTTTCCTCTAGTAGCTAGGATTTTCATTGCACAAAAGAGATAAAAGTTTGTTTATCATCTTTAGATTGCATTTTAGGAATTACATTTACATCTCGTGGTGAACCCAAAAGGCAAACTTCATAAGCAAGATCAACTTAAAATAAATTCAATGAATCTAACAACGCTTTGGAACTTAACGCACAACATTTAGAGGTCTAGGCTAGAGACGTATTCCGGCGTCGTAAAGCCTGGTAACTGTTGTCCTCACTGATGGTTGGGTGATTCCTCCACTTTGAGACGATAAGTGCCAGTACGGACTTGTGCTCCCACGTACCGTTGAGTATATTTTGGGAGACCCCTATAGGCTTAAATCCTTTATCCTTAGGAAGCCATGTCTGCCGCCCTATCGATCGCAATGCATTGAACACAGCATTCGGGAAGATTGACTGCCGTACCGTAAAAAGTATTCTGTAGTTTTGCGATTGGTTTGGTACTCCCTCTACCTAAATTTCCAGAGTAGTCCCTTTCGTTCCTTTTCAGACTCCTTAACAGAAAAGGTCCATCTGAGCACTTGTCACTTTAGGCTCATTAAAAATCGAAGGCGACTAGAGTCATCTTTTTTTTTTCTCGACTCTTAAAAATTGAAAAAACAAGTTGTGTCAAAGCGTCTAAAATTTATTTTAATCGGAATAATGTCATTGTTCCCTCGTTGGTCTTAGAAGTTAGTCTCCCTTCATCGCAAAGTTCTTGTAGAATCGCTAGAAAATATTTTGGATAGACTAGATATGTCTGAACGACCGTCGACATCTAGGACTGTGTCATCGACACAGCAGTAGCAGAACCCCCTGCTGCTACTCCAACAATGTTCGCCGGTATACCATCTGTCCCGGCAAGTTATCAACAACAAGTTGGAGTCCAATCAGGGACTGTTTCGACGACATGGTCTGTTCCTATTTCTTCATCCAGATTATCATTTGGTATTTCTTATGTTGAAACTCAACAAACTGATCCAATGTGTCTTCAAAGGCCAATTTACCCTTTAAGTACTGGATTTCCACCATATGGAGGGCAGTATGCCGTTTCATTGTTCCCTCTCGGAGAACAACCATATGGGAGTTTACAACAAAGTTCAGGTCAAACTGGAATTACATCCAGCGGTTGGGTACCAATACTGCCTCAGCAACCAAGGGTTGTATATTCAATGCAACCAGTCCACCCTGTGTCGAATATTCCCACTATACCTACTATGGTGACTGCGTCGCAAGTACAAGCGCTACCTGTTGTATGTCAACCCCAAGTTTCTCGGGTTGCAATACAACAGCCTCTTGTCTCAACGACTCAATCACAACCTCAGGTTAGTGCCTCCCTATCTGGAGCGACTCAGGCTCAAACAAGTACTATGACTCCTCATCTTGGTCAATCATCCAGTATTGGACAACAGCAAATGGTCCAACAACCAGGGCTGGTTCAATCCCAACAACCGCAATTCCAACAATCATATCAAGGACCTGAGCAACAAGTCTTTGTAAGTAATGGGCAACTACATTTCCAAAATGGTTATCAACAACCATATTATTTAATGGTTATGCCCATCAACCTTGTCAAAGTTGCCAGCGTCAAATACATTATGCTGGTATGCAAAGACCCACTGCTCAGGTGATTCCATCTTATCCTGGGTATGCTTCGCCTAACCTGAATCAACAGTTGCCATTTGTAGCAACTCTAGAATTACCAGATCTAAACCGGTTGATGAATGATCCAATTGCTTATGCCCCTTGGTGGCCAGCGATTCCGCATAAAATTTCGTCAGATATTCCTAAATTTAATGGAAATCCGGGTGAAGATCCGTCGAATCATGTGATGACCTTTCATCTGTGGTGTTCATCAAACACCCTGAATGATGATTCGATAAGACTTCACCTTTTTGAGAGGATGTTAACTGGTCCGGCGGAAAAATGGTACATCGAATTGCCTAGAGCTTCATTCGACAACTTCAGTACCCTAGCCACAACCTTTTTAACCCATTTTCAATTACCGATAAGGTACGAAACGAGAACGGAACTCCTTACCAACTTCAAACAGACGACGGCCACTCACATATATGATCATATACACGAATGGTGACGTCGTCGTAGAATGGTGAAAACGTCTGTTCCCGATCAGCTATTAGCTGAATGGTTTATTAAGTCATTACTGCCTTCCATCACGAAAGATGTGGCAAAAGGGGGAGTCGTCATAGAAGAGCATGTTATCGCTCGTGCGCAATATTTGGACTTGATTTACACTCAGTCCGGCACGCTCTACGATAAAATACCTGACGCCCCTAGACCGGAATTCTTAGTTCCTCCTCCTCCTAAATCAAACAATGACTCTCATGCTGGCGATGGCGTGATTGGCGCGACAGACACGAAATCGACAAAGGCTACATCCAAAAAGGCCCGTAAGATTTCTAGTCAAAATGCAAATGAGGAACTTCTTGCCTCGGAAGTAAATACCGTGTCGACCGACAAGGGAAAACAACTGAAGCAACCAGGGGGCAAGAAGAAAAAGAAAGGGAGAAAAAAGAAGCAGGATGAGTCATCTCCTTGAAAACCTTCTGCAAACCCTTCTGGGCAAAGGAAACCCCCTACGGGGTGTCATATATGCGATGAGGATCATCGGACGAGAGATTGTCCACATAAAGCTGAAGTTAAGAAACTCTTTAAGAGTTCAAAGACCTCAGCAGTATTGACTGATCCGTTTCCAAACCCGGGAACCAAACTGGTTGCTAATCAAAATGCTTCCCGATCCCAAGTGCTTATGTTGTCTATCTCAAAGCAGCAAAATGATGCTTTGACAAGGAATAAAGATTACAGGAATCCATAGCTGTCGAATAACAAGGCTAATGAACAACCTAGTAGTTCGACAATAACTTTGATCGAAGTTGTGCCACCCATCATTCCTGAACAAATGATAAAGTTTCCAAAGGGAGTAGTACACAAATCGACATTTAATCCTCGTGCAAAAATAGCACAGAATTATAATATAATAGAGGACCTAGCCCAATCGCCGTCCGCTATGTCAACACTTGAGGTACCGCAAAATTGCCTCTCCCAAGAGCAAGCTTTATTATCATCAATAGGTGGGATTGACCCAATGGATTCCAATCTTGTGGCCTTTGATCATAAAGGATATGACCCTCAGTTACCACCTCAACTAGCTTTCCTTATTCAATTGAAAGCCCTCAACAAAACTGTTCATCGAACAATTATTGATGAGGGGGCATCTACATGTATTATGTCGATGAGTTCCTGGAAAAATTTAGGCTCACCACCCTTGTCGCGATCGTTAACAATGTTAAAAGCATTTGATGGATGATCATACACTCCATACGGGATTTTAAGTAACTTGCAAGTTGAACTGGGGGGAAAAACAGTAGAAATTGATGTTGAAGTAATCGACGGAAACCTTGATTACAACATCCTACTGGGAAGGCCCTGGATATATGCCATGGCCGCAGTTGTGTCGACCTACTTCAAAAATATTGCATTTCCCTTCCAAGGAGGAATTACAATCGTCGACCAACAAACATTTCTCCCCAATAGTTCGCAAGTTACGGGAAGCATTCCAATGATCCATGGGAGCAATCATTCGCTTCAAAATATTGGAGTAGGCCTCCTAAAAGACCCTGCCTTAATGGGTACTTTTGCCCTACCGCCTCCGAGTAATTTGGTGGAAATGGAATATGAAATCTTCTATATCTAATGGATTCGGAAGATTCCTAAACATTTTGTCAGCATGGATCATCGCCATTTTAGAAATATTGTAGCAATCAATTTTCTTGGCTTGGGGGGCAAACCCAAATTAACGCTCATCGAGTGTTTGGATAGATAGGTCTAAGGAATATGGCACCTCTTCAGATCCTTGGTCGAGAGTGCATGACACCGACGAAGGAATTGTTCAATCAATGGTAATTGAAGGGGCACCATGGGATGATTACCACCATCATTCCCTTCTTCCGGATTGTGGAGAAGATACTCCTGATGACCTTTATCATCCTTCAGTTTTTGATTTTCTATCAAATACTGTAAATACGATGGATTTCGAGGATGGTTCTTATCTCATGTCGACCTCGTTAAAAAATGAAACAAGGAGTCTTGAGGATGGTTCTTTGACTGTGTCAACCTCATTAAAAAATGAAACAAATCCCCTTTCCAAATCTCAAAGGTAAACCTTCATTCCAACCACCGAGTTGAATGCAATGAAGCTTGGGGGGCATGCACCTCTATTTGTGTTATTATGCTGGGGGCATGCAAACTCGCCACGAGCAGTGTTACTACAGGGTTCAAGCTCGTTAAAAAATAAATCCGCCTCGAGCAGTGTTACCACAAGGTTCAAGCTCGTTAAAAAATAAACCCGCATTGAGCAGTTTTAGCACATAATTCAAGCTCGTTAAAAAATAAACATAAGACATGAGCAAATGTTTCCACCCGCGTTTAAGCTCGTTAAAAAATGAACTATTCCCCAGTAAATAACCACCGTGAATGTAGTACTTCAGCCATTAAAGCCTTGGTCGTGTTTGCACCGTCACCTCCACTTTTTCATTGGCCGATCATTCACCTCCAATTGATTGTTTACCCATTTTGAGGAACAACTGTGAAGAGTGATTTCATTAGCCATCCTTGTGACATTGCCATGATTGGAAAATTCCAAACCTTACCTGGAATCAGTTGCTACCCGTTTTATCACTCGTTCCTCAAAAGACGAGTCTCCTTTAAGCTCTTTTCAACTGACTCGTAAAATATGAAAAGATTGCCGAGTCCTTGGCCTTCTAGCTTGTTAAAGGGACAGGAAGTGCTATCCCTCATCTAGATTTTAATCTTTTTTGGACCTGAGGGATTATTGCACAAAAATATTGAGCGCTTGTTTTGTTCGGATCGTTAAAACTATCGAAAATTCATCCCTTCTGTATTGTTTTATACTTTTTTTGGACTTAAGGGATTAGATGACGAAAAAGGAATTTTGGAGTTACCTTTACGTTCCTTTTCAGACTCTCTAAAATTGAAAAGGACTGAGTTATCTTTGTCGTTAAACTCGTTAAAAAGATTAATAACGACAAACTTGTCTTTAGGCAAGAACGAGTTTCACTATCGCTAGACTCGTTAAAACATAGCGATGGGTTTGCCCGAAGGGAAAATTATAGAACAAGCATATGTTATCCTCCTCAAGATTGACAAAAATAAAGAGGTACTGGTCAGCAATGACTGGGGAAAATTGGGAAGAAAACTCAAAGAATATTTATTGGTAGCAAGTCGCTCTTGAACATGACACTTCCACTCCGTGTCCGAGTCGGGTTGGGTTGTTTCATTCACCGATCACATCACCATGGTCACGCCATACCATCCACATTTGGGGTTAATGATACCAATCCATCACATAAGTGTTGCCGATATGTTCAAGAGAAGTCATCCAGAGAAGTCACCTGTGTCTCACCCACTACCATACATTATACTCCATTCTTTCATGACCGCCACCCTGAACCGTATATCATCAAATTGTTTTCACCTCCATCAAAATCATTTGCTCCGTTCCGTGTCATTGATGTGGGATTCATTAAGGCCCTCCTGTGATGGATCACTTCTTGTCGACATCAGCTCATTATCCAAGAAGTTGATCTAGGAAAACCCCATTCAGTACTTTGAAGCTTGCATGCCTTAATGGCAAGTTTCTCACTTCCGGCGATAGGTTTACATCAATGGCCTTCGACCGAAAGAATTTGCCTGGTGTTCGATGCCAAGTCCTTTATTCACACCATGTGGATTGTACTGCAGTACCTTGAGGATCATTATCATTATCGGTGATTCCTCTCGCGCTTGTTAACAGTTTACATCATTGACTGGTAATCAAGCGATGTCTTTCCATGTTCGACTTCAAAACATTTCTCACATGGATCGACTTGTACTTCGAGTAAAGATCAGATGAGATTGAAGACCCCAGATCTAGTTTCATCCATCCGGGCTGCGATATATATTCAGGGAAATAAAGACATCAAATGTACAACATTGCAGCACAGATAATCATCCTACCAAAAGGATGATGGCTCTATCAGAATCATCAGTCTACACTCAGACGATTGTCTGTCCTATGTACATGAAAATGAATTTATAAAGCTGAGCATGGGAATTCCCGCCTCAGCTAGATCATGAAAACAGTATGAAGATAATGTATTGTATTGTATCTTATTATAGGTCTCCTCCCAGCATTGAAAGAACTTCGGATCCTCATAATAAAGCATTTCACCCAACACCAAAAGGTTAACGGCCTCATACTTTAGGGGGCAACTGTTATAGACATTTTTGTGCCTTACAACTCCAAGCATGAAATTTCCATAAACCAAGGGCTCCTAAGTCACTAAAAGTGTTGTTCTAACCCCTAAAGGAACAAGGTCAACAGATTACAGCTTCTCCCAGAAGTTCTCCACCAGAAACTGCTCAGAATAAGTCAAAACAGGATCATTTCAGCTGCTCCACTGGCTAGGTGCGTTGCATTGCACCTAAATACACTATGAGGGTGCGTTGCATTTCAAAAGTCCCTTCTGTGGGGTGCGATGGGCGAGAAATGACAAATGGCAGTGTCATTCCGCGAGCTGGAGAGACAATGGAAGCTTCCAGAATCTTCTCCTGTGACACTTGCCTCACTGAATTCAACCAAGGATGAGTAAGAGGCCTTCAGTCTCCAAGTGGAAGCAAGAACTAACAGAGAGAAGACAATAATCAAATCACAAGCTGACTCATCCTCCTTACAGATATCTATATATGGATCCCTCATTCCAGAGATCCAGAGGCTGAAATTTTGCATATTGTAAGGAATTGCTGTTGGTTTTTTGAGACAAAGATCAAAGTATTGAGTGATCTATGCTTTGTTTGAGGTGAAGAGGGGCTTCTTTGCTGGGAGGTTGATGCTGGGTCAGGAATCACTGGTTGTAAATCCTCCTGGATCTTTTCTTGTTTATCAATAAAAACTATTTGAGTATTTCCTCCATGCTTATGTATCATTGATGCTTGTTACATTTGTATGGTTAACTTAAATCTGATCCTAAGTTGTTTATGAATATAGATCCATGTCTTTGTATAGTGTTCTTCTTCTGTGATCTTACAGGTACTTTGTGGAGCTGGGCAAGTAAGGGAGTAGGTAGCTGGAGACTGTCAAAGAAGAGAGGGATCGGATCAAAGGATTAGCGCAAGACACAGGTTGGTTCTTTCTATTCCTCTCTATCTATAGTTCATAAAGGAAATACAAAAGTATTTTTTCTCTGTTTGTTTCTAAGGCAGCTGTCACACCTTAGTGGGATAGAGCAGTTCTAAATAGACACTTTTCCCTGTAACAATGATTATCTTTCCCATGAATTTTCCATGACATTACACTCTCAAGAGGAAGATAGTGCTACAACTGTTGTCAGAGGGGTAACCATCTCTCTCAACCTTGAAACCATAAGCAGAGTGACCACTTTTCCTCTAGGAATTAGGTGGAGAAAATAAGACAAGAGAGTGTCACAACTAGGAAAAAATTATTCCTTTCAAAAGATAAGTTGGTAGACCCACAAGAATGGGGTGAGAAGAGAGAGTCTACCTTACCCTTGGGATGAGGTAGCTTAACATATCCTCAAGTACATATCTTGTGTAGGAAGATTAAGTGTGGCTTATGCCTACCACTTCAGGCTACTCTAGGAGCTAAGATTTAAGGAAAAATCACCTCTCTCTCAAAGACTTTGTGTCTCCCACTTCCTCTTACAGTCAATCATTGATATGAGTCAGAAAGTGAGGGAAGGAAAACACCAACATTTAGCTCACCATGGCCTCATCAAGTTGATAGTGGTGGATGCTCTGAACCACTTAAGAACCCTTGTCATATGGAAAAAATTCAAGGATATGGATAGGGAGACTTTCATAGAAAAACAAGCCCTCAGACGAGGAGAGACTCCAACCTCTAGTATTGGAGGAAGAGAAGGAAAAACATAGGATGATGAAGGATCAACTATAGGAAAAATGCACTAGGTTGAAAGAGGCTGCAAGAGAAAGAAAAACAACTTGCCACCATTGAAAGTCTCTCTATGGAAGCCCTACAATGCAGGAACCCATCGAAGTCTTATATGTTCTCTTTCTCAAAGAAGAGTGGTCGCAGTTCCAAATAAAAACTCTAACACAATATGGATCTTTGCCTTTTCAAGACTACAAGTAGTTCATTGAGTTTTGCAACGAAACTAACATGGAATATAGGGAAAAATTAGCTGAATTTTATATGCACAATCTCACATTGACAAATATAATTTTTTTGAATCTAAATTCAATATTGGGGGATATGTAGCTGATGGATTTAGCATCTTGGATGAATCATGAGTAGAAAATAGCTAAGGAGGTGAAAAAGGTAATGGTAAAGTAGGAGAAGGAACCGTTTTTTATCATAGCAGCGCTAGTGAGCTCTAAGGCTATCATTAGTAATATAGGTTCATCTCCAATGATGTTGCCTTGGCCCCAAAATATATTGCTACCCACGAGGAAGCCATTCTACACTTTGAAGACACATTTAGGATGTTGGGAAAAAAAGAATGCAATCCTTCCAGAGAAGATGGAATTCCCCCAAAACCTAAAAATAAGGGAATATCACTCTCGTGGAAGGCTAAGGAATGCCTTGGAGAGAACACCCTTGTACAAGAGGACCATGCAGAGGATGAAAATTAGGTGGATATGACTCAAACTTAGTCCAACTTTGTTGTTGGGATTACAAGAAGGAAGAGTTGAAGAATAAGAGTAGAGGGGCTGGATAGATATAGAAAGGAATGCATATTATACCCACAAGAGGGTACACCATACGAGGAGCCTTGGGATGTCAGGGATGCCACTATGGCCATGAAAGAGCTTCAAGTGGATGACTGAGTTGCTTAGAGGATGAGAAACACCTTTAGCATGGGGGTGATGATGAGTGCCATCAATAGGTACATTTTGAAGATCATTATGCCATCCTCCAACCTTAAAACAATCCTACTCTTACATTAATTCACATTTTTTGTTATATTATGCTTAATAATAGGAGTAAAAGGTGTTTGTCCTTGTATGTGTCCTAATGTGGTATAATTGTAGGAAAACGAAGCATTTTTTGAGGCTATTACTATGCAAGGGCTTGATGGAGACAACTACGAGAGAATCTAGGGGTTTTGTCAACCTCCTTAACTCCCTAAACTCAGCTTCAATATCCTCTCTCACCAATTCAAATTAATTAGCGGCCAAGTGACTCCTAGTCTAAGTGAAGATCAAGTGGGACAAGATCCACCATTTTTTAGATCAAGGAGGAAACCAATCCTACTTTCAAGGGAGCTACTTCAACTACCCTTTTGTATAAATAAACTAGAAGAAGATCTCATTAGGATTCAAAGTTTTTGTTCAGCTAGGTGTAGCTATTGATCTTCAAGCTTGACATTGTTATTTTAAAATTTTTTGTGATGTATTAGACCTGCACTTTTTGATAATGACAAGTTGGATTTTAATCCACATCTGAGTTAGTTTCAGAGGGTTGAGACCCTTGGGTTTGGGCCCAACCTAGAGGCTTTGGTCCCTCTTTTTGTACTTATGTTTCTTCTTGATTCCAAGTAGTTCATAGTTTCTTGCATTTCAGTAGAGATTAATCTATAAAAACCCATGGTTGCAGTCTCTATATCACCTCTCATGTGGGATAATGAGTGGAAGTATTCACAACCACAGTCCAAAAATATTGCATTTATGATTTCTTGGAAATATATTAGTGTTATTTGTCCTGTTTTACATTTTCTTTATGTAGATTACAAGTCAGTTTAGTGAGTAGATCAGTGTTATGGCATAAATTAGATGTTATTTAAATTCAACTCATCTTTTCCATCATAAGTTATCTCACTTTGTTAATGATTAATGGATGCATGCATGTGATTGATTGCAGGGTTGTGTTGGTCTAAAAGGGAGGGCACCTTTACTAGTTCCATATTGAGATCATTCATCTTTTCTTTGCACCTCCAAATTCTGTCCCAAAACCTTGTTTTATAAGTAATTTTTCATAGTATACTTAGAGCACTCATCCTAGTGCAAGATAGGCCTCTAAGAGGTCCCGAGCTTGGCTAGGGGATCAAACCAACCTCCTTCCATTTTATTCAACTTACTTCCATCTCTCTATACCCTCAAGACATCATTTTCACCTCCAAAGGCCACTCAGATGCCCTCCTATAGCATTACACATTTCCTGTAGCAGTCACTTGTAGCAAACCTGTAGCATCACTTTCCTTCATCAATTTTGATCCCCACTGCAACTTTGACTTAGTCTAGATGAATAATGACCCCCAATTGTGATTTTATGATTAGGGGAAGCTCCTAGGCCACTCCAACCCTTCCTTTTCTTCACTACAAAAACATAGTAGAGTTAGTTTCTTTATCACAAGTATGATGCAAGTAGGTTACTGATTTACAAGCAAGTGTGAACTAGGTAGATGGTACATGAAATTATGATTGGTAGTTTGATGAATTATGCAAGATAAATTAACTTCCTTTCTGCAAGTAGATTTGGTAGTTTGATGAATTATGAAAGATAAAATAGCTTTCTTTTTGCAAGTAGATTAGCCTTTGTCCTTTCATGAATTGATTAGTTAGAATTTAAAAGTTGAGTCAATGGAACTTATACTTTCATAGCTAGAAGCAATTTCCAATTGTACCTTTATCAACAAGCTTTCATTCTTATTCAGTAGGAGGAAGGGTCTCTGAGCATTTTTGATCTAATGTCATAATTGAGGGTGGCATGAGTGGAATACCATCTACTGTTCATATAGCATTGTCACCTCGAAGTGTGTACAAACCCCAGGTTGATGATTTGAGTTGAGGAGCCCTTGGGAGTTACAACATTCTTGGAGCAATACTAGGGCTCACCAGTATGCTTGCTTTAATAGCTTGGTCTTGTAGACCCCATCAACTCTAGCCAGGAATTTGATGGGGTCTTTCCACCAAGTAAGCATGATATCCTTGCTTCTTAGGCCAAAAACTTCATACCACTTTACTATGAGTGCGATCTAATATATAGGAAATTTGTATTATTTCACAATGTGAGGGTATATATATGCTAGTACAGGTATATCGTGACTATCTCGAATGGTCATGTTTTTAATACCAATGAATTTTATGATCCTCTTGATGGTTTACCCACAATGGAAGAAAATAGGATATGATGAAACTTTATGTAACAAAGACCTCCTAACATTCTCATATACTTCACCATGTTCTTCCTTCCTATGGATTTATTTTCAAGAAAATAATTGATATATCCCACACCAAGTTATTGACATGGATTTTTCAATAAAGCATGATGTATTTATGTATGTGGTGGTTGAGGTTATGGAACTTCCTTTCGACCCTTGTTCTACAACATCTTTAACAATTTCCTTACCTAGTCTCTTCATTGTTGGTGCCATATCTTCTATCAACAATGAAATGCTAAGACACTACAAATCTATTGTACCTAACATTTAAAAAAAGTCCAACATGATAAACTATGTTAGAAAAAAATTAAAAAATTAATGTTTAGTGCAAGTAAGTAACATTAGTTGTGATGGGTAAGTGTGTTGTTGCATAGGGAAGGATTGTAGCCTATAAGGAAGGGATTTTTGTGATAATAAAGTTATGTGAAGAATGTGTTGCATCACAAGTTATGATATTAGTGCTAATTAAGTGGGTTTTGATAGTGCATTATGATGGGCAATAGAAAAATACGAATCTCATGCCATGACACAAGGAGGGAAGGAAACTACAAGGTATGCTTGCACCATTATGGGGTCAAAATTTAGTCTACTAGTTAGGGCTTACATCGCTGCACATAGCTAAGTTTGTAGGGTGAAGGTTGAGATTGCACCACAATAATGAGGATTTAAATTTTGTTGTGCTAAGTGAGGTAAGGATTTTAAAATTTAAATGTTATGGTGGTTAATGTGTGGCACTGCACTTAGTAACAGAGTTGTCTGAATGCACCAAATATTTCGTTGCACATAGGAAAGGGATACATTATAGATAGGTTTAAGGTGAGATGAAGGAAAGGGGAGCTCAATAGCATGAGTAAGAGAAGAAAGAAAAGAAAGGAATAAAGTGTGTGTGTGCCTAAGAATATATAAGTGTCAGAGATAGGCAAAAGGTTGGGGATATGAAAGGTCATGCAAAAACGGAACATCAATGGATAGAAAAAATAGTGACAAGGTTAGGGCACAAAGGCCTACCTAACACATATCATTGTCGTTACTTCCTTGGTAGTACTAGGCACATTAGGAGGACAAGAGCAACACTAGCATAATGAATTGTGCTGAGGTAATAGTGTGTTCTTGTGATAGAGATGAACCATGAAAATGAATTGGGGTTTAGGTTATTTATATAATATTTCATATGTGAGGGGAAATAAATTTTCCCATGTGTGAGGAAAATCATGACAAGAATTAAGTCAATGCACTAGGTTTGAGAGGGTGCACTACATTGTGTTGGGTGAATGCACAACACTAACTTGTAAAGTTGCATTATGTTGATCTGAGAGGATGCACAACACTATTATGTGAAAATGAATTGTGCAATTGTAACTTCTCATAAGAATATCAAATTAAAGACTCAACTCATGGCTTAGGATATGAAACATAGGTTGATGAATCGTAGCCCTTTAGATGTTTGCAATTTTGAAAGAAGGGGGGACCTAGAATTTTGCTCTTATCAATTTTTTTTGGGGATGTTGTTGTTGCTACAACATATTCCTTAAATAAAAAAGTTCTTTTATATTCCAAAAATAAAATTAATCTACTAATTTTTGTACCCACATGGTAAATAAATGGTGAGTAACTTAGGATGAGGATCCTATAAAAAGTGTAGGAAAAGTAAATAGTAAGGAAAAATTCAAAAAACATAATTTTTAAAACTTGCATGGGTGAAACATAGAGGTTTCATGCAAAAATGCACATCTATTTCTTTGAAAGTTGTGTAAACCCATAAAAGAAAATAGTTAGTGAACTTGCATGTAGATAAAGAAGAAACAAAATTTTAAGTGGTGGATGGGGCCATTTTTGGCATCTACATAACATAAGCGGTTATTATAAAGGAACCTACAACCAATAAGGGGTGAATTATGTGGATTCAACCTAGAGGAGTTACCACTATAATATGAGAAAATTGTAGCTAATGTGAGAAAAAGAGTCTCAGCTACACAGTGGAAAGGTTCAAAACTACTCATAGTTAGAAAAAATAGAGATGAAAATTCTAGTAGGTCAGGCATCTTACATAATAAATAAATAAAAACTCAAAAACATAGGGAAACAAAGCATCTAAATAAAATTGAAGCAAGGATACCTTTATTACAAATTTTAAGGCATAAATTCCTTTCTAAGACACCATGAACAAGTGGCCTATGGTGGGCTCATTATCTATATCCTTAGGAGGATCCTTGTTCATCCTTTTTGGGATCTCTCTCTTGTTAAACAAGTGCAAAAATGGTTCTCGTGATGGTGGTTTTGAAGTTTGAATTTTCCAACATAATCTGCTTATGAATTCTATTAATTCCTTATGTATACATCCCTATGGAATCTTTATGTAATAGAGATTCAATACCAATAACAATAAAAGCTAATGCACTAATGACCTGCTAATTTTAATTACAAAATTTTGTGTGGAATCATGCTTTATCATGATTTGTGGTCTCCTAAGGAATAATGAACTAGTTATTTTTCAAATTTCTATTTGAGCTGCCATGGATGGATTTTTTTCAAACTAGAAATAGCCACTTTTATGAAATTTATCTGAATTGTACTACTATCAAGGGATATTCCATGCAATTTTGCATGGGTTCTTTAAAGGAAACACACACACACACGTAAACAAAAGCATAGTTCTTGTGGTTTTTTGCAATTCTTTGTGATCAATATATTAATGACATGATGAATTTCCATATCAAGAGGGATTATCACCATTTTCTTATAAAAACTAGAAAGTGTCTCCATTTCTCATAGTGCATCCACACAAGTAAGTACATTTTATTGAAATTGCCATAGAACTCCAGAGAATTCCTTTCTCTTGATAGTTTTTTTACACATCCAAGCTACTTAAAACCAAGGGGAGGGGATGAAAATATAATTAGAAAATTAAAAAACCCACACCCCCAAGGAGGGGATCTTATAGGCCATCTTCATCGATAATTCCTTCCACAATTAAATGTATATTTTTGCCATTGGGTATATGGTCTAAATTATGTAGTTTAAACTTGTGTATTTATCTTTGATAGAAGTAGTTTATTTCTTCTTTGTTTCATATTTTATAACATTCTTTAATGTTATGTGAATCCATTTTAAGTTTTATTTCATGGATTAGCTTTATATTTGCATATATCTAAGCCACCACCCTTATATCTGGAAATTTCTACACCCTTACACTTTTCCTCCAACAATTTCTCTTCTCCTTGGGAAATTTTATACTCACCTTTCTTGGAATTCTCTCTTATTTTCGTTATTCTTACTTCTCCTCACTTCACCTTGTTGTTGTGATTTGTTTTAAGTGAGGATTCTAGATGAGTATTATGTTTTCTCAAATAGTTGGTCAATCTCTTCTAGATGATATAAAAGGTTACCTTCATTATCTTTAGAGGGATGAAAAGAAAGTTTTCCTATCCCAATGGTAGCATAAATAAACACCTATCCAGAATAAGGGGAAGTTCTAAAATTCTTGAAAAGGGCATGGGATCATCTTTGAATACCGGTTCATAATTTCTTTCCTAGGAACTAGGTCTTCCTCATTTTGAGTGAGTTGGGGACTTGTTAGCCTATTCAAAAATAGTTAGTTGAGTTTTATTAAGTCCATTTAGTTTCTTAGATCATTTATTGAACTATAAGGTCCAAAATTTCCTAAGTTTTATGAAACTATTATAGAAATTGATGGTTCTACTACATGTTTTGGACTAATTTTATTGAGACTATTTATGATTGTTTCTCATTATCTTGTACTATTTGGGAAAATTGAGGATTTTTTGGAAATATTTTTCAAAGTGACCATACTCAAAACAATATTTGAATTTAAATGGCAGATTCTCATGTTCCAAAACATAAATATGTTTCTCGTTTCCTAGGGTCAACATGAATTATTCAAGAAGGCCTTTTTGTAGACCTACCTCAACACAAACTTGAGTGCATGCAAACATACAAACCTTTGGTTCTACCTTGTCAATCAATCTATCCCAGTTGTAGCATTTTTTTCACATGGTATCCTCACTCTAATAACGAAGAGGGAGATGAATATTCAAAACCCAAGCTAGAATGCTAAGAGGATGTCATAATCCAAGTTGAAATAGGGGAGACCACATAGTTAAGCACAATCTCCTAGAACCAAAGAAATAAGGATCATTTTTTAAAATGAGATCCAATCCTCCTTTCCTTCAAATAAAAAAACATAAAACCCTATTCTATAGAAATAGTGGGTGAACTTACCTTTGAATATGATTTCCGAATTCTTTTGGATCAAATAACCATGGATTTAGGTGATGTCCAAATGCTAATGAACTAGGTAATCAACCATAAATATACCAAGGGAAGTGCCATATATTTATAGGAAGGGTTTTTTATGGAAACTTTAATATTTTCATTCAATTTTTTAATAAATATTAAAATCTAAGGAAGTGCTTTCTAATATTTCCCCATTGTGATAGCTAATACCTAGAAGGGTTCAACCTTTGGGTCATGAGTGGGTGGAATTCCCCCTCCAAGGGACAAATCCATAGATGAAATAAATCACACACCAAGATGAATGTAGAGGGGTATGGATCAAATCACATACTTCTTGTTCTTAATGGTCGTTATGTGGTGTAATGAGTTATTGCTCTACTTATAATTATATTTGCAAAAACTCTTACACATCTATTAACAATATGTAGTCTCAAACTAGGTTAATTTTTTTTTATGAAACAAAATATTAAGCCTTCATATTTTGATGATTAGGGAAATGATCACTCAAACCAACAAACACGGCCAATTAAAGGGGTGATTAGAATATGAAAATTTGAATATCTCATTATTATATTAAATGAAATAGGTTGTAGGAAAACTTGTATAAATATTAAAAAATCAATAAAAAGGGGTCATTTGTTACCAATGAGATGGATTACAATGTGTATTTCATTGGTCAAGCCAAATTAAAGCTAAGGATAAAATATAAGAAAGTTAGAGCACTTCAACCAATGAATTTAATATGTCACAACAATTATCTAATAATGCAAGTGTACATAGTAACTGTTACGCAGTAATTTGTCACTGTCTAACTGTCAGTCTCCCTACTGTCTCATGAAACCAAATGCACCATGCTCATGCTCTCTGAACTGGCCAAATGACCCACTTTTCCAAAGTTTACTACATCAGCGCGTCTGTTATTAAAATAACCGCGCCGACGGGTGGCTTATAGTGTTACTGGTGCACTGCCAGCGCGGACGCACACAGGTTCCCCGCGCTGGTCGAATTTTGTGCGCCAGCGCATCCTATGAAAGTATCAAGCCGCGCTGACACAGCCTCTACTGTTATTGTGATGTGCTGTCAGTGCGTCAGTTCAGTGTTTCACCCGCGCTGATCCAGTTTGGGCGAATTTGTTCCAACAACCAGCCTTCCAGATGGTTCCAGGCTTGGTTGTTAGCCTTGTGAGTGTCGCCCTCCCTTCTATGGCATGTCTGTTCGTCATTTGGAACCACCTTCCTTGAAGATAAGCTTGTCCTCCCACCATTCATGGAGACTCCTTCTCTACTTAAACCTCCACCATTACCATGAGCAGCTAGTTTTTGGATAGTTTTAGTTTTGATAGTGTGGAATTCATAGTGCTTGGATTGCTGCTGTTAGTAGGTAGTTGGTGTGACAAGTGTGGTTTTGTTAGAGGAAGCTCAAGGAAGGTTGTGAGTATTGCTTGTGTGAGAGAGAGCTTTTGTGTTGGGAGAATCTACCTCCAAGGGTGAATGCTTAAGGGACTTGCTGGTTGGACCCTCAAGAGAAGGACTCAGCATCAGAACATTGGTTGTACCTTCCTCTGTTATTGATTTAATAATAGATGACTACTGTTATGGTTCCATTCTCATTTGTCTTGTAATGGTTAATGTGAATTACATCCTTTCTGACTGATGTATAATTTCTTTTATTAGATTTCACGCTTGTGTTTGTCTGTCTCTTCGTAAGTGCAGGTATCTATTCACGGAGATCGTGGAAGATCGTGACCGGCCAGAGCGAAGGAGCGAGAACGACATCTCTTCATCAAACAATAGCGTTGGAATCCAAGTAGGTGTTCTTTGCCTCTCTTTTAATTGCAATTAGGAACTTGCACAGTAGCATTGATCGATTGTTGCTAGACCCATTCTGGGCTAGTAGGGATCACCTCTATCCGTAGAGGGGATTTACCTCTCCAACAATTTGGCGACTCCGCTGGGGAGCTGGCCTTTTTGTCTCTTTTGTCCATCTTTGTGTTTGAATTTGATTATTCTCTCTTTTGAAATTGGGGATTAGTTCTCTGCTTTTAGCCCTCCTGGTTCAATCTGGGAAGTGTCTTAATTATTTAAAGAGTTTTGGCCTTGGTTTGGGAGTTTTTGGCTTGATTTTGCCTCTTTTTTAACCTCAGCGCGGTTTATATCAAAACAGTTGCGCTGACAACGCATAGCTGTTTCTTTGAACCTGTTGTCATCGCGCTTGTACGTAAAACAGTCGCGACGGTTCTGAAATCGAACCAGCGCGCTTAATACGTGTCCTTCCGCGCTGACAGCGCCAAGTTGCTACGCGTGACCTTTTGTCAGCGCACAGTTGCTGAGCGCTACTCGCGCTGATCCTGTAAAATTGAATTTGTTTCAATTTTACCTCCTGAGCCTGTTGGTTTCACTATCTCCAGCTTTTTCTACTTGGTTTTTGATTTGATATTCATTGCTTGAACTGTTACACACTTGCTTGCGAAGTCTTGTTGGACGGATTTCATTTTTGTGTCCTGTGACCTAGTGCCATCATCCCGTTTTCACTGGATTGACCTTGTTTTGCTCACTTGTTCACTTGTTCACAAAAGTTCGTTGCTGCTTGCCTTTGCTATTGTGGAAACCTTCCTCTTTTTTCTTTCTTTGCTTGTTTGCTTGAGGTGATTGTTGTCGGACCAATCCTTCGATTGTTTCACTACCCAGGCACAAATCACAGTTGCTAGGGTTCAATCGGCTCTTTTCACGCTTGTTGTGCTTTTCATTGAGTGATTTTAATTCTTTTTGCTCAGTGTTGTTGTCTCTCAAAATTCGTTTTAAAGTGCATAGTTCCATTGAAAGGAAAATCAAACTAGCATCTTTTGCATCCAATAGTTAATGAAAAGAAGAGCATTTTATTGATTTGTGTTCTTAAAAGGAAAAATTTTATTTCTTTGTCATTAGCTGCATTAGATTGTTTGATTGTTTGAGTTCATTTTGTTTGATTGAAAGCTCTTAACCTTCTCATAGTTAGAATTCATCGAACAAAATGGTATTCTTTGGCATGTAGTTTGCATCTAGGAAATTGTGAGAGATCACACGGTAAGGCCTGAAACCGAAACTTAATTCAAGATCAACCATAAAATAAACTGAATAAATCTAAAAATCATTGGAACTTAACGCAAACATCTAGAGGTCTAGGTTAGAGACGTGTTTCGGCGTCTTTAAACATAGTCACTATTGTTTCACATTACGGTTGGGTGATTCCTCCTTCTGTGACTCGATAGTGGTCTAACACGGACTGCGCTCCCACGTACCGTCGCGTATATAGGGAGACCCCACTAGGATTTTATCCTTGATCCATAGGAAGCTGAGTCTGCCACCCTATGAACCGTAATGCACCGAACACAGCATTCGGGAAGATTGACTGCAGTACGTAAAGTCCTTGGTTCCCATACGATTGCCAAGGTGCATAAGCAGTTTTACGGATTGCTTGGTAAACCCTTTGCCTAGAATCTCCAGAGCAGTCACTTTTGATCCTTTTCGGACTCCCTAAATGAAAAGGTTCCAGTGAGCTTCTTGTCACTTCGTGCTCATTAAACATTTGAAGGAGACTAGAGTCATCTTTTCGTCCTTTTCTCGACTCTTGAAACATGAAAAGGTCAAGTTTGGTTCCTGTGTCTTAAAAATTTATTCGGCCACCATAACATCACCTGGTTAAATCTTGTGTTAGCTTGAATAGGTTTCCTTTTTGTTTTCCATGGCAACCTTTCCAGGGTTCACCAACCCAAGTTCCCCTCCTGACGAGAATCCTGGTCATTTCCCTCCTCTCGGGAATGTTGGTGCTCCTTATATGGCAACGTTATCCCTTCTAGGGTTAACTGTCGGGTTGCCTGTGTGGTTGTTTTCAACCTCTCTGGTCCCTGTCGTGTCGGCTGTTAGTCCATCAGTCCCTCCACCTGAACAACATCATGTTGACCCTAAGGTGGACCTCTCCCCTTCGACGCCTATTTCTACGTCCTCATCTCCTGCTTCGCCTGATGAAAGTCTTGATTCGACTAACCAGGTGGCTAAGAAGAAGAAGAAGAAGACCAAGAAGAAGAAGTCTCCTAAGGGAAAGGCTACAAGTATAACTCTTGCTCCACCGAGTACACCTGAAGTAGGGCCACCTTCTGCTCCTCCGCGGAAGGTTAAGTTTCCTTGTCGATTATGCAAGGAAGACCATCTTCTTCGCGATTGTCCTGGTATTCCCAGGGTATTATAAATATGGTCTCGCGATCCGGCCCACCCCTCATTGTCCTCTGAAGCTCACGGCGACGCTACCTTATTAGTTGGGAATAGTAAGGGAAAAGGGAAGATTCGAATCCCTTGTAGACTTTGTGAAGGCAATCATCCCCTTCACCTTTGTCCACTCATGGATAAAGCCTCCAGTGTCTTGGAAAGTCTCCCAGCTCCCTCACCCCAACTTCCCGTTGGATATCAACGTCTTTCTGCAACCGCAGATCATCCGCCTCCCGACAATGAGATTGGTTCACATTCTTCTCTTGTCCAGGCCCCTCTTCCCGAACCCGACTGTGTCCAGCCTGTCCCAGACCAACCATTGGTCGGAAAGAGTGTTGACTCGAGTCCGCCGCTCGCTCACTCTGTTTCGGAAGAGAATCATGCCCACATTCTTCTCGTCTCTTCAGATTCTCCAGAGTCCCGAAATGACTCTCCTAACCCAGCTGCTCCCGAAGGTTCTCCTTCATTCCCTTTAGCACATGGGGGCAATCATACGATTCCCCCACCAAGTAGTCTGGTCGCTTCCTTTGATTGGAATCGCCTGATCGCCGGTCGCCTTCCATCCCATGTGCCCTTCCAGGTTACAGTACTTGCCTGTGATAAGGCAGTACCTGGCACTCTTCTGGATGAAGGTGCGTCGGTCAGTCTTATGTTGTACACTACTTGGCAAGCCTTAGGTTCCCCGCAGCTTGGGCCAGTCACTCAGAATCTGTTGGCTTTCGACAGAGGAGCCTGTCCATCTCTAGGAGTTCTCCCAAAGTTCCCTATTACTTTGGGAGGAAAAACCGTCTATATAGACGTCTTGGTTACCCAAGGTGCTTTAGATTTTAGTCTTCTCCTTGGTCGCGACTATGTTTACGCCATGGGGGCACTTGTTTCTTCGCTTTTCCGTGTGGTTTGCTTTCCACACGATGGAAGAATTGTGACTATCGATCAATTGTCGTTCGTTAGTCCCCCAATGCCTCCTGCGCAGTTGTCGTCCCCTCCTAGTTTTTACCCACCAGTTGTATTTGCCCCACCACAGATCAACTATGTGGCCACCTACCCCGTGCCTGTATCCAGTGATGACACCGTCGTGCATAGTGTCCTAGAGGCATTAGGTCCTGACTTCCAAGATGTGGTCCTTCCACCAGGAATAACACTCTTGGAAGCACCGACTTCCTATTCATTATGAGGCAGTTTGATCAGAGCATAGTTCACTTTCCTATGTCAAGCTCCTTAAAAAATGAAACTAGGTCTGGTCGGAGCATAGTTCTTTCCTATGTCAAGCTCCTTAAAAAATGAAACTAGGCTTGGTTGGAGCACAATTCCTTGTCTTGTGTCAAGCTCATTAAAAAATGAAACAAAGTGTCCCGAGCATAGTTCCTGATCTTGTGTCAAGCTCATTAAAAAATGAAACAAGGGTTATGAGGATAGTTCTTTTACTGTGTCAACCTCATTAAACAATGAAACACCTCCATTTCCAAATCGAGTCTTTTGATTAAGATCTCGTAAAATACAAGTCGAGTCTTTCATCAATCTCGAGAGTGAACCTTCATTCCATCCACTTTGTTGCATGCAATGAAGCTTAGGGGGGCATGTACCTCGATTTGCGTTATTATGCTGGGGGCATGCGAACTTATAACAAGCATAGTTTTTCGTTTCAAGCTTGTGTAAACATGAAACCGAATCCAAGCAAAGTTCTCCATGGTTCAAGCTTGTGTAAAAATGAACCCATACCCGATTTACATCTCGTGATTGCCATTTTTATCCACTGAATTTTGCTAGATGAGCCTTGGTTGTTTTCATTCCATCGCCACCATCTCTTTGGCCGATCATATGCTCTCACTTGGTTGTTTATCCTTTCCTGAGGAACCGCAGCGATGAGTGGTTTTATTAGCCAGCCTCTTGACCATTACATGTTTTGAGCAGTTCCACCATTGCCGGAACCAGTTGCTACCTTTTACCACTCGTTCCTCTAGGACGAGTCACCTTTAAGCTCTTTTCTGACTCGTAAAATGTGAAAAGATTGCCGAGTATTTTTCCCTTTTTGACTCGTTAAAGAGAATAAAAATGGAGGTCTACTTTCAGCTCTTTTCTGACCGTTTAAAGACGAAAAGATTACCGAGTCCCCCTCTCGACTCGTTAAGAAATGAGAGGCGGTCGCCTTTAAAGCTCTTTTTTCGACCGTTTAACTTAAAAATATTGCTGGGTGTTTGTCGTTTCGCACTCGTTATTGGTTCTAAAACGACGTGCTTTCGACCACTTTTTTACTTTTTCGGGTCGAAGTCACTATTCACGAAAAGTACTCCTCGATTATACCGGTCGGGCGGTTCTTTCGGGCATTGTTTTATACTTTTTCGGGCTCGAGAGACACAACTTTACGAAAAAGGACCCCCCTGGAGTTTCCTTTTCCGCTGTCTTTTCAGACTCTCTAAACAGGAAAAGACGCTGAGTTCTTCCTTTGTCAGGCTCGTTAAAACTCAATGACATCGGATATCGTCGAATATCCCCGTCAAGCTTGTCCCCCAAAAATAATCGGGGTACCTGCCAGAAATGGTGGGGAAAATAAAAACTGTAATAATGGTCGTGTCGGCAGTATGTCGCTCTTGAACATGGCACTCGTCTGCATTCGTGTCTGGGTGGGGATTTCTCATCTTGTTTTACACTAGCCTCCATGGGTTTGGGTTATCCTATTTGACCTCTCATCTGCTCATTGCCTTGTCACCATGACCTCTGCTCATTTGATGTCAGATACTGCCAAATCCACTGTTGTGCCGCCGATATGTTCAAGAGAAGTTGGCCTCTGCAAGATTACCACCTCCCTCTGATGTCTCACACAAAATATTTTATCCTTCTCTATCTCATGTCGATGATGTGGGAAACATTATGGCCCACCTTCGATCAAGGTTACTTCCTGTCGACTTTAGCTCATTATCCAGGAAAGTGACCTAGAGACTCCCTTCAGGTGCCTTAGAGCCTGCATGCCTCAATGGCAGGTTCTTCGTGTTCGACGTGAGGTTTTCATCATTGGCCTCCGATCGGATGATTCTGCGGGTGTTCGACACCAGCTCATTGATTCACACCCCGCGGATTGTACCTATATGTACCTTGAGGACCATTGTCATTATTGGTGGTACCTCTCGCGTCTGTTAACAGTTTTCATCATTGACTGGTAATCAGACGATGTTCATGCATTTTCGACTTCAGCTCATGTATTCACATGCTTGAATTTGTACTTTGTTCGGATTGGGATGGAGCACAAGACCCTAGTTTTTGTCTGTTGCAAACCAGGCTGCGATTTTGTGGATTGTTATTACATGACTCATTGATGGATGGCTGCGCCCATACCTGAGTCTTTGGGATGGCTGCGACCATACCCTCTTATCTTTATGGTCTTTTCAGCTGGGTGGCTGCGTCCATACCACAGACCTTCTTTGTATGTCTTTTGGATGGCTGCGCCCATGCCTAGAATACATGTGATCGAGATATCAGTTGTACATTCATGCAGGTCCTTCTTGGTGGTGTTCCAGTTCATCAGTTTTGTAAAGCATCTCACCCCTCCCACTCTCTCGAGCTTCATGCTTTAGGGGGCATCTGTTACGCAGTAATTTGTCACTGTCTCCCTGTCAGTCTCCCTACTGTCTCATGAAACCAAATGCACCATGCTCATGCTCTTGAACTGGCCAAATGACCCACTTTTCCAAAGTTTACTGCATCAGCGCCTCTGTTATTAAAATAACCGCGCCAACGGGCGGCTTATAGTGTTACTGGTGCGCTACTAGCGCGGAAGCACACGGGTTTCCCGCGCTGGTCGAATTTTGTGCGCCAGCGCATCCTATGAAAGTATCAAGCCGTGCTGACACAGCCTCTACTGTTATTGTGATGCGCTGTCAGCGCGCCAGTTCAGTGTTGCACCCGCGCTGATCCAGTTTGGGCAAATTTGTTCCAACAGCCAGCCTTCCAGATGGTTCCAGGCTTGGTTGTTAGCCTTGTGAGTGTCGCCCTCCCTTCTATGGCATGTCTGTTCGTCATTTGGAACCACCTTCCTTGAAGATAAGCTTGTCCTCCCACCATTCATGGAGACTCCTTCTCTACTTAAACCTCCACCATTACCATGAGCAGCTAGTTTTTGGACAGTTTTAGTTTTGATAGTGTGGAATTCATAGTGCTTGGATTGCTGCTGTTAGTAGGTAGTTGGTGTGACAAGTGTGGTTTTGTTAGAGGAAGCTCAAGGAAGGTTGTGAGTATTACTTGTGTGAGAGAGAGCTTTTGTGTTGGGAGAATCTACCTCCAAGGGTGAATGCTTAAGGGACTTGCTGGCTGGACCCTCAAGAGAAGGACTCAGCGTCAGAACATTGGTTGTACCTTCCTCTGTTATTGATTTAATAATAGATGACTATTGTTATGGTTCCATTCTCATTTGTCTTGCAATGGTTAATGTGAATTACATCCTTTCTGACTGATGTATAATTGCTTTTATTAGATTTCACGCTTTTGTTTGTCTGTCTCTTCGTGTGTGCAGGTATCTATTCACGGAGATCGTGGAAGATCATGACCGGCCAGAGCGAAGGAGCAAGAACGACATCTCTTCATCAAACAATAGCGTTGGAATCCAAGTAGGTGTTCTTTGCCTCTCTTTTAATTGCAATTAGGAACTTGCACAGTAGCATTGATCGATTGTTGCTAGACCCATTCTGGGCTAGTAGGGATCGCCTCTATCCGTAGAGGGGATTTACCTCTCCAACAGTAACATACTTGAGAAACAAACCAAGCTCATGGTGAAAATTTATTACAATTTAACTACATTAATAGGTATAAGGGTTAAGCACATATTAATGGTGTTGAAAGTACGCTAACATAAGGGGTCTCCTTGGTATGAAGTCCCAACTAGAACTCACACTATTTGGGGTAGGAGCCCCATCCAGATAATGGATTGACTACCACAACTTAAATGTTTGACATGGCTGCAATAAATGACATAAGAGAGTATGCAAACAAACTTTGAAAAAAGAAAGTAAGTTAACACTATGAAGCATACAATTGCAATGTATATAAGTTACTTCCACATAAGGGAAATAAAGAGTGAGTCTCTAGAAGAAAATTAATCGTGCTATCCTAGAAGAGACACACAAGAGCAAGGAAAGAATCATTAGTTAACCTGCAAAAAGTTTACAAGATAATAACGATCATGAAAGAAAATAACAATGCACATTCAACAAGATATATACCAAAGCCAATGAAATAGTTCATTTTCTTTAGTATTTATGAACATAAACATATACAGAAAACATTAAAAGAATAGTCCAACAACATTCACGATACATGCATGAAAGTTTGTTGGCTCTAAAAGATTTTTATATTAAGTGAAAGTTCCAAGATACATGATTACTATAATACAACACTAGCTCCAATACTGGAACTTTAAGTCACCACTTGCTCCTCCAGAGAATGACTGTCTTTCCTATGCCAAGCTAGAGAAGCCAAGGTGATTTTTGTTTGTTTGTTTGAGGCATGAGGGTTTATTTATAAAAAATGAGGTGATCTTTAACCTCCGATGTGACTCTAGGCATCCATCATGACTCTTGAGCTCCCATGTGACTTTTGAGCTTCTACATGACCTTTAAGATCTTACATGAATCTTATATTTACTAGTGACTCTTCATGTTCCATATGTGACCCTTAGGCTTCCACACATTTTCACATTTTCTTATTTTGAAAAATAAAAATTACACTCCACCATAGTGACAAAAATACATGGGACCAAACAACACTCTTGTGTTAACACTTTGAATGACCATGATTTGGTGACTGTGACATGAGACTTGATGGAAATGTATTGTTGTGAGGTTCCTTTCTCCACTACTATGTGTTCAAATCTTGATTATTAATCTATTATGTGCTTCATCTTCACCCTCAAAAGGGTCTAGGTGAATATTGGAACCTTCCAAGTCAACTTGAGTTTCCATCTCTCTCTTGTGGTCAAGGATTCCTTTATCTATTGAATGATGGTATATTTGTATCTCATATACAATAGTGTGTTATTGTAAACTCTCCTTGATGACCTCCTTGAGAAGAATCTTTCCATATCAGCATGATATACCCGCAAACTAAGTTTACTCATGACAAGACAATATCTGTCCCAAAATCACTTATTCTATCTTGTTTGCTCATGTGAGATGCTAATTGTGATGGGACAATGTGAAAGAACTGAGAGGGGCCTTCTTGGGATTAAGAGGTACAGAGTGAGGGTTTGGGCACTATGATTTTGCAATGCATAGTGGCAAGGGAGAGACAAGTCATGGATTGTGCATTCGGCAAGTGCAAGAGGCAAGGGAGGCCTACCTTCTCACTATGAATGTGTAGTGTCGAGTGCTTGAAGGGAGGGGTATAGGTGGTGTGCAGTTGAGCACTGGAAGGGATGAAATATTATCCTACTACTCATTTAAATTTCACAGTATGTAGTGGAGGAAAGGTTGGTCGAGGCATTGTGTTATAGAGATTAATTCACAGGTGTTTGGTAATGTAGAAACCCTCAAGGATATTCTTGGGATCCTTGGCAGTCAGTTAGATTGGATGCATTTGTCACAAAGATACATGCATGTCTATGTTTAACAAATGAATATCAAAGAGAGAAGGAATTATTACCATGAGTCTTAGTGTGGTGTTGCTGGAGCGTGCAATGCAGCTAGGCGGAAGACCCCTGAGCCGACTCCAGATAAAAAGGTGCACATAGCAAAGACAAGCATAATATCACAACATAAAACCTTGATAAAAAATGCATGGACATATAAATATATCTAGTTGCATATATCTAAGCCACTCATGCTAATGATATTGAATAAACATACAAACAAGTCATATTATCAACATCTCAATGTGGACAAAAAAATTGCAGTTCTATATTGATGTGGAAAGAGTGATTATAACCATAAATTGTATTAACCTTCCCTTACCCCTCTAGCTCCTCTCTCTCTCTCTCTTTTTAACCACTTTTGATGCCTTAGTCTGAGACTCTGCTCGATAGTCAAATAGGCAATCCTTTCAAATGGTTCGACCTCTTTCATAATGGACCTAGCCTTTCATATATAGCATGTGAGGATAGGGCTGCCAAGTCCTTCATGAGTTCCATTAGGCAAAGTAGTGATGTTTCCATGCCTTTGTGCTCTTTCCCATTTGCATACTCCATTAGGAATTAGTAATTCCCCCAAACAGGTCAATTTCTGATGTTTCCCTGCTTTTGTGAGCTGACATAGGAGAGAATCTTGGGATATTTCTTAGTCAACTCGTTCCTTTGACCCATAGAAACTCATTAGGGTTCACTAACACTCTTCTCGAGGTAACAGATAGAGTTACTTTGGGCACTAATGCACCCTTAGCCTTGCTAGGAAGATTTATAAAGTAGGTTGCTAGTGTTTAGGTAGTGTTAGCTTAACAAGAGGGCCTGTGAACTTGGTCAGTCCCTTAGTCATCATGTATTTCTTCTCTGAGATGGTGAGGAGGTGATTTTCCTGTATAATAGATGCCCCCTAAAGTGTGAGATCAGAGGCTGTCATGATGGCCAAAATACTTTATATGTAATTGTCCTTTTCTTTGGAAAAAAGAGAGAGAGGATTGGAGCTTCAGGTGGTACAAGAAACCTTATACAACACATATATAAAAAACAACTAAAATCATGTCCTAAGTCAGGCATTCCCATGCTCAGTAGCTATGCTAGAGTGATTTTCTCAGAAAAGAGATATGACGATGTTGGTTGCCGATTCATTCTGATGAGTTGTCTCCAAAACCAATAAACACAACTTGGGAGAGGAAATAAGGTTGAGTGATGCAAGCCTCTACCCAAGGTCTTAATTTGTGCTTCACTACAACATCATAGATCGATACATGTGAATATAGGCATTGATGTCGAATATGTATGAAATCTTCTGATTACCAGTCAATAATGGAGATCATTAATGGACACGAGGATGGCTACCAATAATGGTGATGGTCTCCAAGATGCACAGTACAATATAGCGAGTGTGAATAATGATTTTTTCATCGAACACTGGTAGAATCATTTAACTAGGAGCCAATAATGAAAAACTATGACCAAACACAAGGTGACCTGCCACAAGTACCAAGGTACTGAAGTGTTTTTGGGTCTTCTTCCTAGATAGAGTGTTGAAGTCGATAGGAAGAGACCTGTCTAAAGGTAGGAAATAACGTGTCCTACATCAGTCGACACGAAATGGGGCAAGAATGATTGTTTCTTGAGTAATATTTTGAGGATTGGGTCAAAGCGACAGAGGGCATGATGATAGGATATGCTTGATGGTTTGATGGAGGAAACAGAAGATAAATGTTTTCCCTTGAACAATAGAAGGCACGCCAATGGTTTTAACCATGCAACATTAGACTCATGAACACCAAAGAGTGTTAGGATATAGAGATGCAAGAACATTGGGGTATATAGGCTAAAATCATAGGATGGTATGATTCATATTGAGTGGTCATCACAAGGAAGTTTTATCTGAGGGAGTGCCATGTTCGAGGGAGTGACTGTTGCCAAAAAAACTCTTTTCACAATACGAAACCTAACGCAATTGTATTGTCCACTTTCCCCATTTGATTAGTTTAGTGAGTCCAGAAGGGTAAAATCATCAATCTTTTCATGTTTTAAGAGTCTGAAAAGGACGGTAAAAAGAGAAACTCTATGCCGTATCTGATTAGTTTAATGAGTCCAGACAGGTAAACTCGTCGACCTTTTCATGTTTTAAGAGTCTAAAAAGGATCGTAAAAAAGAGCGACTCTATTCCTCATCTGTGTAATTTAATGAGTCCAGACGAGACAACTCGGTGGTATTTTCATATTTTGAGAGTCTAAAAAGATCGTAAAGAACAACTCCAATGTGGTCCCTTTGTCATAGTTTTAAACTGGGTGCAACAAAGGTTTAATAGTATAACCAGAACGGTTCCTTTTCCATAAGTTAATCTACTGAGTCCAGATAAAAAGAAACCTATGCTCAATAGATGTTTGCCTCATTTTGTTATGAGTACGAGGAGATGGAGTAAACTCGATATTCGTCGTGAAATTTTAATGAGTCATGCGACGACAAACTCAATAGACCTTCATCGAATTTTAACGAGTCAAATGAAGAAAACTCAAGCTATATTTTTCAGTGTAGTGAGAGAGGAAAAAGAAGTAAATGAACTGCTCATTCCTTCTTCATAGATTTAACGAGCCTGAAGAAGGGAAAAACTCGAGGATTTTTTAATTTAAGAGCAAGAAATAGTCCCAAAAAAGAAATCGCTCATATCGTCGTCGTAAGTGTTTAACAAGCCCAATGACGAAAACTCAGGGTTTTTTCAATTTAACGAGCGATAAAAGTTCCTAAAAACAATGCTCGGAGCTTCTTCATAAGTTTTTAACGAGTCTGAAGAAGGAACTCGGGGTTTTTTCGAATTTATGAGCAAGAAAAACGTCCCAAAAAAGAATGCTCAGTCGATATTTTTCAATTTAGTGAGCTAGAAAAAAGAGGGAAAAATAGTTGCTTGGACCGTTGTCGTAAGTGTTTAACGAGTACAATGATGAAAAAATCAGGGATTTTTCAGTTTTAGAGTGAGAAAACATCCCATAAAATAAAGTGCTCATAGAGAATCGAACATGGTCATTTTGTCGTTCAATCCTGAAAAGTTTTTCATCAAAACATCAACAATTTCTACCAATATGGGGTCATGGCACATGATAAATATCATTGGAAATGGACTACTTATACTTTAGTGACTTCAATTAAGATAATTCATGTCTCCAAAGTGACTATAAGGGAGTTCTTGAGCCTCCACTTTCACCATTTGCATCATTTGAGAGCCGTGAGAGTGTTTTAGAGCTAAAGAGGAGCAAATTTTCCACGGACAATTGTGGGAGATCCGGCCAACCATTTGACGTGCCATTAGTCCTAGGTAGATTCCAAAACCCTGATCTTGCATTATTTAACCTTTTTTATCAGTTTTTGGGGTGATTTTTTGGAGATATGGGGAGCCCTAGTTCATTAATTTTGCTTAACACCCCCTACTTGGCCTATAGGCAGCATTAAACACCATTTACAACCTGGTGGAGGGCATTAATCCTCCCTGTGTGTCACTAGGGTGGGCGTTAGTGCATGAGGGTGCTATAGAATAAAATGCATGGTGTATGGAGAATGGAGATACCCTCAAAGGTCTTCCTGGGACCTTTGGCAGACTGTAAGATTATCTGCAGCTGTCACAAAGTTACATGCATGTCCATAAACAATAACTAACTATCAAAGCAAAATATATTGATTACCTCAAGCCTCCGTGCAACTTTGCTGGAGAGCACAATGCAACTAGGTGGAAGTCCCTTGAGCCAGCTCCAGATCAAGTTCTGCACATAGAAGAGACAAGCATATTTATAACATACAACCTTGATAACTAATAGATGAATATATAAAAGACATCTAGTTACACATAACTAAGCTACTCATGCTAAAAGGTATTGGACAAACAACTAAATGAATGATAGTACCAACACCACGGAGTAGACAATACAACTACAATTCTATATTAATGTCGGAAGACTAATTACAACCATCTGTTGCATCAGCCTTCCCTTACCCCTCCAACTTCTCTCTCTCTCTCCCTTCTTACCAACTTCTTATGCTTAGACTTGAGACTATGCTCGACAATCAAGTAAGCTATCCTTTCAAATGATCTGACCTCTATCACCATAGCCCTAGCTTTGCTTATGTAGAAATTGAGTTAGGGTTTCCAAGTTCCTCCATGAGTCTCTTAAGGTAAAAGCAATGATGTTGCCATGCTTTTCTGCTCTTTCCCATTTGTCTCCTTCATTAGGATTTAGAAATCCCACAATTAGGTCGAACTTGAGATGTTTCCTTGCTTTTCTGAGTGGATTTAGGAGGGAATATAAAGATATTTATGAGTCAATTCACTCCTTTGACCTTTAGATTCTCATTAGGATCCACTAACGCTATTCCCGAACTAACAACTAGAATTACTAGGGTCACTAATGCTCCTTTAGGCTTACATAGAAGCTTTATAAAGCATGTTGTCAGTGTTTAGCTAGCGTTAGTGTGGAAACAAGGCTTGTGATCTTGGTCTTTGCTTCTGCTATCATGTCTTTCCCCTCTGAGCTGATGAGGGGGTCATTTTGATGTATAACAAATTCCCCCTAAATTATGAGATTAGAGGCTACAACGATGGCCGAAATACTTTACTTAACTGTTATTTTCCTTCTTCGACAAAAAGAGAGAGAGGATCAGAGCTTTGGGCGGTATGGGAAACTTGATACAATACAACACATATATATAAAACAACTAAAATCGTGTCCCGAGTCGGGCATTCCCATGCTCAGTAGCTATGTCAGAGTGCTTTTCTCATAAAAGAGATATGATGATGTTGGGCGCCGATAAGCACAATGAGGATCTAGTGTCATAATAGGATCACTCTGATGAGCTGTCTCCAAAAAACAATATACGCAACTTGGGAGAGGAAGCAAGGTTGAGTGATGCAAGCCTCTGCCCAAGGTCTTGATTTTGCGCTTCACCGATCAACGTAGATTGATACATGTGAATATATGCGTTGATGTCGAACATGCACAAAATCGTCTGATTACCAGTCAATAATGGAGATTGTTAACAGATGTGAGGAAG
Organism: Pinus tabuliformis; assembly: GCA_031772625.1. NCBI lineage: Eukaryota > Viridiplantae > Streptophyta > Pinopsida > Pinales > Pinaceae > Pinus > Pinus tabuliformis. The sequence goes on along the minus strand of CM062807.1, from coordinate 526,786,085 downwards.
GCCACCAATAATGGTGATGGTCTCCAAGATGCACAGTACAATCTAGCAAGTGTGAAAAATGTTCTTGTCATCGAACACTCATAGAATCGCTTAACCAGGAACCAATAATGAGAACCCCTGATCAAACACAAGGCGACCTGCCACTAATGTCTGCAAGTACCAAGGCACTGAATGTGTTTCTGGTTTGTCTTCCTAGATAGAATGTTGAAGTCGATAGGAAGATACCTGTCGAAAGGTAGGCAATAATGTGTCCTACATCAATCGACATGAAATGGGACAAGAATGGTTTTTTTTTTGAGGAATCTTTGAGCATTGGGTCTAAACGACAGAGGGCTTGATGAAAGGATATGCTTGATGGGTTGATGGAGGAAAAAAAATGTTAACCCTTGAAAAATAGAAGGCACGACAATGGTTTTAACCATGAAGCACTAGACTCATGAACACCAAGGAGTGTTAGGATACATAGATGCAAGAACATCGGGGTATTTAGGCTAAATGGTAGGATTCATATTGAGAGGCCGTCACAAGGAAGGTTTATCTGAGGGAGTGCCATGTTCAAGAACCACTCTTTCTAATACTGAATGCAGTTGTATTGTCTACTTTCCCCGTCTGATTATTTTAGTGCGTTCAGATAGGTAAACTCGTCAATATTTTCATATTTTAAGAGTCTAAAAAGGACCGCGAAAAGAGCAACTCTATGCCCTATCTGATTAGTTTACTGAGTCCAGACAGGAAAAATCATCGATCTTTTCATGTTTTGAGAGTTTGAAAAAGATCATAAAAAGAGCGACTCTATATCTTGTCTGTTAATTTAATGGGTCTAGACGAGATGACTCGGTGGTATTTTCATATTTAGAGAGTATGAAAAGATCGTAAAGAATGACTCCAGGGTGGTCCTTTTGTCATAGTCATTAACCAAGTGTGACAAAAGGTTAATAGTGTACCCATATCGGTTACTTTTCCATGAGTTAATCTATTGAATCCGGATAAAGAGAAACCTATCTTCAATAGATGTTGACCTCATTTTTTTATGAGTATGAGGAGATGGACTAAACTCATTTTTCATTGTGAATTTTTAATGAGTCACGTGACGACAAACTCAATACCTTCATCAAATTTTAATGAGTCAAATGAAGAAAACTCAAGGTATCTTTTTCAGTTTATTGAGCAAGGAAAAAGAGGTAAAAGAACTACTCATTCCTTCTTCGTAGATTTAACGAGCTCGAAGAAGAGGAAAAAATCCGAGATTTTTTTGATTTTAAGAGTGAGAAATGGTCCCAAAAAAGCAAGTGCTCTGGTTACTGCCGTAGAATTTTAACAAGCCCAGTGACAAAAACTCGAGATTTTTCAGTTTAACGAGCAAGAAAAGTACCTAAAAGAATGCTCAGGTCATCTTTATAAATGTTTAGCGAGCCTAATGAAAAAACTCGAGATTTTTTCCATTTGATGAGCAAGAAAAAAGTGCCTAAAAATAATTCTCTAATGATCTTTTTCAGTTTAATGAGCTAGAAAAAGAGCGAAAAAGAGTTGCTTGGACCGTTGTCATATGTGTTTAACAAGCCCAACGATGACAAACTCGGGGATTTTTCAGTTTTTTGAGAGCGAGAAAATATCCCATAAAAGAAAAGAACTCATTGAGAATTGCATGTAGTGATTTACTTCTTTTCATTCTTGAGGGTACTTTCATCAAAAGCGGAAAAAAATATAAAAAATCAGCAACTCCTATCCATATGGGTTCATGCATGATAAAAAATCATAGGGAATGGACTACTTCCTCTTGAATGATTTGAAAAAATCATGTCTCCAAAAATAAATATAAGGAAGTTCTTTGAGCTTTCACATTCACCATTTTTACAATTTGAGAATTGTGAGAGCATTTTGGAGCCAAAGAGGAGTAGATTTTCCGCAGACCATTGCAGGAGATCGGGGCTACCAGTCGACGTGCCATCAGTCCTAGGTAGAGGCCAAAATATTGCTCTATGCATTGCTTAATCTTTCTTTTCAGTTTCTAGGGTGGATTTTTGCAGATTTGAGGTGCCCTAAAGTAGTATTTGTGCACTAACACCCTCTGGCTGGCCTGTAGGGAGCATTAAACAATATACGACTTACAAGAGAGCGTTAATCCTCCATGTGTACCACTGGGGGGAGAGTTAGAGCTTGAGGGCGCAGTTTAAAACCTCATGCAGTGATTCCTGAAGTTGTATTGCCCCATTTTGACTGATTTTTGGGTCATTTTGCACAGGTTTCAGGCAATAATGGCTAGCCTTGTTACACAAAAATATCATCACCATGATTATTTGCAGTCAGTATGGGTCTATCATCACTTGTACTGTCCTCCTAAGTAAGTCTCAGACCTCAGCTCTTCAAGTCAAGCTTTGAAAATGAGAGAAAGACATTCAAAATCAACAAAGCTCTGGTTCTGCACTTTCGCCCACTGTTGCCTGCAGTCCCGCACCTCCTGTTTACAAAAACTGCAGACCTACCCACTCTGTCCCTAAAGGAGTGGGTGCGGACCCCTGTGAAAGTCAAAAAGGTGCAATTTTATTCTAAAAAACTCACTTTGGGTTAATTCTAGATGATTCTAGAAGGAATTTTGACGTGGATTGGCCGCTCTTAGGTGGTTCATGCATCCCAAAAGAGAAGGAGCTAATCCCTTGATGAGAGGAGCTATCCCTTTGAAGGAGGGATTTATCCCTTTAAAGGAGGACCTAGTAACTTCCCTCCATTGCACTATAAGTTAAGGCATTGGGCTAGTTGCTAAGGAGGTTAGAAGCTGAACATTTTTTAGGGTAAATGCTGGTGGAATTAAGACTTCCTAGTTAAGCTTGAGAGGAGAGATCACATACCTTTTTGGCTTCACTGGGAAGAGAGTGAAACTTGTCAAAGTAGAGGAGACTTCTTGTTGGACCCTGGGAGGAGCTTGTACAACGTCAGGGCACAGGTTGTAAAGTTCTTCTTTTGATTTGAATTAATACAATCAGATTCATTTTTCTCAACAAATTGTCTTATGTCATTTGTTTCATGAATTCCTTGACTTTCATGTTAAATATGTTTTATGATATTGGCTTTTCAGGTGCTATTTAATTTGTTTGCTTGTTTGTGTTTGTAGATTCGCAACAAGTTAGCTCATTTGGATCGAAGGAGCGAGGCTTCCACAAACTTGCATTGGACCCAAGGTAGGCCTAAAACACTTGTTTGCCTTTGTTTATAAATGCATATTTAGAGAAAGATAGTTTGTGATTGGCTTGCTTGTCACTAGGTCTCTTTAGATTCTAGGAAGGTCTATCTTGTCCGCAATATCGACTCATTCCGTGTGACAAAATGGTGACTCCACTGGGGACTTGATTTTTTCCTTGTTTTTACTTTGACCTGAGAAACTGTGTTTTTGTTTCTGTTTTTGGCTTGTTGTGTGTGGAATTGGGTAGAATTAGTAGATCCAGGGTTATTTTTTGTTTTTCATAACTTTGGGAGAGGACCGAACCCTAGTATTTTGACACAGTGCGTACTTATCCGCACTTTTGCTTTTAGCACAAAGCGGTACCGCACCTGTGTTAACTGTGGGCCTGCGGACCCTGTCAAAATTTTGGAAAACCTAAGATTTCCTCTGTTAGTCAGCTTAGTTTTTGTTTAGAAGTTATTATCTCCTGCCCAGACCTGCATATAACCTGTCAAAAGCTTTCCTTAAGTTGATTTCATTGGTGTTAGGGTTTTAGGTGAAATTCCTAGAAGTTTTGATTGTTGGGTTTGTTTTTCATTTTGGTCTTGTAGTAGCTCTGAGCTTAGAAGCTGTAGGAACCTCAGATCACCTTGGTTTCTACCAGCCTTCTTATGAGTCTAACCATTTGTGAAATATACCTTTGTTGAGGAATCCGCCTTTTGTTTTCTCTTTACAAAACTTCGAAAAGCTTGTGTTTAAAAGTTTGGGTTTCATTTTTAAAAAAGAAAAAAAAATTGGTTGTTTTTTTACTGATTTGTGATTCTGCATAAATTGGTCCTTAGTTTACATCTAGCTAAGTAAAACATCCTTAAAAAAGACATCCTGTAAGCTTTGACTTCAAATAGTTTTTTATAATTAAGTTAGTTGTTTGCATAGTTTTGAGTGTTTTATAAAAAATAAAAAAATCTCTTTTGGAAAAAGTTTGTTCTTGTAGTGGTTGAGTGTTTTGAAAAGAAAAGGGAAATTTTTGTGAAAATAACTAGTTGTCTTGTTTTGAGTGCATTGGAAAGGACAAAAGCTCTTCTTTTAATTTGCTTGTTAAGAAATATTTGTGTTTACAAGTATTTGCATTCTCAAACTCTTTCCTAGCTAGAAGTTCATTGAAGGGAAAAGATTGTTTAATCATCTTAAGTGCATTTTTAGTGATTTTGAGTCGAGTCTTCATACCACGAGTTTCATCTCCGCACCTCTTGAATTAAACAAAAACCAATAAAAATAACGCTTAAAGTAAAATTCATCTAGTAATATTTTATTTCTAGGGCTCTGATACACCAACATAGCTTAGGCTAGTGTCTTGGAGTAGGAGAGTAATTAACTCTCAAAGACAGTAAAAACAAACAAGTAGTTGTATCTTGTGGTAGGGAAGAAATCCAATTGTTACATTTATTCTTTGGGAAAGCTCCTCTTAAAGGAGAAGCATGAGATCGTGTCCGAACCAGTGTGGGAATCAATCATTCCTCATTGGGAACGACACCAGATATTCACGTATTAAAAATGGTAAACCTCGGATTAACCATTATCGAGGAGCCTGGGGCCACTTGTTGGTAAACCTTGGATTATGTCAAGGAGCCTTCAAGGGGATTGAGCTTGCTACTCTGCCCTTGCGTGCATATCGGATCGTAGACTGTTCACCTAGGTATATTTGTTTCGATTGGTAACCTTAGTGACCATATTCTTTAGGATTCTTCCTAAGGTGACAGTGGTGGTGTTATCTCAAAATCCGACCCTGATAGGCTGCTGGTCAGGTTGATTCTAAGTAACTATTTCAAACCTACTTTAGGCTGAGGCTTAGCCTCCTCAACCTGAGAGGGCTCTCTCTGGGTGTAATAATGATTTTGATTAAAAATAAGATGGCTAACTCCTGTAGAACAACTGTGACAAATATGAATGCTGGAAATACATTAAACAAGTATCCATTGGGCCTATGGAGTCAACAACACCTCAATATAAAAAGATCTTGACCTTACATGGAAGTCAGGGCATTCAGCATTTGAATATTCAGAACATACACTCATATGGAACCACACAGTTTATAGATGCATACAGGAAATCAGAGCACATTCAGTGAATTCTGAGTGATTATACATCCATACCACTGTAAAAAAAACTAAGAAAAGAACAATATCACACATTCTGAATATAAGAAATCCTTCATGAATCCTGAGAAGTAAAATTAAAATTATATTACTGAAAGTGAGTCTTTTACATAAGCCAAATACTATGCTCTGTTATAAAGTTTTCCAACCCTCATTACATTGTTGTTTCAGCTATATATAGAACTCTTATTCTAACTGATCGAGATTCCTCCTCCAGCATGAGGGGAATTCAAAAACTACTTCTAATGACACCTATCAAACATTTAACTAACTAATAAATACAACAAAGTGCTGACTGGAGTTTTCTTAGAGATCTAAATCAACTATGACTCTAACTCCCTATTACATGCATGATGGATTCTCCTCGTTCTTTGACATCTGGCCCTCTTTTAGTTTAGCCGAGATGGATGTTTAATGCTCCATGTTGACCTTGGATGCTGAATCTTTTTAACTGCTCAGAAATATTAGGAGATTACCCTTGCTTCTCGGCTTCAGTTTTCCCCCAAAATATTCGAATGCACAGAAGCATGACCTTTAGCCTTTAATTACCCAAAATGTAGAATAATGCCACATCCTTGATGTGTTGTAAGCTTTTCCCATGAACATGTGTGCAGGCAAAAATTTCTTGCAGGCAAACCGTTTGATATACCCTGAACTGTGGTAAAGGTGTTCACTTTATGACAAAAATTGGATTTGAATATTAAACCTTTTTAAGCGTCCACCTGTCTTGACCTAATTGATTGTTGACAGCTTCAGATGATGTCTTGCATGCCCTTTGGACGTTTTCCTTTCAAAATTCCCGCTTGTAATTCAAACTGTTTGAATTGCGTAAAAATCATCACCTACAGCAGTTTCGTAGCGCGCTACGAAACTGCTGAGTTTTTATAAAACAACTTGCTTTTGACCCGAGACCTTTATTAGCCAAGTATTTGATTGCCAAAACTCCCTTAAACTTTCTACATGTCGAACAGGGATTTATATTTCCTCAGAAAGATAAGATTAAACAAATTTGTCAAAATTTTGGAAACAAAACCTTACTTGAAATGAAAATTTATTTAGCAGGTAGCTGGCTTAGCTGTGCCTTCAGATCTTCAATTTGTTTCCTCATAGCCTTATTCCCAGCTCTCAATTGCATATTGATCCTTCTTATGTATTTGGCTTCTTTGATTGCTGGTACTGTCCATGTGTGAAATTGTGAATGGCCATCAACCACTGAATTCAACTGAGCTTCTACAATAGCATTTCCTTCCCATAAAGTTTTATAATACTTTGCATGTATAGCTGCATGTTTTCTAGCGGCTTTCTTTAATTTGGCAATTTCATATTTAGCTGATTCCAATTGTCTCTGTATGGCTGCTATATTATCTTCTTGAGATGCAATGACTGTTTTGCCCGTGTCTTTTTGTATCTCTTCCCTTGTTTCCTCTGTTCTTGGCAGTGCTTCCTGTACTTGCTGGAATCTCCTTGTCATAGGTCTTCTTGGTTTAAAAACAAACTCTTCAGCTGGCACATCAAATCTAAGCCTTTTTGAGGCCTTGAATTTCTTGGTGCTTTCTTGTTCTGACTGCATCAATTCGACTTGAACTGGTATAGACTGCTCAAATTCAATAGCCTGCAATAAATCATTTAAACTTGCCTTGGATACTGGGCTTTCTTCAATTGCTATAGCTTTACCTTTTTCCTTATTTATTTGACTTCTTGTTCTTACCCTTGAGACTGCTTCAGATGTGCTTGTTTCAGGTACAGTCTTTTTACCCTGAGCCTTTTCCTTAGTTGATTGCTGAGCTTGATCTTGGATGATGAGTGGCTTCAGTGGCTTCACTGGTTTTCTTACTTGTGATCTTACTTGTGACTTTGTAACTCTTTTAGCTCTTGCTTCTGTTTGGAGCTCAGCTATTGTAAAATCCCTGGAAGGTTGGGGAGTGAGGCCAGTCTGGCTTTTGAAGCCAGCCATAAAAATGAATGAATTCCAATCCCTGTCTATCTTTTGGAGCCCATCTAAAACCAGTAGTTTAATCAAACCATGATGAAACAAAGAGGTTTCATAATCCTCTTTCCTCAGTTGTACCTTATCACACATCTTACTCAAACTACGGAACAGATAAAAAGGTAAGTCTATGGAGACTTTCCCGGTGAAATGAAAAAGTAGTTTGAAATGGTAAGAATAAACCTTTTATACCTTCCTTCACAAGTCAAATATTTCTGTATGCAGGTGAGTAAGAGAGCATAATGTTCTTTGACATAATTCCTGGGCACTGCCTTACTTAAATCTTCATTTACATAATCATCCTTCAAAAACTCCTTGCAAGGATTCATGTCAAATTTGAAATTTTTGAACCATTCCTCTTGTCCTCTTGGGATCTCTGTCACAACAGATATCACTTCTAGAGAAACCTGCACTTCTAACATGGCTACCTTTGAATTCAAACCAGTGAAGTTAAGTGCAAATTCCTTAGTTACCTATGCATGTCCTCCTTGTAACTTTTTGCAAAAGTTCCAGCACCCGGCCTTTTTAAACGCTTTCTTCACCTCTTGATTTCTCAACGCTATATCCAGGCCTTCGGGTTCAGTCCTTAGAGGTTTACCAGATCTGTGCTCTTTTTTCTCCATTGATTCTTTCAAATCTTCGCACACAAAGATTACAAGCTCCGGTTGGAAATGTGATTCAGCCTCGCTTGAATTTTCAGCCTCGCTTGAATTTTCAGCCTCGCTTGAATTTTAAACTCTTCCGTTTAAAACCTTTCAAAATACAATCTTACAGATTTGTCATTCATGCAGGACTTACGGCCATCATTATGGTTTATGCACGGTAAAATTTCTTGGGAATAATAACTTGTGCATATCAATAGATCTAGTGGTGGTGATAGTGGCAATGAGTGTTAAAATGTAATAAGAAAGGTATATGAGCTGACATGAGAAGACATGGCTAATGACTCACCTAACGGACTTGACATTTCGGGAAAGATTCCCTGCGGAATGTACGAATCCATGATTTCGCAGCGCGGTTAGTTTTGAATTTTAATGATGCGCTGCGAAACTGCCTAATCATGAAGCGCTGCGAAACTGCCTAGTTATGATTGCGCTACGAAATTGGCGAATTGGAATAGCGCTACGAAATCACGAAAAGGCACGGTGACTCACATAAGACAAGAGGTGGCTATAGAACAATGATGGGTAGCGGGGAACCAATGGGAGTTGAGAACAACTTGAGTTAAAAACTCTTTTAAAAACTCCAAATCCTACGGGAAGAAAATTAAAAATGAAAATTTGAAATTAAACTAGCACAGACCTTTGTCATCGGGCTAGGATAGAAAATTACATGTATCAATTTTTTAGTTCTAAGTGATAACAGGTGGGAAGATCCCACTATACCTGGAGCAGACGTCAACTAGACTCACTTGGATTTTCTGGGGGGTTCTCTTCACTCGAGACGGTTAAGTGGAGGAACTTGTGCCAGTCTATTCATTAAGCAGGTTGCCGGGGTAACTGTTCCAACCACCATTTCTGTATTGAACTCTGCGACGTTGGATTTCATCACCAACTAGTGTTTTCAGTATGGAAAGTTACTGTTTATGTGTGTTTTATCTCCTAGATTCTTTAGGCGTGTGATTCAAATTTGTTTGGTTCTTTAGAGGCTTTAGGTGATTTTCATTGAGATTTTACTTTGTTTGCGTGTGAAGTAGTTAAAATTTTTTAATCGTGGCTGAATTATCGAGGAAGTCCCGTAGACTTCGGGGCCAACCTCCTGAGTTTTCACCGAGCCGGCCTGAAGGATTGAGAGTCCTCATAACTCCTAGAGACAGTAGAGTTGGGTCACCAGAAGAAGGAGAGTCTTCTTTGGTGGTACATCCTGATTTTCAAGCTTTAGTACCAGATTATAATCCACAATCAGTGTCTGTTTCCGAAGTTACTGGTAGCTTTTCATCTACTAGTGATATAGGTGAGGAACCTAAAATATCCGAACCTGAAAGTGAATTTGTTGCTACTCCGACATCGGGGTTTGCTTCTCCAGCTTCTAGTGCTCCTGGTTCACCTAGGGTAGAAAGAATAATTACCCAAAATATTCCTTCTGGACTTATAGCTATCGAAGAACTTGCTACTCCGGAAGAAGAAGTAGGCATCCCTATCCCTAAAAATCAACCTGCTATTGAACTAAGAGAGCATGAATCAATTTTTTACAGTCCACCTAGGAGCAGTGCTTGGTATCTTTCTTTGACTAATTTCTTAGAAAACCCAGGGTTAAGTTTTTCACCACCTCGTGTTCCTCATCACCCAACACCTAGAGGTTACTATCCTCCGTTAAATATGTCAAGACAGTTGTCCATGTTTACTCAATCACCTGAATCCTTTTTGTACGGTGGTCCTTCTGTTCCCTCTGGGTATCAGTCACTTTCTGGTACTTTTTCGGGAGCATCTCCTCAACCCATTGAACAAGGGTTATTAACTGGAAGCAATGGTACTAAGCCATTGAGCGTAGAAGATATTCTCATGATGTCAGGTACTATTCCTAATCCTCAACCTCAAGGTGGCCAGTTACCGCCTGGGGGGCAGCCTCAAAATCCTCAATTATCGCTTGGGGGGCAGCCTCAAGGTACCCAATTTGCGCCTGGGGGGCAACCTCAAGGACAATACATACCTACGGGACAGTACGTTCCTCAAGGTCAACCCCAGACTCAATATGTACCCCAAGGTCAACCCCAGTATCAATATATACTCAAGGTCAACCCCAGTATCAGTACGTGCCTCAAGGATATCAACCCCAAGGTCAGTACTCGAACCAAGGTTTCTAACCACCCTCCAGTCAATCATATGTTCAAGGAATGAGAATTGTACCTTTGAATTATCAATCCTATCCTCAACCCGGTTATGGTCCTCAATATTCTCAACCTGTTATGGGTCCGTACCCCGGAATGAATTTAGTGTGGGAACCATCACAAACTTGACAGGTCTTGCAACCGAATGTACAGTTGTCATCTCAAACTGGGCAACCCTTAGTTTCTGGTACACCCCAGCAACCTGTCCAGTCTTCTATTCAAACTTCTGTACCTTCGGTAGTTTCTCAGCCTGGGCCTAGTACGCCTCGTACTCCGCCTCAAACGACTGCTGCAACTATCGCAACATCTGTTCAATCTACCCCACCTACTTCTGGAGTATCGACAGCTCCGGTTTCTACTATTCCTGTATCTACTCCTCAGACATCTTTACCTCCGTCTGGATCCACGATTCAAACTTCGGTTCAGATGCCTGTAGGACAACCTGGTTCAAGTACAGTTGTCACAAGTCAACCACAATTTACTTATCAACCGTACCAGGGATAGTACCAATTCGGTCCTACTGTGCAGCAACCAGTCTATCAGTATCAACCGTACCCTGGGTACACATATCAACAACCTTAACAACCCCAGTACGGTCCAGTTAATCCTGGTTTTCTAGGAGGATACAATATCCCAAATGCAATTCCTATCCCTAGTTATCCTGGATATCCTCCTCCTGGGGCTGGTCTCATGACCCAGAGTTTTAGGGACCCTAATCGTCAGTTACCATTTATCACAACTTTGGACTTGCCTGACTTGTCGCGCCTAACGAACGATCCCATTAATTATCTTCCGTTTTGGCCGCCAATGCCGAACAAGTTGCCTAGTGATATTCCTAAGTTCGAAGGCAAATCAGGAGAGGACCCATCGAACCATGTGATGACTTATCACCTCTGGTGTGCGTCTAACTCCATTTCAGATGATTCAATCCATCTAAGGATTTTCCAGCGCACTCTAATTGGTCTCGCGGCCAAGTGGTACATTGAGTTTCCGTGAGGCTCTTTTAATAATTTTAGTCAGCTAGCTACCTAGTTCTTAACTCATTTTGAGTTGCCAGTCAGATATGACAATGGCACGGAATTACTAACTTCGTTAAACCAATCGACGTCCACTTACATTTCAGATCACATTCATGAATGGAGACGTCGATGGCGTTTAGTGAAGGTTTTTATTCTGGATCAGATCTTGGCTGAATGGTTTGTAAAATCTTTGTTGCCAAAGATCACTGAAGATGTAGCTAAGGCCGGAGTTATTACTGAGGAGCAAGTAATTGCTCAAGCACAGTACCTTGACTTGGTCTATACTCAGTCAGGTACGTTACACGAGAAAATCCCCGATCTTCCCAAGCAAAATCAAATCACTGCAGCTCCTTCAGGGTCTCATGCCGCCGATGGTATGATTGGTACGGTTAACACTAAAAGTAAGAAGAAGTCTTCCAAGAATTCTTCTCCTATCATAACCGTGCCTGATTCCCCGACAGGAGATTCTTCTGCGGAGATTTCCGTCGATATTCACGTTGTAGAGTCATCTACAGCCAAATCAAAATCCGGTGGCAAGAAGAAAGGGAAGAAGAAGAATAAAACAGACAAAAATTCAAAAGAGAAACCTGAAAAATCAGAATCCAATGATGAAAAATGCAAACCTTGTTATCCTTGTCTCATTTGTGACAAAGAACATTTTACAAGAGACTGCCCTCATCGTGCAGAGGTTGCGAAGATTTTCAAAGGTTCTCAAACGCCTGCTGTTTTGAAGGATCCTTTTCCAAGTCAAGGCAGTAAGATGATAGGTTCTTCCTCGAGTGCCAATGAAGAACCCATACTGATGATGTCCCATGTTAGGATTGCGACTCGATCACATGACTATGGTAGTAAAAGTCATGTTGATGGTAAAGAAGTAGAATCTTCTCATTCTAACCCATCAACCTCAGCTCCCAGTTCCGATCCACTACAGATCGAGAAACCTAATCCAGACTTGGTAATCAAACCACCCGCCAAGGGTATACATCGAAAGTCAGCTTTCAATCCACATGCGAGAGCGGCTCAGAACTATAACATTGTTGAGGATTTAGCTGTTTCACCCTCAGCAATGTCGGCTTTGGAAGTGCTGCAATCATGTCCAGCACAATGTAAATTACTTTTGTCGGCTATAGGAGCTGTTGATGTTCAGGACTCGAACCTAATAATTTTCAATCTAGAAAATAGTACACCGCGCTTACCTCATCAAATGGCTTTCCAGATTCCAGTGATAGTCAAAAACAGGCCTATTCATCGGACTGTGATTGATGAGGGAACCTCAACGTGTATTATGTCGATACAGTGTTGGATATTGCTTGGTTCAACTTTGCTAAATCAATCCCCGACGATTCTAAAGGCCTTTTATGGCCGTGGGTTTCATCCTTTTGGAATTCTACAGGATTTACCTATAGGGGTTGAAGGAAAAACCATTAATCTAGATGTGGAGGTGGTTGATGCCCCTCTAGATTACAACCTTCTCTTGGGTCGTAGTTGGTCTTACGCTATGACAGCTGTCGTTTCATCGGTATTTCGGGTTATAAAGTTTCCTCATAACGGAAAGATTGTAACAATAGACCAGTTGGCTTACTTTTCATCCAACCCAACCTCTTCTGAAAGTATTCAGCATGTCGGTAAAACGACTATCCCGTATAAGGATGTTGGAGTAGGACTAGTTAAAGATGCCGGTTTACTGGGAACTTTTCCTTTTCCTCCGATCAACGCATCGTCTTCATTTGCAACCATTCATATGATTTCGTCAGACACCATTGTTTATGATGATCCTTGGATCGTTCCTTCTGAATCTGAGATAGACTCATTTGGTGATGTTATGCCTTTGAGTCCATATGAAATTGTGTATGAGGTCGTGCAATCGTTTACCGACCCATCTTCAACCAAAATTGACTTAATGAATGTGGTCCGTGAAGAATCACTTTTCACATCAAGCTCGGATTCAATCATGTTTTCTGAACTTGTTCACTCTAATGAGAAAATTCGTGAAATCCTATGTGTAGATGATTTACCATGGGAAGATCTCCATCAAAGATCTTCGTTTTTACTCGAGAATGATCGTTTTGAAAATGATTTTTCATCAATTTTTACGATTGAATATGTCAAGGAACCTCAGAATCCAATGAAAAATCCTGATTCAGAGTTAAATTTGGGAAACATCTCTCGAACTATTCCTATTGACATTTCGGTTAAGCCTGGAATTGTTGAGAACATTCATATAGGTGCCTCGTGTACAGAAGACGAAATTCGAATATATAAGGCCCTATTTCAAGAATTCCGCGACGTGTTTGCCTGGTCCTATGAGGAAATGCCAGGAATTGATCCCGTGATTGTTGTTCATGAAATCAAGACTTACCCAGACGCTAAACCCGTCCGGCAACGTTTGCGTCAGATTCACCCAAGAAAAGTTGCTGCTATTAAAGCAGAAGTTGAAAAATTACTCAAAGCAGGTTTCATTTATCCGATCCCGTTAACGGATTAGGTATCGAATATTGTTCCGGTTAACAAAAAGCAAGGGACAATAAGAATATGTATCGATTATAGGGACATTAATCGAGCCTGTCCAAAGGACAATTACCCAACTCCCTATATCGATCAAATCATTGATGATTGTGCCAGCAGCGAAATATTCTCCTTCATGGATGGTTTTTCTGGATACAATCAAATCAATATTCTACCTGCCGATCAACCAAAAACAGCTTTCATTTGTCCATGGGGGACATTTGCTTATTGCAAATTACCTTTTGGGCTCAAGAATGCTGGAGCAACTTTTCAAAGGGACATGTCTTATGTGTTTCATGACATCAAGCACATTGTGCAACCCTATCTCGATGATTTGCCTGCTCATTCATTACATTGAGCTGATCATCTCATCCATTTACGAGCAATCTTTATGAGGTGTAGGCATTATTGGATTCGGTTGAATCCACACAAGTGTGTTTTCTGTATAGAAACGGGTCGATTGCTGGGGTTTGTTGTTTCGAAAGCTGGCATTCGCGTCAATCCATCAAAGGTCGAAGCTATCGTCAAATTGCCTCCTCCTTCGAGTCTTCGCCAACTCTAGAGTTTGCAAGGGAAAGCAAACTTTTTACGACGATTCATTCCTAACTACGCCGAGGTTACAAAGGGTTTTACCCGGTTGTTGAAATAGAATACTCCATTCTATTGGGATGAGATAGCTCAGAAATCTTTTGATGCACTAAAACACGCGTTGACCCATGCACCGTTATTGCATCCTCCCAACTACAACCAGGATTACTTCTTGTATCTCGTCGCCTCTCATTCCACCATTGGAATGGTCTTAGTTCAGGAAGATGAATTCGGTACTGAACATGTGATATATTACCTTAGTCGAACTTTAAATCTAACTGAGCTAAAATACTCACATGTGGAGAAATTGGCATTGACAGCTGTTCAAGCTGTCCAACGTTTTCGTCACTACATTTTACTATGTAAAACTACAATAATTTATGATTGCAACCCTATGATCTACATTTTGACCAAGAAATTGCTAGGGGGCAAGTACTCTAAATGGATTGTTATCCTGCAGGAGTTCGACTTGGAATTTGAAAAATCTAAGTCTAAGAAAACTTTAGTTTTTGCGGAGTTAATGTGTGACTTCCCGCGTGCTGACACGAAAACTGTGGCGGAGGAGCCCATTGCGGATGAATCCTTGTTTCTCATCAGCACTTTAGATCCGTGGTATGGGGATATCATCCTTTATCTCCAGACCCAATCCTTTTGGCCAGAAATTTCAAGGTCAGAATGTCGGAAAATACGATTCCAGTCCCAACAATTTAGGATTATTCGAGATACTCTTTATCGCCGGGGGGCGGACTCTGTTTTTCGACGTTGTTTAACTCACGAGGAAGCTGAAAGGGTTCTCAATGACTGTCACTCTTGAGCGTGTGGTGGTCATATGTCTGGGTATGCCACAGCCCAAAAGATATTGAGCACTGGCTACTTCTGGCCATCTTTGTTTAAAGATTGTATTACCACGGTCCAAAAATACCACAATTGCCAAATTTTTTATCAAAAGATGCGCGCTCCACCTGCTCCTCTCCACCCTACAATTGCCGTTGGTCCTTTTGCCAAATGGGGTATCGATTTTATTACATGTAACCCTCACTCGGCCGGGGGGCATGCGTATATCATCCTTGCGGTAGATTATTTTACCGAGTGGGCCGAGGTGATGCCTACATTTGAGGCAGATGGCAAGACAGCTACAATTTTCATGTTCAATCATATAATTGCTAGGTTTGGTGTCCCACAAGCGATTATCACTGATCATGGGCATCATTTTCGAAACGTTATGATGACCGAACTTACAGGCCAACTTGGTTTGCGTCACGATAGTTCAACTCCTTATTATCCACAAGCTAATGGTCTGGTTGAATCCATCAACAAAGTCTTAGTCATCATGATCGACGAATCATTGGGATTCATTGGTCGAATTGGCATAACATGCTATTTTCAGCGCTTTGGGCATATCGTACCTCAGTAAAAACATCAACAGGGTTCACTCCTTTCCAACTAGTTTATGGTCTGGAAGCTGTGTTACCCATTGAATGCGAAATCCTGTCATTGCAAATGGCCATCAAATTACTTCCAGCCACTTCCGAAGAGGAAAAACATTTGTTATACTTGGCTCAATTAGATGAGAATCGACATGATGCTGCATTGGCGATCGAAACTCACGAAAAACGTATGAAAGCTCAGTATGATCGAAATGTGACCCCTCGAAATTTTTCGGAAGGAGATCTAGTCTTAGTTTATGATCAAGCTCATGATAAATTAGGCGCTAGAAAATTCGTTCCTATGTGGCATGGTCCCTATGTTGTCAAGCGAAATCTAGAAAACGGGGCCTATGAATTGGTAGACTTTGACGGGGACTCTTTGGGTAAACCCAGAAATGGTCTTTACCTGAAGAGGTATTATGCTTAAAGAATGGGTGTGGAGATTTTTAGTTAGGATAGTTTTTTCTTTCTAGCTGGTGTGTTTTAGTTTAAAAAGTGTGCTTAGCTTAGAGAGTGTTTTTCATCATCATTCCTGCTTATCTTGGTTTTACTCTTGGTATTGCAGATGTCGATGCCTCTCCAAACATACATTGGTTTCGCTGATGGTGCTTGTCGTAATACACGGAACATTTCTTCCGCAGCTTGGGTTATCTATTCGCCCTCTGACGAGTTGGTATCTATGCATGGGGTAAGCCTCGATCAAACAACGAACAACATTACCGAGTATAGTGCAGTGATTGAGTTATTATCTGAATCTATTTCATTTGGGATTCGGAGTTTGATAGTGAGGTTAGATTCTGAACTCGTTGTATTACAGCTTAATAGAGTGTATGCCATTAGAAATCCAGTGTTATTGAGGTTATTTTTGAGAGTGCGTCTTTTGGAACGTGAATTTGATTATATTGAATATCAGCATATTCCAAGATCTTTAAATACATTAGCAGATGCAACTGCTTCTCGAATGTTAAGTAGACATTTGCAATAATCATACATGTAAATTTAAAACCATTCCATAACATGATTTACAAGATAAGCCAGTAATAGTGATTTATATATAGGAGTGTGTCAAAAAATACATCGTCCTCGATCATAGGTTGAAAAACACCTTATGATCGGCAAAAATGATAAGTAAAAAAAGCAAAATGTCATATGTGCCCACAATAGGTGATCATCCTATCACTGGTGATGATCTCGATAAGAAACCACTGCACGGGCCACCTTGCAAAGGAACCTCCTAAAAGGTCCTGGGACCCCAATCACATAGCACTGAAGTCGACAAGGAATGTCATCTATGCTGGTCTCTGGAATATCTCATGTCAAGCGCTCTAGATGACTCTCCAACTCGGCCAAAACCTCTGCTGATTCATCCTGTGGGGCTGGTGCGACTACAACTTGTTGTTTCCTCTCGTAAGGCCGGAGAGCGGTTGGTCGCTATGGACCCACATCTACATTTGAAACTTTTACTATCAGTTTTGGGATGATAGAAAAATAATAAAAAAATTAAAATAGGTAAATTTTGAAAATGATTTTACTTGAGTCATCCCATTGCTCTCTTGGTGGAAGAGCCATGTCTGGGTCACCACGAAAATCTACCCGAGCGTAAGGGAAGTCCTGAATAGAAAAAACCTGGTTTTCCAACCATTGGAAATACTCAGGTTTGAATCGAACAACCTCTGTCCCCTCGTCTGGATGACAGGCCATAACTGCAACCCATCACATCAGTTTGGGTTCTCAAGGAAGCCCAGCTCCAACAGTAAGGTGCTGCGGGATCAACATCGAAACCCTCTCCAAACCAAAACTCACAACCAAAGCCCCATAACCAAAGGTCTTCAGTTGTCCATTTTTGGCTCTGGTCAGTTGGCCTTTTACATTGGCCAACACAGCATCGCACCAGTTGAATATGGTGCCTCGAAAGCAGTCAACTGCCATCCGCATGTGGGATCTGGTGGCAATATGTAATGCAACACTCCCGCAAAGTCTGGTGACAGTAAACGCAATCACCATGAGTTTAGGAAGGGATATGGTTTTAATGTCTATCCCTTTGTCTCTAGCCTGGCTGTTACAGAACTCTAGCCGGAGGCTATCGACAGACTGGCCACTTGGCCTAGTCCCGAATAGAGTCAAGTCTTCGCCTCTCTTAGGCAAACCAGTCAAGAAATATATGTCTGCCGGCTCGATTTCGAGCTGGTGGCCACCAATGAAGAAGCACTGGTCCTGTATGCTCCATCTGTCAACCAGCCACTATAAGAAATCCACCTGGGCCCTCATGCCAGGTATGGCCCAGAATTTGTACAAGCCGCATGCCTTCAATGCATCAATCGAAGGTTGGTGATTCAATGCGGCAAGATCCACGTCCTCATGCTCTCGTTCACGCCAATCTAGTATGATGTACACTCTACATCCAATAAAAAGACAAATTAGAATGCTAGAAATTAATTTGTTTGGGTCAAATTTGAGAATTTTTGGGTTAAAAACCCTTGCTGCGGGGACCGCACCCTCTGGGTTAGAGACAGTGCGTGGGTCCACACCTTGCCTACATGGAAGGTGCGGACCCCTGACTTTTTCCCCATTGAGAAAAGTCGGGGTCCGTGGGTTGCCAGTGTTATGCCTGCGGGCCCCCGCGCGCGGGTTTTAAGCCTAAAAACCCTCCCAAAAAATGAAATAAAAGCCTAAAACAAAAAATGAAACAGTTAAAAATGAAGAGTAGGATGATGTGGATTACCTGGAGAAGACGGCGTTCAATTCCGACGGTTGGATTTTCTGCAATCTTCACGGGAAGTTTTCTGAACAAAAGCACTATTTTCTCACCCAAATCTCAAACGGTAAAAATGAATTGACGAAAGCCCTTTTTATAAGTTTTTTGAGTAAATAAATTGCAAATTTGTTTATGTTTCACTTTGGAAAGGTAATTTTTGCAGCATTTTTATCCATTTCAACCAGGTATGAGTAATGTTTGCATTTTTATTCAGGATAACAGATTATTCAGGCGAAATCTATCATTTTCGACGAAAAAACATTTAGAGTCACCTTTAAGCTCTTTTTTGACTCCTAAAACATGAAAAGATCGCCGGGTTTTTCCTTTTAAACTCGTTAAAACGGAACTAAAAATACGGTCCTCTTATAGCTCTTTTCTAACTGTAAAAACATGAAAAGATTGCCGGATTTTTGTCGTTTCAAATTCGATTTTGGCTATAAAATGATGTGTCATTGATCACTTTTTTACTTTTTCGGATCAGGGGCACTAATTACGAAAATTACTCCTTGGTCATAAAGATCAAGCGGTTCTCTCAAGTATTATTTTATACTTTTTTAGGCTTGGAGACACAAATTTATGAAAAAGGTCAACCCTGGAGTCTTCTTAAGTTTTTTCAGACTCTCTAAAATTGAAAAACGCCGAGTTTCTCCTATACTGGACTCGTTAAAATTTCACAGTAAAGGACCTGTTCAATTACAAACAGGAACGAACCACTCCTTCTTAGGGTTCGAATTTAAACTAAGTTGGACTCATCCAAAGGATGAGCTTATAATCAAGCAAATGTTATCCTCCTCAAGCTTGTCAAAAATAAAGAGGTACTTGCCAGAAATGGTGGGGAAAAAGAGAGAAAAATGAGCCTGTTTGTCATACTTTGTAACCACTCTTGAACACGACACTTTTATTCACCTGGGTTGGGAAATCCTTTGCCTAACAGTTGATCAAACCACATTGAAAATCTTCAGCCGGTTTCTGGGTATTAACTTTGGGTCAATTGTCACCAAGCCATCTGTTGTGTCGTTATGTGTTCAAGAGGTCACTGCCAATAAGCCATTCATCTGCTAGATACCTGTCATCCATCTTGACCATCCCTGAGTTATTCCTTGCAACTAAATTTCTTCAACTTGATCTATGATTTCTTGTTGTGGGCTTGCCTGTGATGGATCTCTTTCTATCGACTTCAGCTCATTATCTAGAAAGATGATCGAGAAATCGTCAGTACCTTGGAATCTGCATGCCTTAATGGCAGGTTTCTCGCCTTTGACGACATGTTGCATCATTGACCTTCGATCAAAGGATTTCGTGACATGTTCGACATCAACACATCTATTCACATCTCATGGATTGTACTGTGTACTTTGAGAGCCATTGACATCATTGGTGGTTTCTCTCACACTTGTTAACATTTTACATCATTGACTGGTAATCAAGTGGTTTCTACCATGTTCAACATCAACACATTAATTCGCATGGATAGAATCGTATTGTTTCGGGAAGTAGAAATGAAGACCCTGGATCTAGTTTCCATAATCTAGGCTGCGAGGAATTTTGTATTCATTATATAATGGACTATTCATAAACAGATGGCTGCGTCCATACTATGTCCACATGAGTCTATACTTGTGATGTATTACAAGATCATTCCTGTATCAGAGCAGTAGTTAGTTTTCTAAGTCAATTTTGATCTGAGTATGGGAATTCCTACCTCAGCGATGATATGATCTCATATATATATATATCTTGCATTAAATGTTTTTACAGGTTCCGACCGAGCTCTCCACAAGATGATCCTCGAAATGATAAAGTACTTCACTCTTCCTAAATGATAAATGAAATCCTCACTTACTACAGACTTCACACTTTAGGGGGCAATCTGTTACACAAAAATATCGTCACCATGATTATTTGCAGTCAGTATGGGTCTATCATCACTTGTACTATCCTCCTAAGCAAGTCTCAGACCTCAACTCTTCAAGTCAAGCTTTGAAAATGAGAGAAAGACATTGAAAATAAACAAAGCTCTGGTTCCGCACTTTCGCTCACTGTTGCCTACGGTCCCGCACCTCCTGTTTACAAAAATTGCAGACCTGCTCGCTCTGTCCCTAAAGAAGTGGGTGCGGACCCCTGTGAAAGTCAAAAAGGCGCAATTTTATTCTAAAAAAATCACTTTGGGTTAATTCTAGATGATTCTAGAAGGAATTTTGACGTGGATTGGCTGCTCTTAGGTGGTTCATGCATCCCAAAAGAGAAGGAGATAATCCCTTGATGAGAGGAGCTATCCCTTTGAAGGAGGACCTAGTAACTTCCCTCCATTTCACTATAAGTTAAGGCATTGGGCTGGTTGCTAAGGAGGTTAGAAGCTGAACATTTTTTAGGGTAAATGCTGGTGGAATTAAGACTTCCTAGTTAAGCTTGAGAGGAGAGATCACATACCTTTTTGGCTTCATTGGGAAGGGAGTGAAACTTGTCAAAGTAGAGGAGACTTCTTGTTGGACCCTGGGAGGAGCTTGTACAACGTCAAGGCACAGGTTGTAAAGTTCTTCTTTTGATTTGAATTAATACAATCAGATTCATTTTTCTCAACAAATTGTCTTATGTCATTTGTTTCATGAATTCCTTGACTTTCATGTTAAATATGTTTTATGATATTGGCTTTTCAGGTGCTATTTAATTTGTTTGCTTGTTTGTGTTTGTAGATTCGCAACAAGGGAGCTCATTTGGACCGAAGGAGCGAGGCTTCCACAAACTTGCATTGGACCCAAGGTAGGCCTAAAACACTTGTTTGCCTTTGTTTATAAATGCATATTTAGAGAAAGATAGTTTGTGATTGGCTTGCTTGTCACTAGGTCTCCTTAGATTCTAGGAAGGTCTATCTTGTCCGCAAGATCGACTCATTCCGTGTGACAAGCCTATGGAGAGAACGGGCCCATGATAGCTAGGAATTGCTAATGCAAAATGATCCATCATGAGTACTTGCATTGTGCCACTGCGGTTTATTGAAGTATGCAAAGTTGGAGCTGATGAAAGGGCAGGAGGAGTTATTGAGATGGATTATCTAGTGATAGGATCAACACGAGCAAGTGTTCAGGATTGTAGATCATGAGCTGGCTATTGACCGTGATGACATATAATTTTTAAACAGTCTGTCATGCTATGGGGCATAGGAAAACCTCACCAGGGGTAGGCTTGATCCACAATCTACGCTAGAGTTGGTGCAATCCCACTGCATCCCTGAGAGTGGACTAGTCAACAACAGAGTCCCCATAGAGAGGATAAGGTCCAGATCTATGAGGGCCATTTTATGGTTGATTGTGTGGTTGGCGGGGTCAAAGAGTCCCCACGTTGTGACAAAGGCCCAACTGTTGCTTTCAGTTGATTGTGTCTAGCCACAGATGTTCAACTAGTGTGAAGCGGTGCTTTGCCAGTTGAAGGCAGAGTTAACCGCATGCAATACTCAAAACCAACAAAGTTTTGGGTATGGTACTCTCATAGTCTCATTCATTCTTGAGAGGGTACCTTTTATGTGCCAAGGATGAGCTTAGGTCCCTTTGACTTGAGGGAGCCGAGACATGGCCGATGGTCATCACTCAATCCTCGCACAGGAGGAGGACTGATCCGACATTTCTTCGAGAAAGATTTCTTCTAGTGGCTTCGTGGCCAGATCTTGATGATTGATGACTATGCTTATGAGGGCATGGACTTCACTGGCAACCTTGATTTGATGCTGCAGCCTGGGACCAACTGGGGTCCTCAAGTTGAGAATGATTTTTGAAAGTACTTCAAGTATTTTTTACCTTTTGAATGTTTATGTGATGTTTTTTTATGGATGAACAAGTACTAACATGAAGCTTTATGCTTAACACAGATGTGGTGCCATTACGACCTGCAGACGAACCCCACCATATGAGATGAGGAAGCCAACTACCTGCTAGGGGGGGTTGTTGGGCAGCAGATCCCCCCATAGTGGGTTTTTGGGGCTTGTAGCCCGAATTTTGGTCAAATGTAATGTAAGACCGTGCAAAATGCAGGTGCGGGGCATGAGAGTCTAGGGTTGTCCACCCTAAAATATTGTAATTTAATGTAGAGTGGATTGGCCTACCCATGGTCCGCGGACCATGGGAATGTATAGCTAGAGCGAGGCTCTAAGTGTAGAAGTCAGTTCAGTTTTGATCTTAAGTGATATGGGTTTTTGAATGCGATATTCGCTCTGAGTCTGTAAGTTGAGTCTTAGGTTGTAGGAGTAGGAAGAGGCTCTACAGCTATGTGTGTAGAGGCCTGGTAGAGTCCACAACTATGTGCGCGGACCCCTGCAGCTGAGTGCATAGGGCAGAGTTGGGATTGTAACGGAACAAAAGTTTAATAAAAGCTAAGTTGATTCTAAAATATTGTGCATCTATTCGTAGATCTTTTTTTTATGCTTCTGTTATATGTTTATGCATCTCCTTACAGTTAATGATTGTGCGCACTTGTTATGAATGTTGAATGATTGATAATAACACTAGGCCCACAAAATTAAGTTAAGATCTATAATAATAACACAGTAGTAAGGTTAAAGGATCTAAACTGCGCCTCTTCGCACTCTTTACAGAGCTATATGAAGGTCAGATAGCTACGCGAAGTAGTGCGAGTGCACAAGATCGATTCGTGAACTTCCTAGACTTCATCAAGACATCCCTAGGGTGTAGAAACCTGGTTCCAGTACCCCCCCATACTACCTCGGGTGAGACCTCAGTCCGCGTACCGCAGATTGTTGTCGAAAGGGCCGATAGTTTTAGGATTTGTTTGGCTAAATCACTTCTAAACTTGGGTCAGGCCCCAACAAGCCAACAAATGGTTCTGTTGCCGGGACCGGGATCTGCCTAAGGGATGTCAGAACACTGGAATCCTACAAAGAAGGAAATTGAAGATTGGTTGGATTAGAAGCTTCACCAGTTCATGACACGGCAAAACAGAACTCCATAGATATCCGGAAGAGGTAGCTGGATTGCTACGTATATACAGAAATCCACAAGATCTTCTTTGTGTCCTTCTCTTCAGAGATGTATGATTGGATTGCGAGGTTAGTCGATAGCCAAGGAAGGTATAAGCTCGATCAATCGATAGTGTGGACTCTGGAGTTAGTGCACAGACTAGAGGCATCAAAAGATAAGATCGTAAGAGCTGTGGATCATTGGATCAACTGGATAAAAGGGGGATTTATCACTGTGTTCTCAATAGACAACTGTGAACTATAGCGAAGTAGAACGACATTTTCTCAAGGGACTGCGAGGTAGGTATGTTAAATCCTTGAACACCTGGATTAAGATGCTGTTATGTGAAAAACGAGTGATGTGAATACATTGATGTTTGGAATGACGCGAAGTGGAAGGATCTACAAAGGGACCGAGGGATTAGGAAATAGTCCTTTAATCTCACCTTCGCAAGAGAGAGAGGAAGAGCGCACTTGGGTTTCTCCGAGAAGTGCGTTCAGTTTGATAAGGCAACGCATTCCGCAGTTACCATCTCCACTTACGCCACCACTCGCTTCACCTCCTTCACCTCCATCTTGGCCCACACCACCTCCACCAAACTAGTAGTTCAGTGTGGCGAATGTGATTAAGCTACCTGTATTCAAAGGAGTAGGAAATGAGGACCTGGATCAGTTCTGGTTCGTGGTAAGAGCAATGTGGGAAGCACAAGGGGTTATAGATGATAACATTAAGAAGGCTACATTGGTAAGCGCATTGTAGGATCGTGCGTTGACGTGGCATATCAAGCACTCAAATGATCACCCAAATGTAGGAATAGCAAAGATCCAGAATGCGCTGAACAGAAAATTTCACCGGCCAAAATCAGAGACGCAATCAATCATCAGATTTAACGAGATTACGATGCTTCGAGGCGAGACCCCATTGGATTTGGATCAGTGGCTGAAGAGTATGATCCACGAGGCTAATATGACACTAACGGATGCGCAACACCATGCGTGGTTTGTGGCATCTTTGACACCTCACCTGAGGATGGTGTTGTCGCAGCAGAAGCTTTCCACCCAGGCCAAAGCATTGCAAATGTTGATGAGGTTGCATGAAACACCGATACAGGATCCAGGGCTAGGAGTTCAACAGATTCATGCATAGCTATAGAATCTATGCCTGGAAATGCAGAGCTTGAAGCAGGATAGTGCACCGCGGCTAGAGGCGTGCGAGGAAGTGTGGTGTATAAAATGCAAAGGCTAGGGCCACGATAAGCATCACTGTCTGGTATTCGTGAACTACTTGGCAGGAGGGGGGCCAATGCCATTGAGACCGAAGGGACAAGTAGGGCTGAGTGCAACACCCTCGCTATGGTGCGCGAACTATCAGATAGGAGGAAAGCACACGACGAACAATTGTCATCTGTTGTAGAAGTATACCCAGACTCCGCAGTAGTTGTTTTGTAATTTCTGTAGATCAGTGGGCCACGATGAGTGTACTTGTCACAACTATGAGTTGATGATGGAGCGGACCCCCGCCTATAGAATGCAGACAGAAACACAAGGCCTTGACCCAGCTGTAGGGATGGCACACACTGGATTTCAAGGGCGAGGTCAAGGACGAGGAGGAATGGGGCCAGGAAGGGGTCGAGGACAGTTAATCTGTTACAATTGCGGAGGACTGGGGCACTACGCTCACGATTGTACCAACCCAATGAGAATATCTTGTTCGTACTGTTCTCAGTTTGATCATGAAGCAGTAGATTGTCTTACGTTGATCGCGCAGATGCATGAGAAAGGGGTACTTCAGCCTACTTCGACGCAGAATATTCAAATGATTAGGTCTGAACTGAGCAAAGAAGATCCCAATGTGAAGATGGTGCTCAAAAGCGGCACGACGATAAGGGAAGATAAGGGGAAGTAGCCCAAGGAAGATAAGTGGGTTCACAAGGCTCCGACAAAGGAACCTGAGTTTGACTTGGAACGCGCAAAGGAGACGTTTATGGAAGCTAAGAAGAGCTTTGTGGAGGCCTCTACTTTAGGTAGTAAGGATCAACCAGAGCCTGGAATGGATTCTTCTATGCTTACTACCTTTTTAGAGACATGCATGAAGCTGCTGCGTGATAATAGGGTAGTGAAAGGACCACAAGAATTGATAACTAGGTGCATAGGGTCAGGTGAACCGTGCATAGTCCGGAAAGTAGGAAAGCATACATTGTGCACCATGAGAGAGATGAGATTAATGATGCAAATTGGCGAATATGAAATGGATCAGGTAATTCTAGACCTGGGTTTGGACATGAATGTGTTACCAAAGAAGACATGGGAATGTATGGGCAAGCCTGCATTACAGTGGTCCCCTATTCAATTATGAATGGCGAACCAACAAAAGATTTTTCCCATGGGGAGGTTGCAGGGGGTAACTGTTGATATCGAAGGTGCGAGCACACAGACAAAATTTGAAGTAATAGAGATCATGGATGACAACAATCCTTACCCTGCGTTGCCAAGAATAGACTGGGCCACTGATATGAATGGATTCATCAACCTGAAAAAGAGGAAGATGATATTCGAGAACAAGTCTCTCCATGTAGTAGTCCCGCTAGACCCAGCCGAAGGAGCGCACTACACTGAACCCGTGCACGACGATGGAAGCGATGATGAGTTGGACTGTATCTACAAGATAACTACGTGAGATTAGGATTGGGTGAATCCGACTGTATATGGAAGGATCTCATGGGAGCACACAGGTTCCTGCACCTCAGATTCAGATGAAGAAGACAAACACTGGAACAATTGGTTGAATGAAGTGGAAACACTCAACTGCAACATGATGACTAGATCACTGCGTTGCATAACAACCTAGGCCCGAGATCTATCGACATATGATGGATTGACAACAATGGATGAATTCTTGAGCAAGTTTGAGAGCGTGGTACCGGAGCAACAGTGGTTCGATGCATTGAAGTGGGCACTACATGCGAAACCTGCACGTTGGTGGGGAACACATGAAGGAAATTTAGAGAACTGGCATGACTGTAGGAGGATGATGCGGCTACGCTTTGGGAAACCAAAACTATGGCTAGTAGATAAATATGATGGACGTGATGACCCACGTACACACCTTGCTAAAAGGACCAAGGCCTATGGAGAAGAGCCTTAGCCTGAATGGGTACACTTATTCTATCATACCCTAGATGTCATACCCATGAATTGGTATACCGAGATAGAACTCTGACATGGTATGGGTGAATGGGATGTTTTGCATGAGGTATTTTTATTAACATTCACCTTTGAAGACCGATGGTTGGATACTGTTGACGATGCATTGTAAGCTTTGAAAGATTCCATCTTCAAAATACCAGAGGAACTGTGGGAAGAAGTTCAACCAGCATGGGTAACCCAGTTAACCCATGCCCTAGAATGTTATAATGTACAAGCAGAAGAGGATGATGATGACCCCCAAAACATTAATATTCCAGAAACTGAAGGGTGTCACGAAGTTCGAGGACCATCAATTGAGGACCCCGGCATCACTATGCCGCTAAAAACAAAGCAGGTAAACATTGGTATAGACGTGAAGTCAAAGTATGTGATGCTTGGGGACTATTTGGACGATGCTATGGTAGATAAGATCGCCGAGTTACTCCGCGAATATCAATATTTTTTCCTGACCAAAATCACAGACTTAAAGGGGATGATTGGCGATTTAGGGATGATGAAGATCACTCTGAAACCGAATGCAAAGCTAGTCAAATAGTGACCTTACCATTTGAATCTGAAGTATAAAGAAAAGGTCTATGAAGAATTAGACAAAATTCTTGCAGCCAGAATTATTGAACCAGTGGAAGAATTAGATTGGGTGAGTCCTATGGTAGTACAGCAGAAAAAACAGATGGGCGAAATTAGAATCTGCGTGGACCTCAGGAAGCTTAATGATGCCTGTGTTCACGATCCATTCTTGACACCATTTACAGATGAAGTATTGGAGAATGTGGTTGGATAGGAAGCTTACTCATTCATGGATGGTTTCTTAAGATACCATCAGATCAAGATCGCACTAGAATATAGGAGCAAGACAACCTTCGCAACCGAATGGGGTTGTTTTCAATACACCATTATGCCCTTTGGACTGAAGAACGCACGAGCGATATTTTCATGCGTAGTGGTGGCCACGTTCAAGGAATACATCCACAAGATCTTAGAGGTCTATCTGGATGATTGGATTGTATTTGGGTTAGTTAAACACCATATAGCAAGCTTACGATTGATGTTGGATACTTGTCAACGACACTAGATTGCACTGAATCTTAAGAAGTGCACCTTCCTAGTCCCGTTTGGAAATCTGCTCAGCCATGTGGTCTACAAACAAGGTCTGATGGTGGATCCTACGAATATTACTGTTATTCTCAATCTGGAAGCATCGCGAATTTTCAAACAGCTACGCACTACGTTGGTACACACTGGTTACTATAGGAATTTTATCAAGAGCTATGCACAAATAACATCGCCAATGGAGAAGTTATTGAAAAAGGATGCTACATATTGTTGGGATGATGATTGTGAGAAAAGTTTGGATGTTCTCAAGGAGAAATGGCATCTGCTCCCATCTTGGTCTTTCCAAAATGGGACATAGAATTTCATGTACACGTTGATGCGCCGTGTATCCCACTAAGAGCTGTACTTACACAAGAATGTGTGGAAGGCGTGGACCACCGAATTGCATTTGCAAGTCGATGGCTGTCCAAAGCCGAAAAGAACTACTCTACTACTGAGTGCGAGGGGTTGGCAATGGTATATGTGCTCTAGAAATACTGACACTATTTACTTGGCAGGCACTTCAAGATGTATACTGATCATTCCACGTTGAAATACCTGGTGAATAAGCCTATGTTGGGGGGGCGCATATGCAGATGGCTGTTACTGTTTCAAGAGTATGACTTCGAGGTCATCATAAAGCCGGGACACCTAAATGCAGGACCAGATCACCTATCACGAATTGAGAACACCGAGGAGCCAAAAAATTTGGAGGAAGGACTACCTGATGCAGAGCTCTAAGCAGTGCGTGTCGTGGACAGCCACTTCGAAGATATAATCCATTTCTTAACCATAGGGACTACGCCGTAGGGATATTCCGTCCAGCAGAAGAAGGAATTGGTGGTACGCATGGTAGATTTTTCTGTCATCGTGAGGCACCTCTACAAAATGGGAACCATTGATATATTACGAAGATATGTACTTGAATTTGGGCAAGGAAAGATCCTCGCAGAAGCACATGGGGGGGTTGCAGGAGGACACTAGGCGGGACAGGTGACAGAACAGAAGATTCTTCGCACCTGACTATGGTGGCAAACCCTCCATCAAGATTCGAAAGCATACTGTCAGGCCTGTGACGTATGTCAATGGACTAGGAAACCATCGCGAAGGGATGAGATGCTTCTCAATCCACAGATGATGCTGCAGCCATTCGAAAAATGGGCGATAGACTTTGTGGGGCCAATCAAACCTCAAGGGAATATCAGTGCGTGCTACATCATCACTGCGACAGAGTACCTAACTCGATGGGCGGAAGAATAGCTAGTTAAGGACTACATGGCTACCACGGCTACAAAATTTTTGTTTGACAACGTGTTGACATGGTTTGGATGCCTGAAAATTTTAATGAGTGACTGTGGAACGCAATTCCTAAACGAAACTATCAGCGCACTCACCAAAGTGTTCTAGGTGTATCATCAGCAATGTACACAGTACCATCCGCAAGCTAATGGGATAATAGAAGCATTCAACAAGATTCTAGAGACTGTGCTAACCAAAGTATGTAACACACAGCGAAATGACTGGGACTTGCGCATACCTGTCGTATTATGGGCATACAGAACTACATGCAAGAAATTGACAGGTCAGACACCTTTTAGGTTAGTTTATGGCATGGAAGCATTCATGCCAATGGAATACATCGTACCCAGTTTGGAGATAGCAGTGATGACAGGCATGTTAGGCTATGAAGCCTTGGAAGAGAGGCTCGCACAATTGGAAGAACTTGAGGAAGAATGGTTTCTAGTAGGATTCCATCAGTAGGTACAGAAACAACGCGAGAAAGCTTGGCAAGATTGCCATATCAAGTTGCGCACATTCAAGATAAATGATTTAGTGTTGCTGTATGAGAGCAAGTTCAAAAAATTTCCTGGAAAATTCAGAATGCTTTGGTTGTGACCATATGTCGTAAAAGAGGTCACAGACAGAGGCATGGTCTAGCTAGTCAAACTTAATGGGGAGCCCTTCCTAGGAAGAGTAAATGGCAATCGCTTGAAGCCCTACACGGGTGGGCTGGCTGTCTGACTAACTGATTGAAGCATAGTCTTCATGACTTGAGGAGCCAGACAGAGGTGCTGGACTATAAACACAGGTACTAGAGGTCGACATCACAATAGAGGATCAAGTCAGATGTAGATGGTTCTAAAGTAGAAAGGGAGGAAATCCAGACAACGATAGCATGGTAAGTTGTGGACCTTCATGCTACACAGGCATAATTGGATGGACCTCGTGCAAGGGTTTCCACACCAGCCATGTGACTCAGGACAAGTCATGATGATTGTGTTGGGGGCCTGTTGGGTAGCAGATCCCCCCATAGCGGGTTTTTGGGGCTTGTAGCCCAAATGTTGGTCAAATGTAATGTAAGACCCCACAAAATGTGGGATCGGAGCGTGAGAGTCTAGGGTTGTCCGCCCTAAAATATTGTAACTTAATGTAGAGTGGGTTGGCCTACCCATGGTTCGTGGACCATAAGAATGTGTAAATAGAGCGAGACTCTAAGTGTAGAAGTCAGTTCAGTTTTGATCTTAAGTGATATGGGTTTTTGAATGCGATATTTTCTCTGAGTCTGTAAGTCTGAGTCTTGGGTTGTAGGAGTAGGAAGAGGCTCTGCAGCTATGTGCACAGAGGCAGGGTAGAGTCCATGGCTGTGTGCACGGACCCCTGCAGCTGAGTGCACAGGGTAGAGTTGGGATTGTAATGGAACAAAAGTTTAATAAAAGCTAAGTTGATTCTGAAATATTGTGCATCTATTCGTAGATCTGTTTGTTTATGCTTCTGTTATATGTTTATGCATCTCTTTATAGTTTATGATTGTGCACACTTGTTATGAATGTTGAATGATTGATAAGAACACTGGGACCAAAAAATTAAGTTAAGATCTATAATAATAACGCAGTAAGGTTAAAGGATCTAGACCACACCTCTTCGTGCTATTTATAGAGCTACGCAAAGGTTAGACAGCTACGCAGAGTAGTGCGAGCACGAAGGATCAATTCGCGAACTTCCCAAACTTCATCAAGACATCCCTAGTGTGTGGAAACCTGGTTCCGGCACCCTCCCATACTACCTCGGGTGAGACCTCAGTCTGCATACCGCGGACTATTACCGAAAGGGCCGGTATTTTCAGGATTTGTTTTGCTAAATCACTTCTGAACCTAGGTCATGCCTCAATAAGCCAACAGGGGTGATGCCGAAAGTCTTCGCGAGGTTCTAAGGAACCTGGAGGGCTTGAGCATGGGTGTGCCCCCCCTTCCTATGAGGGATATTCCTGCTCATATGCAGTGGCACATAATCAGTGTACCTAAGCGGTTTCTGGTTCCTCTTCGAAGGATAGCTAGAGCGGTTTTAGCATTTCAGGAGCTGTAGGCTCTTTTTAGCAAATGTTTTGGTGTAGCCAAAGGGTGTTTGTAGGTAGGATTAGAAGCCATTTTTTACTTAAAAAATCCAAGTTTTGGAATATTTCGATGTAAAAGATTGGATTTCATCTATATATACAGACATTTTGGTATTTCGATGGCATAAATATTTTTTAAATGTTTTTGTAAAATTTTTAACTCTGTAAATTTTTACTTTTCATGCATGCTTCTATAGTGAATGAGACAGATGCCAATCTAACACATAGTTTGCTAATGAATCAACAACCGCATTAAATTATCTAGGAATGTGTTCATATGTGATTATTTCAAATTGATGTTCCAAGAGTCGTACCCTTAAATAATGACGTAACAAGGTTGGATTATGAATGTGATAACAATTTGCCAATTGCATAACAACTAGTTGAGAGTCTAACTTGACCACCAGATTGGAGATGTCCCTTGATGACGCTTCAATGAGAAGTGAAATTATAGACATGTACTCAACAATATTGTTGGTGGCGATACCAAGAAAGACTCCTCCGGAACATAATAGTTCTGACTCAGGTGTGTAGATGACCCAAGCAGTTGACGCAATGTGCTGTGTGTGACGACTGACACCATCTGTGTATCCTACGTATGCTAAGGGTAACGAAGACATCTGCATTGTGAGAAGGACGTATGAGACAAATACTCCAATAAATATAAAAACAATCCAATCACACCAAAAAAGGAAGAAAAACTTATAAATACATAAAATTATAAAGCACATGCCTAGTGAAATACTTGGCATAATACTTTTTCAGATAGAGCCCATTTCTAGGCTCGGCGAGTGGGACTCCTTCCTAGTCCTGAAGTTCATATGCCCCTTTTGAGAGGGTTTTCTTGATGAAATAGGGACCTAACCATAAGGGTTGAAGCGTTCCTACCCCCAAGAGGTCATGTTTTTGACAATAGAGAAAAACCAGATCTCCCTCTTGGTAAGAACGAGGCTTGACCTTTTTTTCATATTGAGTTTTTACCCGGTGCTTGTGAACCTCGAGTGACAATTTGGCATCTCAATGGGTTTCATCTAGTTGGTTGAGGTATATTAGGCACTCTTCTTCAGTGGTAGTGTTGGGTAGGAGTTCAATGTATATTTGTAGAGAAGGGATCTGACACTCGATGGGTAAAACTGCTTCTAGGCCATAAGCTAGTTGAAACGATGTAAATCCTGTGGCAGTTTTTACTGAAGTTCGGTATGCCCATAGCACCGAATATAACATTCGATACCAATTGGTTTTATGATTTCCTACCAACATATGGATCATGGTATTTAAAAAATCATTGACAACCTCTACTTGACCATTAGCTTGGGGGTAGTAGGAGGATGATTGATCTTGGCGAAAACCTTTCAACGATGTTAAGTCAGACATCATGTGATTCTGGAAATGAGACCCATGGTCTGTAATGATCATGCGGGGTATACCGAAGCAACAGATAACCTGATTAAATAGGAATAGCGCCATGGTTTCCCCATCGTCCCGGTAGGTGGGAAGGGCTTCGGCCCATTTTGTGAAATAGTCCACAGCTACTATGATATAGTTGTGTCCTGCAGAAGAAACGAGATTGCAAGTTACGAAGTATATCCCCCATTGGGCAAAGGGGTTGACGGAGATAACAGGGTGTAGTAGGGCTGGAGGAGCGCGAATTTTCTTTGTGAACACTTGACAAGGATGGCATTGCTGGATTGCCTTGACACAATCTTTGAACAAGGTCGGCCAGTAATAGCCTGCGTGCAAGATTTTATGTGTAGTAGATATGCCAGAAATATGACCGCCACGTGCCCCAACATGGCAGTCATTTAAAACATGTTTCCCCTCTTCATCAGTGAGGCAATGTCGAAGAAATGTATTTGCACTGCAACGATATAACGTATCATTAATCACTAGATAGTGTCACGCTTGGTGGTGAATGCGACGATGGTCACCTGTCAATAGTTCGGGGCGGAACCATTGTGCTTGGAGGTAGACAAGAATGTCACCGTACCAAAGGTCAGTGGTGTCGATAAGATAGACAACTTTGTCCAGAAGAGGATCATGGGATATCTCGTTAGGATCGACGATGGGAAGGTCCGACAAAAGTTCGGAAAAGACTAAGGAGTTCTTTGCCTTGGCAGCTGTGAAAACAAAATCAAATTGTTGGATTATCACTATCCATTTCGAATATTTTCCTCCAATTACTTGACGAGAAAAAATATGTCTCATGGGATTCTCTAAGGCGATGAGAGTAGTCTGTTGTAGTAGGATGTAGTTTCGGAATCAGTTGACAGCAAAGACGACTACCCATGATAGCCTTTTCACATGTGAATATCTGAGCTCGGGCCTAGCCAGGCCTTTGGACAGATAATAGATCACATGTTCACTCCGGTCATCATGAGTTTGAACCATGACCATTCCGAGAGAGGATGGCGAGGCTACTGGGTATAGAAGAAAGTCATGACCGTAGTTGGGAGCGCTAATGAGTGGGGATCATATAAGTGCCTTTTTCAAGGCATCAAATGATCATTGATCGTGATCATCCCACATATACAACACTCCCTTCTTAAGTAGGTGCATAAATCCTTTCGTCAACTCAGCGTAGTTTACAATGAACCATTGTAAAAAGTTTGCTTTCCCTTGCAAACATTGGAGCTGTAGAACAGATTGTGGTTCAGGCAATTGATTAATTGCCTTTACCTTATCGGGATAAACCCTAATCCCATACTTGGAGACAATGAATCCAAGTAAGCATCCAGACTTGACAAAGAAAATGAATTTGTGTGGATTCAAACGGATGTTGTAAAATCAGCACCTAAGAAAGATGGCTCTTAAATGGTTTAGGTGTTGCATTCATTGCTTGGAATGGGCTGGAAGGTCATCCAAGTAAGCTTGAATGATATGCCTGATATCATGAAATGCATAGTCCATGGCTCTTTGAAAAGTTTCTCCAGCATTCTTTAAATCGAATGGGAGTTTTTGATAGGCAAAGATTCCCCATGGGCAGATGAAGGCGGTTTTGTGCTGGTCCTTAGGTTTTATAGCAATCTGGTTGTAACTTGAGAATCCATCCATTAATGAAAATGATTCACAACCGGTGTAGTCGTCGATGATTTGATTCATGAACGGTGTTAGAAAATTATCCTTGGGACACGCAGCATTCAAGTCTCGATAGTCGACACATATGCGGATGGGTCCTTGTTTTTTATCGACAGGAACTAGATTGGAAACCCATTTCGTTAAAGGAATAGGATAGATAAAACCAACATGTAACAACTTTTCTACTTCATTTTTGATGGCTACCATTTTGCAGGGATGGACTAGTTGAAGTCTTTGACGGATTGGTTTAGCATTGTCGTAAAGCTTGATATCATGCTCGACAATAGACGGGTCTATGCCAGGCATTTCCTTATAAGACCAGGAAAATACATCGTGGAATTCCTTAAAAAGGTAGGTGAAGCTTGCAATTTCCTCAGGATTGAAATCTGCTCCAATCTGGATGTTTTCCACGATGCCTGTCTTGACATAAATATCAATGAGCAATGTCTTTGAAATATTTTCCATGTTTCCTTGTGCCTCCAAAGTTTGGATAGTCATATAGGGTGATGAAATGATTTTTGGTATGTTAGGTGACAGGATTTGAAGAGGCATCATGTCCGAATCAGATATCAAAACATGATGGTGCGATTCCTTCCAAGGTCACTCTTCTAAACTAATGATATCTCGAATAGCTTCGTCTGTAGCTAGGACTTGATTGAGTGGATTGAAAGAAGGAGTCATTATGGGAGGGGCAGTGGTATCGTTGGCCGTAAC
Source organism: Pinus tabuliformis (assembly GCA_031772625.1). NCBI lineage: Eukaryota > Viridiplantae > Streptophyta > Pinopsida > Pinales > Pinaceae > Pinus > Pinus tabuliformis. Next base: position 526,751,219 of record CM062807.1, on the reverse strand, counting down.
CAAAGTGACCGGAGATGCGGATGTAGATTGAATGGCTTGGTAGGTTGATTCAGCAGGTGACAACGACATTTGTTCTCCCTAAGTGTCAATGTCTGAAGGCGCCGTTAGGATCCATGGATTGGTTTGTTCACGAGGAATGGATGAAAGAATATTGACCATCTGTGAAACCTTAGGTGGCTGAAGAGGGAAACAGTTCATGAGGGAAGAAGCCTTCAGTAGACCAGTATTGATACTGACATAAGAGTTAGGTACACCACCTACTAGGGGTACAGAGTCGCTTGGTAACAGGGAATAATCAGGGGTGCAAAAGGATAGATGGTCCACTGTAACTACCTTTCCATCCAATGGAAATAGGATGACGTGAAAAATAGTATATATAACGCCCGTCATGGAATACGTCCAACTACAACCCAACAAGAGATTATAGTCGAGTTTTTTATCTACGACTTCTATGTCCACCATTACTATTTTCCCACACAAAGTGATGGGGTAGCTAGCTAGGTAACCTTTTGGGATGAAAGTGTGGCCGTCGAAAGCTTTAAGGGAATTCAACAGCAGGGATAGGGTTGGAGAACCCAAAGTGAGCCAACATGAAGCCGACATGACGCAGGTAGAAGAACCTTCGTCGATGAAAGCTCTGTGTATACCTTTACCTTTTGAAAAAAATTTCACCTGAAATGCAAGCTGGTGGGAAAGGGGAGGTTTACACTTTTCCATGTTGAAAATTGTAAGCATGGAATCCTATGGGTTGATACCACCAATAGCCGAAAGAAAAGATTTCCTTTGTGTTGGACACGTTTGTAATACTTCGAGCACTGACATAGCCGATGACGCTTGCACAAAATCTTCTATGATGTTGTAGTTTTTGGTAGCACGTGCAGATGTATTGTGCATTGTGCGTCGAAGTGCCCCTTTAGGGGGGCGAATCACAAGGTCAGCAACTGGCCTTTTGATATGCAAATCGTTGGGCGACGGTGGGTTTTGACTTGAGGAAGGTTCCTCTACATGAGCGACAGGAGCTCCATAGGATTTGGCTCTTGTTTGTAGATCTACCATTTCAAAGGTGTAAATGGTAGAGGATCCTTCACCAGTTGAAGGATGTTGCGAACCACCATTGCCCCCTTGTGGGGGTTGGGGTTGGTTTGCAATGAGGTGTTGCTGCTGCTGAGCGGGGAAAGGATTATTAAGGACAATGGGGGTCCTACCAGTATCCTTTTTAGCAATGAAATATGTGCATTCCTGAAGACGCAGGCAATGATAGGTCATGTGTTCTTCAACATAGATTTTTCAAGGGAATCTGGTAGGTTTATCCTTTCCATTGTCAGGAGGTGCAATGGCCTTTTGCTTTGGGTTTTTCTACTTTGTTGACTACTCCTCAGAAGGAGCAGTTTTTTTCTTATTCTTCTTATTCTTACCACTGGGCTTTTGTGTAGACTACACATAGTTTATCGCAGTGGTAGGAAGAGCAGTCGATTTGGTAGAGGGGTCCACTGACATCTGGGTAATGTGACTGTTGAGTTGTTTTATAGCAATCCCAGAGGTTGCGCTAATAATCCCATCAGCATGTGCTCCAGGGTGCTGAGTAGCGGAAGCATTGGAGTTGTGAGGGGCATTCAGGATTACATCATAAAGAGTGCCAGACTGTGAATATATCAGATCTAAGTGTTGGGCACGACGTATGGATTGTTCTTCTGTGACCGCACAACCTAAGGCGACATCCTTAGCGATTTGAGGGAGTAGGGACTTGTAGAACTAGTCCGCTAAGAGATAGTCTGGGAGGGGAGCTTTCACTAACCTCCGCCTACATCTCCATTCATGTATTTGATCAGAGATGTGGGTGGCAGTATCCTGTTGTAATGAAGTGAGGAATTCCATCCCAGTCTCATAGCGGATGGGTAGCTGGAAGTGTTTTAATAATTCCATTGCTAGAGCACCAAAGGTAGTTACTAACGCACGTGGTAACTCGATGTACCACTTGGCTGCATTGCCAGTGAGGGTGCAGGGAAAAAGACATAACCAGACACTATCATCCACCATGGAGTTAGAAACAAACCAAAGATGATAGGTGGTGATATTGGTACCCAGATCCTCCCCTTGTTTTCCCTTCGAACTTTGGGATGTCTATCGGTATTTTATGCGGGATTGGTAGCCAGAGTAAGTTATGATAGATGGGGTCATTTGTAAGTTTTTACAAGTCAGGTATATCCAACATTGCCAAAAAAGGCAGAGTGTGTGATGCCCTCGACTCGGACCAAGGAGATGACATATGACTTGAGGATCCTTGCGGTCCTCCCATCATTTGAGTCCCAATATTATACATAGGTTGCATGGTATAGTAGTTGCCTTGGGGTATGGCATTGTAATGTGGATTTGCATGGGAAATGTGATGCTGGGGTATAGCATTGCCCCTAGGATAAGCAATGCCCCCTTGACTTGTTTGAGGTTGTGGGTAGGGTGCCCCCATGGATTTGTTGGGACCTCCTTGAGGATTCCCGCCCGCCACAGAACTAACCATATGTCCTTGACTGCCATAAGGAGTGCTCATGTCAATCAATGACTCACCATGCATGCATGAAAATGGAGGGGGAACTATTACGTTCCCTACTGGTATATGCATATTGGGAGTGCCCCCAGATACTTGAATCTGGGGGTTAGAACTACAAAATGGGTGCCAACCATATTGTTAGTTGGAGGGACCCTCACTAACCGTGTTATATTGAGAATTATAAGGAGTGTTGTATGTAGCACTTGTTGAAGGTATATAGTTTGACACTAAAGGGGTGGAACCCAGCATTAGCTGGGTTCCACTCGTAGAGGGTGTCATGTGAGGGTTTGTACTTGGGACAAATGGGATAGCAGGGTTCACCATCAACGATGTTGTAGTGATTGTTGACTGGGGAAGTGGTGGAGGACCGAAAGTGTCCAAAAAGTTCCACAACCCATTAGTCGTCGACAGGATGGATAGAATTGTCCCAACTAAAGACACAGTGGGTATTATTGAGCCTCAGACCTGCACTTCTTTACACATCCTCTCAGCCTCCTTTTCCTATTCATTTCCTTCTTTTGTCACTCATTCCCTCCATCAAATTGCTCAAATCATTGTATTTTAGGACTTTTTACATGATTTGCTAATTATGCTAATGACTTGTTGTTGGTTTAGAATTTTGGTTCAAAGAGTTGCGTTTCCGCAGCTCACACAGGGTTTCCGCAGCCAACCCCAGATTCCGCAGCTGTTTTCTTAAACGGTATGTTCCAGGTGTCCTCCAGGAAGAAGAGACACATGGGCAAGTTCGTGGAACCAAGGACATGGTGTGTGTCCCTCCAGCTCACCCAAACTGGTCATAAAAACCCGTAGTCAACGTAGAGGCAAATCCGGTCAACCAGAGGTCATTGGCGGTGGCACGACTCTGCGTGTTTTGTTTTGGAGGACGTGAAGAACAGGTGGCACCTTCCTCAGCCACGAAGATAGTGGGAGACATGAATCCAACAGCGGATTGAATGCCCACAACGACCGTTGCCTAAATCCGAGGACGCAGCCAGATTACGTGTTTTGACACAGCTGTTTGAATAGCTGAAGTTTCGTTAAAGTAGTTTGATTTCCTCTGTATAAATAAAGCGTCTTTGAACGCTGGATAGTTAGTTGTTTTGTACTCGTTTTGAGCTCCCCACTGTATTTTCAAACTTGCAAATTAATACATGAGAAGACTGTTCTGTTTCTAAGCATGTAACTGCTCTTTGGATTGGCTGAAGTGGGCAGAGGGCCCCTGTTTACTACAACCACTGTACAGTAGTTTAATTCCTTGCATTTTGTTTTCTGATTTAATGTATAATAGCTGTATATATGTCTCTTCATTTGCTGCAATGTTATTTCTTTTCAAACATGTATAATAGCTGTACATAAACTTTGAATTCTGCTGATTTACATTTCTGCACTTTTGTCCATGACTGATCAGTGTGTATTGCAGGTTTCTTAGGCGAGCCCGGGATAGTTTTCTTGCTTTTCTTTTTACAACTAGTGGCATGTGTGATCATCTTGTCTAGGCTGCTGATCTTTACTTTTCTGCAGTTTGATTCTCATTAGTTTTATTTCTTTAACTTGCACTTTACTTTCTGCTCAGTAGTTATCAAGTTGTTCATCCATTGATGGTTCTTTTTCTATAATCAACTAACTCTATTGGAGCCAAAATATCATTTAGTGCAGCTTGATTTATTTTGCTTTTAGACTCACATTGCTAACCTGTTCATAACTATTCTCACATCATTAAGAAGAGGTTAAATAGTGTGATTTGTCTCACTTAGATTTCACATTGATTAGATTTTGTAAAGTAGTGTAAAGTAGTTGTTCTTGTTTTAATTGAGTTAATATAGACTTCATTTTCATTTTCATCAACAGCAGAGATACTGGGCCGATGCCATTAGTCCTTTAATTGATTTTGAGCTTTGATTTTATTTCAGTTATTGTTCAAGCTTTCTTTTAGAATACTCTTTAAGTTTCAAGAAATTACTTAGAAATAATCACAATCACACACATTCACTCACTTCATTACATCTCCATCACATTACATTAGGAAAAATACAATCAAAAACAAACTAAAAAGATAAAAACGACAAAATACTTAGAAAAGGTTATCTAAGTACATATAGTACACCTCACTTCATCAGCTTATGAGCCCCGGGTTGACAATTAAAAGTAGCAATTTAGACAACACTAAATTGACCAAACATTTTGGCGCTATTTCCGGGGAAGTGAAAATTAGGTAGCCAATTCTTAAAAAAAAAAAACAAGAAAAATTTCAAGGAAGGAAAATTAATAACCTCTCAAAGTATGCTCTCCTCTTGCACCTAGAGTGATCTGGAGGATCAGAAAAGAGAAAGTTATTGGTTTAATAGTTTCTTGAGTATGCTCTCTTCTTGCACCTAGAGTGACCTGGAAGATCAGAAAGAGAATTATTACCCTGACTTGAAGGAAAATAAAAAAAATGACATGCATAGAGCAAGAGATTCTAGGGGAAGGTTTTTAGCTAGAGCCAAGAGTTCGATTTTTACAAGTCCATCTACTTCAAGGAATAGACAAGAGACACCTCCCTCATCTCCAACTGACACTCCTAGCCCTAGGATTCCTGGAATTCAAGAGGCAAGAATTGACTCTCCCACACCTTCTATTGAATTTGAACCAGAAAGAGATCCTTTCCTTCCTTCTACAGAAAGACAAATTATAATTGAAGAAGTAGAATCATCTGAAGAAGAGGGAGAAATTCCTTCTCATTCACCCTTTGTAGAAGAACCAGAAGACTCTGAAGTCTCTAGGGAAACTACTATGACAGAGGAAGGAGCTGGTAGAGGTAGAGGTAGAGGAGGAGGAGGAGGAAACAATGGAGGAGGTAGAGGTAACATTGGAGGAAATAGGGATGGAGATAACTCATTTGGGTTTCCTATAGTCGATGAGGACTCCCGAGCCACCATGAAAAACATCTCACCATCTGTCCTCCCAAACTTCCATGGGTTAAGGAATGAGGACCCTGAAACATTTCTATTTGAGTTTGAAGTCGTATGTCGAACTTATGATTATCTGGATGACTCTCAAAAACTCAAACTGTTTCCTTCAACATTGAAAGGACAAGCTTTGAAGTGGTTCATGGGATTACTCACTCAATCCATTAGGTCTTGGAATGATATGAAACAAACATTTTTGGATAGGTACCTGGACTATTGTATGCCCACCAATCACAAGGATGAGGTAATCAAAATGATGCAAAAAGAAGATGAAAATTTGGAGGATTTGCTTGAAAGATTTCAATACAACTTGAAAAGAGCAAAGATGAACAACTTAGATGAGGAGACCTTAAAAGCCCTTCTACTAAAAGCCATTAGAGATGAATGGATAGATATTTTGAACATGATGGGGAAAGGAGACATATCTCAACTTTCACTCAATGATATAGCAGAGCTATGTGTCCATCTCTCAAGGGGGAAATCAAAAACTCAAAAAGGGCCTAGAGATCCTTCTCTCATCAGAGCGAATAAATCTGCAACTGGATCAGTAAGTAGGGCTGAGATCGGCAATATGCTTGATGAATTCAAAACTGACATCTTAGGGAGTCTTAGTGAACAATTAGACACCCTTAAGATTCACAATAAACAGAAAGCAGAAGCTGAGGCTTTGGCCATCTTTTGCCCAAAATGTAGGAAGAAACATGCTCTAAGGGAATGTCCCTTGGATGCAAAAGTTGTAGAGACATGTGTAATTTGTTCAGAGAACCATGAGACCAAGGATTGTCCTTCAATTCCTGGGCTCAAAGCTGTCTTTCAAGAAGATCCAAATACACTCGAATCTCTCTGTTTTGTTGCAAGGAGACCTTGGCAGGGGCAACAAAATCAAGGGTTTAACAACTCTATGAATTTTCAACCCCCACCAAATTGGAATCCTTGGCAACAACCTTGGTCCCAACCTCAAAATCCTTTTCAATCATGGATACAAGGTATGCAAAATCCTTATGGGAGATTTGCTCAATTCTACCAATATCCTCCATCTTTTCAAAACCAACAAGCTCCACAACTTCCAAATCAAAATCCACAACTATCATTGCCATTTCCTCAACAACAACAACCTTCTCAACAAAATCAAAATTCTCAACTATTGCTTCCATTCCAGCAGAAGTCAAATCAACTTCCTTCTCAGCCATTGCCAAACCCCAATAATAAAAATCCTCAAAATGCTTACATGTTGGAAGGTCAACCATTTCCTACCTACATGATTGTTCCTCTCAATGAAGTACAACTCAGATCAGGTAGAGTTCTAGATAAACCTTCTATAAATGCTCAACAGCAAAGCATTTCTGAGAAAGAGTCTCTTGAAGCCAATAAGGATTCTAAAGCATCTCTTCAAAACCCAAACACTCAAAAAGAAAAAGAAAAATAATCAACCCCCACAACTCCCATAGTTGAGCAACCTACATCTTTATCCACACCTCCTTTTCCTGAAAGATTACAAATTGACAAAGGAGTGGAAAAACAAATTTGGTTGCCTGACTATAATTTTCTAGATGAATTGAAGAATGTCTGTATCAAGATTCCCTTGTTACAAGCCATTAAAGAGATTCCTATTCTAGCAAAAACAATAAAGGAGTTGAGCCTTAAAAGACCAGGAAGGAAACCAAGAGATACCAGAAGGATCCACCTGGTAGGAAAAATTGCAGATATCATGATGGGAAAAATTACTATGCAGAAATATGTAGACCCTGGTAGTCCAATTGTCAAAACACATATCAATGGGGTAGAAATACCAAATACTTTGATTGATTCAGGGGCTGCTATCAACATTATGAGTAGACAGACTATGGAACAACTAAAACTTCCTAATCTTATTTTTACACCCACCTTGTTGCAACTTGCAGATCGATCCATTATTAAACCAGATGGTGTATTAGAAGACATTCCAGTCTCCTTAGACTCTTGGGAATATCCAGTGGATTTCATGATTTTAACTCCCAAGAGTAATCTAGGAGGACATCCTCTTATTTTAGGAAGACCTTTGCTAGCCACAGCTGATGCTTTCATAAGTTGTAGGTCTGGGGATATGTATATTTCTGATGGTAATTCGACAAAGAAATTCAATCTGTATCCTCCAGCAAAAGCAATCACAGAAATAGGAGATAATGAGTGGGTTGATGATGAAGATACTATACAACCTGTCTTTACCATTTCTGAGATTAGTGAAGATAGTCAAATTCTGAACACATTAGAAAATTTTGAACCATCTTCAGAATATGACTCCACACAATTTCAGTTGGATTCTGACATATAGTGTCTATCATCTAGACAAATGTCTCTTTTCTCTATGGAAGAGTTTGGTAGTTCTGCCATTGAGATATTTCCAAGGAAAACATTAAACATCAACAGAAACTTGGAAAAATCACAACAGGGGGAGCTAACCAAAATCTTGCAAAGACATTCTACTGCATTTGCATGGGAGTATACCGATATGAAAGGTATTGATCCTAAGACTTGCATTCATCACATCTACATTGAGGAAAACAGTAGACCAATCAGACAACCTCCAAGAAGGATGAATCCAAACCTTAGGGAGATAGTGAAAGAAGAGCTCCAAAAGTTACTTAATGTAAACTTCATTTACCCTATTTCAGATAGCCGGTGGGTTTCCCCTTTGGTTATAGTACCTAAAAATAATGGTAAATGGAGGGTTTGCATTGATTACAGAGAATTGAACAAAGCAACCTTGAAGGATCACTTTCCTTTACCCTTTATTGATCAAGTATTAGATACTTTAGCAGGTAAAAAGTATTTCTCATTTCTGGATGGTTTTAGTGGTTACAATCAGATTCAGGTAGCACCTGAAGATCAGGACAAAACCACATTTACCTGTCCATGGGGTACTTTTGCTTACTGAGTACTTCCTTTTGGATTATGTAATGCACCTGCAACATTTCAAAGGGCAGTATTAAGAATCTTTTCTAATCTAATTCATGATTGTGTAGAGGTCTATATGGATGATTTTACAGTTTATGGTAACTCATTTGAAGAGGCATTAGAAAATTTGGAAAAAATCCTTATAAGATGTAAAGAAACAAATCTTTCATTAAGTCATGAAAAATGTTTTATGATGTTTACTGAAGGGATTGTTTTAGGACATCATATTTCGGGAGATGGGATTAAGGTTGATAGATCAAAAGTTGAAGTCATCTCCAAATTACCTATTCCAAATTGTCAAAGGGATGTTAGAAGTTTTCTTGGGTTTACTGGGTATTATAGAAGATTTATTGAAAACTTCACTAAGATAGCATCTCCGCTCTTCAAATTACTTACAAAAGACTGTGAATTCAAATGGGATCCTGAATGCCAATCTGCATTTGAAGCTTTAAAAACAAGGATATCTGAAGCACCCATTCTGAGAGGGCCAAATTGGAAACTTCCTTTCCATATTTCTACAGATGCTTCAGATACAGCTCTAGGAACTGCGTTGGGTCAAAAGGATTTAGTTCCTTATGCCATTTATTACACCAGTAAAAATTTGACTTCCACTGAGTTAAATTATACTATGACTGAAAAAGAGTTCTTATCCGTTGTTCATGCAATCAACAAGTTTAGACACTATATAACTGGCTATGAAACTTTTGTTCATACTGATCATTCTGCAATTAGATATCTCATGAACAAACCTGTTACTAATGGCAAAGTCACAAGATGGCTTTTACTTTTACAAGAATTCAATATTACTGTGTTAGATAGACCAGGGAAACAAAACACAGTAGCTGATTTCTTGTCTAGAATCCAAAATACTAACGAAGATTCTCCCGTAGAGGATAAGTTTCCAGATGAATATCTGTTTGCAGTGACTACTAAAACTCCTTGGTATGCAGATATTGCTAACTATTTGGTTATAGGGAAGCTACCTCCACACTTATTTCCTAATGAGAAAAGGAAAATCATTTAGGAGAGCTCAAAATATTCATGGATTTCTAAGAATTGTTCAAAACAGGGCTAGATTGTGTGATCAAAAGATGTGTTCGGGAAGATGAAATGCCTGACATCCTTAAGGCATGTCATGATGAACCGTGCGGTGGACACTTTGCTGACAAGAGGACAGCCTATAAAATCCTTTCTTTAGGATATTATTGGCCTTCTCTCTTCAAAGATGTAAAGCAATATGTTAGAAGGTGTGACAGCTGCCAAAGAGTTGGGAGACCAACTCTTTCAAATGAAATGCCATTACAGCCACAGGTACTCATCGAACCCTTTGAAAAATGGGCTTTAGATTTCATTGGACCCATTAATCCACCATCTAAGCAAAAGAAGTATATATTGGTTTGTACTGATTATGTTACTAAATGGGTAGAAGCAAAGGCATTGCCTTCTGCCACTGAAAATTCAGTTGTTCGATTTCCTTTTGAGGATATTTTTACTCGTTTTGGTGTCCCAAGAGAAATTGTGATAGATTAGGGAAGTCAATTTACATCTAACTTGATGGAGAAGCTGATGGAAGAATACAAAATCAAGCACAGAACATCTACTCCATACCATCCGCAAGCAAATGGTCAAGTGGAATCTACAAACAAAGTTTTTGAGAACATCATCACCAAAATTGTTCATCTCCACAGAAGAGATTGGGCAGAAAGGCTTCCTGAAGCCTTATGGGCCTATAAAACTACATGGAGGAACACAACAGGACACTCTCCCTATGAACTTGTTTATGGGAAAGAAGTCTTGCTCCCCATTGAGTTTCAAATAAAGACCTTCAAGATGGCAGTTCAGTTGGGGATGAGTCTATCAGAAGCCCAAAAGCACAGAATGGAGCAGCTGAATGAGCTAGATGAAATAAGACAAGATGCAATTTTAAGAACCGATCTAGTTCAGCACCAAAGAACTAAGTGGCATGACCGATATATCAAGGAAAGAAAGTTTCAGAAGGGAGATTGGGCACTATTGTTTGATTCCAAGTTTAAGGACTTCAAAGGAAAATTTCAAACTCATTGGCTTGGACCATATGAGATTGATGAAGTCTTTAGCAATGGAGCAGTTCGAGTAAAGACCATTGATGAGTTTCAGACTCCTCTCATTGTGAATGGCCACCGATTGAAAGTCTACTACAAGCCACTCTCAAAGGAGGAATTTGTTAAAATGTTCCAAGAAGATTCTGCAATGAGGCTGGTGGAGAAGAATTCTTCTCCTCCATCAGCCTAGTCTTTGTTTCTTTCAGTTGAAAAAAAAAAAAAAAGTCTCTTGTATAAGCCTGAAAACCAATCTTGAATTGGCAGTCTTATGCAGAAAATATAAGGTGAAAATCAGGGGCACCTGACACTTTGTATTTTCCAAAAAAAAAAAATCTCTCTCTCTATTTTTCCATCTCATTTGCCATTTCAGTTCATCCACTTAACTTCCATCTCCATCTCCATTCCACTTCATTTTCATTCCATTTCATTCATCTCATTTCATTTTCACCAGCAAAGTCCCTCTCGGGACTATTTCATTTAGTTAAGTCTTCTCTAACTACTTTTTGGTATAGATAGAAGGGTGTTGTTTCAGTTTCCGCAGCTCGCACCAGTTTCCGCAGCCAGCATCACTCTGTCTCTACAGCAGCAGTACTCTGTTTTAAAAAATCACAGTCAGAGGTATCAACATCACCAAGGGCAGCAAGGATGGGAGGCACCTGCAAGATAAGAAAGCAATAAGGGGTCAGCAACCTTAATCAACAAAAGGCAAATCTATGAAGGTATGATCAAAATTTTTTTCCAACAACAATTTAATGTCATTTTACGTATAGTTATTAAATCGTGGAAAGAGCCACTAAATGCAATGATTCGGCAAGATCATCCCACTCCTTCTCCACGATCATGCCTCGTCCACCTCATACCTTTCTAACGGTCCCCTCATCATCATTAATTCAAAACTCGAGTTGGGGCTGCTCCTCCATTACTGGCCGTACCTCTGTGACGTAACCCAATGTACCACGGCTCTCCTTACCATCATTTCCGCAGCCAATGCTTAAACGTGTGCGTAAGCCACCTGACTCTAAAGGATTCGGCCGTTATTCCATTCACTTATCACTCCATCTCCGCATGCATCAAACTCATTTCTCGTGTTTGTCTTCTACTCTCTCATACTCACACCACTTCCACTCTCATTTACGCTGCAAACTCCACAGCTCTGTTCTCTGTTTCAAACCCCGATTACTGTTCTGCAATACACCTTGCATTACGTTACGGCTACTCCACTTACAGCCGTAATCCACCTGTTTTTCCTGTGAGCATCCTCCTTGACCATTCACACGCAGTCAAAGCTTCAGCCGAAGTTGAAAAGCCGAAGATGGGGAAGCTGCTTAGAGTTGAACCTGAGGGTCCGAAGTATTTAGAAGGGTATCCACAGACAAAGGAAGCATTAAAGAAAGCACAATGGCTGAAGTTTATCCAGAAATTCAGAGGGTATAATAAGGAGGTAACGAAGGCATTTGCTCGATCATTCAATGGAAATACTGTGGAAGTGGGGGACCTGAAGTTCACAGTAACAGAGAACACCATAGCCATAGCAACCAGTCTACCTCAAAAAGGAGAAAGATGGTTTAAGAACAAAACGGTGGAAGACCAAGGATGGAAAGACATGCTTAAGAACCCAGGTATGGACACTTCAATATTCACTAAAGGGATTCCTGTACATGTAATTAAGGAAGAATGGACTGCATTGTTATTGCTTGTTCAAAAGTTTATCACATGTGAGGGTAGGTTTGGCACTATGTATATGTACCATGCAAGAATTATGATGAATTTCATGGAAGGCCATGCCCTCAATTTACCCTACTTTCTGTTAGCAAGCCTAAAGAAAATGAGTTTCGCTGTCCAAAAGCATGTAGGACATATTGAATCCCACTTATATCATCACGGGTTCATTAAAATTCTCATAGAAGAGCAGTTAAAGAGTAACAAGGATACATGGGAAAAGTTTCTAACCAGAAACCATTTCCAAGAGGTAACTGAAGCCTCTAGTAGTTCCCCTAGAGTCCCAAAAAGAAGTAGGAGAAGAGAAAGAGGTGTTGCAGCCCAAGATCCTCCTACAGAAGAAACTGAGGAAACTGCTCAAGAAGAAGAGGAAAAGGGAGATAAAACTAAGAAACAGAAAAAGGATAAAGGGAAAACAATTGTTCAAGAATCATATCCATCACATGAACCTTCAGTAGAAGAAGACTATCAAACCTTGGCTGATAGACTAGTACAACTCCAAGCTACTCCCCTCTCAAAGAAGAAACAAAAAGAAAAACAGAGTAGTCAGCAAAAGAGTACTAGTGTACAAGTGAGAAGAAGCGGTAGATGTAAAGAAAAAATGATTGTGACTAAAGAAAAACAATCACATTTCATTGATTTGGGAGAAGGCACACCTGAAAAGACTCCAATTTAGCTAGTTATTGAGCCAAGTCCTCCACGAGAGGAAAGTCCCTTTCAGCAAGAAAGAGAAAACAGTCCTCAAGAATTTGAGTTCAGGACGAGAAGAACACCTGAAACTGACCTTGACCAGTAGGAGGCATACAATTATTTGGAGACCTTGGAGCAATTAGTTGTAGGTCCAAGCACTATATTGCCTCTTGAGGAACAAGTCCAATCTTTAAAACATGAGGTGTTTGAGCTAGAAGTCCTGAACCGGCATATTAAACAAGAAAACGAAGCATTGAAAGAACAAAGCAAGGTGGACAAGATTGTCCATGACAATACCATGCTTCACTTAGGACTGTGGCAGAAGAAGAATAGAAAGTTGAACAAAAAGTGCAAGAAGCTGAGCAGGGCACTGATCAATTTGAAATTCAGGTGTTTAGTCAAGAAACCGAGGACCATTTTGGCATCAAGAAGAAAGAGAAGAAGGTTGGATGTTTTGGCAGAAGCATCTGAGCACATGGACTGAAAAACAATGACAAAGTTTTGGTTGCATGAGGACATGCAACACCTTCACAGTGGGGGTATGTTGAGCCTCAGACCTGCACTTCTTTACACATCCTCTCAGCCTCCTTTTCCTATTCATTTCCTTCTTTTGTCACTCATTCCCTCCATCAAATTTCTCAAATCATTGTATTTTAGGAATTTTTACATGATTTGCTAATTATGCTAATGACTTGTTGTTGGTTTAGAATTTTGGTTCAAAGAGCTACGTTTCCGCAGCTCACACAGGGTTTCCGCAGCTCACACAGGGTTTCCGCAGCCAACCCCGGATTCCGCAGTTGTTTTCTTAAACGGTATGTTCCAGGTGTCCTCCAGGAAGAAGAGCCACATGGGCAAGTTCGTGGAACCAAGGACATGGTGTGTGTCCCTCCAGCTCACCCAAACGGGTCATAAAAACCCGTAGTCAACGCAGAGGCAAATCTGGTCAACCAGAGGTCATTGGCGGTGGCACGACTCTGCGTGTTCTGTTTTGGAGCAAGTGAAGAATAGGTGGCACCTTCCTCAGCCACGAATACAGTGGGAGACATGAATCCAACAGCGGATTGAATGCCCACAACGACCGTTGCCTAAATCCGAGGACGCAGCCAGATTACGTGTTTTGACACAGCTATTTGAATAGCTGAAGTTTCATTAAAGTAGTTTGATTTCCTCTATATAAATAAAGCATCTTTGAACGCTGGATAGTTAGTTGTTTTGTACTCGTTTTGAGCTCCCCACTGTATTTTCAAACTTGCAAATTAATACATGAGAAGACTGTTCTGTTTCTAAGCGTGTAACTGCTCTTTGGATTGGCTGAAGTGGGCAGAGGGCCCCTGTTTACTACAGCCACTGTACAGTAGTTTAATTCCTTGCATTTCGTTTTCTGATTTCATGTATAATAGCTGTATATATGTCTTTTCATTTGCTGCAATGTTATTTCTTTTCAAACATGTATAATAGCTGTACATAAACTTTGAATTCTGCTGATTTACATTTCTGCACTTTTGTCCATGACTGATCAGTGTGTATTGCAGGTTTCTTAGGCGAGCCCGGGATAGTTTTCTTGCTTTTCTTTTTACAACTAGTGGCATGTGTGATCATCTTGTCTAGGCTGCTGATCTTTACTTTTCTGCAGTTTGATTCTCATTAGTTTTATTTCTTTAACTTGCACTTTACTTTCTGCTCAGTAGTTATCAAGTTGTTCATCCATTGATGGTTCTTTTTCTATAATCAACTAACTCTATTGGAGCCAAAATATCATTTAGTGCAGCTTGATTTATTTTGTTTTTAGACTCACATTGTTGACCTGTTCATAACTATTCTGACATCATTAAGAAGAGGTTAAATAGTGTGATTTGTCTCACTTAGATTTCACATTGATTAGATTTTGTAAAGTAGTGTAAAGTAGTTGTTCTTGTTTTAATTGAGTTAATATAGACTTCATTTTCATTTTCATCAACAGCAGAGATACTGGGCCGATGCCATTAGTCCTTTAATTGATTTTGAGCTTTGATTTCATTTCAGTTATTGTTCAAGCTTTCTTTTAGAATACTCTTTAAGTTTCAAGAAATTACTTAGAAATCATCACAATCACACACATTCACTCACTTCATTACATCTCCATCACATTACATTAGGAAAAATACAATCAAAAACAAACTAAAAAGATAAAAACGACAAAAGACTTAGAAAAGGTTATCTAAGTACATATAGTACACCTCACTTCATCAGCTTACAAGCCCCGGGTTGACAATTAAAAGTAGCAATTTAGACAACACTAAATTGACCAAACAGGTATGTGAACCAAGAATGGGTCTAACAGATTCATGATCGAAGGGTTATAGGGAGGAAGAAATCCTGCAGTAAAGAAATCCTCCAGTAAGCTTGAATCATCAGTTGTCCAAACAGATTCTTTGTGACATCTTGGAGACTCATTTCTTGAAGATGGGGAATCTGGTTCACTAGAGCTCGGCGGATCTCCCACAATGAGTGTAGGAAGTCTTAACAATCATCTAGATTGATGATGAGGGCTGGATGTAGCCACGGTGACCGTTAGTTTTTATCAATAAATTTTATCGTGATATTTGTTAAAGTCTCAATGATAACACTCGAGTGCCAAAAAAGGTAAGAAATAAAGATAAAAAAGACACTAAGTGAAACAATCAGCAAACAGAGGGAAATGACCCTATCCGATAAACACCGATCACAGGAGATGAAACCCAGTATCACAATGAATAACAGAGAGGTCTGGCCAAATGTATAGTTACGGTTACTCTAGAGCTTTGCCTGAACCTCAGATTGAGGGGCCAAGTACTCTTGTGAAGACGAGCACCCTCCCAAAAACTGAAGATAGAGTAGGTTCATCTGTGTTAGATACCAGGGCAGCCCGCCTCAGTCACCTTGTGTAAGTCCCTAAAAGTATGGCCACTAAGGATACCTCCGATCACAGACACTACCGGGGGGGATATAGTCGCAAATAGTATGCTGTGTGGGCAGGATACCTAAGTCCCCGAATCAGCTCTGAAGTCCCTAAAGGGAACCCCAATACGCAGAATACCCAAAGGAGTTGCAAGCGAAGGTGGGCTACCTTCACTTACAGTCTGATGTTGTCTCATATTTAGCTCCACTTTGACTAGAGTGGTTCTGGTAGTATGAGTGCAGAAGGAATTTTCTCTCTTTTAATGACACTAGTTTTGGTTGCTAATCTTGGGCAGTTTACTCACACTACCTATCCCAAGATCCTAGCTTGAACTAATGTTTGTTTGCTCTATAAAGAGTTACTGATTGATTTTAGGTAAATTTTATGTGTACTTTTTTAGTGTTTTCAGTAGGGGTGTTGACGTATGTTGTGTGGTGGGACTCTGACTCAAAAGTCATGCAAAATACAATGCTTGAAAATATTCAATTCGATGAAATAAGTTGTATTCTACGAGTGAGAGTCTTTCATACATTCATATTTGTTCCATGCATCCTAATCATTAATACACAACATAACCAATAGAAATCTTTCCAATGCTTTCTAACAACTATTTGAAACCAAAATAAAGTAGATTTTAACCAGCTAAGCAGAAGAATGAATTAAAAAATGTGGATTTTTCTTTTATAAAATTTTTTTAAGAAAGAAAAAAAATTTATTTCCTAAAATAAAAATATTTTAGGACACAGATCTTGCTAACAAAATGCAGCTGTAGATCCTCTTTCAGTCCATGAGCAGGTTTCCCATCCCTTTGAGTTTACAGGCACTGATGCATGTCAAAATTTGGGGGAATAATGCTCTGTAGCATTGGCCACAGGGAGTTACTGGGTTCACTAATGCTTTGTTTGTGCAGACACAAATCTCTATAAAGCTCTGTTTACTCTGCTAACCTACGTTAGTGTGGGA
The DNA here is from genome assembly GCA_031772625.1 of Pinus tabuliformis. NCBI lineage: Eukaryota > Viridiplantae > Streptophyta > Pinopsida > Pinales > Pinaceae > Pinus > Pinus tabuliformis. Next base: position 526,734,422 of record CM062807.1, on the reverse strand, counting down.
AAAGAGTTCAAAATAGGGCTTTTAGGATCAGATCCAAGGCTAAATATGTTGGGGAAGAATGCAGCAAGGTCTTGATGGGCCAGAAAAGGAATGCAGAAGTATAGGGAGGTCTTAGAAGGAGGAGCAAATTTGTGCTGGTTTTGAGCCATTATGACTAGTCTATGGAGAGAACAGGCCTATGACTAACAAGAATTGTTAATGCAAAATGATCCTACTTGCATACATGCATTGCGCCGTTGTGGGTTGATGAAGTATGCATAGTTGGACTTGATGAAAGGTTAGGAGGAACTTTTGAGCTGGATTATTCAACACCGGGATGAACACGAGTAGGTGTTCAGGATTGGGGATCATGAGTTGGCCATTGACTGAGATGATATATATTTCTTGACTGATTTGTCATGCAGAGGAGCATGGGAAAACCTAACCAGGGGTAGGCCTAATCCTCGATCCACCCTAGAACTAGTTCGAGCTTACTTCATCCTTGAGAGTGGACTTGTCAGCAATAGAGTCCCTATAGAGAGGATTAGATCCATATCTATGAGGGCCATTTTATGGATGATTGTGTGCTTGGCGGGGTCGAAAAGTCCCCATGTGGTGAAAAAGGCCCAACTATTTATTGCAGTTGACTGTGTCTAGCTGCAAATATTCAACTGGTGTGAGGCAGTGCTTCGTCAGTTGAAGGCAGAGTTGAGTGCATGCAAGACTCAGACCGAACATAGTTTTAGGTATGGCACTCTCATTGTCTCATTCATAGTTGAGATGGTGCCCATTATGCGCCCGCAAATGAGCTTAGGTCCCCTTGATCCGAGGGAGCCTAGACAGAGGCGATGGGAATCACTTGATACTCACACAAAAGGAGGACCTATCTGCCATTTTTTTGAAGAAGATTCCTTCGAATGGATTAGTGGCTAGATTCTGATGATTGATGACTATGCCTACGAGGTTATGGACTTCATCGCCGACCATGACTTGATTTTTTTTCCTGGAACAAACTAGGGTCCTCAATGTAAAAATGATTTTCGAGAGTACTTAAAGTATTTTTAAGCTTTTGAATGTTTATGTTATGTTTTTGTTGATTTTATGGGTGAACAAGTACTGACATGAAGCTTTTTTCTTGACATAGATGTGGCACCGGTATGACCTGCAGGCGAACCTAGACAAGTGAGGCGAGGAGGCCAACTACCTGGGGGGGGTGATTCTGAAAGTATTCATGAGGTTCTGAGGAACCTGGAGGGCTTGAGCTAGGTGTTCCCCCCCTTCCTATGAGGGAGGTCCCTGCTCATATGCAGCGACACAAAGTCGATGTGCCTGAGCGATTATTGGTTCCTTTTTAGAGGATAGCTAGAGTAGTGTTATCATTTCATGAGTAGTAGGCTCTATTAGCAGACACCTGGTATAGCCAGCGGGTGTTTATAGCTAGGCTTAGTAGCCATTTTGTACTTAAAACACCCAAGTTTTGGGAATATTTTGATGTAAAAGACTGGATTCGATATATATATATATATATATATATATATATATATATATATATATATATATATATATATAGATATATATATATATATATATATATATATATATATATATATATATCTACAGATATTTTGGTATTTTATGATGTAAATTTTTTTTAAGTGTTTTTTGTAAATTTTTAACTGTGTAAATATTTACTTTCATACATGTATCTATAGTGAATGAGATAGATGCCAATATAACACATAGTTTTCCAATGAATCAACAACTGTATTAAATTCTCTAGGAATGTGTTCATATGTGACAACTTCAAATTGATGTTCTAAGAGTCGTACCCTTAAATACTGACGTAACAAGATTGGATTACAAATGTGATAATGATTTGTCAATTGCATAACAACAAGCTGAGAGTCTAACTTGACCACCAAATTGGAGATGTCCCTTAATGACGCTTCAGTGAGAAGTGAAATTACGGACATGTACTCAGTAATATTATTGGTGGCAATACCAAGAAATACTCCCCTAGAACAAAACAATTCTGACTTAGGTGTGTAAATGATGCAAGAAGCTAATGCAATGTGCCATGTGTGACGACTTGCACTGTCCGCTTATCCTACATATGCTAAGGGTAATGAATACATCTGCATAACCAAAAATATGTATGAGACAAATACTTCAAGAAATACCAAAAAATATAGTCACATCAAAAAGAAGAAAAACTTATAAATACTTAAAATTACAAAGCACATGCCTAGTGTAGTACTAGGCATAATACTTTTTCATATAGAGCCCATTTCAGGGCTCAGTGAGCGGGACTCCTTCCCAGTCCTGAAGTTCACATGCCCCTTTTGAGAGGGCCTTCTTGACGACATATGGACCGAGCCATAAGGGTTGAAGTGTTCCTACCCCCAAGAGGTCATGTTTTTGGTCATAGAGTAAAACAAGATCTCGCTCTCGATAAGAATAAGGCTTGACCTTTTTGTCATACTGGGCTTTGACTCGGTGCTTGTGGGCTTCAAGTTCCAGTTCAACATCTTGATGGGTTACATCCAGTTGATTTAGGTATAGCAAGTTCTCTTCTGCGACAATGGTGTTGGGAAAGAGTTTAATGACAATTTGTAAGGAAGGAATCTGACACTCGATTGGTAAAAATGCTTCTAGGCCATACGCTAGTTGAAAAGGTGTGAAGCCTGTAGTAGTTTTAAGTGAAGTTCGGTATGCCCATTGTGTAGGATATAACATTTGATGCCAGTGGGTTTTATGATTCCCTACTAACCTACAGATCATGGTTTTTAAGATGCCATTGACAACTTCTACTTGACCATTAGCTTAGGGGTAGTACGAGGATGATTAATCCTCGGGAAGACCGAGCAACAATGTTAAGTCAAACATCATGTGATTCTGAAAATGAGACCTGTTAGTGTCAGTCTTTACAGCCTTCCTCCAGTGATCAAATGTGCTCTTACATAGTGATTTTGAAGTGTCAAGGTCAAATTTTGTCATTTCAGTGAGTCTTCAAGCAAAATTTGGTCACTAGCCATTAGGTCTAGGGTTTGCCCAAATGTCAGTCTATGTCACTATCCAGCTGAGTCTATCATCATTCATAGGGTTCTCATTATCATGTCAGTGTCTAATGGGTCATTTGATACCTTGTTCATGCTTCAGTTGCGCCCAGGCAAGGTCATTTCCCTCTCTTAGGGTTTTGAAGGCAGTTTCTCTTGGGCGGACAAATCATCGGCAAAACTTGTTTCCTGATGTTCATACACCTTCCCCTATCCTTAAAGTACCTTATCAAACACTTCCCATCACTCAGATCCGCCAAATTCCTCATTTTTGCACAAACCCTAGTTTCTAGCTACAATCTGGCAATTTTCTAGGTTTGGCCTGTGTTTTGCCCTTTTCGACCCCTTCCCCTCACTCAATCTCTGCGATTCCACTTTCCCCTGCTTTCTAACATCCCTCCCCACTCCCAAAAATTTCCCCAAGAATTTAGAAGCCCCCTATCCCCTTCATTTCGCTCCATTTCGACAAAATCCCTTGTTTCACACATCGGGACAAGTTGCACTCAAATGATGTTTCAGAGCAATAAAAGATGAATTTTGGAAAACTGAGAGAGGTTTTTGTCCATAACGTGCCAAAGAAGAAAAACCTCCTTCACTTTTTACACAGGTGTCATGGTTTGAGAGAAATGTCAAAAATACCGGCAAGAACGAAGGTGCTCCAAGGACGGTTGGCCAAAGCACAAAAACGAAGGAAAACGCCCGATCCACTCCAAATTTTGGTCAAAGCCTCTTTGAATGAGCATGGTACTTGATTGGGGACTCCCAGCCCAAATTTCAAGAAATTTGGAGAAAATTTTGTCATTTGTGAATTTTTTGTGCAAATTACAGGTTTTTCCCGTGGAATGGTCTCACCCCGGGTGAGACCATTTTGGAGGACTGCTCGGAATTTTGAAAACTTGGCATTTTTGGAAAGGGCATGCAAAGAGAAAAATTACCAATACTTGGGAGAAGCCTGATTTTGAGATTTGAGCCTCCAAAAGCTCAAAATACATCAAAAAAATGACTTTCTGCCCACTTTTTGAGTTGCAGAAAGTGACCTTGGGAGAAATGGTTTTTGAGGGGGAAAAACAACTCCAAATTCAGAAATTCCACTTGGGATGGAAAGTAGACAGACCAAGCTTTCCAATGAGCCATCTTGCACCTGATTTGGATCAGTGGAACCCACTCAAAAGTAGCTGCAAAGGGGCGTGACCATTTGAACAGGGGGCGCGACCATTCGAGCCAGCTTTACCAGAATTGACCTTTTTTGTCAAAAAACACTGTTTTGACTATGGTTGACCATTTTTACTTGTAGATGATGGATAAATGTAATATTTTCATGGCACTTTGATATATTTTATCTCTCTTTACCCTTCTAGAAGCTTCCTTGATGTAAAAAGTGAATAATTAATGCATGAATCAGTTAGCTAAGTAATAGAGGCAAGTTGTTGGACTGCCTATTATCTAGTGTTTAATTTCGAATTAGTTCAAACTGCCCCTAGGAAGCTGAGCTCGACCCCTAGAGGTGGGGAAAGGAGTTAGATGGTCTAGATGGTCTATATTATGCTCTCTCCTTCTCATTTTCATGGTTGGACTCTTGTGGGAGAAAGTTTTTATTGTGTATTGTACATCTATTTCTGCAATTTAAGGAAAGGAAGGCCAGGGTTTTGCAGACATCATTGTGGATTCTTGTGGATTGATGTGTTGATGGTGTGTTCTCTACATGTTCTTGTAAGTTTGTTTATGTATTCACATCTCTCTTTTGCTTCTAATTGGACAGATGAAGTGGTAAAGTTTGAATTCATGCTTTGACATGCTCAGCTTTTTAGTTTGTTCAATATTTATGTTTTCTACTGTCTAGAGAGGATTCAAAATGGTTGTTTGCCCTCTTTAGCTCCTCCTCTATCATCCTTGATCATCCATCTCAGATTAAGGCATCAGCGCCCACTCCTACCTTGCCCCAAAGATCCCCCTGCAAAAAACTGAGCCCAATCCCCGCACCCTGAATTGCACTCCCTCCAATTGCCACCAAAAACCCCAAAAATCATTAAATCAACCCCCCTATCAATTTACTAGCCTAAAATCTTTATTCTTAATTGGTCAGCCTAATCATATTGAAAGATCTATCAAATCTGACCCGAGAGAGCTTTCTCATACCTCGTAGGGCTAGCTACGAGGTGAAATGGTTTGATGTTGCCTTGAAGGTTTACCTTCCTCAGCCTAGGGTGAAATCTCAAGCGCTAACATATTGGCGACCATACTGGGGAGAACAAACTTGTTTGTGTGTTGATGTGTGTGTTTCGCAAGTCTTAGACGGAGCCTGAAGTTACGCCAGGTAGCCTTTGAAAACGCTCTTGTTTTACATCAGCGTTAGTAGATAAACGCTGCTTCAGTCAATCTCCGTGAGCTTGTGGACATAACACTTCATTTGCATATTACCCCAGTACATGTATCAAGTTCAGATCTGATTGTTGATGGTGAACAACGATCAGACACTTGACAGGCTGAAATCATTCACTTGGCGACTCTAAATCAGTTTTGAAGATCAGATCCAAAGACTCCACTGGAGGATGATCCCGACCAGCAGAAACATGAAAGGAGAATATGGCAAGATCAGGTACTCAAGTTGGAATTTCATCCAGGACATTTTGTTCTTTGTTGTAAATTATTTCTTCTCTTTTCCCGAGAATGTCAAGAAGGCTTTGCAAAGTATATTGTATTTGAAAAGAGATCCTCAGCCTGCAGTTGATTCTTTCCCTTTGAAAAGTGTGAATACCAAAGATTTGCATGCCTTTGAGCTTAATCAAGATCCTTTTTCCGAATTTTGTGATGACCATCTTCAAATTGATGAATCCCAAGAGACCAAGACTGATCCTATACCTGCTGTACATACCCCTATACCTTGTAAAATTCCAGATCGGTATAAACCTCTTGTTTTACCTTCTGTTCTTCATGCTTTCCCCAAAAACTATGATCTATATTTGCCGATGTTTGATGGTGAATGTAAGAATGTCAACGCTGAGCAACATGTGCAGAATTTTGAGAATTTTCTAGATCTTTTTGAAGTCGATGATGAAGATGTTAGTATGAGGCTTTTTGCTCTTTCTTTGCAAGCTGAAGTTAAGAGTTGGTTCAAAACCCTGCCTGATGCAAGCATCTCAGATTTCCAGCAGTTCGTCAAAGTTTTTCTCGATAGGTGGATGATCGGGCAGAACCTTTTCTTGATTGTAGAAGAGTATAACCAGCTGAAAAGATTGCCAGGTGAGACAGTACAACAATTTTCGGCCAGATTTAACCAAGTTTATTATTCGATGCCGGCTGATATAAGGCCTACTCCTAGATCTGCTCTCTTACACTATCCGGGTGCCTTTGATCCGGAGATGGAGTTTCAGCTGAGAGAAAGGAATATTGCAACACTTCACGAGATGCAAAACAGTGCAGTAAGTGTAGAGGCTCATCTGTTGATCCGAAGGGCAAGGATGAAGGAAGAAGAGATGAAAAACATAGATCCGGCCGAATCTCTAGAGGTAAAGCTTGACATTTTGGTAAGTGCAGTGGAAAATATGATGGACAAGATCAACACAAGAAATGCTTATGATGTTCAAGATCATGGCTCGCTGATTGAAGAAGAACAAGTTGCTGATCCAAAACATTTTGTTTCCCATCCTAGTTGTCATCGCACTCATAGTGATTGTTTTGTAAATCATCTAGGAGAAGAGAGAGCTGTTGATATGATGTATATGTTTGATGATGATTTGCCTCATTATGATCAGTATGATGATGATTATGTTCTCCAAACAGAAGCTAATCTTGCAGACAAATCAGCAGCTCGTTTGTGGGAGGAAGAAGTTCATTTTCAGCAGCTTGAATACAATGTTCAGCTATCATATATCAGCTATGACAGTGACGAGGAAAGTGCAGCAAATCTTGAAGTAAGTGAAGGATCTTTGCCTTTTTGTTTTGATTCATGTCAGTTCATCAGAGATAACTACCATGCAATCAGAAATCAAATGTCAACAAGTCTTGATTTAGATCATCTTGAGGGCAATGAAAATTTTGTTCAAGACTTCTCATATTCAGATTTGCAACCCCCGAAAGCCATTGATTGTCAAATTGCAGCTGATTTAATGATTCAAGGTGACTCCGTACCATTCTGTTTTGAATCATTTCAGTTTTTGAAGGGTCGATTGCATAGTACATCTTCAAATGAAAAACCTATAACAAATCAACAATCACTCAGTTTTAATGTTGAGGATGAAGGTCAGATTATAGATGAAGTTGTGGAGGATGAAATACATGATGTGATGATGCAGGAAGATTCTATACCCTTTTGTTTCGAAGCATTTCAGTTTATAAGGCAGAATTTTTGTAAAATCTCTAAAGAACAGGATGAGCGGCATGTAGGCAATCATGTAATCACAATGGAACCAATAGAAATGGGATTGCAGCAGTCTTTTCAAGTTTTTCATGATCCCATAGCTGATGTTTTGGATGAGTTTTGCAGTCAAAATCTTTCTCCATTGACTACATGTGAGCTTGAAAAATGTGCTGATATGAATTTGATCTGGCAGCCAGTTTCTTTGTCATTTTCAGCAGACGTCTCGTCACAAGGCTCAGATCAAAGTTTGCATGCATGGTATGAGGAAAAGAGAAGTACTCCATTGTATGAGCTAAGTTCCAATGTGCTTGAATTTCAAGATCCTTATGCAGTGTTTTTGGAGGCGGATAGAGAGTTCATATCATTCAACGGATCTGTTTCTAAGTTGCCATCAGAGTTGCCTTTCAGTAGTTCTCTCTTGTTGTTCATAAGTGAGCACTTGTGGAGAATTCGAACAGCAGACGGGATACTTACTTGGTTGCATTGGTTGTTTCATTTCACTTGATCAGGTGATGAATGAAACTGTTAGAGTAGGTTGTGATGAATAAGCTCCACTTTGAGCATCATTTTCAGTTTGTCGGTTGTGTTCAAGTATCGAGTCAGTTTTTAGTTGAGTCATGAGTCCTTTATGAGTCAATTTTTAGTCTTGTGGTTAAGTTAGTTTGTGTCAGTTTTCAGTCATGCACTTGAGCTTGAGTTTTTGACTCCATTGCCCAATGATTATAAAGCACTGGTCTGCTCTCCCAGAGGTCTAAGGTTCTTGGCACCTCCAAGGAGCTACCATCCCCATTGGAGCCAATGTTAGTGTCAGTCTTTACAGCCTTCCTCCAGTGATCAAATGTGCTCTTACATAGTGATTTTGAAGTGTCAAGGTCAAATTTTGTCATTTCAGTGAGTCTTCAAGCAAAATTTGGTCACTAGCCATTAGGTCTAGGGTTTGCCCAAATGTCAGTCTATGTCACTATCCAGATGAGTCTATCATCATTCATAGGGTTGTCATTATCATGTCAGTGTCTAATGGGTCATTTGATACCTTGTTCATGCTTCAGTTGCGCCCAGGCAAGGTCATTTCCCTCTCTTAGGGTTTTGAAGGCAGTTTCTCTTGGGCGGACAAATCATCGGCAAAACTTGTTTCCTGATGTTCATACACCTTCCCCTATCCTTAAAGTACCTTATCAAACACTTCCCATCACTCAGATCCGCCAAATTCCTCATTTTTGCACAAACCCTAGTTTCTAGCTACAATCTGGCAATTTTCTAGGTTTGGCCTGTGTTTTGCCCTTTTCGACCCCTTCCCCTCACTCAATCTCTGCGATTCCACTTTCCCCTACTTCCTAACATCCCTCCCCACTCCCAAAAATTTCCCCAAGAATTTAGAAGCCCCCTATCCCCTTCATTTCGCTCCATTTCGACAAAATCCCTTGTTTCACACATCGGGACAAGTTGCACTCAAATGATGTTTCAGAGCAATAAAAGATGAATTTTGGAAAACTGAGAGAGGTTTTTGTCCATAACATGCCAAAGAAGAAAAACCTCCTTCACGTTTTACACAGGTGTCATGGTTTGAGAGAAATGTCAAAAATACCGGCGAGAATGAAAGTGCTCCAAGGACGGTTGGCCAAAGCACAAAAACGAAGGAAAACGCCCGATCCACTCCAAATTTTGGTCAAAGCCTCTTTGACTGAGCATGGTACTTGATTGGGGACTCCCAGCCCAAATTTCAAGAAATTTGGAGAAAATTTTGTCATTTGTGAATTTTTTGTGCAAATTACAGGTTTTTCCCGTGGAATGGTCTCACCCCGGGTGAGACCATTTTGGAGGACTGCTCGGAATTTTGAAAACTTGGCATTTTTGGAAAGGGCATGCAAAGAGAAAAATTACCAATACTTGGGAGAAGCCTGATTTTGAGATTTGAGCCTCCAAAAGCTCAAAATACATCAAAAAAATGACTTTCTGCCCACTTTTTGAGTTGCAGAAAGTGACCTTGGGAGAAATGGTTTTTGAGGGGAAAAACAACTCCAAATTCAGAAATTCCACTTGGGATGGAAAGTAGACAGACCAAGCTTTCCAATGAGCCATCTTGCACCTGATTTGGATCAGTGGAACCCACTCAAAAGTAGCTGCAAAGGGGCGCGACCATTTGAACAGGGGGCGCGACCATTCGAGCCAGCTTTACCAGAATTGACCTTTTTTGTCAAAAAACACTGTTTTGACTATGGTTGACCATTTTTACTTGTAGATGATGGATAAATGTAATATTTTCATGGCACTTTGATAGATTTTATCTCTCTTTACCCTTCTAGAAGCTTCCTTGATGTAAAAAGTGAATAATTAATGCATGAATCAGTTAGCTAAGTAATAGAGGCAAGTTGTTGGACTGCCTATTATCTAGTGTTTAATTTAGAATTAGTTCAAACTGCCCCTAGGAAGCTGAGCTCGACCCCTAGAGGTGGGGAAAGGAGTTAGATGGTCTAGATGGTCTATATTATGCTCTCTCCTTCTCATTTTCATGGTTGGACTCTTGTGGGAGAAAGTTTTTATTGTGTATTGTACATCTATTTCTGCAATTTAAGGAAAGGAAGGCCAGGGTTTTGCAGACATCATTGTGGATTCTTGTGGATTGATGTGTTGACGGTGTGTTCTCTACATGTTCTTGTAAGTTCTTTTATGTATTCACATCTCTCTTTTGCTTCTAATTGGACAGATGAAGTGGTAAAGTTTGAATTCATGCTTTGACATGCTCAGCTTTTTAGTTTGTTCAATATTTATGTTTTCTACTGTCTAGAGAGGATTCAAAATGGTTGTTTGCCCTCTTTAGCTCCTCCTCTATCATCCTTGATCATCCATCTCAGATTAAGGCATCAGCGCCCACTCCTACCTTGCCCCAAAGATCCCCCTGCAAAAAACTGAGCCCAATCCCCGCACCCTGAATTGCACTCCCTCCAATTGCCACCAAAAACCCCAAAAATCATTAAATCAACCCCCCTATCAATTTACTAGCCTAAAATCTTTATTCTTAATTGGTCAGCCTAATCATATTGAAAGATCTATCAAATCTGACCCGAGAGAGCCTTCTCATACCTCGTAGGGCTAGCTACGAGGTGAAATGGTTTGATGTTGCCTTGAAGGTTTACCTTCCTCAACCTAGGGTGAAATCTCAAGCGCTAACAAGACCCATGGTCTGTAATGATCATGCGGGGCAAATCGAAGTGACAGATGACTTGATTAAACAAGAATATCGTCGCGGTTTATCCATCAGCCCAGAAGGTAGGAAGGGCTTTGACCCATTTCATGAAATAGTCCAGAACTACAGTAATATAGTTGTATCTAGCAGAGGAAATGGGGTTGCAAGTTACGAAGTCTATCCCCCATTTGGAAAAGGGGCTGACAAAGATAACCGGGTGTAGTAGGGCTAGAGGATCATGCATTTTATTTGTAAACGCTTGACAAGGATGGCACTGCCAGATAGCCTTGATACGATCTTTAAAAAAGTTTGGCCAGTAGTAGACTGCACGCAAGATTTTCTGAGCAGTAGATATGCCAGAAATATTTCCACCACATGCCCTAGCATGGAAGTCATTTAAACGTGTTCCGCCTCCTCATGATCGAGGCAACTTTGAAGAATTGTATCAATGCCATGGCAATATAATGTATCGTTAAGAACTAAATAGTGTCGTGCTTGGTGGCGGATGCAACGATGGTCACCTGACGATAGTTCAGGTTAGAAATGTTGTGCTTGGAGGTAGACAAGAATGTCACCATACCAAGGGTCAGTAGTGTTGATAAGATAGACAAATTAATCTGGAAGAGGATCATGGGCTATCTCGTTAGGATCGAAAATGGGAAGATTCGACAATAGTTAGGCGAAGACTAAGGAATTTTTTGCCTTGGAAGTAGTGAAAACCAAATCAAATTGTTGGAGGATCAAGATCCATTTGGAATATTTCCCTACAATGACTTGATGAGACAAAATGTGTCTCATGGGATTCTCTAAGGTGATGACAATAGTCTGTCACAACAACATGTAATGTTGGAAGTGGTTGACAACAAAGACAATTGCTAAGGACAAATTTTCCACATGTGAATATCTGAGTTCAGGCCCAACCAGGCCTTTTGACAGCTAGTATATCACATGCTCACTCCAGTCATCTTGAGTTTGAACCAAGACCATTCGTAGAGAGGATGGTGAGGTTTCTAGGTATAGAAGAAAGTCACGCCCATAGTTGGGAGCGCTAAGGAGTGGGTCTGATATAAGAACCTTTTTCAAGGCTTCAAATGATCATTGAGCTTGATCATCCCACAGATACAACACTCCCTTCTTGAGTAGGTGAATAAAACCTTTCGTTAACTCAACATAGTTTATGATGAACCATCATAAGAAGTTTGCTTTCCCTTGCAAATGTTGGAGCTGCAGAATGGGTTGTGGTTCGCGAAATTGAGTAACTGCCTTTACCTTATCTGGATCAACTCTAATCCCATACTTGACAAAGAAAACACATTTATTCGGATTCAGACGTATGTCATAAAACTAGCACCTAAGAAAGATAGCTCTTAAATGATCTAGGTGTTGCGCTCGCTTCTTGGAATGGGCTAGAAGGTCATCCAAGTAAGCTTGAATGATTTGTCTGATATCATGAAATGTGTAGTCCATGGCCATTTGAAATGCTGCTCCAAAATTCTTTAAATTGAATGGGAGTTTTCGATAGGCAAATATTCCCCATGGGCACACAAAGGCGGTTTTGTGTTGGTCTTTTGGTTTTATAGCAATCTGGTTGTAACCTAAGAAACCCTCCATGAATGAGAATGATTCACAACCGACACAGTCAGTGATGATTTGGTCGATGAATGGTGTTGGATAATTATCCTTCGGACACGTGGTGTTCAAGTCCTGATAGTCGACACATACATGGATGGTTCCTTGTTTCTTATTGATGGGAACTATATTGGAAACCCATTCTATTAATGGAATGAGGTAGATGAAATTAGCACGTAACAAATTTTCCACCTTAGTCTTGATGGTTGTCATTTTGCGGGGGTGGACTGGTCGAAGCCTTTGGCGGATAGGTTTAGCGTTGTTGTATATCTTGATCTCATGCTCGACAATAGATGGATCTATGCCAAACATTTCCTCATAAGACCAAGTGAATACATCGTGGAATTCCTTAAAAAGGTAGGTGAAGCTTACAATTTCCTTAGGAGTGAAATCTACTCCAACCTAGGTGTTTTCTATGATGCCTGTCATGACAAAAATATCAATGAGAAATGTCTTTGAAATATTGCCCATGTTTCCCTCAAAGTCCAAAGTTTGGATGGTTGTATATGGTGAGGAAACGATTTCAGGTGCATCAAATGACAAGATTTGAAGAGGCATCATGTCCGAATTAGATATTGAAACATGATGGTGACAGTACTCCCAAGGTCGCTCTTCTAAACACATGATATCTCTAATAGCTTCATCTGTAGGTAGTACTTGATTGAGGAGATCGAAAGAAGGAGCAGTTATGGGAGGGGATGTGGTACCGTTGCCCATGACCAAAGTGACCGGAGATTCAGATGTAGATTGAATGGCCTAGTAGTCCAATTCAGCTGGTGATAGCAGCATTTTTTCTCTATAAGTGTCAATGTCTGAAGGGGCAGGTAGGATCCAAGGATCGGTTAGTTTGTGAGGAATGGATGAAACCATATTGACTGTCTATGGAACCGCGGGTAGCAGAAGAGGGAAACAACCCATCAGGGAAGAGCCCTTCAATAGACTGGTACCGATATTGACGTAAGAGTCAGGTACACCACCCACTAAGGGTACAAAGCTACTGTGTAACGGGGAATAATCAGGGGTACAAAAGGATAATTGGTCCACTGTGACTATCTTTCCATCTTATGGAAATAGGATGATGTGAAAGATAGTAGACACAATGGCAGTCATGGCGTAAGTCCAACTATGACCCAACAATAGATTATAGTCAAGATTTCTATCTACAACTTCGATGTCCACTGTTACCATTTTCCCATTCAAGGTGATGGGGTAGCTAGCTAGGTAAGCTTTTGGGATAAAAGTGTGGCCGTCAAAATATTTAAGGGAATTTGACAATGGGGATAGAGTTGGAGAACCCAAAGCGAGCCAACATGAAGCCGACATGGCGCAGTTTGAAGCACCTTTGTCAATGACAGTTCTATGTATTCCTTTCCCTTTCAAAAATATTTGCACCTAAAATGCAAGTTGGTGTGAAAGGGGAAATTTACATTTTTCCATGTCAAAAATTGCAAGCATGGAATATTGAGGGTCAATACCACCAATTGCCGAAAGCAAAGCTTTCCTTTGTGCTGGACAAGTTTGTAATACTTTGAGCATTGACATAGCTGACAAACCTTGTGCAAAATCTTCTACAATACTGTAGTTTTGGGCAACACATGCAGATGTATTGTGCATTGTGTGACAAAGTGCCCTTTTTGGGGGGCGAATCACAAGATCAGCGATCAGCCTTTCGATATGAAGATGGTTAGGTGACGATGGGTTTTGATTCAAGGAGGCTTCCTCAGCATTAGTGACTGGAGCTCCATAAGATTTGGCTCTGGTTTGTAGATCTACTGTTTCAAAGGTGTAAAGAAGAAATGGTCCTTCATTAGTTGAAGGATGATGCGAACCGTCGTTGCCCCCTTTTGGGGGTTGGGGATGGTTTGCAACAAGGTGTTGATATTGCTGAGTGATGAAAGGATTATTTAGGACCACAGGGGTCCTCCCGGTGTCCTTTTTAGTGATGAAATCCGTGCATTCCTGAAGACACGGACAATGATATGTCATGTGGTCTTCCACACATATTTTGCAAGGGAACTGGGTGGGTTTGTCCTTTCCATCATTAGAAGTCGCAGAAACCTTCTACTTTGGGTTGTATTTCTTTATTGATTGCTCTTCAGAAGGAGTGGTCTTTTTCTTATTCTTCTTGTTCTTACCACCGGGTTTTTTTGTAGACTACACAAAGTTTATCGTGGTGGTAGGAAGAGCAGTCAATTTGGTAGAGGGTTCAACTGAAAACTGGGAAATATGACTGTTGACTTGTTTTACAGTAGTTGCACTCCAGGTTGCTTAGAAGCGAGAGCATTGGAGTTGCGAGGGGCATTGGGAATGATGTCGTATAAAGTGCTAGACTGCGAATATATCAAATCTAAGTGTTGGGCATGATGAATGGATTGGTCTTCCATGACCACACCACCTAAGGTGACATATTTAGTGATTTGGGGGAGTAGAGACTTGCAGAACCAATCTGCTAATAGATAATCTAGGAGGGGAGCTTTGACTAACCTCCACCTATGTCTCCATTCATGTATATGATTAGAGATGTGGGTGGCGGTGTCCTGACATAATGAAGTGAGGAGTTTTGTCCCAGTTTCATAGTGGATGGGTAGCTGGAAGTGATTTAAGAATTCCATCGCTAAATCACCAAAGGTATTGACTAACTCGCATGGTAACTCAATGTGCCACTTGGCTGCATTGGCAGTAAGGGTGCAGGGAAAGAGCCGTAGCTAGATACTATCATCTACCATGGAGTTAAAAACACATCATAAATGATAGGTGGTGATGTGTGTACCCGGATCCTCCCCTTGTTTCCCTTCAAACTTCAGGATGTCTGTCAATATTTTATGCGGGATTGGCGGCCAAAGTAAGTTGTGATAGATGGGGTCATTTGTGAGTTTGTACAAGTTGGGGATATTTTTGGGCATGGAATCCCCCACGGCATGTTTTGGGGTTCAAAGCCCAAGTTTTGAGTATTATTGTTGTAAAGACTTCGCGAATTGCGGGGGCGGAGCGCGGAGTGTATGTTAGATTCATAGGGTTGTCCGCCCTAAGTTTTGAATGTAATGTCGACATACCCATGGTCCACGGACCATGGGATTGTATAAATAGAGCAAGGCTCTAAGTTGTAAAGAAGTTAAGTAAGTAGAAAGAGCGAAGTATGAGATATAAGTACAAAGAAAGTGTCTAAGTGTGTCTTGGGTTGTAGTAGTAGGAAGAGGCTCTGCAGCTAAGTGTGCAGAGGCCTAGTAGAGTCCACAGCTGAGTGCGTGGACCCCTACAGCTGAGTGTGTAAGGCAGAGTCGAGTCTGTAACCAAGGAAGAGGAATAAAAAAGAGAAGTTTGATTCCAAATCTTGTGTATCTGTTCTTGTGTTGTTTCTTGTTTAGTTATATTGTTTTCTTTATCGCGCGCACTTATATGAGTACTAAACATTGTTAAATATAACTAGACACATACTGATAAGCTAAGTGATCAACTAATATCAGGTTAATAATAAGGAATTGGGTAATAACATTGTTCAGACCCCAAGTAAGGCTGTGCGAAGGTAGCATCTCAGGCTGCGACATACAGGTAAGTGCACATAGCGACGTGTGCACAGGGTCGAACCGCAAACCACTAAGAATCATTAGACATCTCTAGGGTGCGGAAAGTTGGTTCTAGCACCTCCCATACTACTTCGGGTGAGACCTCAGTTTGTGCTCCACGGACTGTTGCTGAAAGGGCCAGTAGTACCAGTATTTGTTTGGCTAAATCACCTCTGAACCTGGGTTAGGCCCCTACAAACCAACAAATGGTTCCATTACCGGGATCGAGATCTGCATGAGGGATGTCTGATGTCATGTTGCAAGAATCCAATGAAGTAAGAAATTGAAGGGTGGTTGGACAAAAAGATTCACGGGTTCGCAGCACAGGAAAACATGAATCCACGAGTATCAAAGGAATAGTGGTTGGAGCGCTACTTATATATAGAAATACACAAAATTTTCTTTGCATCCTTCCCCTCTGAATTGTATGAGTGGATTGCAAAGCTAGCAGATAGTCAGGGAAGATGTAGGCTCGATAAACCAATTGTGTGGACTCCAGAATTAGTGCGCAGACTAGAAGCATCAGAATATAAGATCTCGCGCATTGTAGACCATTGGCTCGATCAAATTATAGGGGGGTTTATCACTAAGTTCGTGGTGGATACGACCATCAGCTACAATAAGGTAGAATGACGCTTTCTCATGGCACCACAAGGTAAGTATATTAATTCTCTGAATACTTGGATTAAGATGTTGTTTTGTGAAAAGTAGGATATGTGAGTAAATTAATGTTTGGGACTACGTGAAGTGGGAAGATCTACAGAAATAGAAGTAGTGAAGAACTAGAAACTAGTCCCTTAATTTCACCAAAATGGGAAAGCGAGGAAGAACTCACGAAAGTTTCTCCGAGAAGTGCAGTCAGTCTGATAAGGTAGTGAATTCTGCGCTTACCACCTCCACCTACACCGCCACCTATTTCACCATATTCACCTCCATCTCCACCCACCCCATCTCTGCCACTACCACAATTTAGTATGGGAAGTGGGATCAAATTGCCGGTATTCAGAGGAGTAGGGAATGAAGATCCAAATCAATTCTAGTTCATGGTAAGAGCAGTATGGGAAGCACAAGGAGTCGTGGATGACAACATAAAAAAGGTAGCTTTGGTAAGCACGTTGCCGGATCACACACTAACATGGTACATTAAGCACTCTAATGACCACCCAAATGCAAGAATCGCAGAAATCCAGGCTATGCTAAACAGGGAATTTAGCTGCCCAAAGTCGGAGACACAATAAATTATCGGGTTTAAGGAGATAGCGATACTCCTGGGTGAGACCCCCTAGGATCTGGACCAGAGACTGAAGAGTATGATTCGCGAAGCCAACATGAATTTAACGGATGGACAATGCCACGCATGGTTTGTAGCGTCATTAACACCGCATTTAAGAACATCACTGCCACAACAAAAGCTTTCCACCCAGGCTAAAGCCTTGGAGATGGCAATGAGATTACATGAGACCCCTATACAGGATCCTGGTCTAAGAGTCCAACAAATCCATGCACAACTGCAAAATTTGTGTCTAGAAATGTAGAGTTTGAAACAAGAAAGAACACCTCGACTAGAGGCATGCGAGGAGGTATGGTGCATAAAATGTAAAGGCCAGGAGCATGACAAGGACCACTGTCCAGTATTTTCAAATTACTTGGCGGGAGGGGGGCTGATGCCATTAAGACCTGAGGTGTAAGTAGAACCAAGTGTGGTGCCTACATTATGGTGCGTGATTTTTCAGATAGGAGGAAAACATACTACAGATAATTTTCATCTATTGCAGAAGTATACGCAGATGTCCCAACAATTGTTTTCTAATTTCTGCAGGTCGGTAGGCCATGACGAATGCACCTGTAGAAGCTACGAACTAATGATGGATTGGACTCCTGCCTACAGGGTACAGATTGAAATGTGAGCCATCGACCCAAATGCAGGAATGTCACATGCTGGATTTCAGGGGCACAGATGAGGATGAGGTGAAATGGGACCAGGAAGGGGTCGCGGACAACTAATTTGCTACAATTACGGAGGGCCCAGACACTATGCCCATGATTGTACGAATCCGACAAGAACATCATGTTTGTACTGTACTCAGTTTAATCATGAGGTAGAAGACTACCCTACCTTGATAGCGAGGATGCACAAAAAAGGGGTAATCCAGCCTCCCCCGACTCAGAATTTGCAAATGATGAGGTCTGAGCCGCACAAATAAGACCCGAATGTAAACATAGTGCTCAGAAGCGTATCACAACCGGAGATGATAAAGGTAAACAGCCAAAAGAAAGTGCGTGGGTTCACAAAGCTCCTACAAAGGAACCATAATTTGATTTGAAGCATGCGAAGTAGACATTCATGGAAGTTAAGAAGAGCTTCATGGAGGCCTCCACTTTAGGTAGTAAGGATCAACTAGGACCAGGGCTGGATCCTTCAATGCTCACTACCTTTTTGGAGACATGTATGAAATTGTTGCGCGACAACAAAGCTGTGAAAGGGCTACAAGAACTTATCACTAGGTGCGCGGGGTCAGGAGAACTGCACGTGGTCCGGAAACTTAGAAAGCATACATTACGCACAGGAAGGGAAATGAGATTGACTATGCAAATCAGCGAATATGAAATGGATAAGGTAATTCTAGATCTAGGATCAGATGTGAATGTGCTGCAAAAGCAGACATGGGAGCATATGGGTAGGCCTGCATTGCAATGGTCTCATATTCAATTGCGAATGGCGAACCAGCATAAGCTCTTACCCATGGGGAGATTGCAAGGGGTAATGGTGGATATTGAAGGTGTGAGCGCGCTTGCAGATTTTGAGGTGATAGATATTGTAGATGACAACAATCCCTATCCCATGCTACTAGGCATAGACTGGGCCACTGATATGAAAGGAGTCATAAATATGAAGAAGCGCAAAATGTTCTTTGAGAAAAAGTCACTACACGTAGTAGTACCACTAGATCTGGCTGAGGGATCATGATACACTGAAACAGTGCGCAATGATGATAATGATGATGATCTCGATTGCATTTACAAGATAACTGCGTGTGAACAGGATTGGGTGAATCCGACTGCAGATGGTAGGATTTCGTGGGAGTGCGAAAGCTCCTACACTTCAGATTCATATGAATAAATAGAGCGATGGTAGAATTGGCTGCACGAGGTAACCACACTCAATTGCAACATGATGGTAAGATCACTATGTTGCATGACAATCGAGGCAAGAAATCTACCTATGTACGATGGGTTAACAGTAGTGGATGACTTTCTAAAAAAATTTGAGAGCAAAGTACTAGAATAACAACGTTTTGATGCTCTGAAATGGGCACTACGTGCTATGCCCACAAGATGGTGGGGTACGCATTAGAGAAGATTTGAGGATTGGCACGGATGTAGAAGGATGATGCACCTACGATTTGGGAAACCATAGATGCAGCTAGCAGACAAGTATGACAGATGCGATGATCCACATACACACCTCACGAAATGGACCAAGGTCTACGGGGAAGAGCCACAGCTTGAATGGGTGCATTTGTTCTATCATACTCTGGATGTTATACCCATGAATTGGTATACTGAGATAGAGCTCTGCCATGGCATGAGCAAATGGGATATCTTGCGCGAAGGATTCTTGCTAACCTTCACGTTATAAGATTGTTGGTCGGATACTGTTGATGATGTGCTACAAGTAGTAAAAGTAGCTATCTTCAAAATACCCAGGAGCCAATGGAAGTGCTTTAGCCAAAATGGGCGACACTACTGAGCAGCGCGCTAGAGTGTTACAATGTAAATGTTGAGGAGGATGATGAAGACCCATGAAATGTTAACATTCTATAAATAGAAGGCTGTCACGAGGTTCGAGGACCATTGATTGAGGATCCTAACATCACCGTGCCGCTAAAAACGAAGCAAGTAAACATTGGGACGGATGCGGAACCAAAGTATGCAATGCTTGGAGACTATTGGGATGATGCCACGGTGGATAAGGTCATTGGGTTACTCCGCGAATACCAAGACTTGTTTCTGACCAAAATTATAGATTTAAAAGGGATCATTGGCGACTTAGGGATGATGAAGATCACCCTGAAACCCAATGTGAAGCCAGTTAAGCAGAGGCCTTACCGCTTGAATTTGAAATATAAGGAAAAGGTTCGCGAAGAATTAGACAAAATTCTCACAGCCAGAATTATTGAGCCAGTGGAAGAATCCAACTGGGTGAGTCCTATGGTGGTACTGGAGAAAAATCAAAAGGGAAGAATAAGAATATGCGTGGACCTCAGGAAGATGAACGATGCCTGTGTACACAATCCATTCCCGAAACCATTCACAAATGAAGTACTAGAAAATGTTGGCAGCCAGGAAGCATACTCTTTCACAAATGGGTTCTTAGGCTACCATCAGATCAAGATCGCACTGGATGACAGGAGCAAAACGACCTTCGCAATGGAGTGGGGCTGCTTTCAATACAATGTTATGCCGTTTGGATTAAAGAACGCGCCAACCATCTTTTCGCGCATCATTTTTACTGCGTTCAAAGAATATATCCACAAGTTCTTGGAGGTCTATCTAGATGATTGGACTGTCTTTGGATTAGTTAAGCACCATATAGAAAGCTTACACTTGATGCTGGATACTTGCCAATGACACTAGATTGCATTGAACCTTAAGAAGTGCACATTCCTCGTTCCCTTTGGAAACCTGTTAGGACATGTGGTCTGCAAACAGGGACTGACGTGGACCCTACGAAGATTGTCGTTATTCTAAATTTGGAAGAACCATGAAGTGTTAAACAGTTGCGCACTACCTTGGGACACACTGGATACTACAGAAAGGTTATCAAGAGCTATGCTCAAATCACTGCACTGATGGAAGAACTATTGAAAAAGGATGTTACATTTTGCTGGAATGATGATTGCATGAAAAGTTTGGATGTTTTGAAGGGGAAATGGCCTCTGCTCCAATCCTGGTCTTCCCAAAATGGGATGTGGAGTTTCATGTACATGTTGATGCATCATGTATTGCGCTTGGAGTAGTACTTACATAGGAGGGTGCAGAGGGCGTGGATCACCCGATCACATTTGCAAGTCAGAAGTTGTCCAAAGAAGAGAAGAACTATTCTACTACCAAGCGCAAAGGGTTAGCAATGGTGTACTCACTCCAAAAATTCAGACACTATTTTCTCGGAGGACATTTCAAGATGTATACTGACCATTTCATGCTGAAATACTTGGTCAATAAGCCTCTGTTTGGGGGGTGCATATGTAGGTGGCTGTTATTGTTCTAGGAGTATGATTTTGAGGTCATAGTCAAGCTGGGACGCCTGAACGTAGGACCAGATCACTTTGTCGTGAATTGAGACGGGTGAGGAACCCACTAATTTGGAGGAGGGACTACCTAATGCATAGTTTTTTGCGGTGCACATCGCGGACAGACATTTTGAAGATACAATTCACTTTCTGACAACAGGGACTGTGCCAAAGGTATACTCCATCCAACAAAAGAAGGAATTGGTGGTGTGCGTGGTGGAATTTTTTATCGTCATGGGGCACCTATACAAAATGGGAAATTATGAGATATTGCGAATATACGTACGTGAATTTGAACGAAGCCAGATCCTCGCGGAAGCACATGGGGGTGCTACAGGAGGACACTATGCAAGATGCACGACAACATAGAAGATTCTTCGCACAGGGTTATGGTGGCCAACCCTACACCAGGATTCGAAAGCGCACTGTAAGGCCTGCAATATATGTCAAAGGACTAGAAAACCATCTCAGAGAGACAAGATGCCACTAAATCCAAGAATGACACTGCAGCCATTCGAAAAATGGGAAATTGACTTTGTGGGACTAATCAAACCTCAAGGAAAGATGGGGGTGTGCTACATCATCACCGTGATAGAGTACCTGACATGATGGGGGGAAGCGTAGTCGGTCAAAGACTACACGGCCGCTACGGCTGTGAAGTTTTTGTTCGAAAACGTGTTGACCCGATTTTGCTATCCAGAAATCTTAATGAGTGATTGGGGAACACATTTCCTGAATGAAACCATCAGCGTGCTCATAGAAGAGTTCCAGTGTATCATTAGAAAAGTACACTGTACCACCCACAAGCCAATGGGACTGTAGAAGCTTTCAACAAAATACTGGAGACTCTGCTGACCAAAGTGTTCAAAGTGCAGCGAAATGATTGGGATCTGCACGTACCTGTCATGCTATGGGCTTACGGGACACTGTGCAAGAAATTGACAGGATAGACACCTTTCCAGTTAGTTTATGGTGTGGAATCTGTCATGCCAATGGAATATATCATACCTAGTATGCGAACAACAATGCTCATAGGAATGACGGATCACAAAGCTCTAGAGGAATAGCTCACGCAATTGGAAGAACTTGAGGAAGAATGGTTTTTGGCCAGGTTTCATCAGCAGGTACAAAAGCAGCTTGAAAAACTCCTGGCACGACTGCCATATCAAGGTGCACACCATCAAGGTAAATGACTTAGTGCTGTTGTATGATAGTAAGTTTGAAAACTTTTCAGGAAAATTCAAAATGCACTGGCTGGGACGATATGTGGTTAAGGAAGTCACAGATGGAGGTGTGGTCCAATTAGTTAAGTTGAATGGAGAACCCTTCCCAAGAAAAGTAAATGGTAGCCGCTTGAAGCCCTACATGGGTGGGCCGACTATCTAACTAGCTGGCCAAAGCACAGTCTTCGCGAACTGAGGAGCCAGAAAAGGGAACAGGACTATAAACATATGCAGCAAGTGCCAGTATATATGTAAGGAAACAATTCAGCCATAGAGGAGAGGATGCAGCAGGTTCAGCAGGTAGCATCTTAATGTGCTGTCAACATTCAGGCCGTCCGAGACCAGCTGGAGGGACTTCACGCCAAGATTGCTGCACTGACCAAGTGACTCAAGGGTGAGTCACGATGTTTGTGTTGGGGGCATGTTGGGCATGGAATCCTACGATGGCATGTTTTGGGGCTCAAAGCCCAAGTTTTGAGTATTATTGTTGTAAAGACTCCTCGAATTGCGGGCGTGGAGTGCAAAGTGTATCTTAGAGTCATAGGGTTGTCCACCCTAAGTTTTGAATGTAATGTCAGCCTACCCATGGTTTGCGGACCATGGGATTGTATAAATAGAGTGAGGCTCTAAGTTGTAAAGAAGTTAAGTAAGTATATAGAAAGGGAGAAGTATGAGATAGAAGTACAGAGAAAGTGTCTAAGCATGTCTTGGGTCACGGTAGTAGGAAGAGGCTCTATAGCTGAGTGTGCAGAGGTCTAGTAGAGTCCGCAACTGAGTGTGCGGACCCCAACAGCTGAGTGTGCAGGGCGGAGTCGAGTCTGTAACCAAGGAAGAAGAATAATAAAGAGAAGTTTGATTCCAAATATTATGTATCTGTTCTTGTGTTGTTTCCTATTTAGTTATATTGTTTTCTCTATCATGCATACTTATATGAGTACTGAACATTGTTAAATATAACTAGACACATACTGATAAGCTAAGTGATCGACTAATATCAGGTTAATAATAAGGAATTGGGTAATAACATTGTTCGGCCCCCAAGTAAGGCTACGTGAAGGCAGCATCTCAGGCTGCGATGTATGGCTAAGTGTGCGTAGCGACGTGCGTGCAAGGTCGAACCGCAGACCACCGAAAATCATCAGACATCTCTAGGGTGCGGAATTCTGGTTCTAGCACCCTCGCATACTACTTCGAGTGAGACCTCAGTCTGCGCTCCGTGGACTGTTGCCAAAAGGGCCAGTAGTACTAGGATTTGTTTGGCTAAATCACCTCTGAACCTGGGTTAGGCCCCTACAAGCCAACAGATATCAAGTGTTGCCAAGAAAGGCAAGGTGTTTGATGCCCTTGAATCAAACCAAGGTGATGAAATCTGACTTGAGGATCCTTGCGGTCCTCCCATCATGTTTTTTCCAATATTATACACAGGTTGCATGATATAGTAAGTTCCTTGGGGTATAGTATTGTACTGTGGTTTTCCATAGGGGTTGTTAGGCTGGGGGATGAAAGTGCCCCTAGGATAAGGAGTTCCCCCTTGACTCATTTGAGTTTATGATTAGGGTGCCCCCATGGATTGATTGGGACCTTATTGAGGGTTCCTGCTCACCACATAACTAACCATAAGTCCTTAACTAACATAAGGAGGGTTCATGTCAATTAATGATTGACCATGCAGACCTAAAAATGGAGGGCGAACTATTATGCTCCCGACTAGTAGATGCATATTGGGAACTGTGCCCCTAGATACCTAAATTTGGGGGTTATAACAATACAATGGATGCCAACCATAGAGTTGGTTGAAGGGACCCGTGCTAACCGTGCTATATTGAGCACTATACATAGAGCTATGTGTAGCACTTTTCGAAGGTCCGGGGGATGAAACGAAAGGGGTGGAACTCGGAATGTGCTGTGTTCCACTCGTGGTAGGTGTCACGATAGGGTTTGAACCTGGGAGAGATGGGATAGTAGGGTTCGCCATCAGAGGTGTGGTATTGACTGTCGACTGGGGAGGTGGTGGTGGACCAAAAGTGCCCACAGAAGTCCATGACCCATTAGTTGTTGATGGGATAGGTGGAAATGTTCCAATAGAAGACAGAGGAGGTAAAAATGTAACGAGAACCAAGAGTGGTCCCAATGGATTCATGATCGGAGGATTGTATGGAGGAAGAAATCTTGTAGCAAAGAAATCCTCCAGTAAACTTGAATCATGGGATGTCCAAACAGATTTTGTGTTAGATCTCGAAGGCTGATTGCCCAAAGATGGGGAATCTAGTTCACTGGGGCTCAATGGATCCTCCACAATGAGTGGGGGAAGTCCTAACAACTGTTTAGATTGACGAAAAGGGCCGGATGTAGCCATGGTGGCTGATAAATTTTATCAGTAAATGTTATAGTGATGTTTACTAAAGTCTTGGTTATAACACTCTGACACTTAAAAAATAAAAAATAGATGAAGGAAATCAATCAACAAGCAGAGGGAAATGACCCTGTCTGATAAGCACCGATCAGTGGAGATGGGACCTAGTATCACAATGAATAACAGAGAGAGTTGACCAAATGTACAGTTACAATTACTCTTGAGCTTCACGCATACCTCAGATTAAGGGGCCAAGTACTCTTGTGAAGATGAGCACCCTCCCAAAAACGGAAGACAAAGTAGGTTCATCTGTGTTAGGTACTAGAACAACCTACCTGAGTCACCTTGTGTTCATCCCTAAAAGTATGGCCACTAAGGATACCTCAAATCACAGACACTACTGGGGGGGACATAGTCACAGATAGTACGCTTTGTGGGCAGGATACCTGAGTCCTCGACTCAGATCATATATCCCCGAAGGGATCCCCGATACACAAAATACCCAAAGGAGATGTAAGCAAAGGCATGCTACCTTCACTTACAGTCCGATGTTGTCTCGTATTTAGCTCTGCTTTTACTGGAGTGGTCCTAGATAGTATGAGTTCAGAAGGATTTCTCTTTTTAATGACACTAGTTTTGGTGTATGATCTTGGGCGGTTAACTCACACTACCTATCCCAAGATCCTAGCCTAAACTAATGTGTGTTTACTATAAAAAGAGTTGCTGATTGATTTTATTAGGTAGATTTTAAATGTACTTCGTTAGAGTCTTTGGTAGCGGTGTTGACGTATGAAGTTATATGGGACTCTGACTCAAATCATGCAAAAACAATGCTTGTAAATTTCCACTTTTGATGAATAAGTTGCCTCTACAAAGGGAGAGTCATTCATACATCAATATATATACCATGCATCCTATTTAGTAAAACACTAACATAACCAACAGAACTTCAATGCTCACTAACAACTATTGAAACCAAATAACGCAGATCTAACCAACTAAGAATAAAACAATAAAAATTTGTATTTTTTCTTCAATGAAAACAAAAACATGAAGAAGTAAAGCTTCTTTATTAAAAAAAAAATTTGTTAAGGACACAGATTAGTCAAACAAGTGCAACTACAGATCCCTGATCAGTCTACAAGCATATTTCCCAACCCATGAGGTCACAGAGCAAGATTTTTATCAAGAAATGGTTGACTAACACTCTGTACTAGAGGCTATAGACAGTTAGTTTCAGCACTAACGCTCTATTTGTGAGGACACAATGCTTTATAGAGAACTGTTTACACTAGTAACTAGCATTAGTGAGGAAAAATACTCAAAAAATGGGTTGTAGGGATGAAATCTAGGGCTGAGCACTGAGATAAGGGTGTTGTATAGTCCTGAGTGGTCGGAGAGGGAATGAAGAAGTACAGGAAGGCATGGAAGAAAGAGAGATCTAGGAACTTTCTGGGAAACCAGGAACTAAGTGTAGTCCCCAGTGGAGTCACCAATTTTTCTATAGGGATTAATGCATGGGTGTTTGGTGAGGTAGAAACCCTCAAGGATCTTCCCGGGATCCTTGGAAAACAGTCAGATTAGCTGCAATTGTCACAAAGATACATGCATGTCTATGCTTAACAAATGAATATCAAAGCGAGAAGGAATTATTACCTTGAGTCTTAGTGTTGTGTTGCTGGAGAGTGCAATACAGCTAGGTAGAAGACCCCTGAGTCGGCTCTAGATCAAAACCTGCACATAGCAAAGACAAGCATAATATCACAACATAAAACCTTGATAAACAATGCATGAACATATAAAGATATCTAGTTGCATATATCTAAGCCACTCATGCTAATGATATTGAATAAACATACAAACAAGTCATACTATCAACATCTCGGAGTGGACAACACAATGGAAGTTCTATATTAATGTAGAAAGAGTGATTACAACCATTAGTTGTATCAACCTTCCCTTACCCCTCCAGCTCCTCTCTCTCTCTCCCTTCCTAACCTCTTCTAATGCCTTAGTCTAAGACTCTGCTCGATAGTCAAATAGGAAATCCTTTCAAATGGCTCGACCTCTTTCACAATGGCCCTAGCCTTGCATATATAACATGTGGATAGGGTTGCTAAGTCCTTAATGAGTTCCATTAGGAAAAAGTAGTGATGTTTCCATGCCTTTGTGCTCTTTCCCATTTGCATACTCCATTAGGAATTAGTAATTTCCCCAAACAGGTCAAGTTCTGATGTTTCCCTACTTTTGTGAGATGACATAGGAGAGAATCTTGGGATATTTCTCAGTCAACTCATTCCTTTGACCCATAGAAACTCATTAGGGTTCACTAACGCTCTTCCCGAGGTAACAGATAGAGTTACTTTGGGCACTAACACACCCTTAGCATTGCTAGGAAGCTTTATAAAGTAGGTTTCTAGTGTTTAGGAAATGTTAGCTTGACAACTGGGCCTGTGAACTTGGCTAGTCCTTCAGTCTTCATGTCTTTCTCTTCTTAGCTAGTGAGGAGGTCAGTTTCATGTATAACACATTGTGTAGAGGGAAAGTTCAGGAGACAATATTGGCAAGCTTGGGAATTATAATTACGGAGTGCATAGTATTTGAGGGAGAGGGCCTCAAAATTGCATAGTTGGATTTTGCAAGGGTCCATAAATGACCCAAATGACCACTATAAGTGCACAGTGCACAGTGCACTGTGCTAGGAAGGGTTGGTCAAAATCGCTCATTGGGCAAATGTAACCAGCAAGATGAAATGACTGTTCTCTGAAGTTGCTCAATGCATAGTGGAAGGAGACTATCCTCTATGATTAC
Organism: Pinus tabuliformis; assembly: GCA_031772625.1. Taxonomy (NCBI): domain Eukaryota; kingdom Viridiplantae; phylum Streptophyta; class Pinopsida; order Pinales; family Pinaceae; genus Pinus; species Pinus tabuliformis. The sequence continues at coordinate 526,706,973 of CM062807.1, read as the reverse complement.
GTAGTGTGTAGTTCCATCAGGTAATAATTCCACCACTATGACTTAGGAATTCATAGTGTACAATACACTTGGTTGAGGGATGAATATTAGTCATGGTTTGCACAAGTTGTGAGGACTAAGAGAACTCCATTTTTGACTAAGTGTAAGATCAGTGAGATAAGAGAGTAAGAGTAGGAGCATACAACATGTACTGAACATGATCACACACTCATAAAAAATTAAACACATCACCAGAAGATGTACGATACCCAAAATAAACATTTATACAGTAAAATGACACTTATCCCCAAGTGCACCACTTAAGATATATCTTTATGACAAAAGTGTCGATTGTAACTAGAATATGTGCTATGCCATAGGAATATGTCCAACACATATGATAGATATAATCAACTAGTTCAAGAGAGTGCACTGGGGCTTCTTGTTGTGGCTCCCAGAGACAACCTTGGATTACTTAGAAGACCAGTGCCTGGGTACATCTAAATTGGTGTGTCCCAACTGATTTACATGAAACTAGAGACATCACTTATGTTCTCTCTCTTTCTCTCTCTCTCTCTCTCTATATATATATATAGGGAATGGAATGGTTCATTTATCCAAAGAAATATAACATGGGTTTTTGGTACTTCCTCACATGTTCAGATCTCATAAATAAGCATAGAAATAGTGGAGGCCGAGTGTTTCAAGGTCTTACAACTTATTAAGATTTTGCAGAGTAGATGAGGTAGGACCAAGAGAAGGAGAAACTCATCACATAGAGTATAAGGCTTCAAGCATTCTACACTTAACACATAAAGCTTGAGGCATTAAGGATTTCTATACGTATTTGAGTTACAAGTAGAAATAATGAATGAAGGAGGAGCTGAAAGCTATGATTCATGTGTTGCATATTTAAAGATATTATTTCAATAGTCCACACAGGCATATTCATAAATAGTGTTGAGACAAATGAATCTGTGAAACAGTTACAGGAATTTGCATTAACATGTAGGTACTAATGAATCCGTGAGGGAGCTTGAAATATTTCTAGCAACTATAATTGCATGAATTCGGGGAAGAAGCATGAACATAAAAATGAGTTTGACAAAGGGAACACATACTATAATACTTGAAGGGGGAATCACCATTGTTTCCTTGATATTCTGAAAACAATCTATATTACGAAGAGATACAGTCTGAAAATAGCATGCAGTGGTGGGTGATGTGCATTACAGTGTAACATTGTAGTTTCTCAGGCACGAGCCTTTTTTTCTCTAAAAAAGGTGAAACAAGCACTTTTGATTTCCCCCTTAGCCCCCCTTTATTATAGCCCCTCGTGTGGCTTTCGTCATATGACCGAGGGATGGAACTAAGGGCTTAGCCCTTAGGTGCTAAGGCCATCAGACCCATGTCTGGGAGCCCTTTCCTTTGTATTGCAAAATCCCACATATCGAAACTTTACAACACTTTTTCCTTAAGCTTATTCCCCAGACACTTGTGATCATCGATCTGTGGGATTGGGCCCACCTAAGACATCGAAATCACATTGCATGAGAGGGGGACCCTTTACCATTTTCCATAGCACAGGATGATAATCCGGACGCGAGATCCTTATAGATCATGCCGTAATAACTTATCACATCTGGGGAGGCCTTTTTCCTTTGTTACTTGGAATCCTGCATCCGGACACTTGATAGCCTTTTACCTTTAGATTTTCCCCTTAACAATTGTGATCGTTGATCTGCGGGGTGAAGTCATGACTACCACATGTCACCCTGTGAGTGGTGACACTTGGCACCCGAAAAAGGCCCCATTTCATCCCTGAAAACACTAAAACTGGGTGACACGTGTCATCTACCATGTCATCATCCGTATTTCCACGTCATTGATGACATCAAATACCATGCCTGCTTTGAGGATCAATTAGAAGACAACACATGGACCCCTTGAGGAGAGAGAGAAAAGGCCTGCATGACCCTGTTCTTGCAGGCATTTCCTTTGTTAATGAATTTTGGTCCTCCCCGAAAATTTTGCACTAAATAGTAATATTGCAATCCCACAATGTTATTGGGGAGGTAGACTGTCTATTCTTGCAATCACCAATAATGCGAGATTGTGGGATGCAGGATACTGCCATGTGGAGGAGAAAGAAAGGGGTGACCCAGAGTTTGTTTATTCAAGCACTTCCTTTGTTAATGTTTTTCGGCCCTCCCCTGGAACTTTTACACTATACCACAAAATCGACCCCCACGGTCTTTTAAGTTTGGAACACACCGATATGCCTATCTTGCGAGACTGTGGGATGTGGCCTACAGGATTCACTGTATTCCGCCACATGGAGGAGAGAGAAAGGGCGGCCCAACCTTTTTTTTTTCAAGTATTTCCTTTGTTAATGGTTTTTGGCCCTCCCCCAAAAATTTTACACTATACCACAGAAAGGACCCCTGCACAATCTTTTAAGTTTCTAACCCACTGATATGCTTATCTTGCGGGACTGCAGGATGCGAGCTGTGAGATTCATTGTATTACACCACATGGAGGAGATAGAATATGGCAGCCCTAACTCGGTTTTGTTATGAATTTCCTTTGTAAGACTTTTTCGGCCCTCCCGGGCGATGTCACACCATATCGCAAGAGCGGCCCCTGCACGGCCTTTTAAGTTTAGAACCCGCCAATATGCGAGACTGTGAGATTGTCGAGATGTGGGATGTGGGGCCCTGCGGGATTGCAGGATTGCAGGATCCCCTCATACTTAGCCATTTGTTTTGGTTTTCTGAGCTTTCCAAAGGAAATCTTCAATAGGCCCTAACTTCTGATCCAGGAGTCCTTTTTTGGACTACTATATACCATTAGAAAGTGTTTTCTAAGAACTAGGCAATGGAGAGGGTCTGATTAAGCTCTGAGATCTTCTGTGGCCTAGGAAAGTGGCTCCAAAATTCACTTCTCCTAGGAAACCTTAACCAATTGAAACCCACAATGAAGTGAGTGACAACATTGGCTCCAACTGGGGACAGTGCCTTGCTCGCAAGGTGTTAATGACCTGAATACTTGTAACTTTTCCTTCCATTGGGCATGTAGTCATTCTTAAACAAATAAAATTATGTGAGAAAGGAATTTTTTGATAATAAAGTGAAAAATTCAAATAACAATTTCAACACACACGCCAGATATTTACAATTAGCAAGAGATGGATATCTCTAATTTTGAAAATAAAATTTTAGGAACTAACCATTTACAGGCAGTTCCAACATTTCATCACCCAACTTTTCCAGCATGTAAGTGTTATTTCCCCTTTCTTCTGCAATCTTGAAGGGGCCAAACCATAGCGGATCAAACTTCCCATGTTTTTGTTACACAAAATTTTGTCACTATCCCTGTACTCCCCATCTACGATCTTGGAGGACCTCTACAGTGTACCCAACATGCTTCCCATCATGAAGAAACTCCCAGTATGTCCATCTTCATGAGCAGAATCATTCCCCTTTACACCATTTCCCAAGAATCATCCTTCTATCCCAGTTTACAAGACCGGCGCTACTGACTAGTTTTATCCTCGTGTAGATTTACAGAGGTTAAAACTAACCCTCGTGCTGATCGGATCGACTAAGCCCTTTTCCAGTCACGTCGATCCTCTTTTGGAAGATTTTTTGAATAAGGAGCCAAAGCTTCCATGTCTAGAAGCTTCGTAACGGAAGTCTGGTAGATGGTTGGGCCAGATAGAGCCAAGGAAACCAGTTTGGGCTCCTTTCCCCTATTAGGATGGAACAACCTCAAGAGATAAGACCTTATCCCATGATGAGAGGAACCATCTCCTATCCATCCAACCTATATAAACCTCTCTTTTTCCCAAGCAAAAGCTAGTTGGAGTTTTGGAGCAAGTTTGAATAACCAACAAGTCATTTATAGCTTGTAGCTTTCTAGTTTATGTTTGAGGGAGAATAGTGTGATTTTGGTTTGGTTTGAGACTAGAGGGAAAGAGGCCTTAAAAATTCCATTGTTGGGGTTATCCATGAAGTGCTAACAGAAGTGTGGGAACCCGGATACATCAGAGGAGACCAATAATGTCAAGGCACTAGTTGTAATCTCTTTTTGATTTATATTAATGCAACTATCGATTGATGTGCTAGATGAAGTGTCATTTTACATCTTTATGGCTTAATTTTCCTTGACCTATTAAGTAGGTTGAATACAATATTTCATGTTATCACGTTTGTTGCTTTTTTTGTTTGCTTGCTTTAGGTATTCGAAGGAAGGAAACAGAAGATAGCTGGAGTGAGGAAGCAGGATCATTGCCAAGCAAAATAAGGTTCCAAGAGGTAGGCCACCTTAATTGACTCTAGCTTAAGGAGATTTTCCATAGATTTTTTGTTTGTGGCTAGACCCGCTCTCTCGAGCTAGAGGAATTGTTTGTGTCTACACTGAAAATTTACCTGCACCACAAATTGGTGACCATACTGGGGAGCCAATCCTTCTATTTGATTGATTTTCATTTTATGGTTTTGTGTGAACTTTTCTAGTATCACCATTTCCCTTTAGTGTTCTCTGCTTTGCCTGGTTTACTGCTCTGAGCCTGAAATTTACAGTGGCAAGTCTTGTCTTAGCTTGTGAAATTTTTTATTTTTTTCCTTGAATCCTCGGTCAGCATGCTTATTTTTCTGACAGTCGTGCTGATCAGCGCGAGTTTCTCAAAAACAGTCACACCGACCCCCTTTTGGCATGTTTTGTCAGTTGGGTAGCCACACTGATTCCTATAGGTGAAGATCAAGGTTTACCCTAGATCATAGCCAGTGTGTCTTGCCCTTCTAATTTCTATCTCTCATCTTGTTTTAACTATGTTCCCCCTAGCTAGAAAGATCTTTTAGCTTGGTTTGTACGATTGGTTGAATTGAATTTTCTTCACTTGGTTTCTTGAGTTATTGGATGGTGTATAACCCTAGGGAATCTAGGTCATCACCCATTCACTTGTTTTCCTACTTAGAAAGTCAAGTCAATAGTCAAATTTTCTCCTTGCATTTCGTTTGATTAGTCCTTTTGTTGCTTTTATTTCCACTTAACAAGTTTGAAAAGTTTCGTTTAGTGTTTGAGCATCTCTTTTTGGGCATAGATCACATTGCCCATCTTGTGTTTGGTTCAATCTTTGCTTCATTAGTTTTGGAAGGAATTATCTTTTGTGCTTTGTGTTTGCTTGTGATTGATTGTATTGTGAATATTTCATTGAAGTGTTTGTGAAAGATTCATTCCGTCATTTCATTGAAAAATACATAATTCTAGTTTTCTGAATCAATATGTTACATTAGATAGCATCATTGAAGGCTAGAGTTTCATCGTCACTTGCATTGGAAAAGAAATGAATTCTCTTTACTAGGCAAAGGACTACTTGAAGTGCATTTGGTAGGAAATTTAGGAATTGGAAAGAGTTTTTCATCATTTTTGTTTTCAAAAGGCGAAATACTGAAAAAACATTTTTCTTTCAATTGCTTGTTTTGTTACATTTGAGTGTGTTTTCTACTCTCATTAGTGTAGACAATTCATCGAATTGAAAGGGTCTCGTCTCATTTAGCTGCATATAAGTGTTTTTGAGTCACATCGATAAGACCTAAAAACCGAGTTATAATTTCAAGATAAACTCTAAAATGTACTCAATTAGCCTAAGGCACATTTGAAATCTAATGATCACATATTAGAAGGTCTAGGCTATAGACATGTTCTAACGTCTTAAAACCTAGCAGCTGTCATTCGCTTCGGAACTAGACAATGCTAGTACAGAATTGTGTTTCCCGTATCGAGTATATAAAGGGATACCCCACTAGGTTTCAATAATTTATCTATAGGAAGCTTAGTCTACGGCCTTGTAAATGTGATAAACCAAACACAACATTCTGGGAGATTGTCTGCCCGTACTTCTCGATTCACCAGGAGGTATTCTGTAGTTCATGGTTACTTGGTAATCCTTTTTACCTAGATCATCTTGAGTAGTCATTATGATTTTTTTTACTCCCTAAATATAAAATATCACCTGAGCACTTGTCCTTTAGAGCTCATTTCAAATAGAAAGTGATAAAGTCACCTTTGCTTCTTTCTTGACTCTTAAAACATGAAAGAGCACCAATTTGTTTTTGTGTCTTAAAAAATTGTTGCCCGTGATCTTATAACATCCATGTTAGTCTCTTTTAGACCACATCATGAGTATACCTTTAAATACATTTTAAAGCCCTTGAAATCGATCTCTCTTTTAGTTATCTGAGACAAGATCATTGTGGCTGAGCCAACTAGTTCACCTAGTTCCTCTTCCTCTCCTCTGTCTGAAAGATTGTCCGAGGATTTTTTTCCTGAATTTCCACAGTCGCTTGAGGACCAAGGAGTTGAGCTTGGAATTGTTTTGAGTATTCAACCTTTGTCATCTCATCCTCCCGCTTCAGATACTGGGTCACTTTCTAACATTGGCCTGGAACCTCTGGATAACCCTATCCAGACTCCCGAGAGTCCGTTGACTCCTGAAGGTCAGCTTGGACTGGTTTTTTATCCTCCGAATCTTTTGTTTGATCCTATTGTGATATCACTGCAATGTCTGTACAATCCGTACAATCAGCTGGGTATTCCTTTGGAATTATCCCCTCGAACATCTTCGATAGTCTGTCGTCATCTATTTTTACCCATGGAATTAGAAGGAAAAATCCCAGTCTCCTCTCTGGGTCACTCAGAGGTTTCCACTCCACACACAGTCAATGAGCAGGAATATAATTTCCCTCTTGAAGGTTTCCCTTACACGGGAATAATTTCGACTAGTTTTCATCCTGAGTTACCACGTAATTACGTGACTTTAGCTAAGTTGATTTCAAGCATGCCTATTGCCTCATCATTGTATCACAACCCAATTTGGGCATCTGATGCTATGCCTAGCACAGGTCTGTTCATTTAGAACCTAACCTCCCAACAGACGGTGATTTCTGCAGTTACTTCAGTCCCAGTGCAAACCACCATTCCCAATCCTCTTGTTTTGTCAGTCCAAGTGACCCATCTAGTTCAACCGAAGATATCGAGTAATTTCACTTTCATTTCTTCAATCCCTCCAATAAGTGGTCAGGTAGTTCCACCGCTTGGGTGGCAGAGTCCAAATGTTTCTATGATGTTTGGCACAACCAATGTGAGTAGCTCACAACCTCACATGGTTTGGATGAACCAACCCTCTTCAGGTGCCATTTCAAATCCTGTTGGTCCTGCTGGATCAAGTAATGTCCAGTACCAACAACCCAATGTTGGTCTGTCTGGGTCAAGTCATGTCTAGTACCAAAAACCCAATGGTTGTCCGTCTGGGTCAAGTCACGTCCAATACCAACAACCCAATATGGCTCAAGGTCAGTACCAACCTCCTTATGTTCCATATGGTTCATAAGCGATGCTAATCCATCAAACATCCCTCAGCCTGGACCTTATGTCCAGCCTAATCTGTCTGCTGCACGTGGTGGATATGGCCAGATATAGTTCGGGAACTTTCAAGCTGTCATTCCGGGAACTGTTCAAGTACCTTTGTAGCAGCAAGGATAACTCCTCCATAAGTGAGGATAACCCCTGCAGTAGCAAGGGAAAACTTCGTTGCAACAAGGGCCATCCATGCAACAGCAAGGGCAACCTTCGTTGCAGTAAGGGCCATCCATGTAGCAGCAAGGTCAGATCATGCCGCAACAAGGACAACTGCAACAACTGCAGGGGTAACCCTTGCAATAGTTGCAGCAAACCATGCAGTTGCGAATGCAGTATGCACTGCAATCATCCTAGCCTTTGCCTTCGCAAGGTAAACCTCTGCAACTGAAGGAAAACCTTTACAGCTGCATGGTCAGCCTTTGCAGCCACAAGGTCAACCCGGGAAGCAGCAACCCTTATACTCCTACAAACAGGGTCAACCCTTGCAAGGGCAGGGCTAGGGTCAAGTCTTACAACAATAGGTGCAGAATCCTTATATCCAAGGGCAACAGGTTCATCCTCCTTTTGTGCAAGGACAACAAGTCCAAAATCCTTATGTCGAAGGAAAACAAGTGCATAATCCTTACATCCAAGGGCAGCAGGTCCAAAAACCGTTCGTCCAAGGGCAGCAGGTCCAAAACCCTTATGCTCAGGGACATCAGGTGAAAAATCCATATGTCCAAGGCTAGTAGGCTCAACAACCTTTTAAACAGTATGTTTCTTATCAACAGCCTCAGGTCGGACAGTTTCAAGGCTTTCAGGGTCAGAATCCTCCCTACAGGCAAGGTAACCTACAATGGGGGAAAAATAAAATGCCTTATGGACAAAATCCTCCACTATGGGGACAAAATCCTTACTAGCAAGGATGGGCCCTGCAAGTTGGGCCCCTTTATCGGCCTCAAATGCCTTTCAATACTAAATTTCCATTCTTGGCTACGCTGGAATTTCTAGATGTGTCTAGACTTACGAATGACCTGATTCTTCATTCGCCATACTCACCTCCAGTTCCGTCCAAGATTCCGAGCAATTGTCCAAAGTTTGAAGGAAAAGCGAAAGAGGACCCTCAAGCCCACGTGATGACATATCACCTATGGTGCTCCTTGAATTCCTATGTTGATGATTCCATTCGTCTTTGCCTTTTCCAATGAACTCTTACAGGGGCTATTGCCAAATGGTATATCGAGCTACCTCAGAATACCTATCATCACTTTAACACTCTCACCATGGCCTTTGTCACACATTTCCAGCTACCAGTTTGCTATAAAATTGACACCCATCTATTAACTTCGCTCAAGAAAGACACTACGACTCACATATCCTATCACATCCATGAATGGAGACATAGATGTCGTCTGATTAAGTTTGAAATTGCTGATCATTTGTTGATCGAGTGGTTTACCAAATCATTTGTCAAAAGAATTGCTAAAGACATTGCTATGGGTGGATGTGTCACTAAGGAACACACCATCGTGCATGCCCAATATCTAGACCTTATCTATTCATAGTCTGGCACGTTATATGATGTGTTACCTGATGTGCCCATATCGTTGTTTGATCTGACGACATCTAAGTCTCCCGCTACCCCTCTTGTTGATGGAGTAATTGGTTTAGTGACTCAGACCCCTGCAAAATATTCTTCCAAACAAAGGTTGGTCTCCAACACTGCTCCCAATTATTCCTCTTGCAATGCATCTGGCTCTGGTAAAACCTCGGAGGTTCACACTATCTAATCTACTGTAGCGGATAAATCCTCTAAAGGTAAGAACAAAGGCAAAGGAAAGGGTAAAGCCGATGCCCCAAAATAGGGTCCTCCTAAACCATCTACTGGTGATGCCTCCCAACGGAAACCCAAGTATCCATGCCTCATCTGTTAGGAGGATCACTATATTAAGGATTGTCCCAGACGGTCCAAAGTTAGTCATTTTCTCAAAGGAACACCCACGGTTCTGAAAGAGCCCTTTTTGTCCCAACAGACTCAAATGGTAGACTAACCTCAATCATCTGCTTCCTCGGGTTCACAAGTGTTCATGATGAGTACCCCGATCAATGTGGCTACCAGGTCAAAATATTATCAAACTCCTCCCCCACCGGGAGGGAAAGAGAAAGAAGGTACCCCTTCTTCTATTGCCCCATCCAGTTCTGTTCCTCTCCATATAGATTGACCTAATCCTGATTCCGCAATTCAACCACCTTCTCGAGATGTGCTTTGAAAGTCCTCGTACAATCCCAACGCTTGAGCCACTCAACATTATAACATTGTTAAAGATTTGTCTCAAGTGCCATCAGCTATGTCTTCTCTCGAGGTCCTTCTCAGTAGAAATCGTTACTGTTGGCTACTGGGGGTATTGATCCAGCTGACTCTAATCTCATTTGTTTTGACCTAGAAAACCACGTTCCACGTTTACCTCATCAAATTTCTTTTCTCATTTAGGTAATCATAAATGAGAAAACCATTCATAGGACTATCATCGATGAAGATGCTTCTACCTACATCATTTTTGTCACTTGTTGGAAGGCAATTGGTTCTCCTACTTTGAACAGTCCCCTAACTGGAAGGTTTTGACGAGTGCGATTTGCAACCATTCGGTGTCCTTCCCAACCTTACCATTACGTTGGAGGGCAAGATGGTACATGTCAAAGTAGAGATCGTTGATGCTAATCTTAATTAAAATATCCTACTTGGACAGAGTTGAACCCATGCCATTCATGTTGTAGCCTCCTCCCTCTTCTGCATGATTCATTTTCCCCATCAAGGGAAGATAGTCACAGTCGACCAACTATCCTTCTTTGCCTCTTCCTCCTTTGATGGCAATGTTCCATATGTCAAGCACATTGGTGCTCCTTATGAGAGTGTGGGTGCAGGAATTTTTAAAGATCCTGCCTTGATGGGCATATTTCCGCTCCCACCTCCTCATGTTTCCTCTGTCAACATCATTTCAGGCAAGCCTAATCCTTGGGTCATTCCTTCACCAGGCCTTGTTGATACATGGGGCAAGGTTATGCCATTAAGTCCCACCGAAGTTGATTACATGGAAATTGTTTCGGCTTCACCTTCAATATCCTCTAATAATCCTATTTCGGGAACATCCCTTGATGCGTATTCTCAATCCCCATGGAATGGTTCTTTGGAATCTCCTGATCCCTTAGCCAAGACTTTTCTTTCTAATGAGAGTATCATGGAAGTAATGTCTCTGGAGGAAGTACCTTGGAACGAAACTCATCATCATCGCTCGTTCGTGCCTAGCTTAGTAATCATGTCTAATTGTCTCGAGGAGTTCTCTTCTCAGTTCCCATCCCTGCCACTTCAGATGTTGATCTTGACTCATGAAGTTTGGTCGAAAGTGAACATGGGTAACATTACCCTAACGATGCCAATTGATATTTCTGTCAAACCTGGTGTCATTGAAAATGTCCATATAGGGGTAATTTGTTCTCCAAAAGAGATTAAGATCTATACTTGTCTGTTTTTGGGCATGGAATCCCCCCACAAAATGTTTTGGGGCTCAAAACCCAAGTTTTGGTCAAAGATGTTGTAAGACTCTGCAAATTGCAGGCGCGGAGTGCGAAATGTATGTTGAGTCTTAGGGTTGTTCGCCCTAAGTTTTCTAATGTAATGAAATGTCATGTAGGCCTACCCGTGGTCCGCAGACCATGCGATTGTATAAATAGAGCGAGGCTCTAAGTTGTAAAGAAGGAAGAAGAGGGGAGAGGGATTAATGGGAATGATCTAGTAGCGAATAGAGAAGAAGTCTAAGTGTCTTGGGTCATAGTAGTAGGAAGAGGCTCTGCAGCTGAGTGTGTGGACCCTTGCAGCTGAGTGCGCAGGATGAAGTTGAGTTTGTAACCCAAGAAGAGGAATAATAAAGAGAAGTTTGATTCCAAATATTGTGTATCTGTTGCTGTATTATTTTCTATGCATTTATACTATTTTTTTTTATCGCGGACACTTATAATACTAAACACTGTTAAGTATAATTGGGCTCACACATATAAGTTAAGTAATCAAGTAATATCAGGTTAACTGTAAGGACTTGGGTAATAACACAGATCACGCCTCTAATAGGACTGTGTGAAGGCAACATTGTAGGCTGCGAGGTACTGATAGGTGTGCATAGCGACGTGTGCGCAAGGTCAATCTGCGGACCACTAAAAACCATCCGACATCTCTAGGGTGCAGAAACCTAGTTCTATCACCCTCCCATACTACTTCGGGTGAGACCTCAGTTCGCGCTCTACAGACTATTTCTGAAAGGGCCAGTAGTACCAGAATTTGTTTGGCTAAATCATCTCTAAACCTGGGTCAGGCCCATACAAGCCAACATCTATTCCAAGAATTCTAGGATGTTTTTACATGGTCATAAGAAGAAATTCCCAGCATTCACCCAATTATAGTCACGCATGAGATTTAGACTTATCCTCATGCGAAACTCGTTCTCCAATGGCTTCATCCAGTGCACCCTAGAAAAGCGGCCACCATTAAGGGTGAATATTGTATTGGTGACAAAGAAACAAGGCATTATTCATGTTTGTGTCTGTTACCATGATCTCAATCATGCCTGCCCTAAAGATAATTACCCCACTCCCTTCATTAACCAGATCATTGACGAATGTGCTGGGAGTGAATTCTTTTCTTTTATGGATGGTTTTTCTGGTTACAACCAAATAAACATTGCACCGACTAATCAAGATAAGACAACCTTTATCTATCCATGGGGAACCTTTGCGTACAAAAAGCTCCCTTTTGGCCTTAATAATGCCAGGGACACATTTTAGAGAGTGATGTATTATGCATTCCATGACATTCGAAATATCATTCAACCTTACTTGGATGACTCCTCGCTCATTATCGTAAACACCATGATCACCCTGATCATCTCCGCCAAATTTTTCTTCACTGTAGACACTACAATATCCAACTTAATCTGCATAAATATGTCTTCTACGTCAAATCTGGACGACTCCTTGGCTTTATCATTTCGAAAGAAGCAATTTTCCTTGATCCCCTTAAAGTCGAGACCATATTTAATTTACCCCCTCCATCTTCATTGCATCAACTAAAGAGTTTGCAAGGAAAAGCAAATTTCCTCCATCATTTCATACCGAACTATGTTGAGCTAGCTTCAAGGTTGACCCGGTTGCTCAAGCAAGGAACCCCGTTTGTTTGGGATGAGGTTGCACAAAAATCTTTCAACGACCTAAAGACTGCCCTTAACAATGCTCCTTTGCTGCATCCCCCAAACTATCATCGCGATTACTTCCTTTATATAGCTACAGCGTTTAGTACCATCGCCATGGTGTTGTTACAAGACATTGACGAAGGAAATGAACATGTTATTTACTACCTTAGTCGCAATCTCCTTGACACTGAAACTCGTTATGCTCGTGTCGAGATGTTGGACTTGGTTGCCGTACAGGTTGTTTAGCACTTTCGACATTTCATTCTACTCTACACTACCACTGTGATTTCAGAATGGAACCCCATCACCTACATCCTAACTCGTCAGTTGTTGGGGGGCAAGTATTTGAAGTGGATTGTTATCCTACAAGAATTTGATTTTGTGTTTACTACTACCAAATCTAAGAAATCGCTGGTCTTTTCTAAGTTGATTTGCTCCCTTCCCTCCGCATATCTCCCTACTGGTGCCGATGAGAAGCTCCCGAACAAGACTTTTTTCTTAATTAGCACTCTTGACCCCTGGTACGGTGATTTCATCATATATCTCTAGACACCCACCTTCTGATCTGCGTTGACCAAGGATGATCCCTGGCGCATTCAGTATCAATCTCAACCTTACCGTATCATTGGAGATACTTTATACCGCATCGGTGTCAATTCCATTCCTCATCAATGTCTCACTCTCAAGGAGGCTGAGAGAGTCTTGAATGACTTCCATTCTGGCGCATGTGGCGGTCACCTGTCTAGATATTCTACTACTCAAAAAATCATTCGCGCTAGTTATTTTTGGCCCTCTATCTTCAAGTATTTCATCCTTGCCGTTCACAAGTGCCATGAGTGCCAAATTTATCAACGTAAGATGCGTGCTCCACTCGCTCACCTACAACCCGTTATTACCATCGGTCCTTTTTCCAAATGGGGCATCAACTATATGACCTATAACCCTTGTTCAGTCGACTGGCATGGGTATATTATCGTTGTTGTGGACTATTTCAACAAATGGGCCGAAGCGATGCCTACATACTCTGCAGACGGTAAAACAGTGGCTTAATTTCTATTTAATCACGTTATTTCCAGTTTTGGAGTGCCTCAGGCCATTATCACTGACCATGGCTCCCATTTTCAAGATTACATGATGGCTAAGCTGACTTCTACGTTCGACTTGCGCCACAATGGCTCAACCCTGTACTACACTTAGGCCAATGGCCAAGTTGAAGCTGTGAAAAAAGTTATGGTCACGATGCTTCAGCACACCATTGGGATGCATAAGTCAAATTGGCATCTCATGCTCTTTTCAGCTTTGTGGGCTTACTGAACCTTGACCAAGGAAGCAACTAGATTCATACCATTCCAGCTAGTCGATGGTCTAGAAGCAACTTTACTAATTGAGTGAAAAATTCCATCCCTCAAGCTGGTTGTCAAACTTCTCCCTGAGATCTCACCCTAGGAAGAGCATCTCTTGTACTAGAATGACTTGATGAGACTCGTCGTCTTTCTACTTTGGTCATCGAAGCACAAAAAAAGTGGGTCAAGTCCCATTTTGATTAGTCTGTCTCCCCTCGAGCTTTTTCCAAGGGCGATTTGGTTCTTCTGTATGATCAGGATAATTATAAGTTGGGGGTAGGCAACTTCGAACCCATGTGGCATGGGCCCTACATTGTCAAACATGTGTTATAGAAAGGGGCCTATGAGCTCATTGACTACGAGGGAAATCCCTTAAACAAGCCTCGAAATGGGATTTATCTCAAAAAGTACTATGCTTAGATCATCTTGCTTGGTTACTTTTGTACAATAGTGCGTTATTCATTTTTTGACAGTGTGGTTTGGTGTGTTTTTTTGCAAGAAGCTTTCTTTCTTATTATATTTTTGCCTGCTTTGTAGATGTCGGTGTCTCCTCACATCTATTTCTCTGATGGTGCTTGCCGTAGTACCTAGAATCTATCATCTGTGGCATGGGCCATTTATGATCCCCATGGTGAGTTGATTAATCTTCAAGGTATATGTCAAGGTCGAACAACTAATAACATCACTGAGTATAGTGTGGTTATCGAATTGTTGTTAGAAGCTATCGCTCTTGGCATCTAGGAATTGGTTGTCAACCTTGATTCAAAACTTGTTGTTCTTCAACTTAACGGGCAATATTGTGTCAGAAACTCTCAGATATTGAGAATGTATCTACGTATTCATATGCTAGAGATAAGTTTTGATTACATTACATATCATCATATTCCTAGACACATGAATACATTAACATATGCATTAACTAATTATGTGTTGGGTAGACATTTATGAAACATGTAAAAACTCAAAAGCAAAACATTTGTGCCATAGTAAGAAAGGAAGTATAACATATATATATATATATATATATATATATATGTATGTATGTATATATATGTGTGTGTGTGTGTGTGTGTGTGTGTGTGTGTGTGTGTGCCAGTAATGTTTGTCATACATCAAACCTCAAAAAAAATATATGTGTTCAAAATACATCGGTGGCTCGCAAGCCTAAAAAATGTGGAATACTAGACCTACGCACTAAATAGCATGATACTCATGATAGCATGTAACTTCTCAGACTACGTGAGTCAGCAGTCGGTGGATCCAATCTAACACCCCCGCCATATGCCTCTAGTATTGGCGTGGGACATCACCCACCCGGACATACTCTGGGATCCCATGGTTCAACCCTCGAGATTCCGCCCAATATCCTCCTCGTTTTCGCTTCCCTTCTGATAAGGAGTGACATCAAACTGTCGAGCAACTCACCTGGTGATCGGGGACATCCTAGCAGGCATTCTGGTCCAACATCTGCATTCATAAAATCAAAATTTCATGAACAAATTTATCTAAAAAATTAAAAATTGTTTGTTTTTAATTACCATCATCAAAATACTCCCCCTTTGGGAGCAACATATCCAGATCTCCATGGAAGTCGGTACCACTATAGGGTCAATCCTCCACTATGATCAACTATCGTCATATCCACAAGAAAAATGTGGGCTTATAGGACATTTGTTGGCCCTCGGTAACCCTGGGTATCAACTCACTTCAATGGACCATCTGTGCGTCTCGTGGCATTGGTGGATCCACCTCAGTCAGCTGGTGTTGGAATAGTGGAACCCGCTCCAGGAAGAAGGTCACTAGCATAGACCCGAAGCAGAACTGCTTCAGGTTTCCTGCCTTAGCTTTTGATAGCTGGCACTTCATGTTGATTTTCATAGCTTCCACCCAATTAAAGATAGTGGGTATCGTGTAGTCAATAGCATACTGAAACTTAGACTTGTTGGTCTCATGCGGCGCTTGGGACCCAGCCACTCTGTTGATGTTCAACAGTAACACTCTGAACACAAGATCCCAAACAGTCATAATCTCGATCTTTCCACTTTTGGATTTGAGAGCTTCTGGGCAATGTTCGGCAAGAAGCATGGTCACACTTGCCCCAATAGGCCTCGAACCATATAGATTGACTAGTTCCCCTCTCCAAGATAGTTCTGTGATGAAATAAATGTCTAAAGTTTCCAACTCCATCTCTTGGTCACCAATGATGAAAATTTCTCGATTCATGTCGTAGAGACTGATTAGGTACCGTAGCAACTTGGGTTGAGCTCGTAGACCTAGTGTAAGAAAGAATTTGAGGAGCCCACAGTTCCTCAAAGCCTCCAAGCAATTTGGGTCAGCTATTGCTTGAGTATCAATATCCTCGTGCTCGTGTTATTTCCAATCCACCATTTTTCACGATTTATTCCTACAAAAACCATATAATCAAGTCAATGATCATCTTTGGCTGGAAAAATTTGGGTTCAAACAGTCGAATTGAGCAAAAATTGTGAAACTCCTTTGCTCACAATGCTGATGCGACTGTTTTAAAAATAGTGGTGTCGATAGTGCAGTTGGTAGTCTTAGCAACCCTCGATTTGCGTGATTCCATGTCCAAAAATTGCGCCGACCGAGGGTGAATTTTTTTTTCCAAAACCTCCCCATGAAACCAAAAAAATGGATAAAAACAGGAAAAATCAGTATGAAAATGGAGCTTAAGGTCTTTGCTCTTACCTGCAACTGACATCTTGGCAAATGACCTCCTAGATCTCCTACAATTTGCTATGGAAACATTAGGGAACAAGTGGGTAAAAATCTCTTCACACAAAGGTAAAATGGTAAATGGTAAAAAATAATTAGTTTTGCCCCATTTTATTCATTTTTTCATGACATATTAGGGTTTTTGAGTATTTTTGACCTATTTTGCCTTAGAACTGGATAATGCATTTACCTTTCTTATGCAGCGACAGGGGATAGATTGTAAATGATGGTACTGGAGTCATGTTTCACTTGTGTTCTCGACTCATAAAACTCAAATGAAAAGATCACCGAGTCTTTTTCCCTTTTTGACTCGTAAAAGAGAATAAAATGGGGGGTCTACTTTCAAGCTCTTTCCAACTCTTTAAACATGAAAATATTGTCGAGCTCTTGTCATTTTGGACTCGTAAAAGGCTACGAAATTTCATGCACCTAGTATACTTTTACCCCTTTTTCAGGCTGGGATGCACTATTTACGAAAAGGTACTCCTTGACTAAAATGGTCAAGTGGTTCTCTCAAGTATTGTTTTCTACCTTTTCGGGCTCGAGAGACAAAAATGTACAAAAAGGGAGCATGTGGATTTTTATTTTCCATGTCTTTTTCAAACTCTCTAAAAATGAAAAAGATACCGATTTACCCTTTTGTCGGACTCTTTAAAACATTAAACGACATTAGATTTGTTGCCATGAAGAACGTGAGCTTCTCCTTCCTAGGTCTCATTAAACTTACTACGTCGGATTCATCCGAAGGATGAACTTACAGTGCAAGCATATGCTATCCCCTTCAAGCTTGCGATAAAACATAATTGGGGTACATGACAGAAATGGTGGGGGAAAATTTGGAAATTCTATCAGTTGTGTCGGCAACTTACTCTTAAACATGACACTTTCTGCTTCGTCTCGGGTTGGGATATCCTCCTTTTCATTTGACCTTCCTAGGTTGGGCCACTCAATTTTTCCTTCCATTTGATATCTGCCATGTCATCATGACCACCGATCCTATGGATCCAACATCTGCCAAACTCCGGAATCGTGTTGTCGATATGTTCAAGAGTGATTCCTTCTATAGTTACACTTACTCCTAATTCTCTGTATCATCTGAAATCATTTTCATCCCTTTGTCTCATGTCGATGATGTGGGATACATCAGGGCCCTCCTTTGACATAGTCACTTCTTGTCGACTTCAGCTCATCATCCAAGAAGCTGGTCGAGAGACTCCCTTTTAGTACCTTAGAGCTTGCATGCCCTAATGGTAAGTTCTTCGCACTCGATGACAAGTTCATATCATTGGATTTCGATCGAGTAACTTCACGGGTGTTTGACTTCAGTTCCTTTATTCACATTCCATGAACTGTTCTACCAGTACCTTGAGAGCCATTGTCATTATTGGTGGTTTCTCTCGTGCTTGTAAATGGTTCACATCATTGACCGGTAATCAAGTGACTTAGCATGTTCAACTTCAACAAATTCATTCACATGTTAGGAGTTGTACTTTGATCAGGTCGTTTGGAGCATAAGACCCTAGGCTAAGATTACATAAGTCCAGGTTGCGAGGTGATGTGACCTGGTCATGTTAATATACATGTCCCTTTCAGATGGATGGCTGCGACCATACCATGAGTTGTTATATGTGATCCTTCTCATTTTGCGACCATACCTTGGTTTCATTATGATCCTTTATAATGGATGGTTGCACCCATGCCTTGGATCCATTTACATGATCATTCTCTGGGTGGCTATGTCCATACCACGATTCATGTATAATTATTCAGAGTTTTCAGTGATGTACATGTATCTATGATTTCTTGCAGGTTTTCTGATGAAGGACTCTGGTTCCCCTCTTACACTTGTAAATCATTTCACCACTCACTCTTGTTCAGCCTTGACACTTTAGGGGGCATCTGTTACACAAAATTTTGTCACTATCCCTGGACTCCCCATCTATGATCCTGGAGGACCTCTATAGTGTACCCGACATGATTTCCTATCATGAAGAAACTCCCAGTATGTCCTTCTTTCTCATCGCACCAATTTACAGAGGTTAAAACTAACCCTTGCACCAATCATATTGATTGAGCCCTTTTCCAGTCATGCCGATCCTCTTTTGGAAGGTTTTTTAAATAAGGAGCTGAAGCATCTATGTCTAGAAGCTTCGTAATGGAAGTCTGGTAGATGGTTGGGCCTGATAGAGCCGACAAAATCAGTTTGGGCTCCTCTCCCTTATTAGGATGGAACAACCTCAAGAGATAAGACATTCTCCCATGATGAGAGGAACCATCTCCCATCCATCCAACCTATATAAACCTATGTTTTTCCCAAGCAAAAGCTATTTGGAGTTTTGGAGCAATTTTGAATAACCAATAAGTCATTTATAGCTTGTATCTTTCTAGTGTGTGTTTGAGGGAGATTAGTGTGATTTTGGTTTGGTTTGAGACTAGAGGGAAAGAGGCCTAAACAATTCCATTGTTGGGGCTATCCATGAAGTGCTAGTAGAAGTGTGGGAACCTGGATACATCGGAGGAGACCAACAACATCAAGGCACCAGTTATAATCTCTTTCTGATTTATATTAATGCAACTATCGATTGATGTCCTACATGAAGTGTCATTTTACATCTTTATGGCTTAATGTTCCTTGACCTATTAAGTAGGTTGGATACAATATTGTATGCTATCACGTTTGTTGTTGTTGTTTTCTTGTTTAAGGTATTCGAAGGAAGGAAATAGAATATAGATGGAGTGAGGAAGCAATATCATCCCCAAGTGGTATAGCGTTCCAATAACTAGGTCCTCTTAATTGATTCTAGCTTAAGGAGATTTTCCATAGATTGTTTATTTGTGGTTAGACCCGCTCTCTCTGGCTAGAGGAATTGTTTGTGTCCGCACTAATAATTTTTGGGTGTGGAGCTTGATTATCTTCTATATTCAAAGGTATCGCCACATTGGACCCCAGTTCATAATGGGGTGGAAACACCGCCAGTAAAATATTCATTGCAGGGGGGGTCCAGGGGAGGCGGCTATGAACTTTGGGAGCCCCCCCTGGCGGGGGGATTGGGGGTAGCACTCTCGAAGCTAAAAATAGATGTAAAATTTCCTTATAAAATGTTGTAATTTCATAGTCAATATGGGGCGTTCATTAGGGGGAGATCTAATGATAGAATTTATGTTTAATTTGGGTTCTTTTCCCTAGAAG
Organism: Pinus tabuliformis; assembly: GCA_031772625.1. NCBI lineage: Eukaryota > Viridiplantae > Streptophyta > Pinopsida > Pinales > Pinaceae > Pinus > Pinus tabuliformis. The sequence goes on along the minus strand of CM062807.1, from coordinate 526,687,087 downwards.
GCAACCCCTTGCAATATATGACGGAATTGTATTGCGTCTATGTAGATCTTTATTCTGAGTGAGAAAGAGAGAGGAGATTGTGCGAGAGCGAAGAGGGAATTACAACGGATCTGCTGTAGTTTGTATCTCTTCAGTTTTCTGGATAATATAAAAGAAGGACTGGTTGTTTCTTCGTGGATGTAGCCCAAACTAGGTGAACCACGTATATTTGTGTCTCTCTAGTTTTATGTGTTTTCCGTGTTTATTTTCTACAAGATTTTATGTGTTCCATTGCTTTGTAATATATAATTTTCTAACCACTGGTATCAGAGCCAAATGTCTATTTGGCTGATAAACTTGCAGGAGAGAAGGGTTCCTAGTTCAAGTGGGAGCAATGGCGGAAGATGGTAGGTTTAGGGTCGAAAAATTTAACGGCCAAAACTACCAGCTGTGGAACATGTAGATGGAAGATTATCTATATCAAAGAGATCTGTACCAACCATTGAGCAAAAAGGAAAAGAAGTCGGCGAGTATGATAGACACAAAATGAGATATTCTCGACAAAAAGGCACTTGGAACAATACGGTTGTGCCTAGCGGCATCGGTAGCGTTTAATATTTCAAAGGAAATGACAACAGAGGGTTTAATGTCAAAATTGGCCAAACTATATGAAAAACCCTCGGCCTCAAATAAGGTATTTCTTATGAAGTGTTTATTTAATATGAAAATGTCAAAAGGTGGATTTGTTGCTGATCAATTAAATGAATTTAATACAGTTACCAGTCAGTTAAGTTTTGTAGGGGTAACTTTTGATGATGAAGTTAAGGCTTTGTTATTTCTATGCTCATTGCCAAAAATTTGGAATGGTTTAGTTATGGCCATTAGTAACTCTGTCTCTACATCTATTACTTTAAATTTTGATGATGTTGTCGGTGCAATCCTTAGCGAGGAAATGTGACGAAAAAGATCTGGTGAGACATCAGGTAATGCTTTGACTGTAGAGACTAGGGGAAGAAAAATGGAAAGAGGAAAGAGTTATGGATATCGCAAGTCAAGGAAAGGCAGATCCAAGTCCAGACCAGGGATAGTGTGCTAGAAATGTGGGAAGAAAGGACACTTGAACAAATACTGCAAGTCTCGGAAGGGAAAAGAAGGAGACGCACAACAAGAAAATAATCACGAAGCGAATGTAACATGTGATGCGTTGCAAGATGCTTTGATTCTTTCTTTAGAAAATATTATTGATGCCTGGGTGGTAGATTTAGGGGCTTCATTCCATGCCACACCTGATAGGAAACATTTTCATGATTATGTTCAAGGAGATTTTGGACAGGTTCGATTGGGTGATGATAAACCCTGTAAAATCATTGGAATGGGTATAGTTTTCATAGAACAGTAGAATGGAAATCAATGGATATTGGAGGTAAGGCATGTTCTATATTTGAAGAAAAATCTTATTTCAACAGGGCAGTTGGGAGGTGAAGGCTGTGAAACTACTCTTACAGATAAAACCTAGAAGGTCACTAAAGGAGCCCTGGTAATAGAAAAAGGAGAAAAGGTCGGTACATTATATTTATGAAATGGTATTTCTAATTCTGTTAATGATTTAATCTCTACAGGAGAAGATACGGAATTGTGGCATCATAGGCTCAGGCACATGAGTGAGAAGGGGATGCATAATCTTCACTCAAGAAATTTGTTGCCAGGTTTGGAGCATGTTGATTTAAAATTCTGTGAGAATTGTGTTTATGGAAAATAGAAGAGATTGAGATTCCTCGGAGTTGGGAAAGAAAAGAAGAGAGAAAAATTAGAGCTTGTGCATACAGATGTATGGGGACCTACTCAGGTATCATCTCTTGGTGGCTCTCATTATTATGTTACTTTTATTGATGATGCAACCAGAAAAACTTGTATTTATTGTATTCGAAATAAATCTGATATATTTGATACTTTCAAGAAATGGAAACCTTTGGTTGAAAATGAGACAGGAAAAAGGTTGAAGTGTCTTAGATCAGACAATGGAGGTGAATATTGCAACAAAGAGTTTGATAGGTACTGTTTAGAGAATGGAAATCACAGAGATAATACAGTTCCAGGAACACCACAAGAAAATGGTGTGTCAAAAAGGATGAACAGGAAAATCATGGAGCGTGCAAGGTGCATGAGATTGCATGCAGGATTGCCTTTACAATTTTGAGTAGATGTTGTAGATATTGTTGTTTATCTAATAAACAGAGGGCCTTCAAGTTCCTTAGATGGTGGTATTCTAGAGGAGGCATGGACAGGTAAAAAGGTAAACTACTCTTTTTTAAAGACTTTTGGTTGTGAAGCCTTTGTCCACATTAAAAAAGAAAATAGAAAAAAGCTTGAGGAAAAATCAAAGAAATCTACCTTTATTAGATATGGTGTTAATGATTTTGGTTATCGCTTTTATGATTATGAAAAACACAAAATCATTAGGACAAGAGATGTCATATTCAATGAAAAGTTTTTGCTTAAGGATCAACTACAGGAAAAGAAACAGGAAAAATAAAACAAAGAATACACAGTTATTGATGAGATCACAGAAAAAGTGATGGTGCTTGAAAATCATAATGATCAACATCTAGAACAACAACCACAACAACAACAAGCACCTCAAACACATGAAAGTGGTGTTAGAATATCTACTAGGATAATTAGACCCCCTGAACGATACTCTCCTTCATTATATTATGTATTGTCCACTGATTCTGGTGAACTAGAATGTTATGAAGAAGCAGTATAGGTAGAAACCAAGAAGAAGTGGGAGTAAGCCATGAAAGGAGATGGACTCCTTAGTACATAACCAGATTTGGGACTTAGCCAGGTTACCTACAGGTAAAACAACATTGTAGAATAAATGGGTTTACAAGTTGAAGGAAGAAGATGGAGGTAGAAAAAGGTATAAAGTTAGACTTCTCGTGAAAGGGTTTGCACAGAAAAAGGGTATAGAATTTGATGAGATATTTTCTCCTGTTCTTAAAATGACTTCAATCGGCACTATTTTAAGTTTAGTAGCAGCTGAAGATTTTCACCTTGAGCAGTTAGATGTAAGACAAACTTTCTCCATGGGGATTTGGAGGAAGAGATATATATGGAACAACCAAAAGGATATGAGGTAAAAGGGAAGGAGAAACTAGTGTGTAGTTTGAAGAAGAGCTTGTATGGCTTAAAATAGGCTCCAAGGCAGTGGTATCTAAAATTTGACAAGTTTATGTCTGAACAAGGTTATACTAGATGTCACTCTGATCATTGTATTTATCTCAAAAGGAAAAATGATGGTAGCTATATTATATTGTTATTGTATGTAGATGATGGTGAGCACCAGTATTGCAGCAAGAATGCTGCAACTCCTGGGCTTCCAACTTTACTTTTATCAACTCGGTAGTTCGTAACAAACATGGAAGCGTCAGTGCTATATGCACAAGTACTAGTTCTCACTACAGGTTGTCACTTGGTTAGCCAGCGTGAGGTCACTAGGAGCTCAAGCCAACTTCTATATATTTCAGAAGAAGCTCTATGTGTGATGAAAGGAAAGAAATATTACTCTACAGATGCTATTCTAACTGCAGAAAGGAGAAAGACTAGAATGTAAAGCAAAACCTAGTAAACCCTAATTAACAAGCTAATTCTACTTTTGCCAAAAACACTATGAAAACCATGAAAGAAATGCCATTACCTACTCAAGGGAGTAAACAACATCTAACCATGATATTTCTGGAATTAAATAAGCAAAAAACATATTTTTGGATTTTTATGTGTTTTTATGTGAATTTAACATGCATCTAATTTATTTTGTATGAGTGTGGCAGCGAACAGGTGGCATTAGAGGGCGGTTTTGGAGGTTCAGAGGATGTAGGATGGTGTGGATGGGTCCTAGGAGGTCTTAGGTGGCCTTTTGGAGGCTTTTCCCACACTCAGCCTTCAAAAGAAAGCCTACAAGAAAACTGCAGGAGGACATAGGAGAACTACAGGAGGAAAACAAGGAAACTACAAGAGGCCTACAGGAGGAGGCCAAGAGAAATTTTCATTGTTTTGAGGGTGTAAGAGTGGGTGGAAAAGGTGGATGATGGTTGGAATGAGGTATTAGGGCACTTAAGGTCTACCATGAGTCACCAAGAAAGAGAAAGATGATTGGGTTTGCTCAAGGAGAGAGGAAGAAGTTCTATGAAAACTGAAGGAAACTAGGGAAGAATTGAGGTGAGGTTTGGGAGACCTATAGGGCATGGATCATATGGAGGTTGTGATTGCTGGTAAGTTGGCCTACTGTTGGAAGAGATCTACTACATAGAACTGACAGTCAACCAAGAAAATCAAGCAACCAATGAAATGAGTGCATCCTAGGAAAAGCAGAGTTTTGCATTAGAATGGCCTAAACTATGATATAGAGAAGGAAATGTTGGTAAATGCTATAAGAAAGGAAAGCATGAAAAAGGACTATTGCAAATTAGGGAGTGAACATGATAAAGAATATCTAAAGCAAAGCAGAACTGGACTATCAATCTACTAGAGAGCTGCAAACACTAGAAGTCATAGGAATGAGGAAAATCTGTGTTTTTGGGGCAGCAAGAGAGTCTTTGCCTCAAATCATGGTCCCAGAGGGAGGAAGAGAGGCCAAGGAACTGTTGCTAGCCTTTTGAATATTATCTTATCACTTATTAACCTGCTATAGAAATCACAAATGGAAACAAGATACTAAATCATCAAAAGCAACCTATTCTTAACCATAAGAGAAATACATCTAACAACAAACTAATCTACAAACTGAAGTAAAGCATAAAAATACAAGTAAATAGAAGCTTGGCTACTTGGATTGGGCCCTAACCTAATAGCTTCAGCCCTTTGAGGTGACTCAGTGCTAGCTCAAAAGGGATTCCTTCTTCATTATCAAAAAAATAGCAAGATTACATAAAACTGTCAAAAATAGTAAGCTTGAAATTTGAGCAGAGTTTACACCAGAAAAAGTCGACCCTAGTGAGGCCCTAAGCCTCTCTACATATACGTATAAAGCTACCAAAAGATTCCTTAAAATTAGGGAGACTTGGCTCCCAGAACTTGAGATAACTATCAATCATCTTCCACTTGCTCGGCTGCCTTCTAGTGCATGATTCGGCTGCTTGTACTCCGAGCAGAATGAAGGGGAATTCGAAGTGAGGAGCAATAAATGAGGGGGATTCCATCCTATAAGTCCTCTCCTCTGTCTACTTCGATTTATTGTTGTAGTTTGACCACTAGATCCTTGACTTTGACCTCGAAATCCATCAATAATCTGTATTAAATACATGTTAGACCACATGGCATAATAACTAACTCAACTCACCTTATAAGCATAAATATAATCAGAAAATCATACAATAAGCTAAGAGAATGGTTGATTTGACTAGGTTAGGAGGTAAAATGAGCCCATATAATTACCCATTTATGAGGCTCATCATCACCCCCTACTGAAGGTGTTGCTCATTCTCTGAGCAACCTAGTCAATCTCTTCATATTTTATGGCCCTGGTGGCCTCCCTAGCATTCCAAGCTTCTGATGTGGTTTTCTCATGTTCTCCATAAAATCCTGCCTTTCTGTCTATTTCCTTCCACTTCTCCTCCTCTTCTTCTTCTCTTCTATCTTCCAGGATTCCTAATATGAGTGGAGGACTCAGTTTGAGGTCAATCCAGTTGACCTTCAACCTCTGCATGGAGCGCTTGTACATTGGCACTCTTTTCAATGCCCCCTTCAGCCTCATGGGGGAATGGTATTCCCTGATCTACAAACTGTGGGGTAGGGTGTTCCATCTTCTCATGCATGCATGCACACAGTCCTCCCCAAGTAGCCTAAACATATATTCAAACTGTGCAATGGCTTGTTCCTGATTAGCTAGATATTTAGGGGCAATCTAAGGGTCATTGGCAAGTAGGTTGTGTGTGATGATGAGTGCCATAGGATCTGATGGATCAGCTCTTATCATCAATGGTTCATTCTACTCTTGTATTAACAATATTTTCATTTCTTATGTCCTCAATTCTTCATGGTTCATCCATGATGCCATGGCCATTAATTGCAGATCCCCTAGCTTGGCATTGGGGTCCCACACATTCAGGTCTATGAGGGCCATGTTGTGTAGATAGAACTCTGCCATCTTTGTTTTGTCCTCGGAGGTGCTTTGGTCACACAAATCCATGAACTTCTTGTAGTCTTGGAAAGACATTGTGCCTCTTTGTGCCAAAGTTTTTGTTTGGAATTAAAGCCATTGGTCCTTCAGATAGAGGCCATAGGATTTGGCTAGTGTTCTGCATTTTAATGCCTCTATGGATAAGCTAGCCGTGTATGCCAAAGGAGTCTCTTTCTCCAGTAGCTGCCTCCTTAGTAATTAATTTTCATTCTCAAGGTGGCTTCTTGTAATGGCTTCTCTGTCTCTGAGAGCACTCAATTCCCTGCCCATTTCCTTGAGTTTGTTTTCCATGTGGCCAATATCCTCAATTCCTTTGGACTTGGCTATCTGCATCCACCTATGCATTCTCACTCTCTCTTTTTCCAATTCGAAAAACAATGGAATTGCAAATTTCTGTGAGATTATCTTGCCTCCCTCAAGTAGTCTGTAATAGGAGTCAATATTAGGCTGGAGGTTAGGTTCTTGTAGCTCTTGTGCTTCCTCTTTCACCTCTGGTTGTCCTCCTATTTTTTCCTCAAGTTTTTATGTCTCCTATAGTTTGGACAATGTCTCCTGTAGGACTATTTTAGCTTCCTGTAGGTCTAGTTTGGGGTCCTGTAGAATTGCCTTCCCCTTCCATGTAGAAGATCTTGGAGTCCCCCTTTCATAGGTTATGGGTGTCTTGGAAGGATATTATTTCACCTAGGTAGATGGTGAATCTTCAATGTTAATGGAAGTCTTTGATGAGGGCTGAGGTTTGCCCATTTTGGTTCTGGTACTCTTCCTTGCCCTGAAATACATGGAGGTTTTTCTTTTCCACTTTTGCTTCTGCTTGAATGGTGTGCTGAGGGCAGTGAGGGCAGTTGCTACTTCTCTTTCCCAAATTTCAGGGGACTCTTCTCTTTGCTCTGCCCTCTCTGCCTCCTTTTCTCCCTCTTCCGTCTCTTTTTTCTCCTCTTGCTCTATCTCTTCAACTCTCCCCTCCTCTATTTCTTCTCTTTCCTCCTTCCTCCCTTGCTTTGCTATGTCACCACTGGCTTCATATTCTCCTCCTTGTTGTTCTCCTTCCTCACTAATATCAGGACTGACATCATAGGTTAATGCCTTGATGTCATCCTCAGTGGTCATATTTCTGAAAACTTCCCATGCTATAGGGATTGTAAGGGTATGGAGGGCTTATTCTACTAGGATCTTGATTAGGCCATGGTGAGCTAGTTGCTGTGAATTTCATTCTTGTACCTTGGTGTTGGAGTCAATGAGGGATTGAAGGAGAAAGCAAGGGATACTGAGCTTTTGATGTGCTGGGGTATTCATGCCATATCTCAAATCTTGGAGGATTTTGAAATGATATCCATAAACAATGTTGTGCCTTCCCTCACAAGAAATGTATTTGATCACTTGGTAGCTAGCCTCATCCTAGGGATATGGTATACTAGCCCTCCTAATTCCATTTTTGTCTTCAACGGTGGTTTCATTATCTTGGAAAAATTTCCTCTTGGCAGTCTATCCAATTGGTTTCTCATCTTTACTCCAAGGCAGCCCAAGAGGAAGGGTAGTGACCCTATTGATGAATTCAGGGGTTATTTCAATGGAGAGGCTTCTAATGGTTATAGTAGCATGAGTTATTGTGTGAGGGACCAGAGAGAGAGAAAATTCATGGGCAATTTCATCATCAAACCCTCTAAACTTCTCAAAGAAATTCATCCAGTTTTCCCTTGTAAATATCTCCACCACTTGAGGATGTGCATGGAGTCTAGTGGAGTTAGTGGGCTCTTTTCTCATAAATCCCCCTGCCATACTATCTGTACTTCTCTGAAAAACCAAATATGGAGGTGGAGACAAAGAATTTTGAGTGGAATAGAAAAACAGAGGAGACTGTGTTTTTTTTTTTTTTTAAACATAATCTTTTTTATGTATTTCTAGCCTCTTAAAGACTCATTTTATCTTCAATTTGTGATCAATTCTTTCACATTTTGATATTCAACAGAGGGAATTCATGAACCCTACCTCTTTAGACTGAAATTCGTGCCAAAAATCACATTTTCTCCCTTCAAAATGACTCACTGCCCCTCCTGTAGAAGCCCGTTGTCCCTCCTATAGATTTCCTGTAGGTGCTCTTGTAGAAAATGTCGAGAGAAAAAATAGGGAGGAAATCGATGGAGGATGGTGGATATGAGGCTTTGGGGGCATAAGAAGACTGCGGTGTGGCTGCGTTGTGAGGAGAAATTGAAGAAAAGGTGGTGAGAATGCGCAAGGAGGAGTGCTCATTACCTTTTATGGCTATTTTTGGTTATGAGTGCTGAATTGGCAAGGTGTATGTTGCCCAGATTAGGACCGTTGGTCCCCACCTACTTGGTCATCATGACCCCCCCTCATAATCATCCCCACATCACTGCATCGGAGTTAACTCTTCTTCCCACTACCTGTCCTTCGCATCTTTTGCTTGAGTTGATTGTGCGCACGTGTGGGTGGCATCTCGGCTAAGTGGAGTCAACTAAATGAAGGTGGCCAAGTTAACTGGCCACCTTTCCCTCTTTTGATTTCAACCATCTCATTGCCTTCATATGATTTCTAATTACACAACTGCAGATAGAGGAGTGACTTAGCTACTTACCTGTGATCCGAGTGTATTTGTTGCCATCAACTGTGAGGTGCTGTGGCTTTCTCTGCTACATGCCTTCATTTTTCTTCATGCATGTTGTCCTTGCTTGTTCATGTGTTGTTATGTGTTTTTGCAGGTTCTTCTTTTGTTGGAGCTGAGCTGCATGTGCCTTTTCAACCTTCAGATGTGCTGTCCCTTGCTGCTGGTGTTGGACTTCTATGGGATCAGCTGCTACAGGAATTCCTACAGGAGCTCCTGTAGCTGCTTCTCCTCTTGAAACTTCAACTATTCCCTATTCTTGGAGCTCAAGAATGATGCCAGAGGTGGAGATGAATGATGGAGGGATAGTAGGTAAGCTTCAGGTAAAGTTAATGGTGCCTTCTCCTCCTTTTATTTTTATTTTTCTTTAAAATTGAAAAACTGTTTTTCTGTGTTTTTTTCTTGGAAAGGAAAAAAAATAATAATGATGCTTGGAGTGTGATGCAGGCTTGGAAATGATGGCAAGGAGGTTTGAATATGGTAAGAGGGATTATAGGTTCCTCATGAAGCTTTTCTTGTCCCTCAAACTGCCTCCTGTAGACACTTTTGTCTCTCTATAATTCCTACAGGAACCTCTTGTAGAAAAAACAGAGCCTCTTGTATAAAACACAGTTTTGGAAGAAGAGGTACAGTGGGGTGAAAGAGATGCCAACAATGATGGAGGGAGGTGTGGAGAAGATGAGATGGATGCTGATATGAATGTCAGGGTCCCCTTTGCACCTTCTTCTACACCCTGTAGTCCTCCTGCAAACATGCAATGTAATAAAAATTCATTTTTCTTTCTCTCGTTTTTTTTTTTTTTGAAAACAACTAGGGCACCTCAGATATGTTTTCACTTTAATTTCCTGCCTTGGGTGCCTCCAAGGGAGGTTTTCATCCAAGGATCTTATTCTTTTCCCTTTTTTTTTTTGACATCACTGGGCTGCCCCAGAAGAGGCTTTCACCCCAATGATGGGACTCAAGCACCTCATGGAGGTTTTCACTTGAGTCCTTATTTTTTCTCTTTTTTCTTCAGTGAGTGGGTGAAGTGGAAGCTAAGACATGCTCCACTACCATCACTATTTTATTCAAATCTTCAATAAAATCTCGCTTGGAGAGGGGTTTCTTGTAGACTTTCAACCAATGTCCATTGACAAGCATGGGGATAGCTTCATCATCAATGGTTCTGATCAGAACTGGACCATTATCATTGCATTTCTCCACAGTGTAGGGTCCCAGCCATCTTGTCCTTAGCTTGCCTTTGAAATCCTTGTATCTTGAATCATATAGTAGTGTCCAATCTCCCTCTTAGAATTGCTTCTCCCTGATATTTCTGTCATACCATATCTTTCTCTGAAGCTGAACTACCTCTGTATGAAGAAGGGCTTGCAATCTGTATTCATCCAATCCATTGAGCTGAAGTAATCTCTCCTTCTGTGCATGGCTAAGGTCTAGGTCCAGCTGAGATACCATCCTTAGGGTATTGAATTAAAACTCTATTGACAACAAAGCCTTCTTTCCATATACTAGTTCATAGGGTGTGAACCCGGTGGTGGTCTTCTATGTTGTGTTGTAGGCCCAAGTGGCCTCAACTAATCTGTCCACCTAGTATTTTTGCTACTTCTCACTACCTTGGTTAGGATCCCTTCCAATTCTCTATTAGTGACCTCCACTTGTCCATTGGCGTGTGGATGGTAAGGGGTGGAAGTCTTCTGCTTGATCTTATGATGTGTGAGTAGGTCTTCAATCAGGTTGGAAGTGAACTGACTACCTTGGTTTGTGACCAACTCTCTCATATACCCAAACTTGTAGAATATTTTTTCCCTAAAAAACTCAGCTACTTTTTCCTCTTTTGCTGCTTTGATTGTTTTTGTCTCTGCCCACTTTGTTAGGTAGTCGGTGCACACAATGATGTACTGCTTCTACTTTGAAGGGGGATTGATAGGCCCCACAAATTCCATGCCCCACTTCTCAAATGGCTCAAAGGTCACTTGAGGTTGCATGGGCATTTCATCCTTTGCAGTGGGTTTCTCCATCCTCTGACACCGATCACACTCGCTCGTGTATCTCCTCACATCCTAATTAAGAGTGGGCCAGTAGTAGCATGCTTGCAATATCTTGAAGGCGATTCTTTTTGCTGCAAAATCACCTCCCCAAGGCCCATCATGATAGGTCAGGAGGATGTCAAAGACTTCCTCCTCCCTGACACATCTTCTCAAGATCTGATCTATGCCAAGTTTGAAGAGATTCTCTCCAATCTAGGTGAAAGGGGTGCTTTTCCTTACTATCTTGCTCTCCTCTTTTGAGGATAGGCGTGGTGGGAACTGTGTTGAAACCAAGTAGTTTGCTATATCAACAAACCATGGAGAGAGTACTAATATAGAAAATAGGTGTTCATTTGGCATTTGGTTATCCACCATTCCTTCTTCATCTATAGGAAAATTTACTCTAGACAAAAGGTCAGCAACAACATTCTCTTTACCAGGCTTATCAATAATGGTTAGATAAAACTGCTACAGTAAAAGCAACCATCTAATAATGCAAACATTTACATCTGGTTTGTTCATTAAATATCTAATTTTAGCATGATTAGTGTGCACAAAGGTTTGATAGCCTATGATATAATGTTTGAATTTGTTTAAGGAATGCATGACAGCTAGGAGTTTCTTCTCGGTCACTATATAGTGACTCTTCCTTTGACAAGTTTTTGCTTATAAAGTATATGGCATAAGGTAACTTTTCAACAATTTGTCATAAGGCTACTCCTATTGCTTTGTTCGAGGCATCTGTGTGAATGTGAAAGGGTAGGGCCCAGTTTGGGCCTCTGAGAATTGGGGCAGTCACTAGCTTGCTCTTCAAGGTATCTAGGGCTTCTTGACAATTTTCCGACCATATGAACTCAACGTCTTTGCCTAGGAGGCCAAACAAAGGAGAGGCTAACTTGCTGAAGTCTTTAATGAATCTCCTGTAATATCCAGCTAAGCATAGGAAGCTTTTGACATCTCTCACCTTTTGAGGAGGTCGGACCCTTTGGATGATGGAAATTTTGTTGGGGTCCACCTGCAATCCTTGTTGAGATATTGCATGACCTAGCATGGTCCTTTCAGTCATAAAAAAATCACATTTCTCCAGACTAAGGGACAAGTTCATCTCAATACACTTATCTAGAACTTTTTCTAAGTTAGATAAAGCTTCCTGAAAGTCAGAGCCATAAGGAGAAAAATCATCCATGTATATTTCTATTGCATCATGAACTAGTCCAGAAAATATACTCAATACCGCTCTTTGGAAAGTGGCTGGAGCGTTGCACAAACCAAAAGTAAGGACCCGGTATGCAAAGGTACCCCAAGGAAAAGTGAAAGTGGTCTTATCTTGGTCTTCTAGGCTAATTTGAATCTGATTGTACATGCTAAACCCATCTAGGAAGGAGAAAAACTTTTTCCCTGCCAGACCGTCTAACACATGATCTATGAAAGGTAAAGGAAAATGGTTATTTTTAGTGGCTTTGTTCATTTCCCAATAGTCGACATAGATTCTCCACTTACCATTTTTCTTTGGCACTATCACCAAAGGAGAGATCCATTCACTGTTAGAGATGGGATAGATGAATCCTACATCAAGAAATTTCTGTAGTTCTTCCTTAACAATATCTTTAAGTGCTAGGTTCATCCTCCTTTGAGGCTGCCTAACTGGCTTGCAATCTTCCTTGATGTATATATGATGAGTACATATTAAAGGGTGCAATCCCTTCATCTCCTTATAACTCCAAGCGAAGGCATCTTGATGTTTTCTCAGTATGCTGCATAGCTCCTTCTCCTGGGAAGTAGATAGGGATGGATTGATTTTTAATGTTCTTTCTGGGCTGAACTCTATATTTTTAACATGGAGAGAAGTAGGGTTGGCCACACAGAGATCAGTTGAGGGGTTTTTTTGGGTTTCTCTTACTATGTCTTCTAATGGTGATACATTGGGAGGTGGATTCTGAATCAAATTTTCAATCATATCATCTTCATCTTACAGTTTTCCCCCCATGGAAATTTCTAATGTACAAAGTGGTGCAGAATAAACTTCATCCTCATCCTCCTCCTCTAACCAGAGAGGTAGATCATGTTCTAGAAAAGGTTGGGTAGGAGGATATAGTATTAACTTCTTGGACATGTGCCCATTCTTTATGGTCATGTTCCTAGCTCAGCAGCTGATGTAGGCATTGGTTTTAGCCAACCAGGGTCTTCCTAGAATGAGAGGATACCCAGTGAGCTTTGCCTTTGGCTAGAGAACTAATAAATCAATAGGGTACTCCCAAGAATCAATGGAGACCATCACATCTTCCACAATCCCCTCAAGGGTCACTGTGGAGCGGTCTGTTAGCTGCAGCACTGTCATGGTCTTCCTCAAGGAGCCTTGGAGATTAAGTTTGAACATTGTGTCCTTTGTCATTACATTAATGGCAACTCCCATATCAATCAAGGTATGTGGGACCATTGTGCCATTGATGTGGACATCAACTACTGGGCTTCCAGGGTCCAGATATTTTGGACGGATTATCTGCCCCAACATCAGGTCAGACAGTTGTCCTATGGCATTTATGGTTGGGGAATTTCTCCTGCACCTTCCTGGATGCCTAAAGAACTTCTCTTTGATCAACCTATTGTAGATAGGCACATCTTTTATGGCTTGGAGAAGTGGTATCTTCACACATAAACGTTTCAATTCTCCCAGGAGTTCAGTCTCTTCTGAGGTAGGCTGGATTGTCATGGATAGTCTCTCAGGAAAGGGTGGATTTGCTTTAGGTTCATTTTCCTCTTTATCTTCCTCAACCTCCCTAGGTGGAGGTTGGCTATCTGGGAGAACTTTCCAGGATCGCAAGTTAATTTCTGGAATCTCCATAACATAAGTTGGGTATGATGGTTCCCCACTATACACTTGCTGAGCCTGTCTATTGTTCGGGTTTGGATTTGGCTGGGTAGGCATTTGGGGTTGCCTTGGTGGAGCAGAAGGTGATGGTTGTGGTTGGGTAGGTGGTGGAGGCAGAAGAGTGGAAGGAGAGTTGTATTGGGGCCTCCACTCCTGATGAGATGCATTCCACTGATGTTGCGGCTGAGCATATGATTGAAATGAATGGGTGGCTAGTTGGGCATGATATTGAGATGTGAAGGACCAAGGAGGAGGTGTGGACAAGGAAGGATGAGCAGGGGGGCCCAAAGAAGGTATGGAGGTGACTTGGCTGGGATTGTAGTATGCCTGAGATGTCCCTTGCATTCCCTGCTAGTATGGTCTAGGTCCATGCGGCCTCCTTCGGTTTATGTAATAGATCTATTCAGTGACTCCTTCGGCCCCTTGGTATATAGCTTTAAGTCCATGCAAGGAAGAGCACTTATCTCTAGAATGATCTTCGTCACATACTGAAAAAAGCACTATAGAGTTCAATGGGCATTCATTCCTAGGATGCCTCCTGGTGCATCTAGGGAAAAAAATGGCCAAATCCCTCACTACTTTCTCTTGTTTTCTTTTGATATGTAAGGTATCCATTTGCATGGCAAGAGTCTGCAACATCTCACTCTTGAAGTCTTCTATCATGTTTCCAATTTCACCTTTAATGGATGAATTGGAAGAAGAGGTACTGGCTATGGGTTGACTCCCCCTACCTTTCTTTCTGGCTACTCTAGAATGGTTTCTAAAGACAATCTTTATGTCCTCATAGGATAGTTGGTAGATGTCTCTGCCAACCAGTAGATGGAGGGTGTCTAAAAGGTCTTCCTGAATTCCCCTGAGAAGGACCAACTTTAGAGACTCATGGTCAAGTGTACACATGGCCCTTTTGTAACTAAGCTGGAACCTCTCTTCATAGTCTTCCAAGGACTCATCACTTCCTATGGTCATTCGGAAGATTTCTTCTTTAGTATCTTTTGACCTACAATAGTCTCCATACCTGTTGTTAAAGTCTTGTTGTATCTGAGCCCAAGTTGTGATACTATTGCCAGCTAATCACATGAAACAACACAATGCTGCGTCCTTGAGAGTAGAAGGGAACAGTTTCAACTTTTGCTCGTATTCTACATAGTCATAAGTTCGACAGATGACAACAAACTCGAACAAGAAGGTGTCAGGATCTTCTATAGTCAGACCATGGAAGTGAGGTAGGTCTGAAGGACTTGTATTCTTCATTTTGTGTCCCCATTGGTCTCCCAAATGGGGAAGGTAGCCTCTATTCTCTCTCCATTTCCCCTAGCATTTTTGTTTTAAGCCATTGGCTCTAGAGGAATGTTTTTTTCTTCTTCTTCTTCTTCCCCTATAGGTTCTACAAATATGTCTAGATGTTCACCTTAGGGTTATTCTTGATCGAAGCCACCGAAGAAGAGAGAAGTTTGGCTGTGTGAAGCAGTGAGGGTGTTGGGAAAAAAATTTCCTAAGTTATCTCTACTCCTACGAGGCATGAAAGGAAATATTTTTGGTTGGTTTTTTGTTTCTTTTTCCCCACACTGAAAGTACCTGCAGAAACTAAAATGGTGATTGAACAAAACAAATTGTAACTAGCTGAAATGAAATTGCTAAAGGGAAATTTGCAGAATTGGAAAGGAAAGCAAGGAAATGTAGAACTGAAAGAAAAGAAATGACTAGTCTATTTTTGCCGAAATAAACTATTAGCAAAATGTTGCAATAGGAAATAGAAGAAAGCAGTAATCACAGAATACTCTGACACTTCCCTGGAAATGGCGCCAAAAAGTGGTGAGTGCCAGTATTGCAGCAAGAATGCTGCAACTCTTGGGCTTCCAACTTTACTTTTATCAACTCGGTAGTTCTTAACAAACTTGGAAGCGTCGGTGCTATATGCACAAGTACTAGTTCTCACTACAGGTTGTCACTTGGTCAGCCGGCGCGAGGTCGCTAGGAGCTCAAGCCAACTTCTATAGATTTTAGAAGAAGCTCTATGTGTGATGAAAGGAAAGAAATATTACTCTACAGATGCTATTCTAACTGCAGAAAGGAGAAACACTGGAATGTAATGCAAAACCTAGTAAACCCTAATTAACAAGCTAATTCTACTTTTGCCAAAAACACTATGAAAACCATGAAAGAAATGCCATTACCTATTCAAGGGAGTAAACAAAATCTAACCATGCTATTTCTAGAAGTAAATAAGCAAAAAACATATTTTTGGATTTTTATGTGTTTTTATGTGAATTTAACATGCATCTAATTTATTGTGTGTGAGTATGGCAGTGAATAGGTGGTGTTAGAGGGAGGTTTTGGAGCTTTGGAGGATGTAGGATGGTGTGGATGGGTCCTAGGAGGTCTTAGGTTGCCTTCTGGAGGATTTTCCCACACTCGGCCTTCAAACGAAAGCCTATAGGAAAAACTACAGGAGGACACAGGAAAACTACAGGAGGAAAACAAGGAAACTACAGGAGGCATACAGGAGGAGGCAAAGAGAAATTTTTACTATTTTGAGGGTGTAAGAGTGGGTGGAAAAGGTGGATGAAAGTTGAAATGGGGTGTTAGGGCACTTAAGGTCTACCATGAGTCACCAGGAAAGAGAAAGATGATTGGGTTTGCTCAAGGAGAGAGGAAGAAGTTCTATGAAAACTGAAGGAAACTAGGGCAGAATTGAGGTGAGGTTTGGCAGACCTATAGGGCATGGATCAAATGGAGGGTGTGATTTTTGGTAAGCTGGCCTACTCTTGGAAGAGATTTGCTGCATAGAACTGACAGTCAACCAAGAAAATCAAGCAACCAATGAAATGAGTGCATCCTAGGAAAAGCAGAGTTTTGCATTAGAATGGCCTAAACTATGATATAGAGAAGGAAATGTTGGTAAATGCTGTAAGAAAGGAAAACATGAAAAAGGACTATTTAAAATCAGGGAGTGAACATGATAAATAAGATCTAAAGCAAATCAAAACTAGACTATCAATCTACTAGAGAGCTGCAAACACTAGAAGTCCTAGGAATGAGGAAAATCTGTGTTTTTGGGGCAGCGAGAAAGTATTTGCCTCAAATCATGGTCCCGGAGGGAGGAAGAGAGGCCAAGGCATTGTTTCTAGCCTTTTGAATCTTCTCTGATCACTACTTAACCTGCTACAGAAAGCACAAATTGAAATAAGCTACTAAATCATCAAAAGAAACCTATTCTTAACCATAAGAGAAATACATTTAACAACGAAATAATCTACAAACTTAAGTAAATCATACAAATACAAGTAAAGAGAAGCTTGGCTGCTTGGATTGGGCCCTAACCCAATATCTTTATCCCTCTTAGGTAACTCAGTGCTAGCTCAAAAATGATTCTATATTCATTATCAAAAAAAATAGCAAGATTACATAAAACTATCAAAAATAGTAAGCTCGAAATTTGAGTAGAGTTTACACCAGACAAAAGTCGACCCTAGTGATGCCCTAAGCCTCTCTACTTATACATCTAAAACTACCAATAGCTTTGTTAAAATCAGGGAGGCTTGGCTCCCAAAACTCGAGATAACTATCAATCATCTTCCACTTGCTCAGCTGCCTTCTAGTGTATGATTTGGTTTCTTGTACTCTGAGCTGAATGAAGGAGAATTCGAAGTGAGGAGAAATAAATGAGGGGGATTCCATCCTATAAGTCCTCTCCTCTGTCTACTTTGAGTTATTGCTCTATTTTGACCACTAGATCCTTCACTTTGACCTTGAAATCCATCAATGATCTGCATTAAATACATGTTAGACCACATGGCATAATAACTAACTCAACTCACCCTATAAGCATAAATATAATCAGAAAATCATACAATAAGCTAAGAGAATGGTTGATTTGACTAGGTTAGGAGGTAAAATGAGCCCACATAATTACCCATTTATGAGGCTTATCAGATGACATGCTTGTTGCAAGTTCTAACATGCAGGAAATAAATGTGATCAAAATAAATTTGACGAACTCATTTGCAATGAAGGATTTGAGCGCTGCAAAACAAATCCTTGGTATGAGAATAACTAGAGATAGGCAGAATCGCAAATGAAAATTGTCTAAAAGTGAGTACATAGAAAAGGTGTTGAAAAGGTTTAATATGCAGAATGCAAAACAAGTTAGTATACCTTTAGCTAGCCATTTCAAATTAAGTAAGGAGGAGTGTCCCAAGGCTCAGGAAGAAATGGCTCATATGTCGAAAGTTCCATATGCATCAGCAGTTGGAAGCTTAATGTATGCAATGGTCTACACAAGGCCTGATATTGCACAAGCAGTGAGAGTTGTAAGCAGGTACATGAAAAATCCAAGAAAAGAACATTGGATGGCGATGAAGTGGGTTCTCAAGTATTTGAGAGGTACCACAAATAAAAAATTATGATTTGGTGGTTCAATGTTAGGCCCCTATACTACTAGTGTAACCCCTTATTGTTATTAGTATAACCCACTTATTATATTGATGTACCCCTGTAGTGCTCAAATTGTTACTATTGTGCCCCATAGAAGCCCACTATTTTTATTATTGTGCCCTTACATTATTATTGTTATGTCGGCTCTGATTATGTTATGACCCCTTAGACTCCTATATATAGAAAGGAGGTCTTTTCATTTGTATCATCCAAGAATTGTTCATTTATGTAATGTAAAGGAGGTTGCCCCCTCGAAGAGGTTGAATTCTAAGGTGTTGATCTATCTTTTCTTGAGCTGGTTTCATAACATTTGGTATCAGAGCTTTGGATTCTAGGGTTTCACTGCTCCAAACAGGTCATCGTGGCATTTTCGCTATAACATTTTTTTTGTGATGTTTCAGAAGTCGCAAAAAAAACCCATTTGAGAAGAAATCGTGTTGAACCTTGGGTGTGAATTTCAGAGCTTTTCACACGACATTTACGGAGATAGGATCTGAGGAAGTTGGTCTTTTTTCTAGACTCCTAAATTACATTCAAAACAGGTGACCTGGGGAAAATCGTCATAACTTTCGCTCTGGGGATTGGATTAAAATTTCATAAGACGGTACAGAAAGAGAACGGACTATAGTTTCTTCTATGCATTTTTCAGATCCAAAGGTTGAAACAATGACTCGTGGAACGTCGTAAAAGTTCGCTCTACTGAACTAGTCTATAATCAGGTCATCTTGGGAGATTGTGCATAACTCTTTCTTGGAGAATCAAATTTGGATCAGACTAGTGGAATTGGAAAGAGGACATAGAGGGATACTACAAGTCACAATTTCATAACTTAAAGATCTGAAAGTACAGAGTTACAATCGTTTCAAGGTAGAGCTCCTAAAATCAAGAAAAAGCAAGATGAGGAAGTTTGATGGCAAGGATCTAGTAAATTGGATACTTCAGATGGAGCAATATTTTGATATACATGGTGTACAACTGTTACAAAAGGTATGTATTGCATCTTCATATTTAGAACCAGATCAATTTTTATGGTACAAAGGGCTTTGTTCTCGTAAACAACTTGTTACGTGGTCAATTTTCACAGAGGAAATGATAGCACATTATGAGGATAGAAAGAGCAACACCTTCTTTAGAGCAACACGACAACAATTGGAAAGAGTAAAAGGGCTTTGTGACATAGTGGAAAGAAAAATTATGGAAACCAGGAAGTGTACCCCTCACAACTATAAAGATGGAAGTGTTGTTTCTCCTAGCCTTCCACAACCTACAAGGGTTACACCACAACAATTGGAAGAAAAAAGAGAAAAAGGGCTTTGTTACAATTGTGATAGAAAATGCACTAAAGGTCATAAGTGTGCTGAGAAGAAATTATTTTACATAGAATATGAAGAGGAGGAAGAAAAGGATCAAGAAACAACAAAAGAAGAAGATATACGCCAGGACCCCACCCCAGAGAAAGAAGAAATGAATCAGACCATATCTTGTAAAGCATTGGCAAGAATTACCACTCCTCAAACTCTTAAGATAGAAGGACATATCAAGAAGAAAAAGGTGCAAGAAGTGAAAGATCACATCAAGAAAGAAGAAATGAATCCAACCATATCTTGTAATTCATTGTTCGAAATTACCACTCCTCAAACTATCAAGATAGAAGGACATATAAAGAAGAAAAATGTTCAAGAAGTGAAAGATCACATCGAGCATCAAGAAATAAATCCGACCATATCTTGTAAAGGATTGGAAGAAATTACCACTCCTCAAACTCTAGAGATAGAAGGACATATCAAGAAGAAAAAGGTTCAAGCAGTGAAAGATCACATCAAGCATCAACAACAAGTTCTCCAACTTTTAAAGGATAACGCCACTTCGGTGCAAAATCAAACGAAACAACAGGCACTTAAAAAATGGCGACCTTACCGAATGGGAAGACTCTTCAAGGATGAGGATGTGGAAGCATTGTTTTGTGCTATTTATATTATACAACCAGATTGGATAAACGAAGCAAGGGATGAATGGAAGAAGGACGAAGAAGTATGGCCACTTATTCAAAAGTTACAAAAGATCCCAATTCAAACAATATTGCCAGAAATTAAAGAGGAAGGAAAAATCATATTGGAACCTGGAGCAGTCACAGAAACAAGAACCCGACAGCTACGAAATTGATAAATTTCAGAGTATCTCATCAAGTGGAAGAACTTACCCGCTGAATATTCCACATGGGAGGACAATAATTTTATACAGAAGCATCAAGAACTACTCAAGCGTTGAGGAAAACGCTTTTTGAAGGAGAGGGGCATGTTAGACCCCTATACTACTAGTGTAACCCCTTATTGTTATTAGTATAACCCACTTATTATATTGATGTACCCATGTAGTGCCCATATTGTTACTATTGTGCCCCATAGAAGCCCACTATTGTTATTATTGTGTCCTTACATTATTATTGTTATGTCGGCTTTGATTATGTTATGACCCCTTAGACTCCTATATATAGAAAGGAGGTCTTTTCATTTGTATCATCCATGAATTTTTCATTTATGTAATGTAAAGGAGGTTTCCCCCTCAAAGAGGCTGAATTCTAAGGCGTTGATCTATCTTTTCTATCTTTTCTTGAGCTGGTTTCATAACATTCAAACATTGCTCTATAGGGATATGTTGATGCAGATATGGCAGGTGATAGAGATAATAGGAGGAGCACAACAAGGTATGTGTTTACTGTAGGTGGAACAACTATCAGTTGGGTCTCAAAACTGCAAATTGTTGTTGCACTCTCAACAACAGAAGCAGCGTATGTTGCTGCTACAAAGGCTAGTAAAGAAATGATTTGGTTACAAATGTTTCTGGATGAATTGGGTAAGAAGTAGGAGTTGGGTAGGTTATACAGTGACAACCAAAGTGCCATACATCTTTCAAATAACTTTTCATTTCATTTCAAGACTAAACATATATAGCTCAAGTACCATTTCATACGGTCAACGTTGGAAGATGGACAGTTGAAGCTGGAAAAGATACACACTAGCCAGAATCCTGCAAATATGTTAACAAAAGTTGTAACCAGGGAGAAACTAAGAATTTACTCAGTTTCAATTGGTCTTCAAGTATGATGAAGAAGATGAGAAACAACCAGGTCTGAAGTGGAGTCATTATCCAACAAATGATGCAGCAATGCAGTTGCTATAATCAGCCTCCAAGTGGGATATTGTTGGGTGTGGAGCCTGATTATCTTCTGTATTCAAAGGTATCGCCACATTGGACCCCATTTCGTAATGGGGCGGCAATGCTGCCTGTAAAATATTTGTTGTAGGGGGGTCTAGGGGGGGCGGCTACGACCTTTGGGAGCCCCCCCGGCGAGGGGATCAGGGGTAGCGCCCCAAAATCTAAAAATAGATGTAAAATTTCCTTGTAAAATGTTGTAATTTCATAGTTAATTTGGGTCATTCATTAGGCAGAGATCTGATGGTAGAATTTATGTTTAATTTAGGGTTTTTCCTTAGAAGGCAACCCCTCACTATATATGAGAGAATTGTATTGCGTCTATGTAGATCTGTATTCTGAGTGAGAAAGAGAGAGGAGATTGTGCAAGAGCGAACAAGGAATTACAACAGATTTGTTGTAGGTTGTATCTCTTCAGTTTGCTAGATAATATAAAATAAGGATTGGATGTTTCTTCATGGATGTAGCCCAAACTAGGTGAACCATATATATTTGTGTCTCTCTTGTTTTATGCATTTTTTGTGTTTATATTTCTGTAATATTTTATGTGTTCCATTGCTCTGTAATATATAATTTTCTAACAAGAATTTTCTTGCACCATAGTTTTCCTTTGTCTTCTCGTCGGACATCCCACCTGAGAACTAAATCTCCTTGCTGAAGAGGTCTATCCTTAGCCTTCTTGTCAAACAGAGATTTCATCCTTTGCTGGTAGTTTGACAATTTGGTCCCCACCTGCTTTCTGTTCCCATGCAACTCCACTAGCTGATTTATCCTTCTAGTCAAGGCGTTTGGCTCTTCCTTGACTTCTTGTAGAAACTTAGCTACTGGCATTACTAATTGGATAGGTAAGACAACAACCTTGCCATATACTAGCTCAAAAGGTGATTTCCCAGTGGATAATTTTGGCGTTACACGGTTAGCCCACATAGCAAACTTCAGTTGGGAGTCCCAGTTCCTTTGATTTTTAGTGATGGTCTTCTTTAGAACCCTCACCATAGTTTTATTAGAAGAATCAACCAAGCCATTCCCTTGAGGGTAGTATGTAGTGGAATGTATAATAATGATATTGAATTTATGGCAGAAGTTGGTGAACTTAGCAGAGTTAAAGACCTGTGCATTATCAGTGATAATTTTAAAAGGACACCCAAAGCAGGATAGTATGTTCTCCTCCATGAATTTTATCACCACTGAGTCAGTAGCATTTCTAGCTGGGATAGCCTTTACCCACTTGGTGAAATAGTCAGTGGATGTTAAAATCCATTTGTGTTAGCCACTAGAAGGTGGGTTCTTTTCTCCAATGAAGTCCAATCCCCACTATCTAAAAGGCTCCTCTACATGCATAGGAATTAGGGGGAGAGGAGAAAAATTTTGTCTTTCAGCAAAAAATTGGTATTTTTGGCATGATCTGACCTGAGAATAAATATCTCTAAACAATATGGGCCAATAGAATCCCACCTTGAGGATTTTGTGTGTTGTTTTCTTCCAACTATAGTGTCCTTCACAAACTCCCCCATGGAAATACTCGATCACTTCATGGGTTCCCCCTCCACCAAACATAGCAGTAATACCCCCACCGGGTCCTTCCAGTAGAGTAGTCCATTGGATATAATGTATTTCTGTGCCTGCAATCTCAGACTCTGGATTTCGATCTATCCAGTCCCAATGGGCATCTTAGGAATAAGAGGTAATGAAAAATGTTCTTATACCTGGGTGATCCCTCATATTTGGCATAGATCTTCTGCTCAGCTATTTTAATTCCACTCTGGTGGTCCTATGGTCTGGTCTATCTCCCTCTCTGATCATGCTTATCCCTAGAGCTTGGCAGTTGGATTCAGATAAAATCTTGGCCAACCCCTAGAATTTGATGAGCTTGGTAGGCTTTATTTCTAGCTCATATTCTTGTATTTTAGCTATCTACTTGATCCTCTTTCCTTCGTTGTCTCCCTGCACCAGGATGTCCTTGACTGCAGTCGTTGGGATGAATGCTATGATTCCTGATTGCAACACATACATACAGAATGACTTTAGTGCATTGACTAGTGCATAGGGCATGTTTCTCCAATATATTGTATTTCATCTCAGCATCCCTTAGGACTTCATTGAAAAAGGCAATGGGCTACTCATAAACTTCTTTATTTTTTGTAATAGCACAACAACAATGGTATGGGGAGAGGCAAAATAAAAGATGTAAAAGAGAACTGGATAGTTGGGGATGACTAGCACTGGGGCCTTAGCCAAAGCTTCTTTGATCCTAGTGAAAGAATAAAGAGGGAAAAAGTTCCACTTAACTTCATTCTCCTTCTTGATCATGTCTGTGATACCTTTGACTATCTCAACATAGTTGGGTATGAATCACCTTAAGAAATTTATCCTCCCCAAAAAGGTTTGGACTTCTTTCTTGTTTCTAGGCAAGGGAATAAGGCTGATGGCTTTGACTCGTTCAGGATCAACATTTCCTACTTCCTACGCTACTATGTGTCCAAGCAATTTCCCCTCACTAAGGGTGAAATGAGATTTCTTAGGATTCAGAGAGAGGCCATACCTCCTGCACTTCTCGAAGGTAAGATTTAAATGGAGGATATGCTCTTCATCAGTCTTAGAAAAGACTGTGATGTCTTCTAAGTAGACTACCACAGATTTATCTTGCTCACCCACGAAAGCTATGTCCATAGATCTCTGAAATGTGGCCCCTGTATTTATCAACCTGGATGGCATGCAGGCATACATGAATGTTCCCCACAGGATGGTGAAATCAGTCTTTTTCTGGTCCTCAGGGTGGAATGACACTTGGTTATATCTGGAGAATCCATTCGTCATGGACATTCTAGTTGCACCCACTACCTTCTACAATATATTATCCATCTTGGGTAGAGGGTAGTTATATTTCATATATGCCTTGTTTAAATTTTGGAAGTCCACACACAACCTTATCTCTTCATTCTTCTTCTGAACGAGGACCAAATTAGCTACCCACTTAGAGTATCTTAAAGGAACAATGAACTTCGCCTGCAGTAGCTTCCTTTCCTCCTTTTCAATGGAGGTGAGTAAGAGTGGACTTATCTGTTTGAGTTTCTGTTTGCATGGATTTATCCCACTCTTCAAAGGAATCTTATGCTGAATGATATTAGTATCAAATGATTTCAAATCATCATAAGCCCAAAAAAATACATCTTTGTAAGTTTTGAATAGATATAAATACATCTGTTTGTATTTCCAGGGGATTCCTTTGGAAAGCCTAATTGTCTTGGGTTCCTGCTCTCATCCAATGTTGCATTCTTCAACTTGCTCATCCTTCTATGGGGAAATTTGTTTGGAAGCTATTTTGTATTTATTGAAAAGTCATTATAGTGGAACAAGTCCACGAGGGATGGTGTTCCCTTTTAGTTGAAATTTTTTTGCCCAACCGTTGTGTCTTTCCATGAAGTGGCTTCTTGTTCTTATTCTTCTTCTTCATGATCAATGGTGGAGTGGGAAAACTCCCCAACGACTTCTATGAATATTTTCACTTGCTCATCATATTCAAATACTTGCTAGTGTTTGACATTATCAGATATTGAAATACTATGTCTAACTTCTATCTCATATCTAAGGAGTGGATTCTGTGGGTCCTGAAAGTGCTTGCAGCTACTGCAAGGGAGTCAACCATCTTGTTTTCTTCCCTGGGCAGAAACTAGATGTTAAAGGCCAGGAAGAAATTGTCAATTAAGTCCCACACTTAATTTCGGTACATCCTCAGCCTAGGGTGTTTGGCTTGGAATTGGTCTCAGATCTGCCTTACGACTAGCTCAGAGTCTCTATAGATCGATAGGCGTTCAATGTTCATATTTCTTGCCATTTGTAACCCTAGGAGAAATTCTTCGTACTTCGTCACATTGTTGGTCACCTCAAGTTCGCAATTGAATGACAGGGCTATCATGCTACCTTCTGGAGATACCAACAATATTCCAACTCCATTTCCTTCTTTTGATTTTTCTCCGTCGAAGTACAACTTCCATACTTCGTTTTCATTTGCTCGCAAGTGCTTTGACTGCCCTGTCAAGTTTATTGATGTTTCCTTTAGGAAGGTCTCATCCTCTTCTAGGAATAGACAGGATATGTCACTATCCTTGCCATGCACTGGGATTTTTCTGAGCCTTTAGATGGGGTCACAGTTTTCACAAACCTGGATTCTCTGTACTATTAGTTCCAATCTTCGCAGCCTGTTACCAGGGATCAAAATGAGCTCTTACTATGTCTGTTTTTTAGAGATGTTTTCAACATGAGTTTTAGCACAAATCATATCCAAAGTATGTCCATCAGAAGGAGCTCTAAAAATATTTCCAATGGTATATCACACTACCATAACTAGTTTCTGGATTAGAAGATATGATCGAAATGAATGATTGATTCTTGGTTATGCATGTTTTGAGGTCAGTTGCTGCACACATGGACAAGTTTACTACAAAATAAGTTTGGACAGGAATTTTACAAAAGTGAAAGAGGTTTTTTTCCATCACATACCAAATAATAAAATCCTCCTTCAGTTTATGCACAAGCATTACTATGTGGGAAATATACAGTGATATTTGAAGCCTACATTAAAACAAAACAAATTTTGCAGTTATTTTACTATTTTAGTCATTTTAGTACGGTGCCATTTTACAACAGATGGAAAGTAATTTTGAGACACCCAAAGAGGTTCTTTCTAAACACAAGCCATATAACAAAAACCTCTTTCAATTTATTCACAGGTGTCATGAATTGGAATATTTGACTAGATCTTTACAACTCAGTTTTACAAATTTAAAATTTTAATGATTTTCTGTTTTAGAGATGATTTTGTGGCACAGATTCCGAGTAACTGGAAACAAATTTCCAAAATTTGAGAGAAATTTTTCTCCAACATGAACTTATCTACAAAAACCTTAGTTTTGTAACAAGTGCTATGGTTCAGGAGATACGAGTTCATCTTTGACACCTAATTTCAGAAATTCGGTCCAAATTTAATGTAACTGATTCTATTTTGAAGAAGATGGTTGAGCTCAATTCTCTTAGTACAGGGATGAGAAAATTGTATATATTTTATGGATTTTAGAGTGTAAGGGTTTGATTTTGGCAGTAGAGAGGCTACTTGGCATTGTGTAAATTTTTCCTAAATATCATTTTAATAAAGCAGTTTTCTGCCCTTTGAACCTGGGATCCATCACGATGTTATTGTTCAGTATGTTTTTCATGTAACTCACTTACATATTTTGTTTTCTCTACTTTATTATAACCTTATCTAAGAGATATATTAGGAATAAATCCTCTATGATGCTCCTTTCATGATGATTTTGCTGTTAGATGTAGTGGTTGTCTTTGCAGAATTCATCCTTGGCTAGATGCTCTGTTGAGCAACCTCGTGATTCTCTTTCGTCTAAAGTTGTTGCTGCAGATCCATCCTTTGTTTGATGCCTGCAGGGCAGTGGGATTTCTCCCCTATTCTTCTCACATTTGCAATCTTCTATCTGGCTGAACATGGCACTTAATTTGCCCCAAGTTTGCCTGCAGAAACTGGCATCAACTCCATAGTCCAAATCATCCTTTCTCTTGTTGTTTCGACCCAAAACCTTTCAAACAAATCCCACATTCCATAGCTAGCCTAAAATTTCATTTAATTCAGCCACATATTGTTGGCAAAGAGAGAGACCTCTTTGGTCTGGCAGGGCTAGATGCCAGACCTAAAGCTTGGTCTGTGGTTACCTCAGAATTGCCTCTTCTCAGCCTTGAGGTTCATTCTGAGTGATAACATATTGGCGTCATTGTCGGGGAATGAGGTGAAAAATCTTCTACGGGAAAGATCATTCAAGTTGCAGATCTGGTTACTGATGGTGGGCAGTGATTAGACACATATGAAGGCTGAAACATTCACCTGGCGACTCCAACTCAATCCAGAGATTCCAACGCTCACTGATCCGTTCATGTACTAAAATAAGATGATGGTAGGGTATGTGGCAAACCTTGTGATTTGTGAAGTTTTAAAAGAAGTTAGAGATCAGTTAGTGGATACTGAAATAGATGAGGTATTTTTCATTACCGTGCTTCAATATTTGACATCTCTGAAGTTTCCTCTTAACGGTAAAACTAGTTTCTTTGAGTTAGTGGTTGAAAAATTTGAGAAGGAGATTGAGTATATAGATGTTCAAATTAAGTCATATGAATTCCAAGATCCCAAAAAGTTCTTGGAAACTCTCCCTCATTCAAAACAAGAAACAATAGGGCTGCCTATGGCTGTTTGCATTAATAGTTTGGAGCTGGCAGCATATGTTGAGGAGTCGGGGCAGCAGACATGGTCTAGTTTCTATGATCCTATTGTTGCATATATGGAGTATCTTTTCAGTTTGAATGACAAAACAGATTGTCCTTTACACAGCCAGACTCATTTTATGCATGTATGGCTGTCAGAATTTCCAATTGTGTCTTGGATCAAGCACTCCGTAGCATCATCATTGCCACAATTGCTTGATTGGCTGGTCTGGCATTACAACATTACTTGATCTATCAATTTTTCATCAGAGTAGGGTAGATTTGTAAATAAATAAGCTGCCCAAGGTAGCATTTCAGTTTTCGGTATTTGTTTATGTACATATTGCAGTATGTTATCACTCAGAATTAACCTCAAGGCTGAGGAAAGGCAACTCTGAGGTAACCACAAACCAAGCTTTAGGTTTGGCATCTAGCCCTTCCAGACCAGAGAGGGCTCTCTCTTTGCCAGCAAGATGTCAGCTGGAATAGCATTATAAACTGCATTGAAACTTACACAGTAATCTTGCACACTTTCACACACATTCCTTTTGATATTTTCATACTCAGATAGAATTTGGAGTGGGTTCTTCTTTACCTCCCACTAGCCTAAGGATTGTCTATGCAGAACCAGTAAAGTATTGATAGAGGCTGCTAATAAGGTTTGGAACCATTTTCGAACCTCGCCTCCAAAAATTTGCACAAATAATCTCATGGACACATTTTCTGCATCTACCTCATGAAGGTCAAAGAAGTCATTCATCCTGTCAACATGTTGCTGTGCTGTAATACTTTGAGTGGCATAAAAAAGAGGTATCTTACTTTGGTAATCAGCGGGCATATCATCCAGATTCTGAGGTAGAACGAGGGGTGCATATCGGGCAGCCATGACTCAAGGTGGATTTGAAACTGGTGTTGGGGTAACTGGGGGATTTGGGACAACAAGGGGAGTTGATGTAATAGAGGTAATGGGTGTTTGAGGGGTAGTGATAGGCTGATGAGGGAGTGAAGGTATGAATGGAGATGAGGGATGATTTTCAGAAGTGTGGGGAAATGATGGTGAGGTAAAAGATGTTGAGGTTGTTTCAAAAATTTCAGGGGTCTATCAGTGGTAAGGGATGACTGAGGGGAGTTCAAAAGGTTTCAGTCACTTGACAAGTTGGCTCGTTGAATTTCAAGTTCTCTGGTGAATTCTGGATCTGGGACTATGTCCAACAGTTCACTATCAGATGTGGTTCTAAACAGAGAGAGACCAAAATACTCATCAAAAGGGATGTCTTCAAGGAACAACCACTCAACAGGGCATGAATGATATCTAAAACAGGTCTAGGGCTTGGTGAACTTTCTTGTCTTCATATTCGCAGAATGAGATTAGGATTTTCAAATACAGGAGGAGGATTCAGATCGGGAATGGACCTCGTGTATCTTCGTGAAGCCAGTGTGTTTTAATTCTCAAGACTTTCTTATTGTTTTACAACTTTCTAATTTTTAGCCTAATGAATTCTAAACTTATCATCCAAAAGTTTAGAATTTCTTAGTAGTACTGGGGTGTAATGAGATTTGAGGTCAGTTGTTGCACATAGGGACAAGTTTACTACAAAATAAGTCTGGACAAGAATTTTACAAAAGTGAAAGAGGTTTTTGTCCATCAAATACCAAATAACAAAAAACTCCTTCATTTTATGCACAAGTGTTACTATGTTGGAAATATGCAGTGATATTTGAAGCCCACATTAAAACAAAACAAATTTTGCAATTATTTTACTGTTTTAGTCATTTTAGTGCGGTGCCATTTTACAACACATGCAAAGTAATTTTTAGAAACCCAAAGAGGTTTTTTCTAAACACGAGCCATATAACAAAAAATTATTTCAGTTTATTCACAGGTGTCGTGAATTGGAATATTTGACTAGATCTTTACAACTCAGTTTTACAGTTTTAAATTTTTAATGATTTTCAGTTTTAGAGATGATTTTGTGGCACAGATTTCAAGGAACTGGAAACAAATTTCCAAAATTTGAGAGAGTTTTTTCTCCAAAATGTTCTTATCTACAAAAACCTCTTTCATTTTTGTAACAAGTGCTATGGTTCAGGAGATACGAGTTCATCTTTGATAACTAATTTCAGAAATTCGGTACAAATTTAATGTAACTAATTCTATTTTGAAGAAGATGGTTGAGCTCCATTCCCTTAGTATAGGGTTGAGAAAATTGTATATATTTTATGAATTTCAGAGTGTAAGGGTTCGATTTTGGTAGCAGAGAGGCTGCTTGGCATTGTGTAAATTTTTCCTAAATATCATTTTAATAAAGTAGTTTTCTGCCCTTTGAACCTGGGATCCATCACGACGTTATTGTTCAGTATGTTTTTCATGTAACTCACTTACATATTTTGTTTTCTCTACTTTTTATAGCATTATCTAAGAGATATGTTAGGAATGCATCCTCTATGTTGCTACTTTCATGATGATTTTGTTGTTAGATGTAGTGCTTGTCTTTGCAGAATTCATCGTTGGCTAGATGCTCTATTGAGCAACCTCGTGATTCTCTTTGTCTAAAGTTGCTGCTGCAGATCCATCCCTTGTTTGATTCCTTAGGGTAGTAAGCTTTCTCCCCTATTATTCTCGCATTTGCAATCTTCTATCTAGCTGAACATGGCACTTAATTTGCCCCAAGTTTGCTGGCAGAAACTGGCATCGACTCCATAGTCCAAATCATCCTTTCTATTGTTGTTTCGACCCAAAACCTTTCCAATAAATCCCGCACTCCATAGCTAGCCTAAAATTTAATTTATTGCAGCCACATATTGTTGGAAAAGAGACAACCCTCTCTAGTCTGGCAGGGTTAAATGCCAGACCTAAAGCTTGGTCTATGGTTACCTTAGAGTTGCCTTTCCTCAGCCTTGAGGTTAATTCTGAATGATAACATGTACAACCTCCTTTGCTCACCTCCAAAAGTGGGAATGGTTGCATACATCAGATCTAGCTTGATATAGCCACCCACCTTGGAAACCCAATATTTCGATAAGAGCATTCCAAAACGAGGAGGTATATCAACCACCACTATATCCATTACCACACTCTTCACCGGTATCTGAGTCAGGTTTACCACCAGATCCTTTATCATTCCTAAGCACTTGACTCTCTTGGAGTCAAAGGAGTACATGTCCTTGCATGGTCTGGTGATCTCTAAACCTAGATGTTCTATTATTGATAGTGACATGAGGTTGTGTGAGGCCCCAGAATCCAACATGCAATTATGCAACGAAAGGTCATTGATTACCAAAGTCACATAGAAAGGCATAGTAGAAGGGTCCAAATCTTCCACATGCAACCTGAAAACAACCATGAGCGGCCTCTCCTCTTGGAGGTTCAAACTATCATGGGATGATGTGGAGGTGGAAGGATGCATGAATTGAGAGACCTGAGATTTGCAATTAGGCTATTTTAGAAGCTCAATAAGAGGAACAAGAATTTTTACCTTTTCCATCTCCTTCTGGAGATTGAATGTGGGTTGGGCCTTTTCTGTATCTCCTGGATCTGTTCTTTCTCCCTTCCCGCTGGCAGTTGTCAGCAGAATAGGTGCCTCCTTTTCTATGTGCCCCTTAGGACCATTTCTCTCCTTATTTGCAGAGACTCCTGTCTTGGGTGGGTCAAGATGGAGCTTACCTTTCCCTTTTTCTGGTGCTAAAGGAACCACCTTGGGAGCAATGTCCCCTTGCTATTCTAGTTCTCTCGTCCTCTTCTTTGAACATCTTAGATTACACTTATGTTGGGGCTATGTTTTCATGAACTCTGCAAGCTGTTTGCAATAATAATCCATATCTTCCTCATCAGTTACTGCTTCTCTGTGATGAATGGCCTCCTGGTGAGCCATATTCTCATGTTCTTCTTTAGAAAAACCAGAATATATATTTCCCTACATCTCCTGTGTATCCAACGATTGTTTATCGAGACCATCTTCTAGGTATAAGGGATGATGGATCTAATGAAGTTGCTCCTTTATTTCCCTCGGAAGTAGTTGTAGTGGAGGTTTTCTATATTGTGGGTTATAGCCTCGGTTGTTGACTTGAGCATTCTATCTGGAGAGGTTCTTATTCTCAATTTCAAGATTTCCAACCTTTTGTGATAAAATCTTGATGATTTTTTCCAGATCGTCCCACTTTGGGTCTGATGATTCTCCATCTTGACCATAGGAGGATGCCTCTTCTTTCCCTCTTTCGGGTTCAGTAGGTTCTTGCTTTACCCTTGACTCCCCCGCTGAGACCATATTTGCTTCCACTCTGAGAGCATCGATCTGAAGTTGGTCTAGAGTGAGATACTTCCTTTCTCTCAAGGTAAAACCAATGTCAGACTCAAAGGTTCCAAAGAAAACCACACGAGCTACAGATGGAGGAGGCTTTATTTCAGCTGGTAGGTTATTGTATTGCTTATTGAATCTTTTGATAGAATTTGAAGTATCCTCCTTTGATATTTTTCTTATGGAATTTAACTCAGTGAGGAGGTGCTCATGATTCCTCTTTTATCCCCATTTCTGGGTGAAAGCATTTTCCAGCTCCTCCCAGGTAGTGATGGATGCATTTGGTAGGCCTTTGAACCACTTTCTGGCTTCTCCATTAAGACTTTGTACAAAAAGTCTCATGACCACATCCAACTATTCCACATTTAGGTTCTCAACAAAGGCACATAAGTTTTCTATGTGTCTTCGTGTTGTGTTGTCATCTTCCCCACTGAAACTAGGCAAAAGCTTTAGTTAATCTTGGGGCATGAAACTTAAGGGCTAAGGTAGATCAAGAGGTGCATACTTGTTTAGAAAAAAGCCTCGAAGAGCCATCTAGATTAGTGGAGGGGTATTAAAATTTTCTTGAGGAACTGGGGTCAAGACCACAGTGTTTGGAGGGGAAGGAGGGTATGTTAGGGCCTTAGGAGTAAGTCATGAATAGTGAGTAGTAGCAGGCTGAGAACTGGATGAGGGAACTTCAAAGGGTAGTGAGATGGTAGCATAATCATGGAGAGTTTTCTCCTTCTAGATTTTACTAGAAATTATTTTTTCAGGGTTAGATACAAATGGGGCTTTCTGTTGGGATGTATATGAGAAAGTATGAGGCATTTTAAAAGCTAGGGTTATGAATGATAATGAGGGGGGTGTGGAGTTTGCAAGGTGATATGAATGCAATCAAAACAAACTTCACTCAAGGGTGCTCAATTTTTCATATCCTGGGGGAAAAAATCCTTCAATAAGATCCCTGGCAATGGTGTCAAAAGATGTTGTGGCTCCCAGAGAAAACCTTGGATTTCTTATAGGACCGGTTCCTAAGCACATCTAAATTGGTGTGTCTCAATTGATTTACAGGAAATTGGAGACATCACTTATGTTCTATAGATACACACACACACACACACACCACACCCACCCACCCACACACACACGCACAAGGTCTTACATCTTAATAAGCTTTTGCAAAGCAGATGAGAGAGGACCAAAGAAGGAGAAACTCATCACATAGAGCATCAGACTTCAAGAATTCTACACTTAACACATATAGCTTGAGGCATTAAGGATTTTTATACTTATTTTAGTTACAAGAAGAAATAATGAATGAAGGAGGAGATGAAAGCTCTGATTCATGTGTTATAGATTTAAAGATATAATTTCAATAGCCCACACAGATATATTCATAAACAATGTTGAGACAAATGAATTTGTGAAACAGTTACAGGTATTTTCATTAACATGTATATACTAATGAATCCGTGAGGGAGCTTGAAATATTTCTAGAAACTATAATTGCATGAATTCAGGGAAGAAGCATGAACATAAAAATGAATTTGACAAAGGGAACACATACTATAATACTTGAAGGGGGAATCACCACTATTTCCTTGATATTCTAAAAAAGATCTATATTACAAAGAGATATAGTCTGAAAATAGCATGCAATGTTTTCTATAGAATTTATGAACCTTTTCTAGGTCTTTCTTTCCCCTATTTATCTAGAGAGGGAAGCAAGAACATTCAGTACAAAAAAATATCTATGGACTAGTCTTAGCTATTGGGTCAACTATCTCATTCAGAGATGGCTCTATGGCCCAAAAAATTACAAAATTAAAAACCTCATTGAAAGGAGGCATGTTACAGTATAAAAACTGAATAAACATAAGATGTAAAATATACAAATATCTCCTTTCCCATCCTGTGATCGTCTTTGCTACAGGAGACGTTCTACTTAAGGTATGTCTTCCTGCACTGCTTCACCCACCTTTGTCTTTTCAACCTTTAATTCATTCGGTGCTAGCTCCCAGACCCATGTCACAGTGGACTTCCTCAGGATCAACCCATCCCCTACTTTGAATGCACAACCTGTTCCTCTTAAAACCATAGCTTCCAACCCATCACGCCCTTTAAACCTCTGTCCTGCACTATTGGTGCCTTGATGTGGTGGGTGATATGAATTATAGTGTAACAACACAGTATCTCTGGCGCAGGCCTTTTTTTTCTCTAAAATAGGTGAAACAGGCACTTTTGATTTCCCCCTTAGCCCCCCTTTATTATAGCCCCTCATGTGGCTTTCCTCATATGACTGGGGGCTGGAACTAGGGCCTTAGCCCTCAAGTGCTAAGGCCATCAGACCTATGTTTGGGAGCCTTTTCCTTTGTATCGCAAAATTCCGCATATCGACGCTTTACTGCACTTTTTCCTTAAGATTCTTCCCTAGACACTTGCAATCCCCGATCTGCAGGATCATGCCCACCTAAGACATCACAATCGCACTGTAAAAGAGGGGGAGCCTTTACCTTTTTCCATAGCGTGGGATGACATTCTGGACACGATATCCTTATATATCATGCTGTAATAACTTATCGCATCCGGGGGGGGTTTCCTTTGTTACTTGGAATCTCGCATCCCGACGCTTGATAGCCTTATACCTTTAGCTTTTCCCCTTAACAACTACGATCGTTGATCTATGGGGTGACATCATAACTGCCATGTTTCACCCTATGAGTGGTGACACTTAGCACTTGGAAATGACCCCATTTCACCCATGAAAACACTGAAACTGGGTGACACGTGTCATATGCCACATCATCATCCATACTACCACGTCACTAATGACGTTAGGTGCCATGTTTACTCTGAGGACCACCCCTTAGAGGAGAGAGATAAAAAGGCCTGTCTAACCCTGTTTTTGTAGGAATTTTCTTTGTTAATGAATTTCAGTCCTCCTCAACGATTTTGCACTAAATCGCAATCCCACAAGGTTATTGGGGAGGTTTCCAGTCTGTTCTTGTGGTCACTGATAATGCAGGATTATGGGATGCAGGATACTACCATGTGGAGGAGAGAGAAAGGGGTGGCCCAACCTTTATTTCATCAAGCACTTCCTTTGTTAATGGTTTTCGGCCCTCCCCCATAATGTTTATACTATACCACAGAATCAAACCTCGCATGATCTTTTAAGTTTGGAACCCACTGATATGCCTATCTTGCAGGATTGTAGGATGCAAGATTCACTGTATTCCACCACATGGAAGAGAGAGAAAGGGGCGGCTCTGACTTGGTTTTGTTCTGCATTTCCTTTGTTAAAATTTTTCAGCCCTCCCCGGCAATGTCACACCATATCGCAAGATCGACCCCTGCATGGTCTTTTAAGTTTAGAACCCGCCGATCTACAGGACTTCAGGGTCGCTGAGATGCGGGATGTGGGGCCTTGCGGGACTGTGGGATTGTGGGATGCCCTCATACTTAGCCATTTTTTTTGGTTTTTTGAGCTTTCCAAAGGAAATATTCAACATGACCTAACTTCTGATCCAAGAGTCCCTTTTTGGACTTCTATATACCATTGGAAATATTTTTCTGAGTACTAGGCAATGGAGAGGTTTTGATTAAGCTATGAGATATTCTGTGGCCTAAGAAAATGGCTCCAAACTTCACTTCTCTTGGGAAACCTTGACCAATTGAAACCCATAATGAAGTGAGTGACAACACTTCCTATAAAAGGTGTGCCAAGGTTCTCTTAGAATGTGAGAAAACAAGTGAAAGTGACACATGAAAGAGTGAAAGTGGCACATGCAAAAACAAAAGA
This sequence comes from Pinus tabuliformis, assembly GCA_031772625.1. Taxonomy (NCBI): domain Eukaryota; kingdom Viridiplantae; phylum Streptophyta; class Pinopsida; order Pinales; family Pinaceae; genus Pinus; species Pinus tabuliformis. The sequence goes on along the minus strand of CM062807.1, from coordinate 526,651,424 downwards.
AAACACAAGTGACACATACAAGAATGAAAACAAGAAAAAGTGACACTTACAAAATATAGATCAAGAAAAAATGGCACATGCAAGAGCAAAAGAAAGCAAAAGCGACATCCACAAAAGTAAAAGCGACTGTTGAGAAACTCCCTTGGAAGATGGGGCATTTGCAACCACGAGTGAGAAAATGCTCCTTCTACTCCAAAGCGTGTAGAGATTAAGAGAAAAATATGAATGTGAAAATAAGTTATGGACTAGACTCTTTATATAGGGAGTGCATACATGCAATTAGGGTTAAGATTTTTGAGTGCGATTAATGCATGTCGGGAAACTAGGAGTCAAGAGTAAATTAACTACCAATAAGAGTTGTGATAGTACTGACTTGAAGAAGCACATTGTCACTATTAGAAAGGAGTTCACAATGACTATCTGCAAAGGATGCCCTTACATTGTTACTGGAAGCTATGTAGTCACTCAAATTAAGAACTGCGCAAACACTTTTGGAAAGGACAACGCAATTACTGTGAGCAAGGATTGTGCAGTGATTGTGATTGGAAACTACACAATCAATGTTGGTAATGATTGTGTGGTCACTGTCTCTGGGGACTACACAATCACTTTTGGGAAGGATTGCATAGTCACTACCTTTAGGGATTTCACAATCACTGTCTCTCAACAAGAGATGTGCTATCTTGCTTACTTGGAAGAAGTGTGCTTGTGAAGACATCAAGGGATGGGTACATGAATTAATATAGTTCAACACTTAGGATTCCTAAAGGAAGACTTGAAGATTTAGGAAGCATGACCAAACATGACCTTAATGGCTTGAAATGAAATATTTCATGATCATAAGGAGGCTCCAAAATTTAAAGGTAGGAAAATTTTTGGAGGGTATTATAGCAATAACAACAACACATTAAACATTTAACATTCCATAAAAACTCAAACCAAATCAATAGGTAGAGTCCACCAACAAGGTTAACTTAACAATTTATAGGGTTTAGCAAGACTAAAGCTTTATGGGTTAGTTGAGACTTCAAAATGTTTTTGGATAATCATCATTTAGTGGTTTGTCATTAGGTTCTTTCATTAATTGGGTTATCATTCATCCACTTTTTATCCCAAAATTCCTTTACTTTGAGAATGAATCTAGCACATGTTGAATATTGAATAGATATGTGTATTTAGAAACTAATTCTAGGGTATGAGTATTGAATGCACCCTACATTATAAGAAAACATATTCATACTCAAGAAATAGTGTCTAAATATATATATCACTCTCACTCATTGACATTTTATTTATCTGAAATCCCTCTCTTGAAATCATCAAAGTGTATGTATATTTAAGCATAGTTAGAGGTTATCATATTATTTGCCTCGAACCTTGCTCGAATCAATTTACTAAGGAAATTTCCAAGACTAAATAGGCTCATAAATCTAATGTTTAAGAGTGAGACTAGGAGCTCTTATTCACATCAAAACCACCATTAATAATGATTTTGAATTTGTATTGAAACTAGGCAATTATGGCTTCATAAATGATCTATATTTCTCCATACACCAAGGCCTATTTCCAAGAACCTATGCACAATATACCTTAGAAAAAACATCCAAAATAAAGAAACCTTTTTCATACTAATTGATCAAATCCAAATAATATAAGAAAGAAATCAGGAAATTTTAAACCCATGTTCAAATATTTTCTAGTAATGTCATTATTCCATTAAGTCTACAGTTCATCCCATGTATTATAAATTGATCATTTTTATTCGCTATTTATATAGGTTCGAAAGTCAAAATCATAAGTGATGTTTATTTATGAATAAAAAAGGATAATTTAAAATTCAACATAAGATTAGGATACGTTAGACACCTAGTCCTTAGGGATTTGGTAAATTATGTAAATATGTAAATATTATAAATTTGAATGATTAGAATAGGAATATACATCAAACCTAGGACAATCATCAAGTTTGGGAGTTACCTCACTTGGATTGACATGGTATTAGAACCAAGTTTAGATATTGTTGCCACTCATTATAACTCATCTACCATATCTATACCTGTCTCTCCTATCTTTATACCATTCTAGATTGTTAGACTTATCTCTGCACTCAGGGAACCATACTTATCCTTTTATAGTGTGGTGAACGTGGAGTGAATGTGTGATTATTCAGAACCCTAACACTTCCTTTTTGGTGGGGTGAGAGAGGCTTGAAATATAGAAGTCACATAGTGGAAGCATGGAACAAAATCTAGTTCCTCCGTGTAGGAAATTCAAACTTTGGTTCAAGTGAGAGAGTCTCAAACTCTTTGGATCACCTATGGAGAAGGTTCGAGAGGGATTAGAGAGTTGGTTTCATGAATCCTTCGCTGCCTTGGTTTCATCCCTCATGTGGTCCATATAGAGAATATTAATCCCATGAGGCACAAGTTTGATTCCCACAACTAGAGTTAAATTGAGGCACTCATAATATGAACTAGGAATTTCTCTTTGTGCTTTACAATTTTTGGAGCATGTGCACTTTCTAAATATTGTGTTGCATTATAATGAATCACATATATGAATTCCATTAGTATGAAAATTCTACATTTTATATGAATTTGAGTAGTACGTGAATCATATATTTTAAAGGCTTGTCCTGGTTGAGAAGTATGGCTTTGTAATGGTAACTCCTTTCCTTATACACCAAAATTTGTGGCCTTTCTTAGATGATAACCACTTCTAAATTGAACAAAGCATTGTTGAAAAAATAATGGCCTCTCTCTCTCTCTCTCTCTCTCTCTCTCTCTCTCTCTCTCTCAAGTGAGATGCATATTTTAGCATAAGTTTTAAGGTTTTTTAGGCTATAATGAACAATATAAAATTTTCCTTGTAAAAATTTTAAGAAACAAATATTATTATTGTTGCAACAAATTTTCATATCAATTTATTAGTCTCTGCTTAAAGCCATGTTGAAGATGAATTCTCTCATCTTTATTATTGGCATCATGCTAAATGAAAAGGAGAACTACTGAGAGTGGTACAAAAATATTAGGAACACTCATTTTTAATGAATTATGGGAAGTAATTTATGAAGGAGAGAATTCCAATGAACCTACCAAGCATACATTAGATAAAGAGCTAGAAATTTGGGAGGACAAAGACAACAAAGTTGATGCCTTTATTTATACTTTTGTAAGTGAAGAGGCGAGTCATCATAAGTTTGAATTAAAAATTCTTAAGGTGCATTGAAGAAGTTGAAATATATTCATGACGCACACATAGAATTGGAGGTTGTTCAATTGATGGTCAAACTCTTCAACTTGTTGGGTTGTGTTATATTATTTCCACGACTAGCCCACGTAGTTAACCGGGGGGTTAGAGGGGGGCCAGAGCCCCCCCTTCGTTGCACCGATTGCATAGTAGGGGGAGCCATAGGGGGTTTGAGGGGTGTAGGTAACCCCACTCTATGGGGTCCAGGGCAATGCCCCGGAAAATTTTGTTTTTGGACCCTATATTAGGTTGGGTGGACCTACCTGTGGTTTTGTGCATGATTTTTCGCACATGGTTTTGGACGCGATGGTTTTCGGTCCATGGTATTGGATGCTTCAGCATGAATAAATATGTATTGTAACATTGAAAGGAACATAATGAAAAATCAAGCTAGTAGTCCTAGTTTTGGGATCCAGGGGAAAATCTCTGTGTATATGTGTTTTATGTGTTATGCTCTCGCATTGTTTATTTTCTGTGTTTTAGAATTCGTATGAAGGTAATTTCTGTATGGGGTTGAAACCTACATTTGGTATCAGAGTTGTTTTGGCTTCAAGGGGATGCCTTTGTTGCTGAGGGGTTTCGCTCAGGCCTATGGTAGACCCTGTTCAGTGGGAGATCTGTGAGATCGATTCTGGTGGTGAAAGAAAATCGTGAGTAGTGGAAAGATAGAAATCAATAAATTTAATGGTCAGAATTTTGAGTTATGGAAACTCAAGATGGAGGATTTGTTGGTGGATAAAGATTAGTCAATCATGGTAGATCTGGGTAGTAAACCAATAGGAGTGTTCGATGAAGAATGGAAGAAGTTGGATTGGAAGGCTAAGAGCACAATACGATTTTGTGTCTCGGATTCAGTATTGCTGAATGTATCAGGGGAAGCTATGGCGAAGGCTTTGTGGGACAAGTTAGGGACTTTGTACCAATCTAAGACTCTGGTGAATAAACTGTTCCTACGGAAAAAGTTGTATAACCTGAGGATGAAAGATGGAGACGCGGTGACAGAACATCCGAACGTATTTAATACTGTGGTAAGTCAGTTATTATCTGTTGATATTAAAATTTTAGATGAAGATAAGTGCATTAGTTTGTTTTGTTCTCTACCAGATTCGTGGGATAGTCTGGTTATTGCAATAGGTAGCAATGCAACTGCCTTGTCGTTTGATGAAATAATCTCATCCTTGCTGACGGAGGAGATGAGATGGAAAAATATGGAGAGCCAGAATGGTGATGCCTTGTCTGTACAAGGACGATCCCAAAACAGAAACAAAAATAAGTCATCAAGTGGGAGATCTAAATCTAGAGGTAGATCTAAATCTCCAGGAAAAACTATAAAGGTGGTGTGCTGGAAATGTGGAAAGGAAGGGCACTACAAAAGGGACTGTAAATCTAAAACTCTTGACAAAGGAAAGGGATCTGATGATGCTCCTTCTGCAAAGGCAAAAACCACCTCAGATGAAGGTGGGAATGTGTACTTGGCTTCTTCAAGTACACATGTAGATCATGAGGCATGGTTGATTGACTCAGGTGCATTCTTCCACTTCACTCCCCATAGAGGGTGGTTCTGTGAGTATGAGAAATATGATGGTGGTGATGTCTTCTTAGGGGATGATAGGAAGGAAATAATCATTGGTCGTGGAAGAGTAAAGTTGAAGTTGCAAGGTGGAAGGGTTAGAACACTTCCGGGTGTTCTACATATTCCTGCATTGGATAAAAATCTGATTTCTGTAAGCAAGATGGATGATGCAGGTGTAAAAACAATGTTCGAGAAGGATATCTGCAAGATGATTCAGGGAGCACTGGTATTGATGCGGGGAGTTCGGATTGGAACTCTGTACAAGCTGCAAGGTAGCACTATTGTTGATGGGTTCAACAGTTCTGTGGTTACTAAAAGTGGAGCAGAAAATCTAGTGGTCTCTCGAGAGAAGACCATGTTGTGGCATCAAAGGCTTGGACATATTGGAGAGAAGGGCCTTCGAATACTTCATGGTAAAGGTATGGTAGAAGGTATGATTAATAGCTCTCTGGATTTTTCTTTTTGTGAAAATTGTGTATATGGGAAGCAGAATCGGGTGAGTTTCCCCTTTGGTGGTAAGAGGGTGAAACATATATTAGAGCTTGTGCACAGTGATATGTTTGGACCTGTGAAGGTTCCATCACTGGGTAAGTTTGTGTACTACATATCATTTATAGATGAGTTCTCAAGGAATACATAGATATATTTCCTTAAGAAGAAATCTAAAGTCTTTAATACGTTTAAAGAATTTAAGGCTCTAGTGTAAAACCAGACAGAGAAGAAGATAAAGGTGCTGAGGACAAATAACGATGGAGAGTTTTGCAGTAAGGAATTTGAAGAATTTTGTAAGAAGTGTGGTATAGCACATCAGAAGACTACTCCATATACACATCAACAAAATGGATTTGCAGAAAGAATGAACAAGACATTGATGGAAAGGGCAAGAAGCATGCTCAGTGGTGCCAGGTTAGGATAGGAATTATGGGCAGAGGTGGTAGAGACAGCATGTTGCCTGGTCAACAGATCACCTTCATTAGCATTGGAGGATAAGACTCCACAAGAGGTATGGACTGGTAAGAAACCCTCTCTTTCACATCTGAGGGTATTTGGATGTAATGCATATGTACATGTTCCAAAGGAGAAATGAACCAAGTTGGATAGTAAATCTAAAAAGTGAATCATTATTGGGTATAAGGATGGTTTAAAAGGTTATAAGATTTGGAATCGAGTAACAAGGAAGGTTGTGTACAACTGAGATGTGGTGTTCAAACAGCTGAAAGATGTTATTAAACATGAAGTCCAACCAAAGGAACCTGAGAAGATAGAGTTTGAGCTAAAGGAGGAAGAATCAGACTCTACAAAAGAGGAGGAATCAAAAGATGAAGAGCCACCAACTCCGTGTGTGAGAATATCAGTTCGAGAAAGAAGGCAGCCAAAAAGGTATAGTCCATCTGCATTCTATTCAAAAAAAAATTTATCCATTACTGATGATGATCATAGAACTGTGAAGAAGCATTAGATTCATAGGATGGAAAACTCTGGAAAGATACCATGGTTGATGAAATGGCATCTTTGCACAAAAATGAGGCTTGGGATCTGGTGGAGTTGTCAACTGGAAGGAAACCCATTGGCAGCAAATGGGTGTTCAAGAAGAAGACAAATGTAGAAGGAAAGGTGGAGAAATACAAAGCTCGGTTGGTAGGAAAAGGTTATTCCCAAGTGTCAGGAATTGATTTTGGTGATATTTTTTTTCTTGTTTCCAAGGTAACTTCTATTAGATTACTTTTATCTGTTGTTGCTGCTTTTGATTTTGAAGTAGAACAGATGGATGTGAAGACAATATTTCTTCATGGGGATCTAGAAGAGGAGATCTACATGAAGCAACTTGAAGGCTTTGCGGTGAAGGGTAAGAAAGAACTGGTATGCAAGTTAAAGAAGTTTGTGTATGGGTTAAAACAATCACCAAGGATGTGGTATTGAAAATTTGATACATTTATACGGGGACTTGGTTGCACCAGAAGCAAAGCAGATCACTATGTTTATTTTAAATTAATTGGTGACCGTGTTATTTATTTGGTCTTGTATGTGGATAATATGTTGCTGGGTGGAAATGACAAAGAAATTATCTAGGATTTGAAGACCCATTTGTCCTCCCAATTCGACATGAAAGATCTTGGTGCTACAAACTATATTTTGGGCATGGAAATTAAAAGAGATCAAACAAAGAGCAAGCTCTGGTTAAACCAAAGGAAGTATGTCGAGACAACATTACAAAGGTTTAATATGTAGGATAGTAAACTGGTGAAGGTTTCTATTCATGTAGGTGTAAAGTTATCTACTGAACAGTGTCCCAAGACACAAGAAGAGGAAGAGGACATATCCTGTGTTCCATATGCAAGTGCAGTTGGTAGCTTGATGTATGCGATGATCTATACTAGACCAGACATTGCACATGTAGTGGGAGTATTGAGCAGGTTTATGTCAAATCTAGGGAAGGAGCACTGGACAGCAGTGAAGCAGGTTTTTAGGTATTTGTGTGGCACTAGTGATTATGTTTTGATAGGGTGTTGGATATTCATGGCTTTGTTGATGCAAACTGGGCTGGAGATTTGGATCAGAGAAGATATACAAGTGGGTATGTGTTTAACCTACTTGGAGGTGCAGTCAGTTGTATGAGTAAGAAACAATATGTAGTGGAACTATCAACTATAGAGGCAGAATACATGGCAGCCACTCATGCAAGCAGGGAAGCAATTTGGTTGCAGAGATTGTGTTCAAGTATGGGGTTAGTACAGGGAGCTATAAGCATAGATTATGACAGCCAAAGTGCAATTTTCTTGGCAAAGAACCCTGCATATCATTGAAAGACAAGACACATTGATGTTCAGTATCACTTTGTTAGGGATATGATAGAAGATAAAAAGGTGGTATTGGTAAAGGTGGAAATTTTAAAGAATACTGCAGATGCATTGACAAAATCTGTGAGCTCTGAGAAGTTCTCTTGGTGTAGAGAAACAATGGGTGTTGCAGGGCTGGATAAATTACTAAGCTCTCTTGTGGCCCCTGTGGAAAGAAAACAACAAGTGGGAGAATGTTGGGTTGTGTTATATTCTTTCCATGACTAGCCCACATAGTTAATTCTTTATTGTTGGCATCATGCTAAATGAAAAGGAGAACTACTGAGAATGGTATAAAAATATTAGGAACACTCATTTTTAATAAATTATGGTAAGTAATTTATGAAGGAGAGGATTCCAATGAACCTACCAAGAATACATCAGATAAAGAGCTAGAAATTTGGGAGGAAAAAGACAACAAAGTTGATGCCTTTATTTCTAATTTTGTAAGTGAAGAGGCGAGTCACCATAAGTTTGAATTAAAAATTCTTAAGGTGCATTGAAGAAGTTGAAATATATTCATGACTCACACTAAGAATTGGAGGTTGTTCAATTGATGGTCAAACTCTTCAACCTTGAGTTTCAATATGATGACCCTGTAGCCCTAGCCTTTGAAATTAGAGCCATCATGCATGATGTAGATGCCAATGAATTTAATATGGAAATTCCTCTCATAGACTTTGTCAAGGTTGTCTACCCTACATATTCTCATTATCTTGAATCCTTTCAAGCTAGTGAGCAACTCAAGTCCATTACTTTTCAAACCATGGTGGAGATGTTTGTAGAATGAGAAAAATAATTTGGGAATGGGAATAAAACAACTACATCCCCTAAATAAGTAGTGTGACTTGCTTAGAAAAGGGAAGAATCAATCACACAATTTTCTTAAAATCAGTGGTACAAAAATAGGACATGGAAGAAATAATTTGAAATGTAGGGGTGTAAAAAGCATCAAAGAGAAAGACCTGATCTTCAATGCATTCACTTTTGTCGATATGGATATGATATAACAAAATACATAATCCTCTAGGATAGGATCAAAGACAATTGAAACTAGAAATAAGAAAAGGGTAGAACATTAGATCCATTTAAAGGTAAAGCACCTAAATATGCTCATTATATTGTTTCCCATTGAAATATTGAAGTAACAAAATATATGTTTCACACTTCATTTTCTTCTTAGATATATGGATGACTACTTGATATAGGTGCAACCTACCGTATGACCTTTTAGAGATACTTGTTTGAATGCTTTAGTAAAAATGTATATGGGACAATGTATTTTGTAAGAAATTCAAGTCTCAATCCCTTAGTACTTAGAACCATAAAGTTAAAACTTCATGGACTCCCTGATTTTCTTCTGCATGATGTACTCTACCTTCCAAACCTATGGAGAAATTTATTGTCTCTTATTCACTTTTTCCAGAAAATCCACTTTGTTCATATGTTTGATGGAAAAGTACAAATAATGAAAGTCTTTGACAACATGGTTTTCATAAGTTGAATAGAGGAAGAAAGAACACTGACGCTGGGAGGAAAATCTTCTCATGAACATAACTCTGCATACCTATCTTAACACAATGAATGTACATTTCCATCTAGTCTCAAATGAAATGCAATATTTCGACATGTTAATTATGAAAATATTCATTTACTAAGAAAGAATGATGTTTTTGGCTACCAACTATTCTTAGGAAACTAAAGCAATGTGATGCTTGTATCCTCTGAAAGCATAGTAAACAACCATTTCACGATTCTACTATCATGGAACATAGAAAAATTGCACTAATTCATTATGATTTGTGTGGCCCTATGCTTGTTCCTTGTGCAAATGGAAATAATTTTACAATTAATTTTATTGATGATTACACTAGTATGTGTTGGGTATATTTGTTGAAAATAAAATCATGAGATTTTAAAACTTTCATAAATTTTCATGTATGGATTGAAAATGATTTACAATCACATATTTACTCCCTTTTCATTTATAATGGAAAAGAATGAATTTCTAATGAACTTTAAAACTATGTTCTCCAACATGAGATTCAACATCAAACCATCACTCCTTACAATCCTCAACAAAATGGTGTAGCTAAAAGAATAAATAGGACAATTTTGAATATGGTTTTCTCTGTGATGTTTTTAAAAAGTCAATATTTTGGGCCAATGAGGTTCTATATAGTATATCTAAAAAACTGAGATTCCCATCCCATGCTCTCAGAAATAAGACTCCTTATGAAATGTGGTATGGCCACATTCCTTCGGTAGTGCATTTCAGGGTCTTTGGTTCCACTTTCTATGCCTTGATCCTTAAGGAAAAAAGAAGAAAGCTTGATGCAAGGAGTCAAAAAAGCATATTCTTCTACTATTTAAATACTAGCAAATCATATCATTCTTTATGATGAGGTAATCAACAAGTTTATTCTTTCTAGAGATGTGATTTTTCTTGAATCTTCCAAGGCTAAAAACACTGTTGAGTAACAAATTTATCATTTAGATAGATTCAGTCATGTGAAGACATATCATTAATTTGATAATGAGATTTCATGTACTAATGGGGAGATCCCTATATTATATCAATAAATGAAACCTCCTTTTGAAGAATTGTCTCCCCCCATCATGAAGTTCCAGTCACTTCTTCAGATCAGGAAGACTCTTTGAATGATGTGATTGATAAGATTGGAAGGCTAAATCTTGATGCATCCCCATCTCAATCAATGGAGAAACCTAGACCATATCGAAAAGGTCCCCCTAATGGAACACCAAAACAATTGAAAATGTTCATCTTGATGATGTTAGAATGAAAGAACCATAGGTTCTACTAGAAAAGATGAAGGTGATGTAGATAATTTTGATTCTATTCATATGAATGTTTCATATGATTGTGAATTGAATTTAGATACTAAATTTGAATGAAATTCCCTAAATCAATTTCTTCTCATGATGAATGGAAACTTGAATCAATGTTGAGGGAGTACGATGTTCTCATAAAGAATGAAACATGGAAGTTGGTGGACTTTCCATTTGGAACCAACCAATTGACTATAAGTGGGTCTACAAGAAAAAGTACAAATTAGATGGCTCACTTGAAAATCACAAAGTAAATCTTGTGGAAAAATAATTTGAACAGAAAGAAGGTATTGATTATGAAGAGTCTTTATGAAGAGACTTTTGGCCAAGACTATGCACATCAGTACAAAGTAGCATTCAATTTGATATCATGTAGAGGCCAAGACTATGCTTCGAAGACATTATTACACATATGAGAAAATTGAAAACATATTCACCAAAGCACTTGGAAAAGAAAAGTTTGAAAAATTCAAAATGATGCTTAGGCTCACTCAGACCCCTTCAAGTTAAGAGAGGGGATGTTAGACACCTAATCCTTAGAGATTTGGTGAATTATGTAAATATGTAACTATTGAGAATTTAGATTATTAAATATAAAGAGACATCAAGCCTTGGAAGTTGAAACCAAAGATCAAAACACCCTTTTATGTATATGTGTGCTTGATTAATGAAAAATCAATCAATTTTGAGAGTTACCTCACCCAGTCTATTTAAAGAAAATTACTAGAAACTAATAACATCCATAACACCACCAAAGTTTACTTCAAAACATACAATAATACATGTGAAACTAATTAGCTTACCTTGAACCTTTCCATTAAGAGGTCTAGATTTTAATGCTAGCTACATAGGATGCAAAACTCCCATTCTTATAGGATGCATATAAGCGTACATGATACGTGTGCGGATGAAACCCCAACCACTTTCTCTTGCAAGCCCTTACAAAGAGTCCATGCAATATACTCTATGCTTATAAAATTTGTATGGTAGGAAGCCACTATAGAAGCCACATATTCATTCCGATAAGGACCCTCGAAGTAGTTGATAAAAATCATTAAGAAATTCAAAGAGTTGTTATGAATGATGCATGGAGAAAGGACCCTCGAAGTAGTTGATAAAAATCATTAGAACATTCAAAGAGTTGTTATGCGTGATGCATGGAGAAAGGTATTTGTGAGGAGAAAAGAGGATAAGGAAGAGCGTGTCTTAGTAACCTAACAAGACCTTATAAGACAACTTTAAGTCATAGCATCAAGAGGCCCTCTCCACTCTAGTACAATAAAAATACTTACATTAACAAATTAAAAAATAGTAATAATAAAAAAAATCAATGTTTATCATAAATCAAATATTTCAATTTCTAAGTTCATTTTACATCAATTTTATATAGAGATTTAAAATAATTAAAAGTGACAAAAAAGAAAAGTGAACAAAAATTAATTGAGTACCAGAGAAATATGTATAATTGAAAGTATACAAAGATTAATTTACTTTTTAGTATAAGGGAGATATTCAATTCATTCACTACTTGATGTGGAGTTAACAAATGACATGTAAAAATTACAAGCACAGATCCATGTAAAAATAACTAGCATAGATCCATCTTAACTCTGGGCCTTCTAAGTTGTGAGAGGAATCAAATCTCTCAAGATTCAAACCTCCTTTTGAGTGCAAAACTTGAGGAAAGGTTTTCATGTTGAGAGATTTGATTCCTCTTGGCTCTTTGTAGTTCTAGAGTTAAGATAATCTATTCCTGTTTTGGGGAATACTAATAAAATGTTTTAACTATAAGAAATTTTTAAAATGTTACATGTCAAGTCCATATTAAATATTGAAGGAATTACAAATATCCCTCATACCTTGAATTAAAAAGAACCTATAAATGGAATAATAACTCTCTCTCTCTCTCTCTCTCTCTCTCTCTCTCTCTCTCTCTCTATATATATATATATATATATATATATATATTTTTGATGTTAACATCTTTTACTCAACATGCATATTGAAATATTTGATTTCTAACCCGCATTAAAGATTTTTTTGCTATTAATATTTTTGAAATGTTACATATCAACTCCATATTAAGAATGAAATAAATTACACATGTCCCTTAAATGGAAAGTACAAATATAAGGAAACTTTTAATTTCAATTACTTCATTATTCTCTATATAAATTGATATAAAATTATGTTGATAAATTGTGCAACATCTTTTTCTCAAGTGTCCTTTTAGCAAAAGAGTATGGTGAGGTTAACAAACAAATCGTAGGGATGGGGCGGAGATAATATTGGAGAAGCGTGGCAAATTGGTGGAATGATTCTTAGGAGGAAAATTTGAGAAACCTTCTGTTGATAATCTCATGGGGCACCTAGTTGGCTCGGAATAGGATTATTTTCAAGGATTTGGTTCCTTCCCATAAGCACATTGCGGTTGAATGTGCATCAATATATGAGAGTATCCCTTTACCAAATCCAAAAAAGAAAGAGAGGTATATAGGGGAAGAATAGTTTAGGGGAGACATGCCATGGGCATATTTCAATGGCGCTTCTGATCAATAGAATATATGCGGGGCAGGAATAGTTATCCACACAAATGCACTAAAAAATTTCAAAGTCTGGGTGAGCCTTGGAGCAGGAACCAACAATTATGTTGAGTCACAATCCTTAAAAATGTTACTATGCTAACTTATACATCTGGGTTTGAGATGGTTTAGATATTTGGAGACTCACAGAATGCTATCAAATGGTTTAATGGAGATTTCAGATGTCAAAACTATATGATGATTCCCTTGTTAGAAGAAGTCTTACTTTTGAAACACCATGTTAATTTTATTACTATGGGCCATATTTACAGGGATCAAAATACTGACGCATACCTCCTATCTAAAGAGGGTGTACAACAAGTTGTGGATGTCTAGAGTATGAAAGAAACAAACAACGATATGATCAATGTGTCGGATCAACCACCTTTTGTGCATTGAAGTTTAAATATATCTTATTTTTCCTTTATATGGTTCTCAGTTTGTATCTCCATGCTCAGACTTTGATCTATATGTAACAGGGATTTTTAGGACAAACAATTAAAAATCTCTCGTGTTATTTTTGTTTTTTTGCAACATGACACTTAACTGTTTCGGTTCCTGTTTGGGCTGTTTTCCTCACATATGAGGAGGCCCAAGAACCAACATCAATTCTTTTTTGCATATTTTGGGGTGTGGGAAGTATTATGTTTTTAATTTCAACCCAGATTTACACTCTACATTTTTGGACAAACATACAATATATCGATTGCTTTTGTGAATATACTATTTAACTTATTATTGCCTTAATCGAAAGTTTGATTTTTTCTCTGGAAAAATAAAATACCATATTAAGTAATGAAGGCATTGCATATCTCCTACTGTGTGTGTGTGTGTATACATATCAATTAATTTATATTTCTATATAAAGTTGATCTAAAATTAAGGTGGAAATTGAATTATTTTTGTGATGAGATGAGATTTAGAGCTCCAGGGAGATGTACATTAATACATCTCCCTCATAATAATAAATTAAAAAATTAATACTTACATTAAAAAATTAAAAAATTGTAATTAAAAAAAAATAATGTGGACCATAAATATTACATGATATGTAATTCATTCTATGATAAGTTAACATGTAATATTTAAAACAAATATATATTTATAATAAAAAAATATTTTAATGCCACACATAAATAAAATATTTCAATATTCTATTAAATAAAGTAATTTTATATCAACTTTATTTTACAAAAATAAAGTAATTTAAGTTCAAAATTTTCTTATATTTTCGCTCTTCACTCTGAGAGAGATATGCAATTAAATTTATTCTTAATATGTAATTTATTTTATTTTTAATATGAAGATAATATATAACATTTAAAAAATAATAACATTATTTTTTAAATGTGAATTCTAAATCAAATATTTCAATATGAATTTTGTGTAAAAGATTTTAACTTCAAATATATATTTAGAGAGAGAAAGAGAAAGAGATTCCTTATTCTATTAATAGGCGCTTTCTAATTCAAGGTATGAGAGAAATATGTAATTTCTTCTGTGTTTAATATGAACTTGATATGCATCATTTAAAAAAATATTAGTAATAAAATTAAATGTTTAATATGGATTGATATGCAACATTAAAAAAAAATATTATATATATATATAAATATCTATATATATATATATATATATATATATATATATGGGAATAAAATAAAAAATTCTTATAGTTAAAACACTTTATTAGTGTGTTTCTCAAAACCAACATAGTCCTATGTTAATTTCTAATCTACCAAGAGTTGGGAGGAATCAAATCTCCTCCTCCTCATGTTTTATAGTCAAGAAAGAGGTTTGCATCTTGAGACATTTGATCCCTCGCCATGCTTGGTAGATTGAGAATTAAATGGACATTGATTTTTTTGCTTAATACTATTTTTTAATTTGTTAATGTAAATATTACTTTATCATTTTAAATGTAACATTATGTGACAACGTCTCTCTCATACTGGGCTGTAGAGCACCTTTCGGCACAATGATGTACATAATCATGTCAATTTTGAATAAGTCGTCTACAAATTTAATTTAATTATCAATAATTATTAGGTGGATGGTAGGGTTTTAACCTCCATTGAATAATCTAGATTATTCTTAGTAGTATTCACAAATCAAATGTTGCAATGTCCCCATCATTAAAATTATTGTTACATGTTTTTTTAAATGCACATATGTTTAACTCTTATATTAATTCTTTCTCTAAAAATAATACTAATAATTTCAATTTTTTTTATAGTTTAATTAATTTTAATGATTTTTTTTTTAAATTTTAACGATGTAGAGATATTATGAAGTAAATGTTTTGATGCTTATCACGGACTGATTTCTAAGCCATATATAACAAAAAGAATTCAAATGTGTGAGTGTGCTATGCTTTCAAATGAGAGGCACACATTAACATTTTAATGTAACAAAAATAATTCATATGTTTGATTGTGTTATGATTTTAAATTCTGAATATGAGGGGGCATACATTAACATTTTAAGGTGGAGAATGTAAATCATAACTAAAATACTTCAAAGTCACCTATGTATATATTATATAAATTAGTGAAAACAAAAATTTTCTTATAGTGAAAACATTTTATTAGTGTTTTACTCAAAACCAACATAAATCTATTTTAACTCCAGATCTATTGAGACTACAAAGAATCAAATCTCTTAGATGTGCAAACCATTCCTCAAATTTTACACATAAAAATATGTTTTGCAATTTGATAGATTTGATCTCTCAACACTTAATAAGTCTAAAGTTAAAATAACTATATGCAAGTAAATAATAAAATTGTGATTTTAATATATATAAAGTATTAATTATGACCATGGTTAGCATTGTGATTTTACTAATAATATGCACTTCCATTTCCATAATTGATTTAAGTGTACTTACTTCTACTAAAGTGATAGGTCACATGGGAAAGGGGATATACATCTAAATAGAAAGCCTAACCTTGTTTGCAAACTAAAGAAACTCTCATAATTCTTATTTCATGGTGAATTATTATGAAGTTTATGCTTTTGTCTACACCAATTGAGTCGGCATGTGAGCGACGAGGAAGTAGGAGGTGGGTTTCACATCAATGTGGGGACAAATAACATATGGACCCTACAAATATATCATTATTTTTTCATAGCAAATATCATTTATGAATGCTTTACATAATTATTTTTTTTATAATTTCTAAACCCTTTACATAATTTCAATGTAGCTATATGGATATGGGAAGACAAGGTGAGGTGAAGGACAATAAGGGTATATATTATTTCACATTAACGCAGTACATTTTAATAATTTGTGACTTCATACAAATAAATCCATTTTAGATAATTATTCTAGAGACGTATTAAAATAAATGTTTCAATAATGGGCTTCTTTATAATAATGTCACTAACTTTATCAACGGAAGCTTTTGGAGATTTGGATTAAGAAATCCAAATCAAGTTGACTCAAGAAATCCTTTCAAGATTTGGATTTTACCCATCAATTGACTTAGGAAAGTACTCTCACTATCTTGCCTATAATTTTTGGGAATATTTTATTGATTTAAGAAATCCTTTGGAGATTTGGATTTTACATCATTAATTGACTAAAAGAAAGCAACCTCTCATTCTCTTTCAATATATATGAGCTTAAAAAAAAAAACTTTAAAATTAAAAAGACTAAAGAGACTGAACAAATCATGTGAAAATAGAAAATGAAAAAAAATATATATAATAATATAAAAATCTAAATAAAAAATAATATAAAAAATATATGTTGTTTTCTTTATTTAATCTAAGTACTAATTAATCTGGTCACTTAAAAAAATAAAAAAACATAAGCATTATAAATCAGTCCATGTTTTATAAGAGACCTTCAACCATTTAAATAATTTTTATTTTGAAAGCTAATAATACGTTGAAGTTTTGGAAGGGGATTTCATGAAATTATGTATGAAGTAAATTTGTTTAAAGTTATATGATTAATTAAGGAGTTGACCTTGTTTCTTTTATTTAATATGGGCAAAAATATATATAACTATGAGCAGCTACAATCACATTTATTATAAATAAATAAATATTAAAATAAACATTTAAATTAAATAAAAATTATTATATTTAATAAAATTTAAATAATTATTTTAATTGTTTTGGAAATTAATTTATCAATTATATATATATATATAAATGAAAGTGATATATTAATATTTTATATAAAATAGAGATATGTTATTAATCAATTTTTTTAGTAAGTGTTTAAAGTTAAGATGGATTTAGGTTGGTCTTAACTCTAATATTATATCTTAATTTTTAACTCTAATTTGAACTCATACTCATGTAAGTAACATATTTACCATAAATTACTTCCCACCATAATTTAAAGAAGTCTTTGCATAACAAATAAACATAAATAAGATGGAAATAAATATACTTATGAGGAGTCATTTCCCACCATTATTTATGTTTTCCTTAGCACTATTGAAGTAAAACTATAAATGTGTAGACTTACTAGTGGTTAATACCCACCAAAATTTATACCAGTCCTTGTGCCTCAACAATTAATTAATTTATCCATTTCGTATCACAATTTATTAGTTCCTTCCATGTCAAGCCTATAGGATTCGATTTGCATGTTGACCACTATTAATTTATCTTTTTTTGCTGAAGCAAGAGTTGTGCCTTCTATATCATTAATAAGGAAAATAAATTACATAAAATACAAGAGCCCACGAGGAACTGTGGGCTAAGGGCATCAATCTGCAAGCCGAAACCACAAACCCTACCTACAAAACCTCAGAACTTTCAAAAGACAGAAAATAATAAGACCGTTCGAACATCCCACCAAAGTCCATTAGATGTGAATCAAATAGAGCTAGCGCCAAGCACCCTCATTACATTTAATATCGAGTCCGAAGAGAAAAGGAAACCAATTCTGAAAGGATAATGGGTCCACCTATTGAACGTGCTGGAACTATTCCTCGTCCAAACTTGCATCTTTAATCTTAACCGTCCAATCTCCGCTCCCGATCCAACGGTAGTGGAAGATATCATGGTACATATCAGCACAATGCTTAACCCCCAGACCCACCTACAAGCATGATCATTCCTAACTATAGATCCACCATATTTAATCCGACGATCGAGGCTCATATCGCATGGGTCAAGTGCACCGAACATTAGCGCACGATGAGGGCGGTATTCGGTCCCGTCCCTTGGCCACGTGTAACTTGATGAATGGAATCACTCCCAAATCTTCAAAACTGCTTCCCGCTTAGAACGCTTGCGATATACCATAAGCCACCCCGAGAGAAGTAAAATGTCCATTGGAAGAGAAATCGAGGTAATACGACCGCCGAAAAAACCCGGATTTCGGCCCCTCGCACTAATCCTACTATGCCATCCCTCCAGCCAACCCTTCGCTAACACGAGTCTTCTGAGCAGATTCTCTCTAGAGCATATGTCACTGTAATTATTTGGGATGTGGAGGCCGATAATATCTTCCGTCCGCAAGGACCAGACTGAGAAAAAGGTTGTGAAACAAAATGAAGCCTAGTCATCTGGACCTTGCCTCCATGGCTTTGATTTGAAACACCTTCTGATCTTCATCAACTTGGTCATGATAATATTCCTTTAATCTATCTCGTGGAATCTCTTACCAGTGGATTTCAACCTTGCACTTGGTACAGATCACTCCATGATTGGCCATAATATCTGCCAATTTATTGGTCGATCTTCGCACATGATTAAAACTAACTGTGCGAAGGCTCTGGAAGTGAAGCTGAATCCGTTGAAAGACTTGGATCAGTCTCCAGTGTTTAGAGACTTTTTCCGGCACTGTGCCATAGCTGATTCTCTTGACCGAGTTAATAATTAGCTCAAAATCAGCTTCAACAATCACATTTTGGCGGTTATCCTGCTTCATGAAATCTAGACATTGTTCCATAGCCATAAGCTCCGCCATATTGTTCGTGGCTCTTCCTAAATGGCAATGAAAGATGAAAAGAATGCTTCCATTTTCATCCCTTAAAACCCCTCCAATGCCAGCAGTTCCTGGGTTGCCTTTTGAAGCCCCATCAATATTGAATTTCAAAAAACCCTGAGGGGGAGGGTGCCAGAAATCCTTTTTAGTGTCCATCTTCATTACCTTCCTATCCAGTTCTTGAGGGATGAACCCCTGCATACCCAGCCACCGAAGAATCCTCAATTCTACATCTGAAGGAGGGTTCTTAGGGGGGTTCCGCACAGTGGTGCCAACCGTTTCCTTAATCTGGTTTAAGATCTGCTAAAAAAGGCAATGGGAGGGATTTTTTCATTCTTTAAGATTCTCTTGTTTCTTTCTTTCCAGACATTCCATATAATTAAGCCTACGTAAGAGCCCAAGCAGCATCTAGAAATTCATAATATGAAAAGTTACGTCTCCACTTGGTTAGGGTATTGATAATACACCCTTGGTCCCTGTCGGTCTGTTGGAATATAGAAGCAAAAGTATCCCACAACTAGGAGGTGAAACTGCAATTATTAAGAAGATGCTCCATTGTTTCCTCTTGGGCTTCACAGAGTTGGCATCTGGAAGGCCCCAGAACACCCCTCTTCCTGATGTTATCCCAAGTTAAAATTTTCTTATGATAAACCAGCCACATGAAAAGTTTGATCTTCATCAAGCCTTGACGCCTCCATAGGTTCAACCAAACCTTATCCGGAACTTGGGAGTCTAGCTCAAGGAGTAAGCGCTTTGCCTCCTTAAGATTAAAGGAACCCTCATTATTGTTGCCCCATCTAAGTTGGTCATGCCCTCCTGTCACTAATATCTTCCTTTGTTCCACCAAATTCCTAAGCTCATTTGCTTTTTCTTGCAGAGGGCTATCATCCCTGTAATCCATGTTCCTCTAGGTTCTCCATTTTCCTACACTGTTGGTTTGATCCCAAAAATCTTTTACCTTAATTAGCCCTTTAGTTTCTGTCTCATTCTTGAGATCCAAAAAGTCCTCTGTTAACAATATAGGTTCTTGTTGCCATTTATCCTCCCAAAATAAGGCCAGATTTCCTTCTCTAATTTCCCAGAAGCTGTTTTTTTGTACTAATCCTCTATTCTCCCAGGGTTTGTTCCAGATGTGTGAACCTTTTATACTTCCAGACATTCTTATGTGATCACTATCTTGCGAAAAGCTGGCATATTTTTCTTTCCAGATACTAGCCCGTTGTGCCTTTGGATCTTTGACCTAGCGCCACCATAATGTTTCCCCTAAAACCTTGTTAAGAGTCTCCGAATCATCCAATCCAAGTCCCCCATGGTGTTTAGGTTTGCAGATTTTATCCTAGGCAACCAAGGTGCATTTCTTTCTTTCCTCCCCCTTACCCCAAAGAAAGTCTCTTTGAATGGATCTAAATTGTTGCAAGACTCCTTTTGGTGCTAGGATTACTGATAGTATGAAAATTGGGATTGCTTGAAGAACAACCTTTGTGAGGACCAACTGTCTAGCCAAGTTTAAAGATCTAATAGTCCATTTCTTGATTTTGTCCTGAATATTATTAATCACTGGCTCCCAAATGCTCTTGTGCAAAGGTTTAGAAGTTAGAGGAACTCCCAAATATTTTGAAGGGAGGACATCCCTTTGAAAGCCCAGAATTCTAGATATATTACTCTAAATGGCAATTGGTGTTCAAGAAAAAAATCTTGGATTTGGAAAGATTAAATTCCAAACCTGAAGCCATGGCAAATTCATACAGGATTTGTTTATACGCAAGAGCTTCTTTAACTGTGGGGATTCCCTGCAGCATGGTATCATCCACAAATTACTGATGAGTCAAGGCCTATCCATTATCAGAAAGTTGGAGACCTTTAATCTTACCCACTTCTTTTGCATGCTTGATAGACCTACCCAATCCTTCCATCATGAGGATGAAGAGAAAGGGGGAGATTGGGTCTCCTTGCCTAAGGCCTCTTCAAGGAATAAAAGTCTCTGAGGGAGAGCCATTAACCAAAATTGAAAAGCTAGAAGACATAACCAGGGCCATGACCCATCTGACGCAGTTGTGATCAAACCTAAAAGCAATAAGAACTTTCCTGATATAGGTACAATTCAGCTTATCATAAGATTTTGCTATGTCCAATTGCATGATCATTCCAGCCTTCTTATTTCTAGTCATAGAATGCACCACTTCATGTGCTTGAATGATATTATTGAGAATTTGTCTACCTTCTACATATCCATATTGTTCCACAGAAACTAGAGTAGGAAGAAGAGGTTTGAGTCTATTGGCCACAACCTTGGATATTATCTTGTAAACCACATTGCACAAAGAAATGGGTCTAAACCTGTCAGGAGTTTGAGCCAAGTCCTGTTTAGGGATCAAGGAGATAAAGGAGGTATTGAGCGCCTTCAAAATAGTTCTATTCCTCTTGGAATCTTCTACTACATTTAGAATATCCTGTTTGACTATATTCTAGCAAGCTTTGAAGAAATCCACATTAAAGACATCAGGGCCTGGTGCCTTACCATTCTGCATTTCTTTAAGGACCTCACTAACCTCATCTTCAGTCACTAGCCTGTTAAGGTTGAAATTTTCCTCTCTAGACACCAGCCTGGGATATGTCTTGTTAGGTCTGTGATGGAATGTTCTCTATCTGAAATGGTTTCCTTTGCTATATCGTGAAAGTGATGAACTAACACAGCTTCTATTTCTTCATGCGAATTGAGAAGATTACCACCCTTGTCCTTGATCGAAGAAATCCTGTTATGAGCTCTATTCGCAATTTTCGATCTATGGAAAAATCTGGTGTTTCACTCACCTTCTTTTAGCCATTGAACTCTAGACTTATGTCTCCAAAATATCTCCTCTTATTTACATAGATTCTCCTAGTCTTGAGGATATTTGGAAACCAAATCACTTTTGTCTTTATCAAAGCCTTCCATGATAAGGGCTTGGTTGAGTTCCTGCATTTTACCTTCGACATATTTTTTAGCTTCAAAAATATTGCCATATTCATTCTTGTTCCAATCTTTGAGCCTGAGGTTGATGTGTTTTAGTCTTTTTTGAATAAGGAACATTCTTGAGCCCTGAATATTCAAATCTTCTGACCACCAAGTGGCAATGTTGCTAATGAAATCTAGGTGGGAGAGCCAGATATTCTCAAATCTAAAAGGACTGTTTCTGGGGGTACCAATGCCCTGAACTTCCAATTGAATCAGCTAGTGATCTGAGCCTCCAAAGGGGAGAACTCTTGCTATCATTTCCTTGTCTGTGAGCATAAGGTCCTCTAAGATTATGAATCTGTCTAATTTTGAGGCATCCTAAGACTCTCCTCCTCTTTTGTTGTTCCAAGTAAAGAGACCATTACTTGTTACAATGTCCACTAACTTCATATTATCTATGAAAGTTTGAAATGCTAAAGATTCTTTACTTGGAATTTTGGTTCCCCCTTTTTTCTCCGAAAGTAATTTGATCATGTTGAAATCACCCCCCAAGATCCATGGTATTCCTGCATATTTTTCTCTGAGATCCTCCAGAGAATTTAGAAACCTAAGTTTATCATTCATTCTTTGAGGGCCATACACATTCGTTACTAGGTAGGTTTCCTTATCTTCCACAGGTTGAATGACCACAGATAAATAATCCCTAGATGCCTCAGCATCTATTATGCCAATTTTTTGGGGGTTCTAAAGAGTGAGTATACCTCCTGCAGTATTCTCTGCTTTGACTTCCAGAAACTCAAATCGATTGAGCCATTTACTATGGATTTCTTTTATTTTTTGAATAGAACATTTGGTTTCCTGGATGAAGATCACATCCGGAGCTGCTTGTTTCATTCTATTACTCAGTAATCTTTGTTTTCTTTTACTACCTAGACCCCTGATATTCCAAGAAGTGAATTTCATAATTAAAGATTTGTAAAGGAGTAGCTGGTTAGGTCTTTCATCTTACCTGAATCTATCATTAGCTTCCCACATTCCATCAATAGCTCATTCTACTTTTTTCTACCTCTTTTCTTTCCTAGGTTTCTCGGTGCTAATCCTGGTGTGGTTTTCATCATTTTCACACCTTCTCTACCCTTCCTTTCATTGTTTCTTTGCCTCTCTAGCCCTTTGGTCTGGGTTTTCCATATAAACAGCTGCTGAACTCTATTGAACTCCTCTGGAGGTAACGAGTCTATCCCTTCCCTAGTTCCTTGATTCAAGAAACCTTCTAGATCTAGGTTCTCTTTCTCAAGAATCTCTTGTAGTTCATGGTCCTCCATTTCCATCTCACTCTGGGTCATTTCATGGTCCATCTCCAGTTTTGCATCACTCATCATAGTTTCTTTCTATTTATTATTATCTTGTGTTTTTTCACTATCTTCTTCTTTCCCCTCCTCCACTGGACTTCCTCCCTTTGCCTGATCTTCTTTTGTTATACCTTCTTCCTCTTCGAGAACTTGGAACCTGTTTTGACTGGCTTGTTGCCCTTCTGATTTTTGTATCTTTGGCCCCCTTTTGCCTCCTTTTCCTTTATGTGCCACTTTGTGAAAGCTTTCAATATCTTTCATTGTGTTAGCTTTACTCTTATTCTCTATTTTACTGAGAGGGCAGTCTCTGAATAGGTTCCCATGCTCATGGCATTTGCAACATCTGAATGGAATATGTTCATAATCTACTGTTTGCACCCATTCTTCATCAAATAATTCCAAGATTACCTCATCCGGTAGAGCTCCAGAGAGATCCATCTCCACACATATTCTAGCAAAGGAAGTATACTTTCCCCTTCTAATGTCCTCAAAAGCTTTGACAAAACGTCCTAACTTATTTCCTATGGCGGATAAGGATTTTGTTTTCCAGTAATCAAGAGGTAGAGAGTAGAGTCTTACCCAAACTGGGACCAAAGTAAAAGTCTCACGCTCCGGAACAAAATTCATAATCCATGGTCGCATATAGAGGCCTACTGCAGCATAAAAGTAGGGCCCTCCTTCAAACACTTTGTCCTTATCTTCAATATTTGCAAATACCACAGTGAAGAAACCCTTAGACCCAAGATGTAGGTCAATGCTTCCTTTTGGTTTCCAGTGGTATTTAATCCACGTTTGTAAAGCTTTTTTAGTGGGCCATAAACCGATGAATTTGCAAATGATTGCATATGTCTGCATGTGGTCCCTGTGAGCCTACAGAGCAGGATCATTTAAAACGACTTTGGGTGTAACTGCAACTTTGGGTTTACATGGTCCCATTTGTGCTTTTTCTTTTGTTCCCTATTCCTTGTCTTCTTCCTCATTTTCCTTAGTTCTATTATTCTCTCTTGATTTAGTACCATCTTGTTCCTCTTCACTATTTCTTTTCCTTCCTTCTGAAGGGCCTCTATCATTTTCCATTGGTTTTTTACCCCTGCTAGCCACAAGCAGCTTGTAGGAGGGAGTGGAGCTCCCTCCTTTGCGACCTTCCATGGAGAACCGCCTCTGCAATATCCTGTAACCCTAGTTATTTTCCCTGTGCTTCCTTATCACTCTCAAAACATGATCAAATGCCAATACCTACCACTATTAATTTATCATTCAAATTTCATGCATTTTTCACAGTGTAATTTCTAATTTGAGTGGGAGGTACTAAGCTTCCCTATATAGCACTTGCTTTAATTTATATGCTAGAATGACTTTTAATTTATAGCTACTATATTTTAATTTATAGCTACTATTTATATGTGATATATTTTAATGTGATATGTCTATTATGATTTTCTTTTATAAAAATAAAATTACAATATAGAAAATTCAATTTTATTATTTTGATTATTTTAACTTTTAATTATTAATTGAGTTGACATGTAAAATGTTTATGAATATTTACACTTACATGTCCCCCCCTATACTTTATATTATATTTTAATTTGTTTACTGAGCCAACATATAAATGTTTGTGCTAAATGTTAAAATTTACAAACATTTACACCTACACATCTCCCCTATACTACGTTGTAGAGTGCCTCTTGGGCGCGCGACAATTAGTTATGTTTTAATTTTTTTACTGCTGACATATAAATGTTTATGTTAAATGTTAAATTTTACGAACATTTACACCTACACATCTCCTCTTATACTATAGAGCACCTCAATGCTAATCTATTGTATATCAACTATGGAAAAATATATACAAAGACTTAGATGTTTTAAAATATTGTGTAACTTAAACATATCTCACTAATTTACTAATTAGAGACTTCAACTATTGCAAATGTCAAAGAAAGTTGAAGAATAGAAACAAACTAGATGAAGGAGATGATAAATCTCTAATAACAATGAGTATACTATGCTATATATATATATATATATATATATATATATATGAGAGTAAGCATGAAAGATAGTTAAAATTGAATCCAAAAGAGCATTTCTACAACCAAACCATTATTAAGAAGAGAACAATGAAAGAAACAAGGTACCATTTCAAATAGGTTTAACCGCTAAGTCTTGTATTAGCAACACAAATTCTATGCACAAACACATACCTTTTTATCAATGGCTATATTTGAACATAGTAATTTTATGTGTAACATCAAAGCTATGAAATGTATAATGCAAAAAAGGGAAGAATTCTTTTCCAATTGAGGGATTGTCTATGGATTCATATCTTATGGAGCTAGGGAAAAAACAATTGTGTGCTTACCTTTGCTAGGAAGATGCAATGGTTTTAAGTTGTTGGTGAAAGTTATTGTAAATATGAAAAAGGTTGGAGGTGCAAAAGCAAGCTAGATGAGAAATTTTCCAAATATACAATATTATTAAGTAATATTCTTTTAAGTGTGAATATAGGAACAAGGAAAAAATAATACAAATAATTAAAAACAAAGGTTAAAACAATATGAAGAGATAAAAAGACAAATGTTTACATTCATGTTACAAAGGTTAATGTGGTACTATTGCATATGATAATATATCAACTCCCAAGAAGAAGAGAAATAATGAGAGAAAAACAATACATGGAATAAGGGGAGTGATTTTCTCTTGCTACCTTAAGTCTTTTTTCTTTTCCTTTTTCTCATGCAAAGAAGAAACAAAACAGGTTTATGATTGGAACCATTTGTTGAAAAGTTAAATTTAGGCATAAGCTAGCATGGATTGCATCATGATCACTCCAATATGCATCCAACAAATTGACTTGACAACAACCATGATCAAGATTTGTCTAAATACGGCCTATTTAAGATTCTGAGTTTGGAGTGTAATTGTGTGTCAATTCTTGCAAGTGAATCGATTACATATTAAATTAGTTGTTTTCTTCTTTGTTTATTTGAACGAATCTCATCATCTAAATCACCAATAATAATCAAGATATAGTCATGATGGAGAAAGTATAATTTGACCATTGATATTATTTCAATGATTGTAGAGATAGGGTTAAAAGGAGCATCATATATATTCATAATGCAAATTGGTTGTATTACATAGGTATATGACATTAAAATCTCCACTTATACATTGATTTTTTTTTGTTTCAAATATGTTTATGTGTTTTTTTATGCAAATAAGGACACCATGAACAAAGTATGATGTATTCAAATTGAAGTGAGGAAACTTATGTTGGCTAGATAGGAAATTTGTGTGTGTCTCTTGCAAGCAAATAACCATATTGTTCATGTTGTCTTCATATTGTTAAATATAATCAAAATGCACAAGAAAGATATTAATGTTCAGGGACACCAATGTAAGTGCACTGAAATCTGAAAAATAAGTATAAACAAGATCAAAGTTCCACAATGCATTTTACATGGGGGCTTCACTGATAAAGAAATATGATATCATGTGTGTTCATATTGGGGCATAAAAGATGACAAAAAAATGAAATAATATATTGAGCATATCATAGGGGGGTAAAGGGTTTTTATATGTTGTATAGAAATATGTGTATTATAAGGTATTATTTATACAATGCATTGGCCACGCGAAGGAAAAAAAAGTGGGTTAGAGAAATAGAGTTTCAAGAGTATTGTGGGAGTATCAAGAGTGGGAGGGAGAAACAAAAGCTATGGTAATATTAGGTCCATAGTAGCCTAATATTCAAATCTATGGCCTAATATTCACATCTTTCATTTTCATCCATTTACTTAAATTTTTAACATTACCATGAAATGACTTAGGATGTTTGAGAGTGGTTCTGACCTCATTAGATTTCATATGGAGAAAGTAGAATTTTAGATCTCACTCAAAATCCAGCAAACTCGTTAGTTTTTTAGGATTTCAGGATATGGGGGATTGCAATGTTTCCATTGGATTTTGTCATGTATTAGGGTATGGAACTTGTATTTAATTAGGAGAACCAATCCCTCTGTGTACCTTGATGTTAGAGACATTGGTTTTCAAAATCCTCTATCATGACCCTACTAAAAACGTACTCGTCACTCAAACAAAATATTGACTTGACATGCTACATTTTTTCTATATTATGTTAATGCTTAGAGGGTGATATTAATGACAAAGATCCCAAGATAGGAAATGATTTTGATGATATGTAGGTATTTGTTGTAGCATGATTTTTTTGGATAATAGATGCCATCCAAAGCCTATTTTTTTATTATCTATTTTCAGTTCAGAGGTGGATTGCACTCGATGTTATTTTAGTTATGTGCACCCTTACATGCTATATAAATGAGAACTTGTAATTTGTGGACCTGTGGTTGATGAGGATTATAACTACTAAATGAATGAAGTTATATGGTTTAATCCATGTTTTTATGTTTTTTTATCACAAATTCATCATTCTGCATGATTTTATTGACACATATGCATCAAAACATATAGAAATATATGTTATATAAAATTCACTCCCAAAATAGCTCCCAAATTAGGAGCTTTTGAAAATGTCACTACTCTCTCATTCTTCCACTCCCACTTCCTGCTTCTACTCCCGCTTCCAACTTCCGCTCTTTCTCCCAAGCAAACTTGCTCCAAAACAGATACACATCGCATTACTAATACCTCTATGATCTATGTCTATTGTGTGTGTTAATAATTTTTACCTATTGCTTAGCTAGTGATCCTCCCAATGATGAGGGCAGTAGAGAAGACAACAAATATGACACCGTAACCTTTTCCTTACATTAGTGATGAACATGTTCAATGAAAGTGAAGGAGATAGTGATACTGACTATTAGTTGGTAGATGGCATATGCATGCCACAACAAATAGTGAAATGGACTATTGTTTGGAAGAGGGTGCATGCATGCTAAGGGTGCACATGTCACATCTTCAGTTAATTCCAGTTTAGATGTTTCAAATTTAGCAATTTCAATTTTTGATAGAGGTTTTTTATTATTAGAGATTTTATTTTTTTATTTTTAGCATGCACGATCTATTCTTACTATGAGGGTGAAAATCCTTAGTCAATTATAATACTTATGCATGATAAATTCCCATCTTAGGTAGAGGACACAAATTTCAAGGAAGGGATGCATGCTCCAGTTCATCTTTTGATAGAGACACACTTACTTGGCACTCTTACCATGCAACTATGGTTCACAAGGTGATCCGGTTAGGGCTATGATTTGAAAAAGTCAAACTAGATAGGATTTTACAAGTGTCCACATTCATTGTACTTTCTCTCCTCTTCCGATTCTATAAGCGAGATGAAAGGTGCACCATTGTGTTGGTTATCGAGGTTTTGCTTTGAACTGTTGTAGTGTATCATTTTTAGTATTCAATAGAAGATAGATTCATTTGAGAGTTAAAATCTATGTATTTTCCATTCAAATTTTCAGTGACCTAGTATTTAGGTTATTCTTTCTAGGTACAAAATCTGCTTACCATTGTTAATCAAATATATAAAGGGATATATATATATATATATATATATATATATAGGGGTGTAAAAAATGTTAATGAAAAAATAGATACCTACAATATCTAGTGAAAGTAGGGCCTTTTCAAATCGGGAAGGTGTATTGAGTTCATATTGGTAGGGGTTTCAATAAAGTGTTTTTTAGAGGTATTTTCCAATATGTAGTCAAATTAAGGGTATTTTTTAGTATGTCATGAATGCACATGCTATGTTATAGGCTCATTGAGTGAAGCCCTCATGGCATTTTCAAACAAGAATTTCATTTGTGTTTGTTTTTTTGTTAAAATGAAAATTGTGGTGTGTTAATTTTTTAAGAAAGAACAATGAATCCATGGTTTTCACTCATGAAAGAGTTGTTTAGACTAAACCATGTGTTATAATGTTACTTGGATCAAATGTAGTTTCTTCTAAATTTAAGCTTTGTGTGTTATGTATTATCATAACACAAGCTAGTTGTACTGAAATTGTCTTCGTATCGTGTAATGGATTTTCCTCCAGATGATGGTAATAACTTTGCAACATGAAATACTAGTGTCCATGTTGTAGCAATATGAGTGCCATATAATTCTTGGAATTTTTTTCTTTGTAATTTTCCAAAAGATGAATCAAAAAATTCTATCCAATGTACATCTTGTCCATTTTCTCCATTTGAATAAGCTTTTAATGTTCCATCAACACCATTAACAAAAGCCATCGTTGATGTCATAGTTTCCAAAATATAATTCAACAAGCATATTTCTTTTTACTAGTATTTTTTATGGCAATATTGTTGTTTTTTCATAAGATGCAAAGTTGTTTGGATGCTTTCAACCTTGCCAAATTCTTCAAGTACTATTAACTTTGTATCCACATGTGACAACATTTTTTCATTATATCTTTGCACATCTTTATTTTTGTAAAATAGATATGGAAAAAGTGGATAAATTAGTGGTGGCCCATAGCAATGATGATTAATGAATTCTATGTTAACATTTGATTGAGAATTCAATCTCATTTTGTTCAAAATTGAAAAAAAAAAAAAATGTCTTTTTGATGCATTGGAATATGTAAAAAATGACATTTTACCTTTTCTTGCAAAAAACTATATGACACTCTCCACTTGTTCAACATTGGGTGTTCAAAGACCAGAGATACTTTGATAAGTTACATGTGATACAAGTCACCACACATTATCAAATCAATATTTCCAAAGTATTTTGTACGAGTATGTTTTATTTCATGCAACCATTTATCAATATGGTACAAAAGTGTAGAGCCAACAAGAGAAACCTCATCAGTTGGCCCAACATGAAGATGTTCAAAGTATTTGGACAATGTATCCATATTTTTATTGTTTAAAGGAAAGTATTCTGATTTGTTAAAAGGCATGGAAAAGGTAGAGTGAAATGTGACACCACCAACATTGAAAGCTACTTTTCCTGTATAAGCTTTATGACTCCTTTTAATGTAAGTGGATGATATTAATTTCTATTATTATACATGCGCATAAGAGATTGGATGATTTCTTTTGCAGTAAATTCCTTTCCAGTGCCTACATCTCCAATCGAAAAAAAAAATATTGGTTTCAAGGGAGCCCATTTCTTTTTACTCAAGATATGTTTTACTATTGTTGCTTGTTCATTGTTCAATTGTCTTCTTATGTTATAGAATTATTTGTCCTCTAGTATATATGGTTGTTTTACAATATGGTAAGGTTGATCAACTATTTTTTTTTATGTGTTTCATTTATGAAAATAGTGGATTTCAACATCAATATTGCACTCTTCATATTGATTGGTTTTTTTCAAGAAGAGGCCATTGGAAATTGGATTTTGTTCTTCCATTACATTTCTATTAAAATATCCATAATCATTCAGTTCAACAATGTTTGATCCATCATCAAGGTCACCCCATGCTTTAGGAACTATATAAGTGAAGCTATGTTCTTTTTTGCTGAAGCAAGAGTAGTTCCTTCTATTTCAATATAATGAGAAAAATTTACAGAATATACAAGAACCCTGAATCCCAAGAGGTGACAGGGAAACAAAGGGCATGAAGCCAAAGAAAAGCAACACCCCGCTACAACTAACAACCAAAATTACATTACAAACTATTGGCAAAAACAAACAAACTAAAGGCCTTATCTCCGGTCTATAGCCATCCAAGAAACTCAAGCAATAGCCCACTAGGACATGTGACCCCAACAAAAGGTACCAACGGAGATGACGAGAAACACACCCCCCTGCAAATGGATGGCACCCCAAAGAATTTCCCCACCAAAACTAGTCGCCGAATCCGCAGACCCCACCAACCCAACGGCCCCACAAAACAGCACATTGGATCTAGGTCGTTGAATCACCAAGAGCGATCAGACGGCTGAGCAGGAAATCGCGCACCCAAAGCGACAATATTTAGGGCGCAGGGAGGGTGGTATAATGACCGGACCCTCCT
Organism: Pinus tabuliformis; assembly: GCA_031772625.1. Classification (NCBI taxonomy): domain Eukaryota; kingdom Viridiplantae; phylum Streptophyta; class Pinopsida; order Pinales; family Pinaceae; genus Pinus; species Pinus tabuliformis. The sequence goes on along the minus strand of CM062807.1, from coordinate 526,620,127 downwards.
CCACGTGTAATGAAATCTGTGGCATCGCCGCGAATAAATAAAAAACCACTTTTTATAAAAAAACTGGTGCGATATACACGAAAACGCCTACCCCACCAAACCCACAGGCCCTACCAAAGTGCCCGATCGATCCTGGGCGTTGATTCACCTTGCGCCATCGAATGGCAGAGCAGAAAATCACATGCCCAATGTGCTCGAACTTTATGGCGCGGGGAAAGTGGTTTATGTATCGGGCCCTCCTCCACGTGGCATTAATTCTATGGCATCACTGCGAATAAACAAAAACCACTTTTTATAAAAAAGCAGTGCGATATCCGCGAAACCACCCACCCCACCAAGCCCGCGGGCGCTACCAAAGTGCCCGATCGATCCTAGGCATTCATTCACTTTGCGCCATCGAATGGAAGAGCAGAAAATCGCACGCCCAATGTGCTCGAACTTTATGGTGCGAGGAAAGTGGTTTATGGACAGGGCCTCCTCCACGTGGCATTAATTCTATGGCATCGCTGCCAGAAATCTGAAACTGCTTTTGACCTGTGAGTGGTGCAATCCTTCCGAGCCCGCCAAGAGGCAGTTTTGACTTCCATCACAGGAAAATTAGGATGCTGCGGGAGTTTCTGATGCTACTGCATAAGGTCTGGGAAGCTTTGTATCTCGTCTCTTAGAGTTGTCCTATACGTTGTCCAATTTGCCTCTACCCTTGTCTTACCTGTCATTGTGCACCTTTTTGTCCAACTTGGTGTAGCCCTCTGACCACTGACCATTGCTAATTGGGATCTGTCATTTTGCGATTGTACTCTTCTTTGTCCTCCTCTGCCTGGTTATGGCAAAGTTTTTTCAGGTTACTCTGCACCATTGTATTCCACCTCCTTAAGATTGCGCTGTCCTTGCTACTAACACCTTGGTTGGCTAGAATGTCAGCCAATTTGTTAGCCTTTCTCCTCACATGAATAAATCTAAGAGTACGAATTTCCTGTAAATGCACTTGAATTCTATGAAGGACTCATGTTAACCTCCAGTGTTTTGTGACCTTTTCCGACCTTGTTCCATTACTGATTCTTTTGGCAGCATTTATGACTAACTCTGAATCCGCTTCTATTATGACATTTTGGCAATTACTCTGTATCAAAAATTCTAAGCATTATTCCAATGCCATTAGTTCTGCCATGTTGTTAGTGCCTTTTCCGAAGTGACAATGGAAGAGGGAGATAATGCTACCTATGTCATCCCTTAGAACTCCCCCAAAACTAGCATCTCCCGGGTTGCCTTTGGAAGCTCCATCGATGTTGTACTTTAAAAAACCTTCAGGGGGGGATGCCAGAATTCCTCCCCCTGTTCTCTCATGCTTGTTGTCTTGTCTAGCCCTTGAGGAATAAGCCCCTGCAAGTCTAACAGCTGGAGGATTCTCAACTCTCCAACTGAGGGAGGAGTTTTGGGGAGATTTCTAACCATGGTGCCCACTGTCTCCTTTATTTGTTTTACGATCAGTTCCACCAGGCTAAGAAAGTCAGACTTTTCCTCTTTGAATATTCTTTTGTTCCTTTCCTTCCACACATTCCAAATGATGAAACTAGGTAGAAGATTCCAAGCATAGTTGAGAATTTCATTATCTGAAAAATTATTCCTCCAGTTGTTTAGAGTGTTGGCAATACTTTCTTTGTCTCTATCAGACTGTTTGAAGATGTTGGTAAAGAATTCCCATATCCTGTCAGTAAAAATGCAGCTATTGAGAAGATGCTCTATAGTCTCCTCCTGGATCTCACAGAGTTGACATCTGGAGGGTCCCAGCATGCCCCTTTTTTTAAGGTTGTCCCAAGTTAAAATTTTTCTGTGGAGAACTAACCACATGAAAAGTTTGATTTTCATCCAGCCCTTGTGCTTCCAAAGCTTCTGCCAAGTTTTATCAGGAGCTTGGGGTTCTGTGTCGAGGAGAAAACCTTTAGCTTCCTTGATGTTAAAGTTTCCCTCTTTGTTGTTACCCCATCTCAGTTGGTCCTGCCCTTCCATTACTAAAATTATTCTCTGCTCCAGCAGTCTCTTGAGGGATTCTGCTTTACTGTTGAGGGTTCTGTCCTCTCTGCCCTCAATTTTTTTCTAGATTCTCCACTTTCTTGCATTATGTGGGTTCTCCCAAAAGTATTTCACCTTTACTAATCCTTGATTGTCAGTCTCTTGCTTGAGGCCTAAAAATTCTTCCTTTAGAAGATTTGGTTCCTGTTGCCATTTGTCTTCCCAGAAAAGTGCCTGGTCTCCCTCTCTGATTTCCCAGAAACTATTTTTTTGCACCACTTCTCTATTCTCCTAGGCCTTGTTCCATATGGGGGAGCCTTTCACTATTCCTATCATACGTATGATATCCGAATCCGGCCAGTCCTTGGCATATTTTTCCTTCCAAATGCTTGCCCATTGAGCTTTAGGATCCTTAACCCACCTCCACCAAAGCTTGGCTCCTAGAGCCATGTTGAGAATCTATGGGTTGTCTAAACCCAGGCCTCCTTGGTTCTTGGGTTTGTAGACCTTTTCCCAAGAGACTAAAGCCCATTTTTTCCTAGTATCCTCTTTTCCCCACAAAAAGTCTCGTTGAATATTTCGAAATTGCTGCAAAACTCCTAATGGAGCTGGGAGGGCTGATAGCATGAAGATTGGGATGGCCTGGAGAACTGCTTTAGTAAGAACTAGTCTACCGCTAATTTTAAAGATCTGTTTGTCCATTTCCTAACCTTGTCTTGCATTTTAGTTATTAAAGGATCCCATATACTCTTATGTCGGGATTTAGCTGTAAGTGGAGCTCCCAAATACTTGGAGGGAAGAGATTCTCTTTGAAAGCCTAAAATTCTGGAGACATTTCTCTAGATGGCAATATGAGTGTTAAAGAAAAAGACTTTAGATTTGGTAAGGTTAACTTCCATACCTGAGGCTTTCGCAAAGTCATCCAAAATCTGTTTGTAAGTAAGTGCTTCTTTGACTGTGGGAATTCCCTGTAACATGGTATCATCTACAAACTGTTGATGAGTTAGAACTTGGCCATTCTCCGTAAGTTGGAGACCTCAAATTTTTCCCATAACTCTTGCATGATTGATGGACCACCCCAACCCTTCCATCATGAGGATGAAAAGAAAGGGAGAGAGCGGATCTCCCTATCTTAGACCCCTGGATGGGAGAAAAAGCTCAGAAGGAGAGCCATTCAAAACCAAATGTTGTGAACACTTTTTTGATGTATAGCCAATTCACTTTGTCATAATCTTTGGCTATATCCAGTTGCATGATCATTCTCGCTCTCTTGTTTCCAGTTAACAAGTGGACCACCTCGTGAGCTTGTATTATGTTGTCTAGAATTTGTCTTCCTTCAACATACCTTGTTTGTTCCCCGAAGATAAGCGTGGGTAGCAGGGGTTTGAGTCTATTGGCCACCACCTTGGAGATTATTTTGTAGACAACATTGCATAAGGCGATGGGCCTAAATTTCTCTGGTGTTTGAGCATTATCCTGTTTTGGAATAAGGGCAATAAAGGAAGTATTGAGAGCTTTCAAGATGGTTTTGTTTCACCTGGAGTCTTCTACTATCTCTACAATATCCCTTTTAACAATATTCTAGCAGGCTTTGAAGAAGTCCACATTAAATCCATCCGGGCCTGGTGCCTTGCCATTTTGCATTTCCTTGAGGACCTCACTAATCTCCTTTTCAGTTACAGGTCTATTGAGGTTACCATTGTCCTCTTTGGAAACCAATTTAGGTATGTGTTTAATTAAATTCTTAATGAAAGGTTCTCTTCCTAAAAAGTTTTCCCTGGCAATGTCCCGAAAATGCTTTACTAACATTGCTTCTATCTCCTCATGGGCTTGATGAATTTGGCCATTCTCGTCCTTGATCGAAGAGATTCTATTGTGAGTTCTGTTCGCAATGGTAGATCTGTGGAAAAATTTAGTATTGCATTCTCCCTCTTTTAGCCATAGAACTCTAGATTTTTGTTTCCAAAAAATTTCTTCTTGTTTGCACAGCCTTTCCCATTCTTGGTGGTATTTCTCTGCTTGGTTATTTTTGTCTTTGTCAAAGCCATTCTTGATCAAATCTTGATTGAGCTCTAGGATTTTGGTTTCCACGATTTTTTTACTTGTAAAAATATTGCCAAATTCCTTCTGGTTCCATTCCTTTAGCTTCTGCTTGATGTGTTTTAATCTTTTATGTAGCAGGAACATAGATGATCCCTGAATCTGCAGGTCTTCAGCCCACCATTTTCCAATGTTGCTGATGAAATCCGGGTGTGAAAGCCACATATTTTCAAACCTGAACGGTTTGTTTCTTGGGATGCCAATGCCCTTGATCTCCATTTGAATAGGCCAGTGATCTGAGCCTCCAAAAGGAAGAATATCCGCTATTATTTCCTTGTCTAGAAGCAGGAGCTCTTCAGAGATCATGAATCTATCTAGCTTGGAAGCTACCTAGGAATCCTCTCCTCTTTTGTTGTTCCATGTGCAAAGACCATTGTTTGTCTCAATGTCCACTAGCTTCATGTTTTCAGAAAAACAATGGAAAGCTGAGGAATCTTTGTATAGTGTTCTTGTCCCTCCTTTTTTCTCTGAGAGAGATTTGATCATGTTGAAATCTCCTCCTATAACCCACGGTATCCCTGCAAATCTACTCCGAAGGTCCACTAAGGAATCAATAAACTTGATTTTGTCATCTAACCTTTGAGGGCCATAAACATTCGTTACTAAATATGTGACCCTGTCTCCTACAGGCTGTATAACAACTGATAAATAATTTCTTGATGCCTCCGCATCAATAATACCTATTTTGTGGGGGTTCCAGAGGATGAGGATACCCCCTGCTGTATTTTCTGCTTTGACTTCTATAAACTCATATCTGTTGAGCCACCTACTGTGGATTTGTCTTATCTTTTGCACAGAGCATTTTGTTTCTTGGACAAAAATTATATCCGGAGTTACCTGTTTCATCCTATTATTCAGCATTCTTTGTTTCCTTTTGCTTCCTAGACCTCTTACATTCCAAGTTGTAAACTTCATAATTACAGATTAGTAAAGGAGTAACTGGTTAGATATTTCATCTTACCTGAGTCTATCATGAGCTTTCCACATTCCATTAGAAGCTCATTCTGCTTTTTTCTGCCCCTTTTTTTCCCTGGGTTTCTTGGAGCTAATTCTAGGGTGGATTTTACTGCTTTTCTTCCATGATTACCCTGTCTTTCAACGTTGTTATTTTCTATCAAGATTTTTTCTTGTGTTTTTCATAAGAATAACTGCTTTATTCGATTGCATTCTTCTTGTGGTAGAGATTCTACCCCACCCGTTGTTCCCTTACTCAAGAACCCTTCTAGATCTAGGTTTTCTCTATCAAGAATCTCTTGTAACTCATTGTCTTCCAGTTCCATTTCTCTCTGAGTCATATCCTGATCCATATCCATCTCTGATTCACTCATCATTATCCCTTTCTGTTTTTCCTTTACCTGTTCTTGATTCTGTTCTTCTTCCTTTTCCTGCTTATCATTTCCCTCCTTCATTACTTGATTTTCACCTGTTGTATCTTCCTCCTCTTCAAGAACATGGAACTAATTTGGCCTCCCTTTTTGGTCCTCTCTTGGGTGTTGATTTGGCCCTTTTTTTCCATTTTTTCCTTTGTGAGCTACCTTGTGAAATCCATCTGTTTCTTTCATTGTGTTAGGTTTGCTTTTGTTCTCTACCTTGCTGAGAGGGTAGTCTCTAAGAAGGTGTCCGTGTTCATGACATTTTCAGCATCTAAATGGAATATGCTCGTAGTCGACAGTCTGTGTCCATTCCTCATCATGAACCTCTGGTGTGACCTCATCTGGAAGTGCTCCAAATAGGTCCATCTCTACACATATCCTGGCAAAGGAGGTGTATTTACCCCTTCTTGTAGCTTCAGAAGTTTTAACATACCTCCCTAGTTTATTACCTATGGCTGTTAGTGATTATATTTGCCAGTAATCCAGAGGAAGTGAATAGAGTCTTACCCAAACTAGGACTGAGGTAAAGGTTTCCCGCTTTGGCATGAAGTTCATCATCCATGACAGCATGTAGAGCCCTGCTGTTGCATAGAAGTAGGGCCCACTTTCAAACACTCTGTCTTTGTCCTCAATGTTTGCAAACACCACAATGAAAAAACCCTTGGATCCTAGATGAAGATCGATGCTTCCTTTAGTCTTCCAGCGGTATCTAATCCATGTTTGTAAAGCCTTTTCAGTGGGCGATAGTCCCATGAACTTGCAAATGATAGCATAAGTCTACATGTGCTCCCTATGGGCCTACAACTCTGGATTATTTAAGATTACTCTGGGAGTGATTTCAACTTTAGGTTTGCACATTTTAGGTTTGCACGGTCCCTTTTGTTTTCTATCTTTTGTTCCCTGTTCTTTGTCATTTTCCTCCTTGTCTTTTGTGCCTTCATTTTCCTTCTTCTTGCTACCTTATGTATCCTCTTCCCTATTTTTTCCTCCTTCCTTCATGTTTCCTCTGCCTACTTCTGGGGGAGTCTTGCCTTTGTTAACCACCACCTCTTTGAAGGAGGGAGGGGAGCTCCCTCCTCGACCCCCATCCATGGAAAAAGGTGCACACAGACACCCTCGACCCTGTTCTCTGATCGTTCGTTCTTCCCACTCTGCTCCCGCCCATGCAAAAAGAATTGAAACAAGATATCATATTCTGAAACAACTTTTTCTAAATCCATAAGTGAAGCTATGTTCATTTTTTATTATGGTTTATTTTAGGTTCAAATAGGAATTCATCCAAGCAGAATATAAATGTTTAAAAACATATTCACCAAGCCTATATGACACATATAGCATCATTTTTTCTTGATAAAAATTGTCTAGGTCCTTATGTTGATTATATCTCACGAATATTATGACAAACGACACATCACCATGTTTTCATTTCCTAGCCCTTTTTGTATATATTGATGCAAACTCTACTAAACAAATGTGTTCAATGGTTGAAGGCCATTACAAGTAACAATCAATAACTGAAGGGAACAACACATCCTTTGAATCATTTGCTTCTCACTGCAATTGTTCTGGTCGTTTCAGGATAGACACTCGTTGATATTTGGGGGAAGTATTAATGAATATACGTTTTATTGAACTCATAGAAAAAGGAAGGGACAAAAAAATATACACAACCTGGTGTGCTAACATTTATTGCAATTTTAGAAAAGCTTTTCCAAGCCAAGCAATTATTTGCACAATATTAATGGTTATTTTCTTATATTATTCTCGAATATGTTTAAAATTTTATGTCATGGTTTTATCTATTTTTTTCATGTAATAGCTACACTATTTGGATGATGCATAAAAACCAGGCACAACATGAGAATTGTATTTTCATTTCACATTTTTGGAATATGACGAAAAAAATATTTGTCCATATGTTAGTTGGCCTTCTTTTCAGTAAAATTGTTGTTCATTTTAAACTAGATTTTATGGCATCAATGAATTCATGTTTTGAAAAACCCAAATCTCTCAAAAAAGTTTCAAACATATATGTTTCATTGTATTTGGCATGTTTTAGTATTTTGAAAATAATTTTGGCATTTTTCTTCGTTTTTTCATCTGTGAACTCAGTTGGTTCAAATATAATTTTTTTTCATATTGGGGGAATGGGAAAAATGAACCTACAATGATTTGTTTTTCCTACAAATCTTTTTATGATGATGATGTTGGATTGTTTTAAGATCATTTACAAGGATATGCGAATCACAAGGAAAATATCTATCTACTAAGCCCTCTATTTCAAAATTTGTACTTTTGCATAAACAAGTGCATTCTTTGTCCATAGCAAAGCATGGTCATATTGACTTCCTCAGTTTTGGAATTCTGTTACAAAAAGTGTTCTTGCAATTCACCAAGATACTTGTTATCATGGTAAACTAGTTATCGTAGGGAACGTACCCTATTATTGTAATAACAAATACATGTTACTAGATCATTTATTAATAAGGCATCAAGCATGTTTTTTATTATCTCATTGTTAGTAGATGGGTTATTGTTTTTCCTTCATATTTTGTATGGAATTGACAAATGGTTTACAACGACAGTCACCACAACTAAAGGAAACAAAGAAACCAATTGTCATATAATTTCATAGACATTCCTAAGTAAACCAAAAAAGTAATTTGGGGATCTGTGGATTGTTCTTAATCAATGTAACCAAATTCTAATTTAAGAATGTGATCTAGATTTGGCTTTGACTTAACATCTTTTGGTAGTATTTCTCTTCCCTTTAGTTGTCGTTTCATTATTCTTACCCAAATACATTTGAGAACTTGTATAAGTATAATTCATACTGCCTTGTAAAAACAAATTTTGATGTGGTAAGCAAAGTCATGGTCTTTGTGCAATATTTCCCATTGTACAATTTTTTCATATGTAAATTTTCTTGTAATATCATTTGGACTTTCTCTCCATATAAGAGTGTAAGGAAGCTCATTTCGTCTAAATATTTGTCCTGGAAAATTCCCAATGGAATATAGCCCTCACCCGGAGCAATGTTTAATTAATTACCTTGAATATCATAAATACTATGTGATTCTGGGAACCCATGCAATAATGTTTTTTGTCAATCGCTCATCATTGTTGTCATTGATGTCACTGTCTATTTCAATATATGCCTCAAGATTAAGTGTATATGTGTCCTCCAGAAATGTTTCCTTCCAATTGTCATTTATGATGACCCTCTTCATCCAATAAAGCATGATTTTTTCATATTAAGCGATGTAATTATTTTATGACCATATTTGGTCAAACGTGATCATAAGCATAAGTGATTTTGTAGCAAAATTTTCTCTTTATCGCCACAACAATTGTATCAGTTTCTTTTATGTCACGTGGAAGTGCATGTTGAATATGAGATATGTCAGCAGGAACATTGATTATACCTCTAGTTAGGCCCATTTGTTGACCTCTATACTTTTTTCCCAATTTTCAAATCTGCATGAATGGTAAGCACATTGATACTATTCATTCTTCTAGCTATGTTAGTTTTTTTAGGATGTGGATATGCTTATTGCAACTAATGTCTTCAGGGTATGAAAATTTTGGAATCTAACCAAGATCCAAGGAATTTTGATAGTGCTTGCAAGTGTATTCATTTTATAGTTCCATAAAGTTGTTGTTTTTCAGATGCATGTATCTAGTTGCAACATATTTTCTTTTTTTATAAATCAACTTGTTTATTTTTTATAACATACTTTCCAAACAAATTTCGACAACAACATAAGTAATCGTAGATAGGCATGTCAGCAAATTTTTTTCAAACACTTGTTCAATGAGTGTGACAATGCTTTTTAATTAATACTTCTTCCTATGATGATCTCTAATTGCTTTTAATTATCTATTGATTTGTTTTTGTTTCATGAAATAAAATTCTTGTGTTTTAAAACTACCATGCTCTTCGATGTATTTATTTATAGAAACATTAGCGGGAAGTGTAATTTTTTTTAGTTTGGATCAATGTTGTTTCTAACAAATTTTTTATTGCTTGAAGGGAGGTGTTTTTCCATTCTATTCAATTGGTATTCGTTGAAAGCATTGCTATGTTATTGATAAATATATTTCCTCTATGTTCTTATGGTCCAAAATTAAACTACACTATATTTTTTTGATACTGAATAAGATTAAATGTGACTGACTTGGAGTTGTTTGAGTTGAATCAAGTCAAAATATATCCTATGTCTAAAGAACACACATAAATGTTTAACCCCAATACATAATCCATCTAGGCATAAACAAAAATACTACCTTCTAGGTCTCCTTTTTCATATGGGAGTGCCAAAAGAAAAATATAACCCTCTCAAAATTCTATTGTGTTTTTTTTCTATGTCAAGTTTGACATAGTGCTCTATGAATTTTAATGCAGAAGGATCACTTTGAAAAAATGTGTTTGATAAATGCTATACCATAATGCAACACAAGTAAGCCACATCATATTCATGTTGCATTAAATTACAAATACATTGAAATGAGCTTTCACCATAAGCACCATTGAAAAATTGTATTAATTGTATACCTCATGATAGCATCTTGGCTTCTATTTGTGCTCATTTTTGTTCAATGAATGTATGTTGCAAAGCATATACATTGCATCTAGGACTATTGATATTTGAATTTTATTTTTTGCATAAGAGTGGCTCAAATTGTCCAACAAGGGGCTTCTCATCATGAAATAATATGTCATATGTGTGCATACCTATATATGAATTGAAATGCAAGTATGGTCTCTTTTGCCTCTTTGACCAAATTCTTATTGGTATGCTGAGCCACTTTGACAACCAACATATGCAAAAAATGTCTCCCCAAAGCCCCCTCTCATTCGGTGGGATCTCAAGTGAAACTGATTGTGACATTTGTTGAAGATAAACCTCAGGATCATCGACATTATGTATTTCCATCAATGAATATGTACTTACCACATTTCTATAAGACAATAATGTTTTGTTGTAATTGTTTTGCAAGGAAAGTCTAAAATGTTGTATTGTCCCTTATATAGATTCTATAGAAGCATATCTATTATGTAAAATCACTTGGAGATAATCAAATAAGCAATATCTAGGAGTAAAATTGAATTTGTTTAAGAAAGTCAAAGTGTTTTTCCAAAACAACATTAATATCAATTTCTTCATGCATGCCAAAATTTGTTTAGTTAAGTCATATGCTTGTCTCCATATTCTTGTTTGTTTTGTTCTTAAAGATCATCCATTTGTTGTCTTTTTCTTTTTGGTATCCACTAATGCAAGCCCAAAATTTGAGCCTACTTACCCACAATGCCTAGTCCTACTATGGCCAAAAAGCACTTCCTTCAACTCGGCGAAATTAGCTTTATCGGGATATAAATCCATTTAATAATATAGTGGGACAAGCCAAAAGAGTTTTACCAAAACCACCGAGTTTAAGTCCCATCATATATAGCCCCTGGGTGGAAAGACTTTATTTATAGTCTCACCCTTTTAGCTCCTCTTTTACCCTCTCGATGCTTTTATTAATTTTATTGTTCCAACCTTTCCTTTTATTACAAATAGCCCTGAAGTCAAGCCTTTTTTAATATAAATCTTGGCTGCTTATATTATGTGGCCCATTGAAATGATAAGGCGCATAGTTTATACATATATCCTGCTACCCAGAGCCCAGCTCTTGATTACAAAAACTTTTGGGCTTTCAGGTATGGTCCACTCCACATTGTCTTTCCCCTATCGTAACCTCACCAATGTGCTCACTCTCCTTGAGGACCCCACAATCTTCATCGCTTAACATATCTAGAGAACGTAAAGTGTTTCCATCACCGTCACTTGATGGTCCTTGGTCCCTGGTCCTCGGCACTAAATTAAAATAAGTTATGGGATTTTGATATTTTGAGTTCTCTGGTCCAAATTTATGTTATGGGGTTTCTTCAATAGATAGACCTGCTCCCAAAACTAACATACTTCACTCGAAAAGTGAAATTGGCTAAGTGTTGGCACTTTTTAGGTTTATAATTGGTTCAATAGATAGACCCTGCTCCCAAAACTAATATACTTCACTCGAAAAGTGAAATTTGCTAAGTGTTGGAACTTTTCAGGTTTATAATTGGTTTCAACTCTCCAAATTTTCCCAGGTTGTAGTTCTAGGTGTAAGTCTCGCTGGCTCGAACTCCAATTTTGTGGAACCTCCATTTTTCACTACTTGGCTTAATTCTCTGCCTATTGCAACTTTTTTGATTTCATCTGTCAGCCCCACTCAATTCTCGACACTTAATTATCAACTCCTTTGGGCTCTAACAAAATAGGTTTCCACTCCATTAGATAACGATCCATGGTGCCCGATGGGTTTTAGTAATTATAATTCATAATCCATTATGGGCTTCCGACCTTTCGGAATGACGCTCTTATTTCTATCTCCTGGCTCTATCAATTATCATTCCTCGACTCTGTTATCTAACGCGCTTCCATCCAAACTTTAAAAAATAAGTGTGTTTCACCTCTATGCCTTAAATTTCACCTCTAGCTTAATTTATGATCTTTGGCTCCTCTAGTTCAGTCTTGTTCTTCCAACTTGGTCTCTTTCTCTCTCTTTGTGTGTCAATGCTGGATAATTTCATAAGACTCCTGTAGCCTCCATTAATGGATCATTGATCCTATGTTGATCAACAATGAATGCTATCTCTCGTGAGCTTATTATCTCTATGCTCCTATTGCGCTACTCTGATCTAGAAATAATATGTATATATATATACCTATATATCCCTCTTAAGATTCATCCACACTTGCAATATTGGATGAATTTGCATTCATACATATTCAGGATGTATAAGAAATTACGTGACATCCAGTCATAAGTAGAGACTCATACTTCAATTCTACTCAAAAAAGAGTAATCCCATATTATATACACACAATTAAAAGACCCTTGGCCTGAGTTTACATCATTTGGCCCTTTATGCCTTAAATCCACTCTTGGCATCTATGCTTCTCTAGATTTTTCTCAGATCTCTTCGTATTCCTCCTTATGATGAATAATTTGTCTACAATTTAAATACAAAATTGGGATCCTCAACCAAAGCTAGTTCATATTCACCATTCCTTCAACAATCTCTAAATCTAGCCTCTAGATCCACAAAATCCTCTAAAAATCCAAATAACTCCTAAATATCTCTAACTCTCCAAAATAATCTCGAGATCTCTCATTTAGAGAAAATATGATTACACCAATCCTCAATTTAATCATTTATGTACAATTATTCTAAAAATATAGGAAAACACATTAAATTAAACAAATCCACTCACTTAGGGAACCAAATCCCGTGGTAAATGAAACCCTTAGGTATAGTCAAAAGGAATTTTTACTTGAGGGTAAGATGCTCCCACATCATACACCCAAGGTGAAAAAAATTTCATGGTCTTCTGACCATGTGTTGGTGAAATTATACTTTCCTGGATCCCAAACTTTGTTTAGTAGTTGGTCCTTCTCTCTGTCATGTTTCCACTTTGTTGTTGTCTTCTTCATCCTCCCAGGCTTCCATAATTTATGTTGTAGTTATCCTTCTTCCTTCTTGATGTAATATTGCTCCATCATCTGAAATATGCTATCCCTTAGTTTCCTTTGTCTTAAACACCTCTTCTATTGAGGTTCTTTCAACATCAACTTCCTCATCTCTTCGATCTCCATGTCCAGCTGATCTTCAGGATAATTCATACTCTACAATTATTTGCTACATTCTTGTTGAACTCTACTATTTCTATTCCTCATTGTTTGCTACAATAATTTCTCCTCATCTTCCTTAAAACTATTGGAACCTATTTTCTTTCCATTTCCTTCTTCAATTGGCTTTGTATTGTCCAACCAATCCTCTAAAAATATGAGCTTTGCTGCAAAATTACTTCCCACACTAATTTTAAACTTTGATTCCTCTGTCATGGAACTGGTTCCTTTTGCTCCAACATTATCATTATCATCTTCTATAGAAGTTTTCAATAGTTGTCCATCTATGACATCTGCAAAAATTTTCTCAAGTAGTAATTCCTCGATCTCATCCATCTCCTCCAATACTTTCATTTCTTCATTAACCTACACAAATATTTCAGTTGAATGTTGTTCATTACTTGCATTCACACACAAATCATTATTGGAAAAAATACTGAGAGGGGGGGGGGGTGTGGGGGTGAATCAATATTTTAAAAACTCACAATAATAATTTTCTTTTTTGAAATATGTACATGACTTTACTAAACCCAACTTTCATATGTATGCAACTATTGTAAAAGAAACTAGTGTATTCTTAGTAAACTTGTAAAACAACTAATTATTTATATGTTAAACTTAAACCAAAATGTAAAAGATTTATCAGGGATTTGATAAGCAGTAAGCAGATGCAGTAAGAATAGAATAAAGTATCACACAAAAGAAACACACATGAACACTAGGATTTAAGGTGGAAACCCAATGTGGGAGAAAACCACTGTTGTTGTCATCTCAGTCTTCAAACTTATTAATATCAAAAACTTATTACATTCTTGTACTAGTGCATACTCATGCTAGTATGTAGGCACCCACTTTCTGAAGGCTATAACCTTCACTCGTTCTCCAAATCCTACTGGAAGGGAACTCCAACCCTTTGATCTGATTACCAACTACTACTAGAAGGAAGCTTCTAATTCCTCACTGAAGGCTCCAACCCTCAACAACATCTGTGGACCACGTTTCATAAATTTTCACACTGGATCGACCTGCTTTAATACATCACAACTTGTACATCAACTGAAGCAAACACAAACTTGATTCAAAAAGAACAGTGAGATCACTGTAACTAGAACACAAAACTGAACTAAGAATACTGCATCAACACACAGAATCAATTGCAACCCTGATCATTTATATGCCAGCATGTATACGCTACTTCACTTAAGGAAACCCACGTGTATATGTTCATTTCTGTAGAGAAACCTGTGTACAAATATCAATATACTAAAAACTTGTAATTCTGAATCAGACACAGAGTTTACCAGAGTTATTCTGAAATATTTTGTTAGCTTACAGAACCCTCATACAGTTAGTAGCATCAATAATATTTTCAACCAATCAACATGTAACCAAATTCAACTTCATCATTCAATCAGTTCTACTTCAGACATTATCACTCAACCCATATCAACATGAGGACATCATTGATAGACATCATAGATACAGTAACACTGATCAGGTTGATTAGTCATATATGAATGGAAACCCTTCCTTTTTTTACGTGACTTTGAAGAAACGAACCTGTGTGTATACATGACTTAATCGAGACAAACCTGCGTACACATCTGCAAATTTTGACCTAAAATTGTGTAGCTCTTCAAAACTTCAGAAAGGCCCAGATCATAATATTCAAAGATAAAAACATGTGTCAATACTTATATCTAGTCAATCCATGAGAAAATCATACAATGGAAAGTCATTTCAGGTCTCATGATCCCGATCCATCATTGTATTCATTGATGCATAATTATTTCAGATCTATGTGTCAACTATGGACCTTACAATGCAAATATACTTCAGATTGAAGTATTCATCAAAAACCCTTTCACATGCACACTTAGCACTTTGATCTTCACCTCCTTATATAGTTAGAGCCTTAGCCAATACCATGAGTCAAAACTACACTAGTGCCAGTGGTAATCTTGGACGGGATCAAGTAACCATTACTGCGCTCAATATTGTGGGCTAATACCATGGTAAGGACCCTTTGTATATTAAATTAGTGTGCCATTATGTACAAAACTTTTCTTATTTGTACCTACGTGTATAGGCGACTTGGCTTTGATGAACCTGCATATAGATCTTCAAATATTCACCTTTATCAAACTTTTAATTCCAGTCTATAAACCTTTGTCCCATCATTCTGTTCCATCACTCTGTCACCTCTGAACTAACCCATGGATTCATCTAGCTACCATATACTTGTTCTGTTACAAGTGAGTTGCCATCAAGGACAACACATGCATCATAATGCCAACAATATCTCACTTTGGACTTGATGGCAACCATGTTTGTGTTTATCACCTCAACCTTTATAAATATGTTAGATACATCAAATAAGCATTATTCAAACACCAAGATAATCTCCCCATTTGACATCGAGGGAAAAGGGCATACCAAATATTCCCCTTTAGATCTGATTTGCACTATACTGTCGATGCTCCCCTTGAGCACATGTTGAATCTTCAAAAGATTTTCAAATGAAGAACATGACTCTATAACTCAACTGAGTTTGACCTTCCTATCACCAAGGACTCATACTTACATCAATCACCCAACCAAGTGGGGATACATATTTGATTCAACCAAAAAACCAAGTGGGATTACATTTTTGACACTACCACCCAACCAAGTGAGATTACATATTTGACATGACCTCAAAATTCCATACATGACTGGATATGGAAATTATTACATCATAGGTCTCCACATGACCTTTACATCAAATGACATATATGACATTAATAACTGAGACAAAAAGATCTTAATAGTAGCATAATTCAACAACCATAATGCCAACAATGCATTATATTCTGCAAGGCTAATGCTCCCCCTGAACTTGTGCTACCTGTTCATTGTCAACAAATCATTCATCAAAGCATCTTCATCAATCAGATAAATATCAATGAGAAAAACATAACTCAATACCATATCAACAGACTGTACCCATCAACACCAGACCAAGAAAAATCAAATCATAGCTGTCAGTAGCATGTCAGAGGCTAATCTTGAGTATGTCCCACTATTTTTCTATTAGAGAAAAAAATGTGCGATTGTCTGCAAAGAAATGCACGTATATAGGCAACTTTACTTCATGAAACCTGCATAGAAAAAGAAACCTTCTGCATTTTCACTTGCAGAATGAGAAGACTAGATTAACAACAAAATGAGGCAGAGACAACTCCCAGTTTCTGTCTGAGATATTCAAATTCTTCTCTGGGAAGAGGTTTAGTAAATATATCAACAACTTGTTCTTTGGAGGGAACATACTCCAATTTAACCTTTTTCTCAAGCACTTGTTCTTGTAGAAAGTGATACTTAATTGGAATATGCTTGGTCTTGGAGTGCATAACAAGATTTTTCGAAATACTAATAGCACTTGTATTATCACATAGGATGGAGATGGGTGGAGAACATTTGATTTGTATATCTTGTAATTTTTTCATCATCTAGAGAAGTTGTGTGCAACAAGATGCAACAACCACATATTTTGCTTCCGCTATAGATAAGGAAATGGAACTTTGTTTCTTGCTGAACCAAGATACCAATCAGGGCCCCATGTAAAATGCACCTCCACTAGTGCTTTTCTGGTCATCAACATTTCCAACCCAATCCACATCTGTGTATGCATGAAGGGTAAGATCTGCATCTTTAGGATACCATAGACCAAAGTCTTGGGTTCCTTGGAGATATTTGAATATTCTCTTTACTGCCTGAAGATGTGATTCCTTTGGATTGGCTTGGAAACGTCCAACAATCCCAACTGCATACATGATATATGTTCTAGTACCTGTTAGATAAAGAAGACTTCCAATCATAGACATGTACTCTGGTTGGTTTATTGTGGGAGAATCATCATTATAAATGAGGCTACATCATGTCATCATGGGAGTACATATAGGTTTGCAATCTTCCATCCCATACTTATTCAGAATCTACTTGAGATATTTTATTTGTGAGAAAAAGATGCCATATTTTTCTTGTTGCACTTGTAGACCAAGAAAATAGGATAGTTCCCGAAGTAAAGACATTTCAAATTCTTGCTACATAATAGAAGAAATTTTTTGACTCATAGATTCTTCATTACTGCCAAAGATGATATCATCAACATAAACAACAATAATTATCAGTTTATCATCCTAAATTTTTGTGTACAAGTTTCTGTCTACAGATCCTTTAATGAAGCCTTATTGTTGAAGATATTTGTCAAGATGATAATACCATGCCCGTGGAGCTTCTTTTAGTCCATATAAATCCTTTTTGAGTTTGCATACAAGGTTTTAATCATTCCGCAAAATGAATCCTTCTAGTTGTTCAATATATATTTCTTCTTCTAGATCTCCATTAAGGAAAGAAAATTTTACTTCCATTTGATAAACTTTGAAATGTCAAAAACTTGAAAGTGAAAGAAACATTCTTATGGCTTCAAGTCTGGCTACTGGTGCAAATGTTTCTTTAAAGTCTATACCTTCTTGTTGAGCATAATATTTGCAAACAAGTCTAGCTTTTTTCCTAATGGCCTCTCCATTGTCATTCAACTTATTTTTGAATATCCATATTGTCCCAATAACATTTTTATCATGAGGCCTTGGAACCAATTCCCAAGTATCATCCTTTTCAATTTGATCAAGTTCTTCATCCATGGCCTTAACCCAAAATTCACCTTTACTAGCTTGATTTACATTTTGTGGTTCAATGGTGGATAATAAATTTAGATAAATAGGAGATCCTACAAGGGTTCTTCTTGTTTGTACCCAGATTCCTTTTCTCCTAGAATTTAAGTTTCTAGATGATTCTTTTGAACATACCTGGATGGAGCCTTTTCTTTGTCTGATGTGTAATCTTTTGATGCTTCATTAGTTTATTCTTCTATATCATTGTGATTTTATGTGGGAAAGAATTCATCACCATCATCCTCTTTTGCTGATGTTACTTTTTTGGGATCTGTGCATGCTTCATCAATCACAACATCAATGCATTCAAAAATTTTCCGAAGTCTCTTATTGTAACATTTGTATCCTTTGCTTCTAGATGAGTAACCAAGAAGTATTCCTTCATCTTCTCTAGCTTCAAACTTACCAAGTTTTTCATCATTATTTTTGATGAAACATTTGCTTCCAAAAACTATAAAATTCTTTACAGTGGGAGGCTTACCATACCAAAGTTCATATGGATTTTTATCACTATTCACACGAACATGAGCCTTGTTGAGAATATTTACTATGGTATGTGCAACTTCACCCCAGAAGGTGTCAGGATTTCTAGACTCATCAAGCATAGCAAGAGCCATTTGTTGAACAATTCTATTCATTTTTTCTGCCATGCCATTTTGTTGAGGAGTTCTAGCTACAAAAAATTATCCTTTTATGCCATGTTGTTCACAGAAATCAAAGAATTCATCTCATATGTATTCTCCTCCTCAGTTAGATATGAGACATTTCATTTTTAGATCTAACTCATTTTCAACTAATGCTTTGAAGGCTTTAAATTTATCAAATGATTCATATTTGTGTTTCAATAAACCAATCCAACACATTGTAGAAAAGTCATAAATAAATAAGATATAGTATTTTTCTCCACGAGGTGACTTTTTCCTTACTGGTCCACACAAATCAGTTTGTATAATTTCAAGAGGCTTACTTGCTAATCCTTCTTTGGCATTGAATTGAACTCTGGTTTTCTTACTGAATTGACATGACTTACATATGGTACTTTCTGGTAGGGTGATGTTGTGTAGATCACGAAAAAAATTGAGCGTACTTGATTTGCTTATTTGAGAGAAGCTTAGATGTACCAGCCTTATGTGCCATAACTAGTTTTCCACTCCATTTCCTTGGTAACATTTTTCTTGGCCACCTTTCAATATATACAGATTTCTCAGGGTTCTTGTTCCTTTTATTATGGTCTTTCCTGTGTCAAGTTCATGAACCACACATTCTTTTGATCGGAATACCACCTCATTTCCTTGGTCACACATTTGGCTAACACTCAACAAGTTATGCTTTAATCCATTAACATACATAACATTACCAACTTTAACCTTTTCTTTTAGAAAAACAAAACCTTTACCCTTAATGACAACAGGTGAGTCATTTCCAAAAGTGACATTGTTTTCTTTCTCTAAATCATTGTATGAAATAAGTTTATATTTATCACCTGTCATGTGTTTTGAGCATCCGCTATCAATGCACCATTGATTTTCTTTTCCTTCTGTAAACAATGCTATGCCACAACTTTCAAACTGTAACTCCTTCCTTTTCCATACCATAGAATTTGTTGATATTTTAACTTTTTGAGATGTTGGCTGTAATTTTCTCTTGCATTCAGATTCTTCATGTCCAAAGTTATTGCAAAATGAGCATTCAATTTCATCTTTAAGAGGTGAGAAGTTATTATAAGTGTTCTTCTTGACTACTATCTCATTCCTTTGTTTTATTGCTTCTCTAGTCATGATGGTTTTGTATGAAACACATTGAGCAACCTTATGACCAAAATTATGACATGAGAAACATTGTCCATTAAAGAAGAAATTTATGTGATCATATAATATTTTGGTGTTGTTTACCTTTTGGCTGGTGCTTCTGTTGTTGTTCATCCTTGGATTAGAGTGAACATGATTTACATGTGGAATGAATTTATTCTTTTGCTGAGGACTGAAGCTTTGCTGACTGGTTTTTGCTGCATTTAGATAACTTCTGGTGGTGTCTGAAGAATTTTTTGTTTGAGATGTTTCTCCATTGTATCCAAGGCCTGTCTTCATAAGAGAAGAGTGTTGTACCTTGATAATTTCATCTAAGGTTTTACATCCTTTAGCAAATCTAAGATTAAAAGTTTTATTTTCTCAAGTTCCTTTCTTAGACTTACTACTTCACATTCTAACTTCTCATTATGCTTTTCATTTTCTATGAGTTGATGCTTCAATGTATCTATGGCTACTTTGTCTTATCCCAAGAAAATTTTGAGTTGAGTAAATTCTTCAAAGAAATATTTTTCCTCTGAAGCATCCACATATTTATCATTAGTCTCATTAGTATTTTTCTCAAAAGCAAGTAATTTAAGATCTTGATTAGATTATCCTTCTTCACTATTTGACAAGGCATCACTATCTTCATGACTTCTTCTATTGTCAAATCGTCTCCTATTACCTTTTGCAGTATCCTTCCCTTTGTCATGGTTGTCTTTATGAGGACATTTAGCAGCATAATGAGCAACTCTACCACAAGAAAAACATTTGAAGGAAAGCTTACCTCTGAACCTTCTGGTGCCTAGTTGAAGTTTCTTTACAAAGTTCAACTCATCTTCTTCTGATATATATCCTGATTCCTTATGTTCTTCCTTTTCTTTTCCTTTTGCAGATGCTTTAAATGTGGCTTCTCTGACTTCTGAGGGACCTCATTTCCACATTTCAAAAGCAGCCAGGATCCTGTGAAGTTGAAACACAGTAAGAGCCTGTAGACCCTGCTTCTCTTCAATAGTAGACACTTTTGACTCGAATTTAGGAGTTAGAGATCTTAATATTTTCTCTACTAAATTGTTGTCCTTTATTTCTTCAACCAGATTTTTCATGCGATTTTCAATCTCATCTATACGTAGAAAGAAACTAGCAATACTTTCATCATTATGCATTGTGATAGTTTCATATTGAATTTTGAGAGTTTGGAATTAGAACTTTTTACCTTAGTATCACCTTCATAGATTTGAATGATTTTGCCCCATATTTCTTTTGCTGTGTTTAACTGCATAAATTTGACAAATTCTGATTGTGTCAGAATTCCCAATAATGCATTGTTAACTTTGGCATTAGTTTCATACGTCTTCTTTTCTGCTGCATCTGTGAGAACTGCGATTGGATATTGGTAGCATCCTTCCACAATTTCCCAAACATCTACTCCAAGGGACTGAATATAGGATCTGGTTCTTGTCTTCCAATATATTAAATTATTTTTGTTAAAGAGTCGTGGATTGATAGATGTTGTTCTGTCTTGATTGTCATCTTGGTAGATCTTCCTTCAAGCGATCAAGATTTTGAAGGACCTGCTATGATACCAATTTTTGGGAAAAATAATGGGGGGTTGAATCAGTATTTTAAAAACTCACAATAATAATTTTCTTTTCTAAAATATGTATGTGACTTTACTGAATCCAACTTGCCTATGTATGCAACTACAGTAAAAGAAACTAGTGTATGCTTAGTAAACTTGTAAAAACTAATTCTTTGTATGTTAAACTTAAACCAGAATGTAAGAGATTTATCAGGTATTTGATAAGCAGTAAGTAGGTGTAGTAAAAATAGAATAAAGTGTCACACATAAGAAACACACATGAACACTAGGATTTAAGGTGCAAACCAAATGTGGGATAAAACAACTGCTGTTGTCATCTCAGTCTTCAAACTTATTAATATCAAAAACTTCTTACATTATTGTACTCATGTAGACTCATGCCAGTACGTAGCCACCCACCCGTTGAAGGCTACAACATTCACTCATTCTCCATCTCATACTGGAAGGGAGCTCCAACCCCCTGATTTGACTACCAGCTACCACTGATAGGAAGCTTCAACTTCCTCATTGAAGGCTCCAACCCTCAGCAACATCCATGGACCACGTTTTATAAATTTTCACACTGATTCCACCTACTTTAATACATCACAATTTGTAGATCAACAGAAGCAAACAAAAACTTAATTCAAATAAAACAATGAGAACATTATAACTAGAACATAGAACTGAACTCAGAATACTGCATCAACACACAGAATCAACTGCAACCTTGATCATACATATGCTAACATGTATATGCTACTTCACTTATGGCAACCTGCATGTATATGCACTTTTTTGTAGAGAAACCTGTGTACAGATCCCAATATACTAAAAAATTGTAATTCTAAATAAGACATAGAGTTGACGAGAGTTATTCTGAAATATTCTGTTAGCTTACGAAACCATAATACAATTAGCAATATCAATAATATTTCAACCAATCAACATGTAACCAAATTCAACTTCATCATTCAATCAGTTCCACTTCAGACATTATGACTCAACCCAGATCAACATGAGGACATCCTTGATAGAGAGTAGAGATACGTCAACACTGATCAAGTTGATTATTCATTTATGAACATAAAGCCTTCCTTTATGTACGTGACTTTGAAGAAACGAACCCGCGTCTATACACGACTTAACCGAGACCAACCTGTGTAAACATATGCAAATTCTGACTTAAAATTAGACAACCCTTCAAAACTTTAGAAAGACCCAAATCATAATATTCAAAGATAAAAACATGCGTCAATACTTAGATCTAGTCAATCCATGAGAAAATCATACAATGGAAGGTCATTTCAGGTCTCATGATCCTGATCCATCATTGTATTCATTGGTGCATAATTATTTAAGATCTATGTGTCAACTATGGCCCTTACAATGCAAATATATTTCAGATTGAAGTATTTATCAAAAACCCTTTCACATGCACGCTTAGCACTTTGATCTTCACCTCCTTATATAGTTAGAGCCTTAGCCAATACCATGAGTCAAAACTACACTAGTGCCGGTGGTAATCTTGGACGGGATCAAGTAACCATTACTGTGCTCAATATTGTGGGCTAATACCATGGTAAGGACCCTTGGTATTCTTAAATTAGTGTGCCAGCATGTACACGACTTTGATTATTTGTACCTATGTGTATATGTGACTTGGCCTTGACGAACCTGCATATAGATCTTCAAATATTCACCTTTATCAAACTTCTAATTCTGATCTGTAAACCTTTGTCCCATCATTCTATTATTTTTTTCCATCACTCTATCACCTCTATGGATTCATCTAGTTACCATACGCTTGTTCTGTTACAAGTGATTTTCAATCAAGGACAACACATACATCATAATGCCAACAATCATTAGGTTTAAAAACATAAGGTTCCTCAACCTTGGTTGATGCCTCAACCAACACATACTTATGTTGGTATGAACTAATCCAATAATTCACCAAATTATCAATAAATATTTCCTCCACATATCTATCTTCTTCTTTAGAAACGTATAAGCCTTGTCCACAAACAATCAAATTATACTCAGCTGCTCTGAGTTATTTTCTCACTTTAACATACATTATCTGCCTCAACTCTTTTTGTAATAGAGGTCATCTAACTTTCTTCTGTCTCATCATCCATCCATATCCCTAGTCTCATAATAGTTGTCTCAAATGATAAAAAAATTCATTCAACTCCATCATCTCTCTCTTTAACTCTTCGTCACTTATCCTCCCTATGCCAGTTGCTTTGGTATTCATTGCTCCTCGACTGTGAGTCTTTCCTAAACCCATCATATAACCACCAACAATCATTTTACCTTTTGTTTATTATTCTTGTGAACTCTTATTGTTCACTTGTGAACTACAACAAGCCTTCTTCTTGTAGCAAGTCCTACACTTGCTATCAATACCTCACTAAGCTTCCTCCTGAGCATAACCTTTTAGTTTCTCTAGTTCCTTCTTTGGAACTTCTTCCTCTCTTTCTCCAAGAAATTATACTCATGCTTAATGGAAAATTAAAAAGGCAATAAATATTTTCTTGATCTTGATAATTACTTGTTATGTTTCTTATTATTACGATTCTTTATATCTTCTTTCGTTAGTTCATCAAGCAATTACCAAAAGTAGCAACACATAAAACAATGGACATAAGATGTAGGCACATGCCAGGGAAAGCCCCCCCATGAGGGAAAAAATATGTCAAATTAATTCTTCCTTTCAATAGTATTCTTTGAGACTCTTCACCCTAGACCAATACTAGACCTTCCCTCTACACCAAGTCAGCCTCCAGAAGAATGACCTCTTCCCAATAACTTCGACTCTATAGCAACTTGCAGCAGCTAACAACTTCTGACAACAATCCAACTTGGAAGACATCGATCTCCCAATCCAGGGAACAAGACAAAGAGAAACCACCACCAAAATTTTGATTTTTCTTGATTCCTTAGACTCACCCAAACTTGCATTCACTTTGCTTTCGGAAAATAGAATTTCCCAACTTCCCACTTCGCACTTTTGCCTAGGAACAAGATTTTCGCACTTCTTCCCATTAGAGAGAATTATAGCTTGATGAGAAGTGATGATACAAATGACTTTGATGTCCTTCCTTTTATAGGCTTCTTGTGGGGTCGAATAGGGCCTTAGGCCGACTTGATCTTCCCATAGGCCGACATGTTGTGGAGGTTAAATAATCCATTTTTGACTCAATACTAAAACTTTTTACATGATTCAAAATCCCAAGAAGGGTCTCTTTAAATGAACAATAATTATATAGACTCAGAATAAATCCTAGAAGTACTCAATGGAGACTTTGACCTAAACAAGGTGACCCAAGCATGAAACCCATGCTTTAATAAGTCACAATAATAATAATAATAAAATATTTTCTTTATTCTTTTGACAAATACATTACATAATGACTCAAGTACATTATTGAAGACTGAACATAGTTACTTTTTCCAACACTCCGTCTTAACTAGGGAGGTATTCATAATGTACATATACAATGGAAGATCTCAAACTATATGAACCATGAGGAACTTTAGGCACCGCAATGCCATGGACTAGATTCCTTACCAGGGAAATCTATCCAAACAGTCATTCAATAGTTTAGGCACCACAATGCCATGGACTAGATTTCTAACCAGGGAAATCCATCTAAGTGGGATTGGTGGACTCAAGCTTTCAGCCCCTCTAGGTACCATCAGGATTACTTGCTAACCACCAACCCAAAATCCAAGTGCATGTTAGAGCTCAATGATCAACAACTTCGAGACCAATTTATCAACGCAAAGCATCAACCATATGCCTGCCCAGGAAATTCTTCATTCACAGAGCCTTAAGATCCCTTGATCCAACAGATCAGGGATGTCCAATGTCTCCCAATCAAACTGATTGGTAACCAACATTCTATCAAATCCTTCAAGAGATTCACCTATACAAACACAACCCCAATCAATAATATACTTTTGCATGTACATAACCAAATACAAACCTCAGGGGTCTTTTAGACAGCAAATGTTTCTTCTCAACTTTCCATAGTAGGACTATCAACCAAATCTTTGATAGAATATTCCTCAACATATGTTTTCCTTCCTACTTTTCATGCAACAACATATTCTTCAATCTGATCCTACTTTCCTTCTTTTAGGAGCACTTCAAAATGAATTCTCCAATTTCCTTTTCCTATTCATGGCCTTCACTCAGACCTACGATTGTTGGTCCTGGTCTAGTGCATGACACATGAAGCAAAGAACCATATCTGTCACTCCCTTTCAACCAGGAATCACCTCTTTATCTCGACTCCCTATTAACCCTAGGGAGATCTCTTCTATTCATGCTTCTTATGAGAGATCAACTTCTTCTTTTCAGTATCTAAGAATATTTCATGGCTTCCAACCATTTCATCAGAGTTATCATTATCTTCATCATGCTTATCAAATCAATGAGAATCTTCACCAAATTGAAGATTGTATACCTGCACAACTTTAATAGAAAGTACAACCAAATCTATAGAAGTGTGATGTTAGCCATCAAAATCATGAAATCATTTGAACTTTATTCATATCAGTGACCCAAACTAAACTACAAATAAGAGACATATACTCTTCAACATCTTTCTAGGGACTTTGTTATACACCCTAGACTATTTCATAAAAACATTCATTCCATCTAAGGTTTCATTGTGTCTTCCAGAGGTATGACATACCTTGCTACAACATATAGCAAACCCTAGAAAACATTCACACAAATATAGATCTTCAAAGTATCTAACAACCTTTCAAAACATATATGTTAGACTTCTCACCATGGATTCATACAAATCCTAGATTTCATACAAACAAATCCATCAAAGTCAATCACAACTTTGTCATTAAATTGATCAACTTCCACTAGGGTAAGTTCCAACCCCTAGATTTTCAATCAACCATCAATCAATCACTAACATGACCAACTATCACTAGGATTAGTTGCAAACCCTAGATTCCTAATCAATCATCAATCTCAACCAAAAATTCAAATTTCAACAACATTTCACAAATATCAAATTATCGTATAGTCAATATTCATAATATATTTCTACTTTGATGAAGGTTCAACTTCAAAACCCTAGAATTTCAATTTAAACAATCACCTAATAGATTTCAGATTGTTATGTCACACATACTAGACAATTTTACTTCACTAGGGTTTAACTACAACACCCTATATTTTCAGATATCATCATCCTAGAATCTCAGACAAGGACTTCCAATAAATCCTGAGACTCATGACCATTAATGACTAGTCAACACATATCTAGGAATTCATAACCATACAAAAGTGTATCATAGGTCCAACAACATTAATACATCTTGACCTAGACCAACCTGGGATTTCAATTAAAAGAACATATCTATACATGCTTAGATTTCATCATCATGCAAATACATTTCATATCATGTGTTAGTCAAAGCCAACTTCACAACAATATCAAATTAGAGTTAGAAACATAATCATTTTTATTACAATAGGTTTTTATCAGATAAACACACACATACTAAGGAAAATATTTCTACGACAATATAAGGGTGTTTTTCACACATTCCACCAAACCATAATGAGGCAGGGTTCCAATATAAAACACATATTATGCCAAACCCCAATGAGCTAGGGTCTCAATGTGGAAACAAATATTCCACCAAACCGTAATGTGTTAAGGTTCCAATGTAGAAACATAGCAAACCCTACATTACAAAACTTCAAAGGGTAAAGGATTTCAGATCTTATCACTCAATCCTAACAAGTTATGATTTCCCGATCACACCAAAATCCCAAATAAGATATCATCAATAAAACTTCAACTAGAATTTCACAATCACCCTAAGCAGTTTAGGGTTTCAAACATTCACACTAGAAAACCGTTAATTGGGTTAGGTTTTTCCATAACCTGTCGAGGGTTCTCCATAGTCTATCAAGTATATGAGTGGGGTGGGTAGATTTATCAAGAGATGAATCACCAAAAAAAAAATCACTAAGATTCAATACAACTAGGCATAACAAAATTAGTAATAGATCATCAAATGAATAATCCTTTCAATCAATGTATTCAAAGCATACCTTTGTTTCTTGACTAACCTTGTCTTGAGAGATCCTCCATCCTCCTTCTTGTAGATTTTTTCCATAACCAAGACAACAAAGGGAGAAAGGTGATTAATATTCAATATAATCAAAACAGAATGAGTACATGAACCCAAAACTAAAAAGACATGAAATACTTATCTTTGGGAGTTGTTGAGGGCTCCCTCCAAAGCTTGAGGGAAACCTACAAACTTAAAGCAATACAAAAATGACTTCTCCAAAGATATGTTAAAAACATATAAATCCTAAAACATATAAAACAAGTTATGTAAAGCAAATGAATTAATTGTGTAAGTCCCTAATATCATATTCTTCAGGCTTAACTTTCTTTGAGTCTCCTTCTTCAACAAAGTTGGCTTGATCTCTTCCTCTCTTCTTATTCCTTGGATTCTCTGGACAATCACTCTTGTAGTGACCTTTCTTATGACATTGATAGCACTCTATCTTAGACATGTCAAATTTCTTCCTTGGTCCCTTCGATCTCTTTCCTTTATGATAATCAACATAAGCATTTGATACTATTTTAGTATTTACAACCATTGAGATCCTTAATTCTTCTTCACTACATGCGGTCCATTATTCTTCAAAGGTGGGAGCTACCTTCCAATTGTTGAGACCTAAAGAAAATTCACCCCAAGGGACTGGATGATCCAAGTGGATGTTGGTGGCCACCCACCTATCCCACTTGGACCCCCACAACTGTCTCTTTCATTTTTTCAGTTTCCCTAATTGTAGCACAGTTTACTATTTTTAGAAGTTTTTCGGGTCCTGAACTTCCAGAGCTGTTTTAAGGCCCTAAACGATGTTTTTTTGGAAAACCGAGATCAGCATGGGTCATTCACTGATGTTTCTCTTCCCAAAGTTATAGCCCTTGGATAGATATTTCTAACAAGCTATTGTGTCTGTCAAATGGAGATCATATGCCAAAGTTACGACCCCGGGAAGTTGATGTACCAATTTACCCAAACGGGGCCCACAGTTTGGCGCTTCATCTCCTAGGGTTAGGTTTTTGGATGTTTAGGGTTTTCCATTGTTTCTCAACAATAAATAGTCCTTCAAGCCTCATTGTAACATAGTTCAGAGGATGTAGCCCCCACATCTCTTCTCAAAGATAAGCTACAATCGCCCTAGCTGATTTATTTCCATTTCTGTTTGTAAGCATATTTCAGTATTTTACATTAATGAAATGAAGCATTATTTCCACTGCATCTCTATATTTATGGTTATATCTATAATATATTGCATTCCTATTTAAATCCGGATCAAAAGTATCAGAGCGGTCTGCTTTTTTCTCTATTTTTCTTTGCATGTCCCCAACGAGGTCAGGATATAAGGAGTTAGGGCTTGAACTAGTCGAACCTTTGCAAGACCAGCCTCGCAAATCCCGACAGCCTCCCATGGCGGATGAAAAGAAATACAAGGGCGCAGGAGATCCTATCAAAATCTTTCTCAAAGAAGCCCTTGAGCGACAAAGGAACACAATGATGGAAAACATTTCTCAGATCCTTTAGTGGCTACCCAGAGGCGATGCATCGACTTCCAACAGCTACTCTGGAAACGCCACATCGTTTAAGGTACAAGTTAATTTTGAAATACCCATATTCGAGGGTTAGATGACGTAGATGTCGTAGATAAATGGTTAAATATGCTAGAGGGTTATTTTTCTGTTCATGATTTTTCCAGTCAGGAAAAGATTATTTTCGCTCTTCTCAAAGCAACCCCCCACATCATGGACTTGTGGGAAACCTACTGCGAGTAGAAGGATGAAAGTACGAGCTCATTATTTTTAGTCGCACCCACTTGGAATTCATTCAAGGATACTGTTAAGGAGTAGTACTACCCTATCAAAATCTATGAGGACAAATACATAAAGTGGACCATGTTGTGGCAGGGAAGGGACCAAATGTGCCAAAGTTCACCAACATTTCTCATACCCTTCGCACACAGTTGGGTATCAAAGATTCTAAGCTGCATGTGGTACTCAAATACCATGGTTGCCTACACAGATACATCTAGGAAGAGATGGAGTTCCTGAACATCTCCTCGCTCAGCACGGTGTACTGATACGTTGTCAAACTCAAGCAGAAGTTCAAACAAAAGAAGTGAAACTTTATATATGTGAATCCAAAGCAAGGGAAAGGCTTCCCCAAATCATAGAACCAAGGACGAAGCCAAGATGGGGGAATCTAAGAAAACCCATCGAAGATATAATAAAAGAACAACACCACAAAGTCAAAGAAGGACACAGAAAAGTGGTGTGAGTTCCATAAGAGCCCCACTCACAACACAAGTGAGTGTTGGACCAAGAAGTCCCTGGTGGCTGAGTTGAAGGCTTCAGAATCAGATGCATGTTCCGACCCTGAGTCAGAACCTGACAAGGGGAATGGCAAATGGATTGATGCAGAGCCCAACACCACTATTGCCACTGCCAAGATCCAGAAGAATGAGCCTGAAGATCCAGAGGAGGGGGAATGTATTTTCCACTCATAGATGTGGGTGAAGGGTTCACCACTGCAATTCATTGTCGACAGTGGCAGCCAAAAGAACCTCATTTCAACAAAAGTAGTGAAGCGGTTGGGCCTACTGACTACACCACACCCGCAGTCATACAGTATTGGGTGGCTTCACCAAGGACAAGATCTGCGAGTTCGCCAGTAGTGTCGCCTACCCTACAACATCAAACCATTCACAGACAAGGTATTGTGTAATGTTGCACGTCTGGATGTTTGTGATGTATTATAAAGCCAACCATACTTATGGAGGCGACATGTTGTGTATGAGTCAAGGCCTCATGCTATCATTATTACTTTGGGTAATTCATTATAGAGGATACCAGAGGTAGCCCCACCTACTACCACCTCTTTGATCTCTGCTAAGAAATGTAGCAAGATTGTCTCCCAGACTAGGAAATTCATTTTCTGTCTGGTTCGCTCCCAAAGTAAGGGGAAGATCATAACCACATCCATGAACCCTGCGAAGGGTTCCTCCACACAACAGCAACAAAAGAGGGATACAATCATGAAAGAAGACGGGAACAACTTCTCCTCACCCATAGGGGCACCACACAAGTTTCAGGTGGGCAACAAAGTCTGGTTGCATCAACAGAAATAACGCCTCACTAGAACCCATCAGAAGCTCAGACCACTCCGACTTGCTCCTTACACCATTACCAAGGCTATGGGAAACAATGCTTTGGAGCACAACATTCCCTCATTCCTTTGCTTGCACCAAGAGTTCAATGTGTACTACCCTCTACTATGCTTCCCACCATTACTAGACACATCCGAGATTGCAGAACAACTCACCAGGGACCCAGCGCAGCAGAAACTTCCTCATCTTAGGGAGGAACTCAACGCAATGGGGACCATTGCTTCCTAAGAGGGGAGGATTCATCCAGGTGGATGTTGGTGGCCACCCACCTATCCCACTTGGACCCCCACAATTGTCTCTTTCAGTTTTTCAGTTTCCCTAATTGTAGCACAACTTACTATTTTTAGCAATTTTTCGGGTCCTGAACTTTCGGAGCCATTTTGAGGCCCTAAACGAAATTTTTTGGGAAAACCAAGAGCAGCATGGGCCATTAACTAATGTTCCTCTTCCCATAGTTATATTCCTCGAATAGTTATTTCTAACGATCTATTGTGTGCGTCAAACAAAGATCGTATGCCAAAGTTACAACCCCGGGAAGTTGATGTACCAATTTACCCAAATGAGGCCCACAATTTGGCGCTTCATCTCCTAGGGTTAGGTTATTGGATGTTTAGGGTTTTCCATTGTTTCTCAACAATAAATATGCCTTCAAGCTTCATTGTAACATAGTTTAGAGGATGTAGCCACAACATCTCTTCTCAGAGATAAGCTACAATTGCCCTAGCTGGTTTATTTCCATTTATGTTTGTAACCATATTTAAGTATTTTACATTAATGAAATGAACCATTATTTCCACTGCATCTCTATATTTATGGTTATATCTATAATTTTTTGCATTCCTGTTTAAATCCAGATTAGTGGTATCAGAGCAGTCTGTTTTTTTCTCTGTTTTACTTTGCATGTCCCCAACGAGGTCGGGATACATTGAGTTAGGGCTTGAACTAGTCGAACCTTTGCAAGACCAGCGTCACAAATCCTGATGGCTTCCCATGGCAGATGAAAATAACGATGTGCGGGTAGGATATCCTATCAAAATCTTGCTCGAAGAAGCCCTCGAGTGACAAAGGAATGCGATGATGGATAGCTTTCCCCAGATCCTTCAGCGGCTACCCAGAGGTGACGCATCGGCTTCCAACAACTACTCTAGAAACACCACACCATTTAAGGTACAATTTAATTTTGAAATCCCCATATTCAAGGGTTAGATAGATGCAAATTCCATAGATAAATGGTTAAATCTGCTAGAGGGTTATTTTTCTGTTCATGATTTTTCCAGTCAGGAAAAGATTATTTTCGCTCTTCTCAAAGTAGCCCCCCCACGTCAAGGACTAGTGGGAAACATCCTACAAGTAGAAGGATGAAAGTACGGGCTCATTATTTTCAGTTGCACACACTTGGAATTCATTCCGGGATGCCGTCAAGGAGCAGTACTACCCTATCAAAAGCTATGAGGACAAATACATAGAATGGAACACACTACGGTAGGGAAGGGACCAAGATGTACCGAAATTCACCAACATTTTTCATACCCTTCACACACAGTTGGGTATCAAAGATTCTGAGCTGCATCTGGTATTCAAATGCCGCAACTGCCTACACAGATACATCCAGGAAGATATGGAATTCCTAAACATCTCCTCACTTGGCATGACGTACAGATATGATGTCAAAATCAAGTAGAAGTTCAAACAAAAGAAGAGTGACTTTGGATCTGTGAAACCAAAGCAAGGGAAAGGCTTCCCCAAATCATAGAACCAAGGACAAAGCCAAGACAGGGCAACCCAAGACAACCCATCGAAGATACAAGAAAAGAACAACACCACAAAGTCAAAGAAGGACACAGGAAAGTGGTGTGAGTTCCATAAGAGCCCCACTCACAACACAAGTGAGTGTCAGACCAAGCAGTCCCTGGTGGTCAAGTTGAAGGCTTCAGAATCAGATGCATGTCCTGACCCTGAGTCAGAACTCGACAGGGGGAATGGAAAAGGGAAGCAAATCATTGATGCAGAACCCAGTGCCACTATTGCCACTGCCAAGATCCAGAAGAATGAGCTCGAAGATCCAGAGGAGGGGGAACGTCTTTTCCACTCATAGATGTGGGTGAAGGGTTCACCGCTGTAATTCAGTGTCGACAATGGCAGCCAAAACAACCTCATTTCAGTAGAGGTCATGAAGCGGTTGGGAATATCGACTACACCACACCTGCAGCTGTACAGTATCGAGTGGCTTCACCAAGGACGAGATCTTTGAGTTCACCAGCAGTGTCGTCTGCCCTACAACATCAAACCCTTCACAGATGAGGCATTGTGTGATGTTGCAACTCTCGATGTTTGTGATGTATTATTAGGCCAACCATACTTATGGAGGCGACATGCTGTGTATGAGTCAAGGCCTCGTGTTGTCATTATTTCTTTGGGTAATTCATTATAGAGGATACCAGAGGTAGCCCCACCTACTACCACCTCTTTGATCTTTGCTAAGAAATGTAGCAAGATCATATCCTAGACTAGGAAATTCATTTTCTATCTGGTTCGCTCCCAAAGTAAGGGGAAGATCGTAGCCACATCCATGACCCCTGCGAAGGGTTCCTCCATGTAGCAGCAGCAGCAGAGGGATACAGTCATGAAAGAACATAGGAACAACTTCTCCTCACCCACAAGGACACCACACAAGTTTCAGGTGGGCAACAAAGTGTGGTTGCATCGGCAGAAAGAATGCCTCACCAGAACCCATCAGAAGCTCAGAGCACTCCGACATGGTCCTGACACCATTGCCAAGGTTGTGAGAAACAAAGCTTTGGAGCAGCATTCCCTCATTCATTCACCTGCACCAAGTGTTCAATGTGTACCACCCTTGACCATGCTTTCCACCATTACTGGACACATCTGAGATCGCAGAACAACTCACCAGGGAGCCAGCTTAGCAGAAGCTTCCACATCTCAGGGAGGAACTCAACACAATGGGGAGCATTACTTCCTAAGGGGGGAGGAATGATCCAAGTGGATGTTGGTGGCTGCCCACCTATCCCACTTGGACCCCCACAACTATCTCTTTCAGTTTTTTAGTTTCCCTAATTGTAGCATAGCTTACTATTTTTAGCAATTTTTCAGATCCTCAACTTTCAGAGCTGTTTTGAGGCCCTAAACGACATTTTTTAGGAAAAACAAGAGCAACATGGGTCATGGACTGATGTTTCTCTTCCCATAGTTATAGTCCTCGAATAGATCTTTCTAATGAGCTATTGTGCGCGTCAAACGGAGATCATATGCCAAAGTTAGGACCCCAGGAAGTTGATGTACCAATTTACCCAAACGGGGCCCACAATTTGGTGCTTCATCTCCTAGGGTTAGGTTTTTGGATGTTTTGGGTTTTCCATTGTTTCTCAACAATAAATAGGCCTTCGAGCCTCATTGTAACACAGTTCAGAGGATGTAGCCACCACATCTCTTCTAAGAGATAAGCTACCATCGCCCTAGTAGGTTTATTTCCATTTCTGTTTGTAAGCATATTTCAGTATTTTACATTAATGAAATGAAGCATTATTTCCACTACATCTCTATATTTATGGTTATATCTGTAATCTGTTGCCTTCTTGTTTAAATCCAGATCAGTGGAAATCCAAATATAGAAGTGATCACCAATTATTTGTCTAGAACAATCTCATTGATGGCCAAAATATCATCCCTAAGTCTAGCTATCTTCACAAACAAGGTTACAACATTATCTTCTTTAGTCATTTTCGTATTCCTCAACTCATTCTTCAAACTTGCTACTTAACCGATGGTCTTAATAGTTAACAATTTCAACAAGGCTTCATACATCTCATGAACATGATCAATGTTAGCTATGAATGGGACAAGATTATATTTTATCCCTTCCACCATTAGAGTCATAGCCACCAATTCTAGATCCCTAATTTTTTCTTTGTTGGCATCACTGGCTTCTTCTATAGGCTTCTTTACATTTCCTTTAACCAAGTCTAGCATCTTGTTCTTCTCGAGGATTAGGTCACTCCTCTTCTTTTAGGATCTGAAGTTAGATGCTCCTTCAAGCTTGTTATCACCCTCGATATAGTTAGACATCTTCCTTGAATATGACAGACTCCTTCCCTGAAATAGTGCCTATGAATAAATCTTTCTTTTTCTTCTTTCTTCACCAAAGCTCTAATACCATGTTGGAAAATCAAAAAGGCAGTAAAGATTTTCTTGATCTTGATAATTACTTGTGATGTTTCCTATTATTACGATTCTTTATATCTTCTTTCTTTAGTTCATCAAGAATTTACCAAAAGTAGTAGCACATAAACCAATGGACACAAGATGCAAGCACATGTCGGGGAAAAAACACCCTCAAGGGGAAAACCTAGTCAAAGAAATTATTATTTTCAATAGTATTCTTTGAGACTCTTCATCCTAAACCAAGACCAGACCTTCGCTCCACACCAATTCAACCTCCAGAAGATTGACCTCTTCCCAGCGACTTCGACTATGCAGCAACTTGCAAAAACAGTCCAACTTGGAAGACTTTGATCTGCCAATCCAGGGCAAGAAACAGAGAGAGACCACCACCAAAATTTCGATTTTTCTTGATTTCTTAGACTCACCCAAACTCACATTCACTTCATCTTCTTGGAAACAGACTTTCCCAGCTACCCACTTCACACTTCTGCCTAGGAACAAGATTTTTTCACTTCTTCCCAGTAGAGAGAATTCAAACTTGATAAGAAGTGATGCTCCAAATGAATTCATTGTACTTCATTTTATAGGCTTCTTGTGGGGTCGAATAGGGTCTTAGGACGACTTGATATTTCCTTGGGCCAACATGGTGTGGAGGTTACATAATTCATTTTTAACTCAATACTAAACCTTTTTACATGATTCAAAAGCTCAAGAAGGGTCTCTTTAAATGTACAAAAATTCTATAGACTTAGAATAAATCCCAGAAGTCCTCAATGGGGACTTTGACCTAAAAAAAGGTGTCCC
Source organism: Pinus tabuliformis (assembly GCA_031772625.1). NCBI lineage: Eukaryota > Viridiplantae > Streptophyta > Pinopsida > Pinales > Pinaceae > Pinus > Pinus tabuliformis. The sequence goes on along the minus strand of CM062807.1, from coordinate 526,584,590 downwards.
AAACATGAAACCCATGCTTTAATAAGTCACAATAATAATAATAATTATTATTTTCTTTATTCTTTTGACAAATAAATTACATAATGACTCAAGTACATTATTAAAGACCGAAAATAGTTACTTTTTCCAACAATGATCACTGTGGAATTAAGTTCTCTGACATATTCTACCTAACTGTTACTTGTTGGAATTCACCCTTCTTCTGGTTCTGTGTAGTAGAACCTATTCTCCTTCTCCAGAGCATGTTTGCTCCTTAGCTTCAAAAGTTATTAGGTTGCTACAATTTCCCTTGCTCACTTCTCTCTTCTCCTTTATTGCCCTTATTTCATATCCTTGTTGGGTTCTGTCACCATTCCTCTTTCTTATGAGAGTCTATTGTTTCCTCTTCTCTTCACAATATTACTAGCTTTCTTCCTAATGTCTATTCCAAACTGCAACCATGTTTCTTTATGACTATATTTAACATAACACAAAACATTATAAGATGTGTATCAAGATACTCAATAATATTCTTGTTGTTCCACTCCTTTGAACCAATTCTCTTCCAAAATTATATCATTTCTTTCATCTCCCTACTATGTCTCCGCAACACTACATCATAATGAAAGCCTACTCTATCTACTATATCTCCTTCCTTTCTTAAAAGAAAGCTTCAAAACTTCTCTAAAACTTCAAATTAATGTAAAATATATACAAAACAAACTATGATACAATCTTACATTTTTCCTTTTTTAAGAGCTCTGTATGTGCCAGCTTTGCCTCCACTAGTGTAGTTCTTCAATATCCTTGACTCGGAATGTTCTGCCCCCTCTTCTTCCAAAATTTCAGTGCTCCTCTTTCAAGCTTTACGCTGTGTTCCTCAATATTCAAGCACAAATATAAATTTCAAAACAAATAAATTACCTTTTTCATATTCCTCCAGATCTAATTCTACTACAACTCCACTTTTTTCTTTCTATACTCTAGTATTTTTAGAGCATTCAAGCTTTGATACCACCTGATGCAAGCCCAAAATTTGAGTCTGCTTACCCACAATGCCCAATCCTACTCTGGCCAAAAAGTGCTTCCTTCAGCCCTGTGAAATCAACTTTATCGAGATATAAATCCCTTTAATAATATAGTGAGAAGAGCCCAAAGAGTTTTACCAAAACCACTGAGTTCAAGTCCCATCATATATATCCCCTAGGTGGAAATACTTTATTTAAAATCTTGCCCTTTTAGCTCCTCTTTTACCCTCTCAGCCCTTTTATTAATTTTGTCGTTCCAACCTTTCCTTTTATTTTGAATAGACTCTGGAGTTAAGCCTTATTTAATATAAGCCTTGGATGCTTATAGATGTGTCTCACTACAATGATAAAGAGTGGCCTTTATACATATATCCCTCTACCTAGAGCCCAACTTTTATTACAAAAACTTTCGGGCTTTCTATTGTCTAGGAAATCCTCTCTATGGACAGATACGATCCCTCTAGCTCAATGAGTGGGACTAGCAACCTACGTGACAATCTACTGGACACTTTCCTAAGTTACAATTGAAATGAGAGATGAAGAAGATGGCATACCTCATTCTGATGCTATCTCGTTCTCCTTTGTTGAAGACCTTGAATCACTTGCGTCACGGTCTCGTTCCTGCTGCTCATAGCGTCTATACACCTGCACAAGAGATCAAGACACAACAAGGCATTCAAATACAAATAGCATATCCAAAAGTAACCTACTTAATAGATCAAGGAGAATTAAGCTAAATGATACAAGAACATACACATTTAGGGAAAATGAACCAGCAGTTGTATATTAATAGAATAAAGGAGGAAGCATACAACCAAGCCTTGATGTTAATAGGCTCTCCTTGAATGAATGTCCAAGTCCAAGCTAGGCTCTCCAAGCACTCCTTCTCCAAGCCAAATGAGTAGCATATAGGCACAATATTAGCATAAGGGTGCAAATAGACAAAGACCAACCATTTGGGAATGGGAGAGGATGAATATATAGGCAGGGAAAGGGAGTTAGGATCTCTCCAAATATAGGAGTAGGCCCTCATCTCAAGGAGGTAGCTCATAGGGATAAGACCAAGAGGCGAAGTTAGGAGAACTTGACCTCATCTACACCAAACAACCTCTAGCTTGACGCTCTGGAAGCTTCTAGATCACGAAGCTTCTCATCCTCTTTGGGAAAATTGCCTTTTTGGGATAATCGTGGGTATACAAGTAAACAGAGTGATGCCATCATGGGTCCAGTATAATACAGCAAGCGACCATCACGGTTTTTAGTCTCATAAGAGCGATGATTCTCAAATTAGGGTTTTAGAGTTATTTCCTTCAGGGGAAGCTCAAGGCATTTTCCAATCAATTTCTTAGGGAGGATCTGAGTTGCATATATGAATGAGTACATTGCATGATGGTCATGTTTCAGGACCTTCAGGGCATGTCAGAAGGAAGTGTAAGAGGTGTGACAAAATATTGTGTAATAGATGCCCCCTAAAGCATGAAGGCAAAACATGGAGTGATGGTTGATATGCTTTACGAGATTTTTCAAGGACGAGAAAAAACAATGTCAGGAGACCTACAAATCAAGGATGCATATACATATGCATATCTGATATCAAAACATGAATCCACAGTACGGATGCAACCATCTAGATAATAAGGACTATATGAAAGGATCCATGGCATGGGTGGAACCATCCAAATGACGAGGATCATATGTAAATCTAAGATCCAAGGTATGGACACAACCACCAGATATAGAAGGATCATCATAAATGTAAAGTCCCACGGTATGGTAACAACCATCCGTATAGAAGAAACATGTGTACAATCATGAATAACACATAACTCCATGCAGCCTGAGTCATATCAGACAAGACTCAGTGTATTGTGCTCCATCCCAACTCGATCAAAGTACAATTCCTAACATGTGAATGAATGTGTTGAAGTCGAACATGATAGAAAACCGCCTGATTACTGGCCAATGATGTGGAGCGTTAACAGGCATGAGAGAAACCACCAATAATGAAAATGGCTCTCAAGGTACAATAATACAATCCATGAATGTGATAATGAAGCTGAATTCGAACACTCATGGAATCATCCGATCGAAGGCCAATGATGAAAACTTGTCATCGGATGTGAAGAACTTGCCATTAAGGCATGCAAGCTCTAAGGTATTGAAAGGGAGTATCTAAGTCATCTTCTTGGATAATGAGCTGAAGTCGACCGAAAGTGACCCATCGAAGGAGGGCCATAATGAATCCCCCATCATCAATACCAAACAAGGAATAACGTGAAATGATGTGAATAAGATCCAAGACTGTAACAAACGGGTCAAACAATGTATAGGTAAATAATTTCATATAGGACTTCTCTTGAACATTGGCGACACAACTCCAATGTGTGGAAGCATTTGACTTAACATAAGACTAAAGGCCTTGATGATGAAATGAAATAGTCAGATGAGAAGAAAAAATGAATTACTCAAACCCAGGAGGACAAGTGACTGAGTGAGAATATCCCAAACCTGACATGAAAGCAGAACGGTGTCATGTTCAAGAGTGACATGTTGTCTATACAAATGATTTTTCATTTTCATTTTTCCCCACTATTTCTGGAGAGTACCCCAATTATTTTTATCACAAGCTTGAAGGGGATAACATATGCTTGTCATGTAAGTTCATTCTTCGAACGAATCCATCCTAGTAAGTTTTATGAGTCCTAGGAAGGAGAAACTTGGTCTCATCATGGTGACAAGTCTTTCGTCGTAAAATTTTAACGAGTCTGATGTAATAATAACTCGGTATCCTTTTCATATATAGAGAGTTTAAAAAAAGAGACGAAAAGGAAAACTCCATCATGTCCCTTTTCATAATTTGTCCCTCAAACCCAGAAAGGTAGAAAACAATATTCGAGAGAACCTCTTGACCTTATCGACCAAGGTGTACCCTTTTCATAAATAGTCAATCTCAGCCTAAAAAAGGGGTAAACATATACTGAGATGACGTCAATTCATTTAATTTAACGAGTTCGATTGACAAGCACTCAGCTATCTTTTCATGTTTCAAGAGTCAAAAAAGAGCTTAAAGATGACTCGAGGGGGGTTCCTTTTTCGTTTATTTTTAACAAGTCCAAAAAAGAGATAAAACAAAATGTGTGTGAATTAGTAAAAAATAATCACTGTATCCATCGAAAGTACTTGTAACTGCACAAAGAGATTCACCCATCACTGATATCGATAAATAATAATAAAATATTGGCAAAAATGAACTCAAAAATTATAAATAGCCCATAAATAAAAACATTTTTACCATTTTACCAAAGTAAGTTTTGAGAGTGCATGTGTGCCTATTTTGATCAATTTTCAAATGACCAATGCGGGAGATCTAGGGCATCATTCCTCAAACCATCTTCAACAGGTAAGAACCTTTCTAGTACTCCTACAATTCACTGTATTTTTATGCCTTTTCATTCAATTTTTGCTTGTCAAAGGGAGGAATTTTGAATTTTAAAAATGTGGGCATCCATTGCAAATTCTGCTCATCAGACTTGCGATGGATGCCCTCAAGACAAAAGGCCCCCATTATGACATCACGTTGTAATTAAAAAAAATGCGATGGCTCGGGGTGGAAATTTTGGAAAGAAACCTCTCATTTGAAGCAAAATTTCTCTGTTTTAATCCATAAAAAAGTTTCAAACTTGTGTTTAGTGATGTTTTGCACGATATTTCTACCACCATGGTGCTAGAATGGGAAGAATGGGGCCATGAGGCAGAAGACCATCAAGAAGCCCAAGATCCCGAATGTATCAATGCTCTGAGGAACTATGGATTTCTTAAGTTCTTCAGAACTATAGGACTGAGAGCTCAAATGGAGTTGCTACCTTATTTGATAAGCTTATGGGACATTGATCGAGAAATTTTCATAATCAAAGACCAGGAGCTATAGTTGGAGGAAACATACATTTATTTCATCACAAGATTGTCTAGGAAGGGAGAGAGAGTCCAACCCTTTGGATCTCGTCTAGGAGGTGAGAGTATGAGTAGTCTAGTTAGGAGACATTGCCTAGGTTCTGATATGACCACAGGTGGGAAGACGAAGACAGAAATAGTCACTAATCTTCCCCTGAGAAGGATCGTGTTCACCATATCTTGCATAGTTGGCACACAAGCTCTTCATGAAGCCTCACAATAAAAATTATGATATGCAGTAGAATGTCTGACTCCCACAGTATTTAACTGGTGTGGAGGACTACTAGACAATACGAAGAGACAAATGACTAAGGGTAAGCGAGGGAACCTAAAATAGTTTGGTTTTGGTTTGATACTAGTTACTTTCTTTCTAGAGCGGGTGCCCTTGTTTTGGAATCAGTGTGTAGAGGTACCAGATCCTATCCACCGAGATCTGAGGCTAGTGTGGTGGAGTAAGCTCATGCCCCGAGGAGGAGGGGGCCAACAGATGCATTTCCCTCCACATTTTTTTCGTTGGTTACGTCACTAGTTACTTGTTGTGGATGATTATGTTTATGCTGACACAGATTTCATATGGGATCTAGATCTACCACTGCCACCAGGAGAATAGTGGACTGACGCAGGTAAAACTTGCTTTTGGATTTTTCAAGTTTTATGAATTTTTTTGTAAAAGCGTAACTAAGATTTAACTTGTGACAAATGCGCAGATGTTGGACTAGAAAGACCACCTGAAATGTCACCAATAACATAGAGGGTATCCCATCAAATAGTAGGTGTTGATTGTGAGGAAGGGGCGGACCCCTTAGTAAAGATAGAGTGAAACCTGGATGTGATTACCCAGGGGATACCAGAATATGCCACCATAGATGAGGTGCCACTCCGATGGTAGAGGCACACCATGGGAGTGTCAGCAAGACTGCATTGGTTGTTAGGCTGAGTGATCACAGAAGTATCATGCTACCATGAGCATCATGTGGGTTGATAGCCTTTCTAGTTTCTTTTACCCATTTTGTAGGCTCTGAAAGCGAAGTGTCTCAGAACACTTTATTTTTTGAGATTTTGATGTAAACACTCTAATAGACATGATATATATATATATATATATATATATATATATACATATGCATGTTTTATTTTCTTCTTATGTGTCCATGTGTCATGATGATGTGATTGGTTTTATAAATTACACAAATTTCTATCAAGAACATCAATTGCTAATGTATTTGTTAATGTATTCAAATTGTGTGGAATATGTTATGTGATAAAATCAAAATTTCATTCCAGTAATCAAACGTGTAGATACATATGCAATATTTGTGGATTTCTCACTGAATAATGATTTCTTAACTGTAACACAACATGTTGTGAATCTACCTTGACAACTAAATCTCTAATGCCAAGAGAAACTACTTCTGACAATAGTTCAATGACTACACTGTATTCGAAAATATTGTTAGTTGTTCGACCTAGGCATATATCTTGTAAGTTAACCAACTCACCATCAGGGGCAAAGAGTACCCAAGCTGTGGAAGACAAACTCTGTGTGCTACGACAAGCACCGTCAGCAAAACTGACATAATGATTTGATGACATCTGCAAACCGAGTGGAACATAAGGTAAGAAGAAAAACACATGTCTGCAAAGCAAAAAAACACACAAAAAATAAAAAAATTGCACACCAATGAATTCACACACTAATGTACAACAAGTAATTACACGAATGTCACACATAATACATTTTCGAATACAACCCATTGCGGGGTTGTGACAATGCATTTCCTTCGTAATCAACTAGCTCATAGGTGCCTTTTTGTAAGACACGTTTGACGATATATGGCCCATGCCACATAGGTTCAAACTTTCCAGTGCCCAACTTATCGTTAGCCTGATCATAAAGGAGGACCAGGCCACCTTCAGAAAAAGTACGAGGAGAAATGGTTTGATGAAAATGAGCTCTGAAACTCTTCTTTTGGGCTTCGATTACCATTGTAGGAATGCGACGGGTCTTTTCAAGCCTCTCAAGGTAGAGTAATTGCTCCTATTCAGGCGATGTATTAGGAAGAAGTTCGATAGCTAATTTGAGTGAAGGGATTTCACATTCAATCGTGAGAGTTGCCTCTAAACCATAAACCAACTAGAATGGAGTAAATCCAGTGGCCATCTTAGCTGAAGTCCTGTAAGCCCAGAGATCTGAGAATAGCATCAGATGCCAATCCTATTTGTGCTTCCCAATGGTGCGTTGAACCATAGTAATCAGAACTTTATTAATTGCTTCGACGTGGCCATTGGCCTGTGGATAGTAAGGAGTTGAGTTATCATGTCGAAGGCCCAACTAAGCAGTCAGCTCTACCATCATGTACTGATGAAAATGTGATCCATGGTCAGTTACAGTGGATTTAGGAATGCCAAAATGCACTATGACATTGTTGAAGAGGAATTGAGCAATAGTGATACCGTAAACATTATATGTGGGAATCGCCTCGGCCCATTTAGAGAAGTAATCAATGACGACAATAATATATCCATGTCCCCCGGACAAGCGAGGGTTACATGTCATGAAGTCTATGCCCCATTTATAAAATGGGCCAACAATAACTACTGGGTGTAAGGGTGATGGTGGAGAGCACTAAATGCAGTTAAATATCAGACATTCATGGCATTTCTGAATAGGTAGAATAAAATATTTAAAGATGGAAGGCCAGAAATAACCGGAATGGAGGATTCTCTAAGCAGTGGCATAGCCTGACATATGACCACCACATGCCCCAGAGTGGTAATCATTTAAGACCCGTTCAGCATCGTCAAGCGTTAGACATCTGTGAAGAACAAAGTCAACCCTAACTCAGTATAATATATCACTAAGAATCCGATAGGGTTGGGATTGATGTCGGATGCGGCATCGGTCAAATCGAGACAACTCAGATCAGAAAGTTTGGGTCCAAAGATAAACGATAATATCTCCATACCACAGGCCGAGAGTGCTAATGAGAAACAAAGTTTCATTAGGAATCTGCTCAGTAAAATCAGTAGAAGTGTTTGCAAATGGAAGGGCACATATCAGCTTAGCAAAAACAAGTGATTTCTTTGATTTGGTGGTAGTAAACTCCAAATCAATAGGATAACAATCCACTTGGAGTATTTTCCCACAAGTAATCGACGAGTCAAAATATAGGTCATGGGGTTGCAATCGGAAATCACTGTGGTTTTGCTTAGAAGGATATAATGACGAAATATTTGGATAACATCGACTACTACCAAGGAAAGTTTCTTGACATGGGCATATCACATTTCAATGTCAAGGATATTTCAGCGTAAATAATAAACCACATGTTCATTGCCAATGTCATCATACTAAACCAACCCCATAGCAATGGTACTTTCAGTTGTAGACAAGTATAGGAAATAATAGCATCGATAATTAGGGGGATGCGGTAAAGGAGAACCGATAAGCATGTCTTTCAAGGAATTGAAGGAGTTTTGGGCAATCTCATCCCAAATGAAAGGGACCCCCTTCTTAAGTAAGCGAGCAAAACCCTTAGCGAGTTCAGAATAGTTAGGAATGAAACGACGAAGAAAGTTAGCCTTTCCTTGCAAACTTTGTAATTGAACAATGAAGGGGGTAAGTTTACAATAGCCTCAAATTTTATAGGATCTATTCAGACACCTTAGCAAGACACAATAAAACCCAAGAGTCGACCAGATTCAACGCAAAAATGCACTTATGGGGATTAAGACAGATTTTATAGTGTCAACATCACAGAAAAATGGATCTTAAGTGGCCCCGATGGTCATGATGCTTAGCAGAATGGGTTGTTAAGTTGTCAATATAAGGTTGAACAATGTGTTGAATATCAAGAAATGCATAGGATATTGCTCGCTGGAAAGTAGCGCCATCATTTTTTAAACTGAAAGGAAACTTATTATAGGAAAAAGTGCCCCATAGATAGATAAAGATTGTCTTATGTTGATCAATAGACGAGGTGTTGATCTAGTTGTAACCAGAGAAACCATGCATAAATGAGAAAATCTCACTCTCAGCACACTTGTCGATGATTTGATCAATAAACAGAGTGGGATAGTTGTCTTTTGGGCATGCACGATTGATGTTGTGGTAATCGACCCAAACTCATATTGTACCCTACGTTTTAGCAACAAGGACAATGTTAGACACCCAATCTGTCAATGGGATTGGATAGATGAAACAAACTTTTAAAATATTTTCAACTTCTTCCTTAATATTAGCAACCTTCCGAAGATGCATGAGACGAAACTGCTGACGAACAGGCTTTGCACCAAGATACGTGAGTATTTCATGCACCATAATTGTTGGATCAATACTAGGAATTTCTTCATATGAACATGCAAAGACATCACAAAATTCTTTGAAAAGTTCATTGTAAACCCTAATCTCATCAGGAGAACATAAAACACCAATATGAACATTCTCAACAATTCCAAGTTTAATGGAAATGTCGAGAGGCATGGTTGTAGTAATGTTTCCCATATTACCCTCAGACGTGACTTCATGCACCAAAATAGGTATTTGAAGTGGATGCATTTGGTTATGAGAAACGAAAGCTTTAAGACATGAAGTCATCTCACTCGGGCTAGGAAGAAATGAGAACGATGATGGAGATCGCTCCAAGGAGTTTCGTCTAGAGACATAACCTCAACAATACTCTTGTCAGTGGGGAATGCCTCATTCAAAGGATCCAGAGAATCCCAAGAACCAAGCCAAGGAGATGACACATAAGTATCTAGGTTCATACTGAAAACATCATGATTCTAAAACAACCATTGAAGCCAATACAATCTCTTGATAAGCTTGTTGTAATGGACTTAACAACATAGAATCACCAAATGAATCAATATGATTTGGAGTGGGAATAGTTCAAGGATCCGTAGGAACAAAGATCGAAGTGATATTCAGAGGTGGGAGAGAAAATCTACTCATTAAAGAAGAATCTTTAAAAATACCTACCCCACACTCTCATAAAAAATTTTGGTATTTCCCACATATGGGACATTACCGTTCGATGTACCAGAAGAGAAAAAATATAGTTGGTGAATGGTGACAATTTTTCCTTTGTGAGGAAAACGAAGCACCCGAAACAAAGAACAAACCACACAAAACATAGCATGGGTCCAACTTCACCCGAGAAGAATATTGTAATTGAGATTCACATCTATAACTTCCACTTCTAGCTCAACAGCCTTTCCTTCCAATGTGATAGGAAAATTTGTGAGAATACCACATGGATGTGAGCCTCTACCATCAAAGGCCTCCAAAGTGTTTGGGAACTAATTGAGGGGAGTATAGACAATGTCCTTCCAACATGAAATAGACATGATGCAGGTGGAAGCACCTTCATTAATAAAAATCTGATGGATCGTCTTTCTTTTAATGATAACTTGAATCAGAAAATCAATCTGATGAGGAAGACAAGGAACATGGTTTTCAATATCAAAGGTAATTAAACTCGAATCGGTAGGATCAGTAGCACCTATAGCAGAGAAGAATGATTTCCACTGCATTGGACATGTTTGGAGAACTTCCAAAGAAGACATTTCCGAAGGAACTTGAGCTAAATCTTCGATTATATTATAATGCTATGCAACTCTAGCATTCAGATTATAAGATGATTTCCGAAGCACACCTTTGGGAGGTGGTCGGATTACGGATTCATTATTAGGTCACTCAAAATGGAGCAGAAAAGAACTAGATGGAGTGGAAGTAGAAGGTATATCAGTGACTTCTTTCTCCACCGTCTGCTTTTGTGGGGTTTTGATAGTTCTTTGATCGAGTAGCAATTGAAATAAACAATGAACCTTACATCATGAAAACTTGGGAACCAGAGGAGGCATAGAATTGTGGTTGGTCTACCAACTGCGTCTGCTGAGATGGAAATGGTTCTTTCAAAATAGCCAGAGTCCCTTTCAAAAGACGATTAACTTCAACATGTCGGGGACAATCCTTGGTATAATGGTCTTCCTCACAAATGAGGCAAGGATATTTTGGCTTTCGCTTGGAAGGATCATCAACAGATGATTTGGGTGGATCTTGTTTGGGGGTATCAGATTTGGCTTTACTTTTACCATTTTTCTTACCTTTTGAGGCCTTATCTGCTGTGGTAGACTAAACAACATGGACCTTGGAGGTTTTATCAGGATTTGATGAATTTTTCGAAGGATGGTTGGAACCAGTATCTGAAACAGACTTTTCCTTCGAAGAAGTCTTAGTGGATGTCTGGGATATTGACCTAATTATACCATAAACATGTAGTACATCAGGACACTTTGAAGCTTTTGATTCTGAAGATGGTCTTGGAGCATTAGGAAACATCTCATATAAAGTGGCATTTTGGGAATAGACTAAGTCTGGATACTGGGCACAAGAAATAGCTTGGTCCCCTGTCACACAACCACCCATTGCTATATCTTTAGCAATATTTTTTACGAATTATTTTGTGAACCATTCGGTTAAAAACACATCAAGAATTTCAAATTTGATGAGATGACGCCAACGTCTCCATTGATGGATATGATCAGAAATGTGCGCTATGGTATCTTGCTTAAGAGATGTTAGCAAATGAGTTCCAGTTCCATAATGAACTGACAACTGGAAGTGGGTGAGGAAATCCATAGCTAAAGAGTTAAAGTCAGTATAGGTACCTCGAGATAACTCAACATAACGTTTTGTGGCAACACCTGTTAAGGTTTTCTGAAAGAGGCGAAGACTGATAGAATCGTCAACATAAGAATTTTAAGAGAACCATAAGGGATATGCCATCACATGGGCTTGAGGGTCCTCTTTAGGTTTTCCTTCGAACTTAGGGTAATTGCTTGGAATTTTAGTTATAACTCGAGGCGAGTAAGGTGAATGAAGAATGGGATCATTTGTGAGCCTTGATACATCAGGCAATTCAAATGTGGCTAAAAATGGCAATTGCAAATTGAATGGCATGCAGGGCCTTTGAGGAGGCCCAAACTGTGGGTTCCAACCCTGATGGTAAGGCTTCTACCCCCACAGTGGAGGATTTTGACCATAGGGAACTTGATTTTTCCCCAACTGAAAGGTACCTTGACCATAAGGCAGATTTTTCCCAGGGTAGGTTTGATATTGACCTACGATAGGCCATTGATAAGCAGTATATGTAGCATACAGATTGTAAGGTTGTTGGACCAGTTGACCCTGGACCTGAAGAGATTGGCCGTGCTGCTGCAGGGATTGACCTTGTGTCTGCAAGGGATGATCTTGTTGATATACAAGTTGAGCTTGCTGTTGTAGAGGTTGATCTTGCTATTGCAAAGGCTAACTTTGCTGCTCCAAAGGTTGTCCTTACGGATACAAAGGTTGAGTAGGCTACTTCAAAGGCTATTGATACTGCTGCAAAGGTTGCCCCTGCTGCTGCAAAGGCTTTCCTTGCTGCTACAAGGGTTTTTGGATAGTTCCTTGGGGTATACCTTGTGGGTATTGGTAATTTCCGAATAGAAACTGACCATATCCACCAAGAATAGTGGATTGACCAGACTTGACATAAGCTCCTTCTTGTGGAATGTAAGGTGGATTGACCAGAGCTTTCGAACCATATGGAACATAAGCCTATTGGAGTGGGATTTGAGCCATGTAAGGTTGTTGATACTGGATATTACCTGACTCGAATGGATCAATAGGGTTAGGAATACTACTCGAATATGGTTGATTGACTTCAACCATGTGAGTTTGTAATCCACTCACATGGTTTCACCTGATACAAGAGGGATATTTAGATCCCCCCCCCCCCCCGCCCCAAGCGGTGGTACATTCTATCCACTTGACAAAGGGGTGGAAGAACTGACTGAAACCTAACCTGAAACAATCGTTTGTACCAGAATAGACGGTTGAAACGATGATACAGGTTGCGATGGAATCGTAGGTTGAATGGGAACTAACGTGAAAGAAATTTGTACAAAGATCTGACAGGTCACATTTTGAATAGACAGACTAGTAGTAGGCATGGCATTTGAAGACCAAATAGGATTTTCATACAAAGATGAAGCACTAGGAGTTCCTGAAACTAACTGGGCTAAGGTTGTATAACCAGGTGGAAACATAGGCCCACTCGTTTTAGGAAGTGTGTGAGATGGGACTCTTCTTGTAAAAGGAAAGCCTTCTCGAGGAAGTTCATACCCTTTTTCTTCATCGACATGAGCAGTATGAGTAGTGGAAACTTTCGAATGACTTGGATAAGAGGTTGGGATATCACCTTCTAAATCTATGGGTGGAAACAACTGGCAAGGAGGAATTTGAGATGTAGGAGGAGATAACTCCAAAGTAACACCAGGCCGATCATAAGGATTGTAAGGATGCTGAGGAGATATCATAGCAGGATCAAATAATGGTTTCGACGGATATAAGGCAAACCTATGTGGACTCTCAAGGGTTTTGGATCAGATTCTTGAGGTGACAAGGAATCCAAAGGTGATGGAAGAGAAGAAAGGGGTTGAATGCTCGGGACAATCCCAAGTTCAAAACCTTGAGCTTCAAGTGACTGAGGAAGTTCCAGATGAACTCCTTGTGAAGAACCTTCAGTATCAGACAACGAAGGGGAACTTTGGGTTCAGCCATGATCACTTTCTCTCAAGAGAATATGAAGGAGAGGAGATTCATTGAGGGTTGATTAAAAATAAAATTTACAAGGATTTACTCAATATTGGACCAAGAAGCAATTGCATGGGTTTGACATGTTATCATTGGTAGTTAATTTTATTAACACAAAATAACAAATAAATCAAAATGGGTAAAATCTAGCAATAAGGATTACCAAGTATTTGTGAACCACAATATACACCCGAGTTGAAGCCAAGGACTTAACGTACAATGGCCAATCTCCCCGAACGTTGTGCTTGGTGTATCACATTAACAAGGCGACTGAATCGGTTACCTGTGGCTAAAGGATAAAAACCTAATGGGGTCTCCCAATATATATGTTACGGTATGGGGAGAACAAGTATGTGTTAGCATTGTCTAATGCAGATCTATCTGATGAAAGCGTCCCTATATACCTTTCATACTGAAGTGCCTCCGATATACTAGAAATTACTAGAGAACCTTCTATATACTTCCATACTGGGACGAGATTTCACCCTTGGGATACACTGCAGGCAATTAATGACAACTACTATGTTTTAAGACATTGGAACACGTCTCTAGTCTAGACCTCTAAATATTTGCATTAAGTGACAAATGCTCCTTAGGTTAATTGAGGTAAATTTTAAGTTAATCTTGAATTAAGTTTAAGTTTTGAGGGCTCAACGATATCACCTATTCCTATAATGCAACTAAAGGATGAAAATGAAACTTTTCATTCGATGAAGGCTATTCTAACAAAGGAAGAGAAACAACCAATCAATGCATCAAACAATCCTAAAAGCATCAACACAATTCTTTTCAATGCAATATGTAAAAATGAAATCTAATCTTTCATTATACTAACAAATGCAATGCCATGGAGATGAAAATATTTTTATTTTCACTAAAGATGAAATAATGTTTTTTCTTTCACTTTAATTCAATCAGTGCAAACAATTCACTAATCATGAAAATATCTTTCACTTTCTGATTTGAATGCTATAAATGTTTCGAAATACTTAAACGATATACACTTTCACTTTCTGAAACATAAGAATAACAACAAGCGCTTTCTTTCAGCTCAACCAAAGCAAACAATTTGTGATCTATGCTTGACAATGGAAGTAAAATGATCTTCAAATCATCAATATGATTTGACACCAATGAGAACAATTTCACACTAAAGAGCCAAAATCACTTGAAAAGATATCCTGATACATAAGACTCTTTAACTTGAGTGATCAATCTCTAAGAAGAAGATCAATCAATGAGTGAAGGGTGTGACAGAAACCCTAGAAACCCTAAGAAGAAAACAAGCCTCAAATAGACAAAAACCAAATCAAGAGACAATTGCAAGCAATAAAGCATGATAATAAGGACAAATATACCATAAATGCTCTAGAAAATCACTGTTAGAGGACACAAAGATTGAAAACAAGAAGAAAAATCATATTTTCTCTTATACTTTGGGATCATCACACCTATTAAAGGTGAAACAATGATGAAAGCATGATAATCGCAAATGTAATTAAAGGATCCGCGATGATATTGTGATTGTGAGAGGAAAACCTGCGATGGGCGAGAAAAATTAAGAAAAAAAAATCTTCAAGACTAGACACAAATCAATGTCCTCAAGCAATCACTAGCATGTGAAAATAGTTATAGAAAAGAAAACAAGCTAGAAAATTGATAGTTGGTCAAACTCATCACAAATTCAAGGTGAAGGATTGAATGGAAAGGGTTATAGCTTCCCCAATGGAGTCGCCAATTGGTTGTCTAGGAAATCCTCTTTGTGGATAGATACGATCCCTCTAGCCCAATGAGTGGGACTAATAACCTACGTGACAATCTACTGGACACTTTCCTAAGTTACAGTTGAAATGAGAGATAAAGAAGATTGCCTACCTCATTTTGATGTTATCTTGTTCTCCATTATTGAAGATTGTGAATCACTTGCATCATGGGCTCATTCCTGCTGCTCACAATGTCTATACACCTGCACAAGAGATCAAGACACATCAAGGCATGCAAATACAAATAGCATATCTAAAATTAACCTACTTAACAGATCAAGGAGCATTAAGATAAATGATACATGAAAATACACATTTAAGGAAAATGAACCAGCAGTTGTATAGTAATAGAATAAAGGAGGAAGCAGACAACCAAGTCTTCATGTCAATAGGCTCTCCTTGAATGAATGTCCAAGTCCAAGCTAGGCTCCCCAAGTAGTCCTTCTCCAAGCCAAATGAGTAGCATATAGGCACAATCTTAGCATAAGGGTGAAAATATACAAAGACCAACCATTTGGGAATGGGAGAGGATGAATATATAGGAATGGAAAGGGAGTTAGGATCTCTCCAAAGATAGGAATAGGCCCTTATCTCAAGAAGGTAGCTCATAGGGATAATACCAAGAGGCCAAGTTAGGATAACTTGAGCTCATCTACGTCGAACAACCTCCAACCTACCACTCTCGAAGCTTCTAGATCACGAAGCTTCTCATCCTCTTTGGTAAAATTTCCTTTTTGGGATCATCATGGGTATATAAGTAAACAAAGCATTACCATCGCTGGTCAAGTATAATGCAACAGGAAACCATCGAGGTTTTCAGTCTCATAAGAGCGATGATTCTCAAATTAGGGTTTTAGAGCTATTTCCTTCGAAGGAAGCTCAAGGAATTTTCCAATCAATGTCTTAGGGAGGATCTAAGCTACATATATAAATGAGTACACTACATGATGGTCATGTTTCGGGCACTTCGAGGTAGGTCACAGGGAAGTGCAGGAGGTGTGATAAAATAAGGTGTAACACTTCCAGGTATGGTCCAATCAACATTGTATTTCCTCCATTGTAACCTCACCAATGTGCTCACTCTCCTTGAGGACCCCACAATCTCCATCGCTTGACAAATCGATGGAACAAAAAGTATTTACAAATCGATGGAACAAAAAGTATTTATGTCGCTTTCACTTAATGGTCCTTGGTCCCCTCGTTCCTAATTCTTAATAAAAATAACTTATGGGATTCCACCCTTCCGCTTTCTCCTGTCCATATTTCTCTTACAAGGTTTCGTCAATAGATGACCCCTACTCCCACAACCGATGGACTTCACTTGGATATAAAAATCAGCTAAGTGTTGGGCTTTTTTGGGCTTATAATCAGTTTTAGCTCTCCAAATATTCTTGGCTTGCAGCTACTGGGTGTGGGTCCCACTGGCTCAAACTCCAATTTTTTGGAACCTTCGTTTGTCACCACTTGGTTGAATTCTCGCCTATTTTCATTTTTATGATTTCACATGTTGGCCCCACTCAATGCCCAAAACTTAATTATGAACTCCTCCATGCTCTAATGGAACAAGGCAACGGGAATATCACTGTCAATTACCACTTCGTTAGATAATGATCCCTAGTTCCCGATGAGTTTTAATAATTATAATTCATAAGCCCTTACGGGCTTCTAACCTTCTAACCTGATGCCCTTGTTTTGTCTCTTGAATCCATAGATTATCATTCCCTAGTGTTGTTACCTAATTAGATTCCATCCAAAATTAAAAAACTATTTGTGTTTCACCTCTATGCCTCAACTTTCACCTTTATCTTAATTTATGATCTTTGGCTCCTCTGGTTCAGTCTTGTTTTTCCAGCTTTGTCTCTCTTTCTCTCTGTGTCGATGTTGGATACTTTCATAAGACTCCCATAGCCTCCATTAATGGATCGTTGATCCTATGTTGATCAACAATCAACGCTATCTCTCCTAATCTTGTTATCACTACGCTCCTACTGTACTACTTTGATGTCGAAATAATATGTATATATATACCTACAGATCCCTCCTGAGTTCATCCATACCTACAATATTATATGAATGTGCATTCATACATATTCAGATGTATAGACAATTACACAACATCTAATGATAATCATAGACTCATATTTATGATTTCACATGTTGGCCCCACTCAATGCCCAAAACTTAATTATGAACTCCTCCATGCTCTAATGGAACAAGGCAACAGGAATATCACTGCCAATTACCACTTCGTTAGATAATGATCCCTAGTTCCCGATGAGTTTTAATAATTATAATTCATAAGCCCTTACGGGCTTCTAACCTTCTAACCTGATGCCCTTGTTTTGTCTCTTGAATCCATAGATTATCATTCCCTAGTGTTGTTACCTAATGAGATTCCATCCAAAATTGAAAAAATTTGTGTGTTTCACCTCTATGCCTCAACTTTCACCTTTATCTTAATTTATGATCTTTGGTTCCTCTGGTTCAGTCTTGTTTTTCCAGCTTTGTCTCTCTTTCTCTCTGTGTCGATGTTGGATACTTTCATAAGACTCCCATAGCCTCCATTAATGGATCGTTGATCCTATGTTGATCAACAATCAATGCTATCTCTCGTAATCTTATTATCACTACGCTCCTACTGTACTACTTTGATGTGGAAATAATATGTATATATATACCTACAGATCCCTCTTGAGTTCATCCATACCTACAATATTATATGAATGTGAATTCATACATATTCAAGATGTATAAACAATTACACAACATTTAATGATAATCATAGAATCATACTTAAATTGTACTCGAAACAAAGTAATTTCATATTATATACACATAACTAAAAGACCCTTGGCTTGAATTTACATCATTTGGCCCTCTAGGCCTTAAAGCCACTCTTGGCCTCTATGCCTCTCTAGCTTTTTCTTGGATATCTTCCTATTCCTCCTCATGATGAATAATTTTTCTACAAATTATATACAAAAAGGGGATCGTGAACTAGAGTTAGTTCAGATCCACAATTCCTTTAACAATCTCTAAATCTAGCCTCTCTAGATCCACAAAATCCTCTAAAAATCCAACTAACTTCTAAATCTCTCTAACTATCCAAAATACTATCCAGATCTCTCATTTAGAGAAGATATGATTACATTAATCCTCAATTTAATCATTTATGTACAATTATTCTAGAAATATAGGAAAACGCATTAAATCAAACAAATCCACTCATTAGGGAACCAACTCTCATGGTAAATGAAACCCCTAGGTCTAGTGAAAAGGAGTTTTGACTTGAGGGTAAGATGCTCCTGCATCATCCACCCACTCTAATTTTATTAAAAAAAATACACAAAAAAAGAGGAATGCAAATTTTTTTCTTTTCTCTTCTTCTAGGTATTGGAAAAAACAATTTCTATTAATACCATTTACATGTTGGTAAAATGTGCATACTTTCTATCAAATGGAAATTATCTAGAATTATAATGACACCAAGGAAGCTCGATAAAGTCCACCTTAGATGGAGGTAATATGTTCCATTTTAAGTTAACAAAGAATCCAAACAAACAAGAAAATATCTCAATGTTTCAATATGTTGGTAATTCAAACATTATCTTGCTTTGGAGAATGCAAAAATCATTATTGCCTCCCTAGGATGGAACTAAAAAGAATTAAAAAATGGTTGAATATCAACATGTAAACAAATAGGGAAATTGTAAGCTTGCATATTGTTGCAAGGAAACACATGTTTAATCTCACCTCACTGGTTGACTATAGAAAGGCTACCAATGAAGTAAACCAATAACTTATAGACCTATATAAATAAAAATTAAGCCAACATTTGTCTATAATCTTAATAACAAGAGTTAAACACACACTTTTATATATGTATCAATATATGTATGTATGTTTGTGTTGATGAAGTTGGTACTACATAACCTATTGCTATGAACTATGCACAATTTTTTTTTCTTACAATGCTACCATATTGTTTTTCCTATGCATAAAAGTTGAAGCAATGAACACTTGCATATGCCATAATATGTAGATGACTTTGAAAACCTTAGCAACCATTAAAAAAAAGTGAATTTCATTTTCAATATTGATGACAAATGCTATATGCTTAAACACAAAGCTCCCCAAAAAATAGGAAGAAAATTATTTATTAAGTTTTTTTTTTCTTCTTTAGACCCTCGCTAGTAGTAGGTAAATGGAAAGAGAACAAAATTCAGAAAAATTAAATAAAACATATGAATACAAATTATTCAGCAAAGAAAAATAAAAATTAGGGGATCAAATATTTGAATATATAGATAAAATACAAGCCCCCCGACCCCCAAAAAAGAATCTCTTATATTTAATATATAAAAATGTAATAACTAACACAATTAGATGGTGGTGACTAAATATCTTTTAATAAATTTACACTTCCATAACATAGAGTTTTAAAAGCTTATTTAGTATGTTAAAATGTTTAGTATTTATCACCTATAAAAAAGTGGAATATCATTTACACTTGTGAGCTTATGAGATTTGTAGTTATAAAAAGGACTAATACCATTTACACTTAATACCATTTACACTTAAGGTGGTTTGTAATTCCTTACTTCCACTTAGTGATGATGACATTTAAATTATTAAACAATAACTTTTATTTTCATGTATTTGTGAATCAACCTCAATTGTATTTCTAACATATCAAATTCCCACCCTTGTCCAAAAAAAACATTCAATTAATATCATAACCATATTAGTCGTATAACCACTATATGTTTAATTTAATCAACATAAATTAATGTACATTGCCACTAACATACATTAATTACTTAACCCATTATGTTTAGAATATTAACCAAGTCTCTAAATTAAATAAGCATCATATCATTTAATTAACCTACACAATTATTAATTACCATTATCTTAATCATTATTTAGGTGACTAATCCTTAATTATATATCCCTGTTACTACACCTTAGTAATTGCAATTAAGGATAATTAATAGTATTAGTTAATAAAAATAGTAATTTATAATTCAACACAATATATATACATATAAAAACTTATGAAAAATACAAAACACACACACACATACACTTTTCTTTTGGTAGCTTCCTTTCCTTGCATCATATTATGTATATAAACTCGACTTCTTCTCACCTATCCTACTATGATTGAACTCGACAAATTGAAATAATTAGCGTAAAATAAACTATAACAACTTTTAAAATTTAAAAATAAGGATGAACGTGTTTAAATAGTGCCCCTGTCTAAATTGGAGGATTAGACAATGGAGTTGGAGGGTTATCCAGTGTCATGGAAAATTTTAAGGATGAAATTTTTTCTTAAAGTTTAGATACCTTGGAAAATTTCACAAGTCCATAATATGTAATCTCTAAAATGTTTGGTGATATTTTTGTAAAATTATTCAAACTTCTAATAATTTAATATAGTCTAGATATAAAATTTTGGTGATTTTTTAAGTAAAATAATTTTATACTATAAAGTTTGGGCGAATGATTTTTAGAAAAAATGGAAATTAGTGAATCTTTTTTTTGGAAAAAGAAAAAATTAGCCCACCTGTGAATATTAGCCCCTAAAATTTTCCCTGGACAGTGTGCGCCCTTGCATGACGCCCACACATCATCCCCTCCCCACTCCCAAATGTGGGACATGGACAAAATCATCCCCACTAGACAATTTGATTAATTTCTCATTTTTTTCATTTGAGTTCATGGTTTGCTCTGTATAGAGGAAATGGAACACAACCCTGGTTGTGGATTAACTGACTGCATATGTACCCAAGAGGAGTCAGCTACCAAGGGTGTACAATGAAGTGTGGCACCTTACAATTGTCTGCAAGCTCATTTCTCTTAAATCACTACACTTTCTACTTGTCATGGAAATAATCGTCCTTCTCCCCCTTAATTCCCCAAATCAATTCAACGACCCTACTCATGATTTAAGGTTGTTCTTTCACAATACAAGGGGTATGATCTTAGCTTACTAGTTGATTGACCCTTCATTCATCTCACTTCACTTCCTTCATAGACTAGGTACTCTCTATTTTGTTAAAGACTCTATCAGAAAAACACCTACATAGTGGGCTCTTGACTCCTACAGTGCTTGCTTGGAGAAACCTTGCTAAAAAGGAACTCGCATAGTGAATTCAACCTTTTGAAATTGAATGATACATTACTAAGCCTTTGGTGGATCCCTGTTTATGGTTTGGTTAAAGGGTCACTGTGGTGCTTACTGCTATAGGTAGTCGATAAACCACCTGGACAACAGAATCCTTGCATTGATTATTTGTTAACTAAAGATTGTTGCAAATTCCCTTGAGCACTTAACTCCTCACACTTTGAGTCTGGCTTGGGGGTGGTTAGCTGCAACAAAGATATGGGGTAGATGGCCTAGAAATGGTGTTGCCAACATTTTTATATACATTGAAAATAAGTATAGTTGTTTATGCATATTTGGATTATGATCTATGACGTTCTTTTTCGTGTTTTTAATTAATGCATGGTATTTTATATTTATGAATGAGTAATGACACTTTCCCTCATTTTCCAGAAATATTTTCTTTTTTTCTTACATTTTTAGTGGGCTAGATTTATTCTGTGTATGAATGAGATAATATGTCCAAATGTAATTCTCCTATTTTTACTTGGAAACAACTACAGATGAATTTATACTTACAAGATACAATTTTAATTTTTGAGAACAATATTTATTAATTCCATTAACATAAATATTTATGTGCATATATTAATGTTTATAGGCCTATGTGATAAGTCTCCCATTTGGAAAAATATTACTAACTCTAAAACTGGTAGAACTAAGGCATGTGCAGAAGTAATACATGTGTGTAGCCAAGGCATGTGTGGAGATAAAGCTTGTGCAAAAGTAAGGTATGCACAGATCTAAAGTCTATATTTCAGCACCACCTTGTGTTGAGCAGTGGAACTTACCCTATTCCCTCCACTTATTTTTTTCTTACATTTTTAGTGGGCTAGAGTTATTCTGTGTGTGAACAGAGATAATATGTCCAAATGTAATTCTATTTTTACTTGGAAACAACTGGAGATGAATTTATACTTACAAGATAAACTTTTAATTTCGAAGAAACCAACTCAACATCCCTCTGATTGTACACATTTTGTGTGGTTTACAGATCTATAAGATGGTGTGTATTTTATCATAACAATGGTGTGCTAACATTAAGGTTTATTTGTCGATTTAATAGATTTGTAGATGCCTTTTTTTTACACTCCATATTCTCTCTCTCTATATATATGTAGCACATTGACTTATGATGGATCAATATTCATATATGGAATATGAATGGTCAAATGTGTGATATTTATTTAAATTTGTCATACCTATTTGACGATGTGAATCTATAATCCTGACATATATTTGGTTGCAGAGAAAAAAGAGTGATCAATTCAATATATTCTATTAAGGTGCAAATACATAGGTATTTTTAAGTAAGATTCATATCTGTAACTCTTGGCTCATTGTTGACATGAGAGTGGAATATCCTTCGAACTTAAAAAACCTTTGTTACCACATGAACATATATTAACTCTTCCATTGAGACTTTATTTTGTGTATCGTAACCTAGGGTTGTAAAAAATATAACAAGATCTTCAGTATTCTTGAATGAATTTATAACTTTGTCAAGATCTGAACTATGATAAAACTTGTTTTTTATCATTCAATTTGAAGTTTGCAAATGGTGCTTTAAACCTTAGTTATTACATATCTAGATATAGAACCATTATTTGAGTATTGTTGCAACTTTGTGATGTCATTTGGCGTACACTATATTGGAACAAAAAAATAGGGTATGCACATCCAATTTTGTGGTTGTTTGATCCATTTAAGTCCATATCACTCATCACTATTGTTGATCTAGTACACAAAGTTTATATTTGGTTATTTAAACAATGATTTGAATTAAAGAAGAATATGCACTTGTAACATACATTCAACGCGGGATCATAAGTAGACTCAAACTATTTGCACAAGATATTTGTAACCTTGATTGATGATTGTTCATTGGATTTTCATTTCCAAGGTTACAAAATACTTTGTTTCTGCACCTCTTTCCTTTGAATATTGTTAGCATCATTTCCAATATTTCTATTTGATTAAGAGCAATCATTGTTGAGGTCTTGAGGAAACATCAGCTTAGAATGAGGTTTCTTTTATTTGCACACACATAGAGTGTTTATTCAATTGACACATGTAGTTGTATTATTAACACTATGAACAAATTTGAACCATGCTTTTTACTTTATGATTGCACAACATGGTGGAGTGGATTTCAATATTTAGATTTCACATTGAATTGAGTGAACTTAATGCAGGAAATCGAATATAGGATTTATTTTGAGTGGAGAGTCTTGTTTGGTATTAGAAGAGCTTGGATTGTTTAAAGTTTTCATGCTTGTGTTCTATAGTTAACAAGCCAATTTTTGCATTATCTTGGTTGATGCTCATGTTATCCAAATTAATTAATAGTCAGGGTTTGTTGCTTGATTTTTTGTTAGTTAGTGTTTTCTTTTTCGATTGCTAATAACTAGGGTTTTCTTGTAGTTATTAGAAGATTGCAAGATTAGTGTTTACAATTTCATTTCTAAATATTTCTTTTGAGTGCAGGATTGGAACAAGGATTAACTAGTGCAAGAATCTAAAGGTTTGAGCAGTTTCCAGACAAGTTAGGGTTTTGTTTTGCAGGTTGTTGGAGTCTTTCTATGGAATTTCCAGTGTTGCGTCTCAAAGTACAAGGACCCCAGATTGACATTAAATGTTGGTCCATTAATATACAATATACTACACCCAAAAATTTGGCATCATTTCCGATGAGGAGCTTAGGGGATTGACCTTGGTGACCTGTTGTAGTTTGGTTTTCTCTTTACCTAGCTTTTCTAGCAAGTTTTTTGTTTCTCTCCTACATATCTTGCTTATCATTTTAATGGTGTTGTAGGAATATTGTCCCCCCCTTATATACTCATCCATGTGATGACAATATATACAAGAAGATTGTTGAGCACAAAAAAATGGTATTTTGAGGAATATTTCAATGAGGAGTTTTGATGTTGCTACAAAAATATACAAATCATCCACTGAAAAAATCACGAGTGTAGAAATTAGTATTTTTCTTGAACATAAATATAATATTGTTAAATATTTGATTTCAACATTGGCTGATTTGCAGGAAGAATAGAATAAGGATGAAGAACCACAGCTAATTTTTTGCAACTACTATAGAAAGAAGCACTTCTTCAGAAGGTGTCCATTTAGCAGTTTGAAAGTTTGCAGAATTTTTGAGGAATGCCATTCAACAGAAAATCTCCCATCACTACCAAGATTAGTAAAAGTACTCAGGAAATCAAGTAAGGAATCGAATCAACCTCCAGGTATAACTCAAAACCCATCATCATTTAATACTCAAACTAATATTTATTATCTTCAATAATTTACTCAATAGATTTATAATCCTACAGTTCCATGTCAAACTTTTAGTCCTCCTCCAAGTTAACATCCTACCATTTGGCCACATTGGTACTCTCCTTGGACCTTATCCTCAAGCCAGATATTCCCATGGCCTTAAGAATGGTTTGGAGCCTCCTCTCTATGGAAGCTTCCCATGAAAAATCAATTACCTAGACAATAACAACAATCATAATTTCCATCCAACATGCTACCAAGTCATTGTTAGGGTCCCACCCTAACCCCCTTATTTATGTCTTGGGATCATGTCATAGTCAAGAGTCAATAAAGCCCATATTAATATTTGTAAGTGGTTAACCCGCAATTAATGACGGGACCACAGTTAGTTGCAAATGGGCGGAAGTATTAGATAGATGGTAAATGGGCGGTAGTATTAGATAGATGGTATTAATAAAACCCACAATATTGGCCCGTGGTATTGCATGTATGAGTCATATATAAAGGATAGAGACTCCCTGCGAGGAGTATCGTGTCTTGTTTTGTAATCGAGCTCTGCTCTATTGGAGGTTTCCCCCTCGAAGAGGCCTGTGAACATTTCTCTCTGAATAATAAAATCATTGCTATTCTGTGCTCTGGGTATATTTTCTTCGTATATTTTGTGTTCTCGGTATCTTTTCTTCGCAAATTCTATGTTTGGGTATTACTTTGCAGGTTAAGAGCATAACAAGTGGTATCAGAGCACTTTCCAGGGCTCGGTGGGATCTCCAAATTTTAGCAAAATTTTTTTTGGCTAGAGACGTGTTCCGGCGTCTTTAAACCACGAGATCTGTCGTTAAGCGCATAAACCTGCGGATTTGGGGAGGCATGCACGCAAGAAATACAAGAGGTGGTCACATCTGTTGGACTCCCTTGTAACCCCTGTGGGTACCCCTTCGAGTAGTAGCGCATTAGACAGAACCGCGCACAGACTGTCTTCCACGTACCCTCTGGGTATATAGGAAGCCCCCTAGCTCCCTTGAAACCTCGCCATAGATAAACCTTCGGCCGTCTTGTGGCTACAGTACACCGAGAACAGCACTCGGAGAGATTACTCGCATGTACGATAGGGTAGTCAGGTTGTATGGCTAAGGGTACGGTCGATCCTCCTTAGTTAGAGCCCTGAAACAATGGGCCGAGTACTACTGTCAGACCCTTATGTATATTGCGATCTGTAGCACCTGACACTCCTCAAGACCATAGTTCCCTTTCTATCGGGGGATCACACATCACCTATTCCAGATCAGCAAGGGCAGCAGCAGCAGACATCAGTCCCGCAGCTCCATCAGATCAGCAGCAGCAGTTGTTCCACCATTCAGATCTCTCAGATCCACCAGATCAGAGTAGTTGTGAAGGGTTCCTGTCCCGGGATATAATTTTCGCAGGACTTTTGGCGGCATTGACATTCTGAGGATTTGGCGACTGCAGTATTGATCAGGAAGGAGTAAAACTCCGTTAGGAGTTTTCCAAAAAAAAAAAAAAAGTCTGAGATCTTCTGGGGCACTTATTGGTGACCTAGCCCATCAGAATCAGGACGACGAGCTGAGCAAGGTGGTACCATTCAATTTCTTAGTAAAAAAAATTTCGGCGGTCCCAATTTTTGTCCTCAGGTTGGTGTATGGTAGAAACTCGCGCCCAAGCGATGGCCAATGAAAGGATCGACAAAATTGAAGAGCATGTGCACTCCCTCCAATCGGCGGTGAAGCTTATCGAACTTGAGCTTAAAGGAATAAGTAACCAGATAGCTGATGCACTCCCAAAGGGCAAGGAGCCAGCCCACGAGGAGGCGTATAATGGCCATGAATACCATGAGGGTGAGTCTAGCCACTCTCATCACGTCTGGCACACCCATCCACCACCTAGTCAGCGACCTCCCAAGTTGGATATGCATAAATTTGACGGTTCTCACACGTCCGCATGGCTAGCACAAATGGAGCAGTATTTCCAATTGAATCATATCATAGATGAGGGGACTAAGCTTATGGTGGGCACCATGTACTTGGACAATGAATGATGGCAATGGAAGGAATGGCATCAGCGTTGCAATGGACAGTTTCGGGATTGGGCCCAATTTGCCAAAACTCTTCGCAGTCGCTTTGAACAAGAAGACTCTTTCTTGGGGCATCTCACTAAGCTCCGATAGACGGGTATAGTGGAGGAATATATTACTGCTTTTGAAGCCTTAGCCTTCCGCACTAAGGGTCTCACAGATGAGTTCTACATGGAATGCTTTATCAGCGGTCTTAAAGAAGCCATCAAAGCTCAAGTTCTACTCCACCACCCTCCCACATGGACAGAGGCTTGCCAGGTAGCCCGTAAGGTGGAACGTGCATTAACAGCCCAATCCAGTCGCCCCAACTTCCCCGCTAAAGGTCGTCCCTCACAGGCTCCCAATACGACTCAGACACTTAAGATTCAAAAGGTGTCACCTGCGGAAATGGCTGAAAGAAGGAAGCAAGGACTATGTTACTACTGTGATGAAAAATATTCCCCGGGTCATAAATGCAAAGAGCACAAGTTTTTTCAAATAGATGCCACTGACTACAGCTCCACCGAGGAAGATCCACCACTTGAGGAACCGGAGGAGATCGAAGAAGATAACCAAAAGGAAATTGTATCTGATGAACCAATTATTTCGCTAAATGCATTGGCAGGAATTTCTTCCCCTCAAACTCTCAAAATCAGGGGTTTTCTTAAACATCGCCCAGTAGTAGTCTTGATTGATAGTGGAAGTACCCATAATTTCATCCATCAAAAGATCGCTGAAGCAGCACATTGTTTCGTCCGGGCAGTTTCTAACTTCCAAGTCCAGATTGCAGATGGGGGCACAATGAAATGTGAAGGTCGCTGTGAAAATGTCAAAATTCAAATGGGGGATTATCAATTGAAAACCCACATGTTTGCAATACACATGGGGGGTTGCGACATTGTCCTAGGCGCGGAATGGCTCCGCACTCTTGGGCCAATCACAATGGATTTCCAGAGTTATATATGAGTTTTAAGCAGAACAACTCCACACATACCCTCCGTGGACTACAGGCGGGAGCCCCCTCTATCATCAGCTCGCATAGAATGGAAAAATTGTTAAAAAAGGGCCATCATGGAGTGGTAGCTCAATTTAATGCCATCCAGGTAGTAGACACCATGTCTCCGCCAATTCATCCTGAGATGCAACAGATTTTAAATAAACATCGGACGGTCTTTGACAAGCCTCATGAGCTTCCACCCTCGTGAGGGGAACATGATCATAGCATCACATTGGTTCCAGGGGCCCAACCCCCAAATGTGCGGCCATACAGATATCCGTTCACCCAAAAGAATGAAATAGAAAAAATCATCAAGGAATTGTTGGAAGCAGGTGTCATTCGTCCCAGCATTAGTCCTTATTCATCCCCAGTGGTCATGGTCCTCAAGAAAGATGGGGAGTGGTGGATGTGTCCCAACTTCAGGGCCCTCAATAAGTTAACAGTCAAAGATAAATTTCCCATCCCAGTGGTTGACGATTTGTTGGACGAACTCAATGGGGCTCAATTCTTCACTAAGTTGGATCTTCGCTCAGGCTATCACCAAATTCGCATGAAGGAAGTCGACATTCCCAAGACAGCTTTCAGAACTCATGAAGGCCATTATGAGTTCCTCGTCATGCCATTTGGTCTCTATAATTCCCCCTCTACTTTTCAGAGCCTTATGAATCACCTCCTCAAACCATATCTCAAAAAAATTTTCCTTGTCTTCTTCGATGACATCCTCATCTATAGTGGCACTTGGGCAGCACATCTTCAGCATGTAGATCTACTCTTGCAACTGCTCCGAACGCATAAATTATTTGTCAACATGTCTAAGTGTTCGTTTGGCATGGACGAAGTTGAGTATTTGGGCCACATTGTGGGGCGTGAAGGGGTCAAGGTGGACCCCAAAAAGATCCAGGCAATGTAAGAATGGCCTCAACCTAAGACCTTGAAAAGCTTGAGAGGATTTTTGGGTCTCACAGGCTATTATCGTAAATTTGTCCGCAACTATGGCCACATAGCGAAGCCCCTAACGCAACTCCTAAAGAAAAATTCCTTCTTTTGGAACGAGGAAGCACAACAGGCATTTACCGCTCTCAAAACCGCCATGTGTTCCACTCCTGTCTTAGCACTACTGGACTTCACCAAATCATTTGTCATTGAATGTGATGCTTCGGGAACAGGTATTGGAGCAGTCTTAATGCAGGAAGGGCGACCATTGGCCTTCACCAGCCAACAACTAAGTGGGAAGAATCTGGGCCAATCTACCTACGAGAAGGAAATGATGGCCATCTTACATGCAGTCGAGACCTGGCGACCTTACTTGTTGGGGCGACGTTTCCAAATCCGCACAGATCATCACAGTCTTAAATATTTTTTGGAGCAACGCCTATCTTCCCCACAACAAAATAAATGGTTAGCCAAAATGCTGGGATATGATTATGAGATCATTTACAAGAAAGGGAAAGACAACAGGGTAGCAGATGCATTGTCGCGCTAATTTGAGGAGGAAAGTACTCTGCTAGCAATTTCCCTCCCCATTCCCGACTGGATTGAAGAGGCTCGCAGGGAATGGTTTTCACATCCCGGGCTCTCCCAACTCATTTCTCAATTACAGGTAGATCCTAATTCCAGCAAGGGCTACTCGTGGCAGAATGATATTCTTCGCTACAAGGACAGAGTCGTAATATCGCCAACATCCACCCTCAAAAGTCGCATTTTGGCAGAATTGCACTCATCTCCCATTGCAGGACATTCAGGCTTTCAGAAGACGTATGCTCGCACCAGATGATCATTTTTTTGGGCCGGCATGAAACAGGACATCCTTACTTTCGTAGCAAAATGTGACATCTGTCAACGCCACAAAGGGGAAACCGTCAACACACCAGGCACATTACAACCATTGCCCATTCCGGCGTCAATTTGGACAGAGGTCTCCATGGATTTCATTACAGGTCTTCCAAAGTCTGGGAACAAGTCAGTCATCATGGTGGTAGTGGACCGACTGTCGAAGTATGCTCATTTCTGCGCCCTACCCCACCCATTTACACCAACCTTGGTTGCTCAAACTTTCATGGATCAGATCTTCAAATTGCATGGCATGCCCACTTCTATTGTGTCCGACCGTGACCCAATCTTCACCAGTAATTTTTGGCAGGAGTTCTTCAGAATACAAGGCACTCAACTCAAACTCAGTACTTCATATCATCCGCAAACAGATGGTCAAACCAAAGCCGTCAACAAATGTCTAGAAACCTACCTTAGGTGTTTCACTTCAGAAAAGCAACACCTTTGGGTACAGTGGTTACCTCTGGCGGAGTGGTGGTATAACACCAACTATCATGCCACCACCAAAATGACTCCCTATGAAGCAGTCTATGGACAACTTCTGCCTTCCCCTACTTCTTATCTCGCAGGGTGCTCCAAAGTACAAGCCGTGGATCAACTCCTACAACACCGCGCAACCATGCTTGCCCATCTACGCGAGAATCTTCATCAAGCTCAGAACCGTATGAAGCAACAGGCTGACCAACATCGCTCAGAGCGCCAATTTCAAGAAGGGGATCAGGTCTTTTTGAGGCTGCAACCATATAAGCAAACATCACTCAAAGACAAGGGTTATCAAAAGCTCTCCCCAAAATTCTACAGACCATACCAAGTACTTCAGTGCATTGGAGAAGTGGCTTACAAGTTGGCTTTGCCACCTACAGCAAAAATCCACCCAGTTTTCCATGTATCGTGCCTCAAGAAAGTGATTGGGAACAATTGCCGAGTTCAAACCAGTCTACCTGAATTGGACGAAGAAGGGTCAATCTGGCTTCAACCTGAATAGGTTCTAGACACACGAGACAAGCACCTGCGCGGCCGCATGATTAAGGAGGTCCTCGTCAAATGGAAAGACACCTCTCCGGAAGATGCAACTTGGGAACCATCCACTATTCTTCAGCAGTTTCCGCAGCTTCAGCCTTGAGGACAAGGCTAGTCTTAAGGGGGAGGGCATGTTAGGATCCCACCCTAACCCCCTTATTTATGTCTTGGGATCACGTCATATTCAAGAGTCAATAAAGCCCATATTAATATTTGTAAGTGGTTAACCCGCAATTAATGATGGGACCACAGTTAGTTGCAAATGGGCGGAAGCATTAGATAGATGGTAAATGGGCGGTAGTATTAGATAGATGGTATTAATAAAACCCACGATGTTGGCCCGTGGTATTGCATGTATGAGTCATATATAAAGGATAGAGACTCCCTGCGAGGAGCATCGTGTCTTGTTTTGTAATCGAGCTCTGCTCTATTGGAGGTTGCCCCCTCGAAGAGGCCTGTGAACATTTCTCTCTGAATAATAAAATCATTGCTATTCTGTGCTCTGGGTATATTTTCTTCGCATATTTTGTGTTCTCGGTATCTTTTCTTCGCAAATTCTATGTTTGGGTATTACTTTGCAGGTTAAGAGCATAATAGTCATCCTCCTATATGGTCCCAATTACCTGTGAAAACTTACTTTAGTCCAAACCCTATATTAAACCTTCATCCATAACCTAGCCCAAACCCTAGTTCAAAACCTATACCCAACCTTAATCTATACCCTAGCCCAAGCCTTAAACCAAACCCTAGACCCAGTTGTAATTTGAACCATAAACCTAGTCCTTATCCAAACCATAGACCAAACCCTAGTCCAAACAAGGAGGTTGCACAACAATTCCACACACATGTTATTCATACTTTCTCTCCTATTGAATGTAATTTCTCAACTTCTAAATTGGGGAAAAGAGTAAATTCATAAATTTTCCCTATCACTACAAAACATTTACCCCAAAAAGAAGCCTTAATTCAAAGACCATTAGAAGAAAAATATATGGTTGGAAGTTTTCTTATACGTATTGTTGAAGCACAAAACCATAGAATTTCATTTAATCATCCTTGCCAATTTTAGGAACAAACATTAGATCTCGAGATTGTGGAGTTTATTTTTTGTCTTTCACCAGATCCTTTATGCCTCCAAGAGAGTGATTATCAAACTATGGAAGACTTGCATAAGTAGGAGAATTGTGAATATGTGGACCCCATTGAAGCATGGTTTCAAGTAGTCATCAACACACCTTATTCCCTCATCATTCAATAACCCTTGGTACCATATCAATTTAAGTAACTGGTTTCTCATACTCTGGTAGGTGTTGAAGTTTATTTTTTGAAAATCGATGTGAATATATTTAGGATTCTGTTATGCAAATGGTTACACTAGAAGTACTCCTACACTTGAAGGGGATATTCCTCTCTCTAAATTAGGGTAGTGTAGTATAAGATCAATGAATAAACATTCCATCTAAAAGAAAACTATTACAGTAGCATTGCAATTCCCTAAGGCATAACTATTGAAATATATGTTATTATGCACTCTTATGGTAAGTCTTGTCAAAAGAAATTCACTCTTAATGCCTCATTATTTTGTATAGTGACTATAATTGATTAGTTGGTTCCTCTTCATAATTTTTTAGTCATCCATTGATTCAGTAAAGGGGACTTCTTATTATTATGCTTAATATTTCCATTTATAAGCTCAAAACCATAACCTTGGCCTAGTCACTTGACCGAGTTGTTATCCAAGCAATATTTTGAAGTTTTTCTTCAAAGGTATTGATGAAAATCCCCCTATGGTGGAACACTCCTTCAAAACCCTAATGAGTTTTCACGTGAACTCTAGCATGATTAACTTGAGGAATATTTCAGTCATTATCTAAGATTCTTTCTTTAAAATGAGTCTTTAGGGTAGAAAGACCAACCAGTAAAGATTAGTCACTAATTTTTTTTTACGCCATCCCGTGCTCTTAAGGAGCAACTTTTCCTCCCCACCTATTGAGAAACCTATTTAAGGGTAATCATAATCAAATTTTATTTTAACATAAAAGGATTAATTGAGATATAGGAGGTCTCATTACAAGCTAACCTACCATGATCATGGGTCCTAACGAGAATGACATTACCAATACTGGTTACCAAGCTGTGGTAATGGCTTTTACTTGAAAAGCTGGAAGACAAGAAGTCTCATCACGAGCCAGTTTGTTCATTCTTATTATTTCTTGTGAATGTCATTGTCGTTAGATGGTTACCAAGCAAGGAAAGCGACCTTCTGTTAATTTATAAACCAATGTAAATGCTTTTAAATGACTCTAAATCTATATCTAATAGATGGGACAAATATATCTCATTGGGTTAAAATGCATCCCTGTCGAGGCTATACATGCCTACTGGTAACATGGCCATGCCTATGTTATTAAAGTTTATTTTACACTATGATTTACTTGGTCATTTTTGTCTTTCCTTGAACTCATTATCATATCTCTCTAAGAATGGCTTTAAGATCCTTTCATTAATGTTCTTTGGAGTTCTATCTTTCAGAAATATGAAGGTTTTCATGGATGTGGGACCCTTAGTGCAGGTGATTCACTTTGCATGAACAAGAGGCAGTTTAATGATGCCCTTGGATAATGGTAAGATGGTAAGTTTGGAAAGGTATTATTTTGTCATATCTCCATCCATATTTTGTGCCATGTCTTTAAAAATATGGTTATGTCACTTTTATTTGTAATGAGGTTATTAAGGTGAAGTTTTTTTTACTAATGCTACTCCTAAGATGCTTTGTGGAAATTTTGATGGTTATTTATTTCATGATAACACTATCCTTGCAGTTTATCATTTTTATGGAAGCCCCGATATTGGCATTTCTTAAAATTAGTCTTAATCAATATCTGTTTCAAAAGTGAACCTGCATGCATTTCCCTTTCTGAACAACTTGTTAATGGTATTGGACCCATCAACATTTAGGGGATCACCATGATATGAAGTCCCAATTAGACCTCAAACCATTTGGTGTAGAAGTCCCATCCAGAATATGACCTAATTGTTGATGCAATGGGTTTTAATGATGTTCCTTGGCTGCAAAACACATAGAGTGATGTATGGTGACTTTGGTGAGAGCAATTGTGTGACCCTACAGAAATTCAAGTGCGATGCATGAAGGTTCTACCACACGAAAGGGAAAATGAGTGAGCCCATTAGAAGCCTATAATAATATGCAACTTGAAAGGAAAACATGATCATAAATGATATCACAAGCTAACATGCGAAATATTTCATAAGTTAATAGTGATGGAATTTAACAACAACACATATTCAACAAGATTCGTACCAACGCAAACAAAATAGTTCATAAGAATAATCATAATTTAAATAACATAAATTGAAAACATAACAAGAATAGTCCTACTATATTTACAACATATGCATGAAAACATGTCAACTCTGAGCTTTTATTAAGTGAAAGTTTCAATCATATAAATACCATTGACGAACCACTAGCCCCAATAGTGTAATGTGAAGTAAAAAACACTTCCTCCTCCAAAAAAATATACTTCCTCTATGCTATGGATAAGCCAAGGCTATCACAAACTCCCAAGTTCCTGATTCTAAGCCTAAGCCTAGCCACAATCTTGGCTCCCCAAAATCCCTTTACATGAGTTATGAGGATATATTTATAACAAGAGGGGGTGAATCTTCAACTCCCCTTTGTGACTTTTGGACTTCCCCATGAATTTTCAACTTCTTTACAAAATGAATCATTACATTACATCATGACTCTTCACATTCCAATATTGACACTTGGAATTCCACTTACAAATTATTTACAAAAGAATATTACAATTACTCATACCCATATGAGACAAAATTGGGTAGAGCCCACTAGACAACCTAATAAGACAAAACACTATCATGCTTGAGTTTGGGGAAACTATAGCTTAGCAACTTCCACTTGATGTGTCTCAGCCACATAGCAGTGCCAAGCTCTCTACTACACAATGAGTCCCTCAAACTATGCGATGATGTATGGTTGGAAGAGGACTCTAGCCTCCATGGAGTTCAGGTATACTAACTTGGAACCGATCTGTACTTATGAATTAAACATGAGCAACATCATGTTAATATGGACAGGACCACCAATGTACTTCTGCATGCTCTTTCTATTTAATTTAAGATATTATTTAGCAGTGATCTATCTACACTTCTCCAAGTATTCATTTACCTCCTACCTGACCCGGTTCTTGAATTTGGCTTTGGTGAGCGATCCAACTAATGGGATCCAATGGGTCTGTTATCACTTAGAACTAAAAATTTGATGCATATAATTTTCTATCCTAGCCCGGTGATAAAGGTCCTTGTTAGTTTAATTTCGTTTTAATTTTCTTCCCTTAGGATTTGGAGTTTTAAAGAGTTTTTTAACTCAAGTCATTCTCAACTCCCATTGGTTCTCCTCCACCCATCATTGTTCTATAGCCACATCTCGTTTTATCTGAGTCACCGTGTCTTTTAGTAATCTCCCAGCATAATTCCCATTTGCCAATTTCGCAGCGCAATCATGATTAGGCAGTTTCGCAGCGCATCATTAAAATTTAAAACTAACAGCGCTGCGAAATCATGGATTCGTACTTCTGCAGCGAATATTTCCCGAAATATCAAGTCCGTTAGGTGAGTCATCAGCCATGTCTTCTCATGTCAGTTCATATATCTCTCCTATCACGTCTTAACGCTCATTGCCACTATCACCACCACTAGATCTGTTGATACGCATGTATTATCATTCCCAAAAAATTTCACCGTGCATAAGCCTTAATGATGGCCGTAAGTCTTGCATGAATGATAAATCTGCAAGATTATGTCTTGAAAGGTTTTAAGCGGAAAGTTTAAATTTCAAGCGAGGCTGATTTCCAAAAGAAGCTGAATCACAATTCCAACCGGAGCTGGTAGTCTTTGTGTGCGAAGATTTGGAAGAATCCATGGAGAAAAAAGAGCACAGATCCGGTAAACCTCTAAGGACTGAACCCGAGGGCCTGGATATAACGCTGAGAGATGAAGGGGTGAAGAAAGCATTCAAAAATGCCGGGTGCTGGAACTTTTGCAAGAAGTTACAAGGAGGGCATGCGCAGGTAACTAAAGAATTTGCACTAAACTTCACTGGTTTAAATTCAAAGGTAGCCATGTTAGAAGTGCAAGTTTCTCCAGAAGCAATATCTGCTGTGACAGAGATCCCAAGAGGACAAGAGGAATGGTTTAAAAATTTCAAATTTGACATGAATCCTTGTAAGGAGTTTTTAAAGGATGCATATGTAAATGAAGATTTGAGTAGGGGAGTGCCCAGAAATTATGTCAAAGAACATTATGCTCTTTTACTCACCTGCATACAGAAATACTTGACTTGTGAAGGAAGGTATAATAAGGTTTATTCTTACCATTTCAAACTGTTGTTGCATTTCACTGGGAAAGTCTCCTTAGACCTACCTTTTTATTTGTTCCGTAGCTTGAGTAAGATGTGTGATAAGGTGCAGCTGAGAAAAGAGGATTCTGAAACCTCTTTGTTTCATCATGGTTTGATTAAGTTACTGGTTTTAGATGGCCTCCAGAAGATAAACAGAGACTGGAATTCTTTTATTTTTATGGCTGGATTCCAAAGCAAGACTGGCCTCACTCCACAACCGGCCAGAGATTTCACAATAGCTGAGCTCCAAAAAGAGGCAAGAGCCAAAAGGGTTCCAAAGTCACAGCTAAGAAAACCAGTGAAACCTCTTATCATTCAAGATCAACCTCAGCAAATAAATAAGGAAAAGGCTCAGGGTAAAAAGAATGTACCCGAAACAAGCAAATCTGAAGCAGTCTCAAGGGTAAGAACAAGAAGTCAAATAATGAAGGAAAAAGGTAAAGCTGTAGCAGTTGAAGAGAGCCCAGTGTCCAAGGCAAATTTGAATGATTTATTACAGGCCATTGAATTCGAGCAGTCTCTACCAGTCCAAATTGAATTGATGCAGTCAGAGCAGGAAAGCACCAAGAAATCCAAGGCCTCAAAAAGGCTTAGATTTGATGTGCCAGCTGAAGAGTTCATTTTCAAACCTAGAAGACCTATAACAAGAAGATTCCAGCAAGTAAAGGAGGCACTGCCGAGAACAGAGGAAACAGGGGAAGAGATACAAAAAGACATGGGCAAAACAGCCATTGCATCTCAAGAAGATAATATAGCAGCCATACAGAGACAATTAGAGTCAGCCAAGTATGAGATTGCTAAATTGAAGAAGGCCGCTAGAAAGCATGCAGCCATACATGCAAAATATTATAAAACCTTATGGGAAGGAAATGAAGCTGTAAAAGCTCAGTTGAATTCAGTGGTGGATGGCCATGAACAATTTCACACCTGGACAGTACCAGCCATCAAAGAAGCCAGGTATATCAGGAGGATTAATATGCAACTGAGAGCTGGGAATAGAGCTATGAGGAAACAAATTGAAGATTTGAAGACACAGCTGAGCCGGCTGCCTGCTAAATGAGTTTTTCACTTCAAGTAAGGTTTTGTTTCAAATTTTTGACAAATTTGCTTAAATCTTATTTCTCTAAGGAAATATAAATCCCTGTTCAGCATGTGGAAAGTCGAAGGGAGTTTTTGGCAATCAAATATTTGGTTGATAAAGGTCTCGGGTTAAAGGCAAACTGTTTCAAATAACTCAGCAGTTTCGTAGCGCGCTACGAAACTGCTGAAGATGTTGTTTTTAACGCAAATCAAGTAGTTTGAATTATGAGCGGGAATTTTGAAAAGGAAACGCCTAAAGGGAATGCAAGAGATCATCTGAAGCTATCTAACAGTTAACCAGGTCAAGACACGTGGAGATAATATGCATTCGAATCCAACTTTGGATTTTTGTCATAAAGGAAGCATATTTCATATTTATCACACTTCAGGATTGGTAAAACAGTTACAGTTTGCAAAGGTTTTGGCTTTCACGTATGCAAACGGTGGACAGCACATCAAAGACGTGGCAGTTTGCTCCATTTTGGGATAATTAAAAGATAAAGGATATACTTCGTTGGATCTGGACATGGTAAGGCATACTAAAGACCGATACACAGGGACAGTTTCATATATTTCAGGGTATTGGAAAGGATGTGGCATTAAAGATCAAACATGGAGCTTTGAACATCCGTTACAGCCAAACTAAAGGGGAGCAGATGTCAAAGAACGAGGTTCATTGTAATTAAAGCCATCAAGCATGTAATATGGAGTTAGAGTCATAGTTAATTTAGAACTCTTAAAAAAGCTCCAGTCAGCACTTTATTGTATTTATTAGTTAGTTAAATAGTTGATAGGTGTCATTAGAGGTAGTTATCGAATTCCCCTCATGCTGGAGGAGGAATCTCGATCAGTTAGAATAAGAATTCTATATATAGCTGAAACAACAATGTAATGGGGGTTGGAAAACTTTATGACAGAGCATTGTATTTGGCTTATGTGAAGACACAGTTTCAGTAATATAATTTGGCTTTACTTCTCAGGATTCATGAAGGATTTCTATGTTCAGAATGTGTGATCTTATCCTTTCCTTAATGTTTTTTACAGTTGTATAGATGTATAATCACTCAGAATTCACTGATTGTGCTCTGATTTCCTGTATGCATTTATAAACTGTGGTTCCATATGAGTTGTGTTCTGAATATTCAAATGCTGAATGCCCTGACTTCTATGTAAAGTCAAGATCATTGTTTATTGAGGTGTTGTTGACTCCATAGACCCAATGGAAACTTGTTTAATGTTTTTCCAGCATCTATATTTGTCACAGTTATTTCACAAAGAGTTAGCCATCTTATCTTAATCAAAATCATTAACCCATCTAGAGAGAGCCCTCTCAGGTTGAGGAGGATAAGCCTCAGCCTAAAGTAGGTTTGAAAGAGTTACTTGAAGTCTTCCTGGTCTGCAGCCTTCCAGGGCTTGATTTTGAGATAACAGGGTCTTCACCAAGACATCCATGTCATTATACACTGATGCATACAAGGCCCAAATGCTAGAAATGAACAAGGCAAGTTGCTTGTTGTTCTAGATGAGTATGTGAACCTTTTCTTTCTCCAATTTTTCCTCCTACTTTGTTTTCTTTCCTAGTTCACATGGTGCCCCCTTGTATCGTATTGACCATTCATGCATGGAAGAAATGGCCTATTTTGCAACCTTGAGAGTTTTGACAAAATCTTTGCACTTCTGCTACAATTTGTGCAAGTGGATAACTACCTCATGCATGGTAACAAGCTCTTCATAGAGATTTCACATGGTCTCTCCAAGTGTTGATACTTCACTAAGTATCATTGCCTTCATCTCCTCTAGATGGACCTGTGCGGAAGCTGCAATATGAGCTGATGCTAAGAGTTGTTCAACCTCTTGCCTTACAAACTACAAGTTCTTTGCCAATTCCTTATTCTTAGCCATCAAATAATCAATGTTCATCTTTGCTACACTTTTGAAGGATGAGTTGGTTGCGACAATGGCATTTGGATTCTTCCTAGTGTCTGCCACAATCACCCTTTCTCTAATAAATGCAGGAGATGCGAGGTCATGCGGAAAATTCTTCTTACGTGCTTGTACAATATTCTTTTGAAGTTCATCATATGACAAATTGTACATGTCCATAACTGGATCATCATCAATAGTAATAACTTCTTCTTCCTCTCCTAGAGCTAACTCTATTGTTAGAGGTGGTGGAGACTGAATGGTGACCTGCTATGTACTTGGCATCAGGTTGACTTCTTGATTCTGTGGCTCTAGTTCCTCCTCCATGTTTATAATCTCAATCAATTCTTCAATTTGTTGAGAAAGCTCTTGGTCTAGTATATATCCGCTCTCCTCCTCTGGTTGTTGGTTATGTTATTTCTCTTCATCTTGTTTCTATGTTGTTTCTTATGCTATTATTCTTTACCTATCTTCTTCTTCCTGCTTCTACTTCTCTTCTTGTTCTTGCTTCTTTTTTTCTTCCTCCAATATCCTCTGTTCTTCCCTCTTCCTCCACTATGCTCTCTGCATCCTCTATTTCCTCTTTTCCTCTACTGATAAAGCTGCTTTCATAATAGTTGGATCCAATTTCATCTTGCAACTTCATTCTCCCCCTCGACTATAAGAAACCTTTCTCTTCCACTTATCCTACGTGGGGTTTCTCCCTTATGCTGGCACTACCTTCGTTGT
Source organism: Pinus tabuliformis (assembly GCA_031772625.1). Lineage (NCBI taxonomy): Eukaryota > Viridiplantae > Streptophyta > Pinopsida > Pinales > Pinaceae > Pinus > Pinus tabuliformis. The sequence continues at coordinate 526,544,687 of CM062807.1, read as the reverse complement.
AGCATCGTTTTGTGGAGTCACTTGTGAAGTTCCTACAAATTGTCTAGCTCATGGGACTTGGAGGAATTATAACAATTCTTCCATGGACACTCCTTCAGCCAATGAAATCTCCCACTGAGCCATTGGAAGTGAATTCTTGCACAATGGTTTTTTCAAATACCACGAGGATCATACGTATTAAAGTCCCAAGTACCAAATGTAAACTTCTCTATCACCTTTTGATCCAGGTCTGGGTGTGAGGAAGGACCCTTCCAAGACCTTTTACTTTCGTGATGTGTTAAATTGCATTTTTTTTAAAAGAACATTAATGAATACACATGCATGCTGTAAAGAAGAGGAACATGTCAACCATCAGCAACATAAAAACAAAAGTTGTTGATAACATAGTTCGTCCAGGAGGGACTACGTCTCCGGGCCCCTGTGTCAAGATGGTGTAGGCTACTGCATTAAGTGTTGTCAATAGTGGTGATGTACACAAGAAATGATGTCGCGATCATACAAGGAAAATTCCCTCACACATGAGTGGCTCTAAGAGATGTTTCGCTACAGGAACTCTCAGTCAAAAGACTCCTATCAGTATGCCACAAAACTCATGCACGATGAGCATCCCGCCAACATGGCGTAAAAGGGATCTCAATGCAAACATGCATGACGACAACATGAGTATCCCATAAACATACAACAAAGGGATCTCAAAACACAACATGATGAATCATGACAATAAGTACATCACATAGGCAATTCCGCATCACATCAAGAAGGAATCATAAAAATGAATAAGAAACAGGATCCCACATCAAACATCAATCAAGGACCTGTGCAGCACAATGCATAAAGAAGAAGTACATGAACACTGCATATACCTCACAACCAAGGGCCATCTGAAGAAGCGGATGTCAAACTGCTGAAGCTGCTCGGACCATCGATCTCACGGCATCAATCGCATGACTGCTCACACATGGATGTTGACACTTGCATTCCACTTAGAAAAGTGGCTGAAGAATAGAATGAGAGAATGAGAAATCTGAATGCACCATCAAATTTGTGGTGTCGAATAGTGCAAAATTGGCTATCCAAAATCTGAATTCGGAGAAGTTGAGAATCTGGGGCTCAAGGAATCTTTCAGATTCCCCCTAGATTCCTCAAAGATTTTGCTCCATGGGTGGACTAGAAATTTGCAACTTCAAAGGTGAATCTGACCTCGCCATTGTGATCCCTATAGAAAACCGTGTAAAACCAGTATAAACTTGACTGTATTTCGACATGCAGAAAAATTACCTCCTCGGGAAAATTGCAAGGATCATGGTTCCACTCCTTGTTTTTGCAACAATCATGATTCCACCTTCATCCTGAAAATGGTGGAAAAAATGAAAAACTTTGATGGAGACACGAACAGTTCCATTGCGTTTGTGGCGACGAGAAGTGCTGAATCCATATAAAATTTGTCAAAATATGACAACATGAAATTTCACCCCTCCTACAACATGCTACCTCAAACTGTGTGCACAGTGTCCTCCTGTCTCGAAATTTGTGCCTGCTCCTAGTTCCTCCATCTACCTCAAACTACGTGAAATGAATGCTTATATAAAATATTGGGCGGATTATCCAACAAATCAGTTTAGGTGGATTGGTTAAGGCAACAAATAATGAGGAGGAGGTCGGGTGGTCAAACCCCAACCCCTCCATTTTAACTCAAAAAAAATTTCATTCAAACCACACTTTTATTTTGGGGGTTGGGTCTACCTTGGTCAGCCCGCCTTGTAACTCCCATAGGTGTATTACACAGTGCACAACATGTTTTTTGTTTGTCGGTTATTAAATGGTGGGGGGCGTTGGTTTTATGGCACATGGGGCTGCCACGTGGGTGGGGCCAGCCCTCCTACCAGCCATGGGTTCAACTCCCACCGGCCCCTCAAACTAATACGTTTTATTATATGAGGTGTGGGGTAAGGCGTAGGTGGTGGGGGTGGTGGCCTATCACTGCCCCTTTTTTTAATATATATTTTTATTATAAAAAGAACCTTGTTCAAAAATTTGAATTTTAGGCCGTAGGAGAGATTTTAACGTCCCCACAATTTCACCTAAAATCCGGCCCAGGTTAGCCGGAATTCGGTCACCGGAAAAAGTCCAAGTTGTGGCCTCCTTAAGCCTGCCTAGTCATCAAAAAGTCAACCCAACTTTGACTACTTCTAACTTTCTCATCCAGACTCGGATTAACGAACCGTTTGCACCACTGCAATCATGACGACAAGATCTATGCTCTGGTCCTAGTTCGAGCATAATCCAAAAGCTTTGATTTTTGAGCTTTCCTGAGTCCTCTTTGTCCTGTGTGTGTCCTTAGAACCATCTGGATCAATCCTCCCCACTAAGGATCTTTTGGTCCTCCAAAAGCATGAAAAATAATCTGCAACTTTTCTGTACCTTGTCTACATCACAAGCATCCTGAAAAGGCCTCACTTCCATCTCCTTCACCTTTGTTCTTCAGAGCCTTAAGTGATGAGCCGACTCCTGCAACCTCTGCAACTTGTAGTACATTATTTCCAAATTACATGCTTGATTGACATGACCAACTAATGACCCAAATGTCCCACACTTGCCACGAGTTTATAACACATACTCAGTGGTCACGTTTACAACAAGATGGATGCAATACCCTAGTTATGACAACAAAGCCAACCTATCATTGTTGTTTCAAAAAGTGATGAAAACACATCATCACTGTTGTTATCACTAGAATCTATAGTTCATGTATATGTTAATTGTCCATAAGTTTTTATAAAGTCTTGAGGTCTTGTAAATAAGTGTGTTAACTTATGTCAATTTCAAATTTTGAAACTCAAGAGTTATGAATGAAATTCGTGTAAAGGCAAGGGCATTAGTCATCTTCCATCATGGTTAGTTATGTCATGTCATGTCATTGGTACTTGCGCAGTTTCGCAGCGCGGGTATGATCTCTTAGGTACTTGCGCAGTTTCGTAGCGCGAGTGTGATTGGTCAGTTCTGCTGCTAAATAATGTTTGCGTGTTTTCGTAGCGGCCCGTTTGTCAGCAGTTTCGTAGCGCGTTCCTTTAAATTTGAACTGCCCGCGCTACGAAATCGGGGTTTCGGGCTGTTGTGCAGCATTTTTCCTTGAATGTCTAATCCGAGAAATAGTGAGTCACGAGTCCGGTTATGATTGTTTCCTCACACCATTTATGTGTCATGATTAGCCATTACTTTGCCATCAGGTCTGATTTCATTGAGTTAGGTGTCAGTTTGGAGGACGTTATAGGAAGTGGTCATCCCATAATGTGTTTTTCATAACATATGAATGTCTTCTGCTCTATGAAAAGCGTGAGCTTTATTCTAAACAGACTACTGCAAGCGAGCCTAATTTCTACAGCCAAAGAGTGTTTTGTGCTGCAAACCACCGTCATTTCCTTGTGTAGAATTGTGCAAAGAAACATGGAAAGAAAGGAGCACCGTTCGGGTAAATGTGTGAGAACAGAGCCGGAGGGATTAGATGTAACCCTTAGGAATGAGGAAGTAGCAAAGGCGTTCAGAGGTGCTGGTTGTTGGCGGTTCTGTGAAAAACTCAAAGGTGGACATGCAGAAGTGACCAAGGCATTTGCAGTGAACTTCACGGGATTAAATTCAAAATTGGCCATGCTGGAGTTTTTGGTTTCCCCTGAAGTCATTTCTACAGTCACAGAAATCCCAAGAGGTGGCCAAGAATGGTTCAAGAATTTCAAGTTTGATATGGGTCCGTGTAAGGAGTTCTTAAAGGCACCATATGTAGACGAAGATCTTACTAAAGCTGTCCCAAGGAGCTATCTTAAGGAGAATTATGCTACATTATTGACATGCATCCAGAAGTACTTGACATGTGAAGGTCGGTACAACAAAGTCTACTCATATCATTTCAAGCTACTACTACACTTCACTGGTAAGAGCTCAATAGACATCCCTTTTTACTTATTCAGGAGTATTACTAAGATGTGTGACAAGATTCAGTTGAAGAAGGAAGCTTATGAAACATCTCTTTTCCATCATGGTCTGGTTAAATTATTGGTGTTGGATAGCCTACATAAAATTGGTAAGGACTGGGATTCGTTTGTATTCATGGCCGGTTTCCCTAGTAAAACGGGCCTCACTCCATTACCTGTAAGAGAAAGAGAAGATAGGAGTGAGGATACTACTTTGGCTGAGATTAGGAAAGAAATAACAGACCATAAGAAGCCCAAAGCTAAAACAAAGAAGCCAGAGAGGTCTGTAACAGTCAAAGAAACACCTGAAGCATCAACAAAGAAGACTCCTAAGTTAGCAGTTAAAGAAACTCCTGAAGCATCAGTAGTCAAAACTTCAAAATCATCTAAAGTATCTGAAAAAGAAGCTTCTAAGTTGCCTCTTAAAGAAGCACCAGAATCATCTAAACAGAAGACTCACAAAAGAAAAGATGAAATTAAGTCTAGTGAAGTTGAAAGAGTTTCCAGAGTAAGAACTAGAGGCCAGCTGAACAAAGAAAAAGGAAAATCAGCTCATGTGGAAGAGAGTCCTGTTTCTAAGGGTAGTCTAAATGATTTGTTGGAAGCCATTGAATTAGAACAAGAACATCCAATTCAAGTTGAACCACTTGAAATAGAACAAGATCAGTTGGTATCACCTATGCATATTGATCTAACACAGTCTTCACCTGAGAGTTCTAAGAAGTCAAAGGCTTCCAAAAGGTTAAAGTTTGAAGAACCAGGTGAAGAGTATGCCTTTAAACCTCGCAGACCAATGACTAGGAGGCAAATGAAGGAAGCAGAAAAGGCTCAAAAAGAGAAAGTCCCTTCAGACATGCCTAGGACAAAGGCACTTGAAATCTTCTCTGAAATAGTCCAAGCAGCTAAAAACAAGAATAAGGACAATGAGGTGGTTATTAGTCAAAGTGGAAATGTGATTGCCATTAAAAAACAAGCTGGAGCAAGTAAGGAGATACCTCAGGTTCATAATATTTTTAAAGAGAAGGCAGTGAGATATACTAGTTATAAGAAAGCTGTGATGAAAGGTAAAACAAGTTTGATCAGTCAAGCTAGTTCGGTATCTGACGCCTATGTATGGACAGTACCAGCTCTAAAACAGGCAAAAACTATGAAACAAATGAATGCAAGTCTAAGAGCAGAGAACAAGAAGTTGAAGGAGGAAGTCATCAGCCTGAAAGAAAAGCTAGACAAGCTAGCTAAATGATTCAAGGAGGAATGTGTTTTCTCAATTTTTGATATATTTTGGGCCATTGTCTTTTTAAAAAGTTTTTGAGACTTTTTTGTGTCTTCACACCTGTATGGAAAGACTAAAGGAATCATAGATTTGAAATATTGCTGTTTTGAGGTTCATATATTTAATTTTGATGACCTACAGCAGTTTCGTAGCGCGCTACGAAACTGCTGTAGATGACTGGTTAGGTTTAAAGCTTGAGTTGGAATGCTGAGGTCAGCATATATTTAAAGAGATGGTTTAATATCAGCATGGAGATTATAGAAGATCAGTCAGATATTTTGAAAAGGAGGCCAGGTGTAAATATTCAAAGAAAAAGCCGAAGTTTTGTCTTTGGCCTAAAAGTCACTTTATCTCCGAAATTTTAGGGTTTGGATAGAGCTGCTGAGGTGTTAAATGATACACTTGTCCAGTTGTGGGATGGCTGGGTTATGAGTTCTCTTCAGTCACACGGGACTATCCAAGGTTTAAATGGCTTAAAGATGGATCATTAATATATGAACACCGAGGGGAGGCAGCAACCAAGAATATAGGCTTCATTTTCTTTTCGGTTGTTGAGTCATCTATGCATCAAGTATCCGGAGCTGTATGTACATTGAATCTGTTTTAAGTTTGGATATGGTTATTATTGCAGTACTACAGGTGGCAAGCTCCAAGGACACAGCAGGGTATACAAGGAAGAAGATTTAAAGTGCCAATATGATGGAATCCTCTGTTTTCGTAGCATCATATCTCTTGTAATAAATTAGTTTGTTTATGTTATTGTTAAGGTCATTTATGTCAAAAGCCCGAGCTCCCTTCATGCTTGATGAGGAGTCTCGTACAGCAGTGTTTTGATAGGCTATATATAGGAATAACTTAGATGTAAAAAAGGTTGGATACTTAATAGAAAAAGTGTGTTGTTTTGGGCCACTGTAAGATTTTTTTTTGACAGTAATAGTAAAACAGAGTTATTCTCTTCTCAAGATTCTCGAAGGATTGTCATGGTCAAATGAAGTGATGATGTGTTATACCTTATGTTATTTTATGGTTTTGTTGTATGCAATCACTCAGAATTCATACTTATATGCTCTGACTTCCTGTGTATACAGCAAGCTATGTGTGGTGGAATATGTTTGACTTGTAATGCTAAGAGCCTTGATTTCTATGAGATCACTGTGTTTTTCTTGTCTACTTGATATTATAGACTCCATAGCCCAATGAGATATCTTTTGGTGTGTTTCCAACCAGTTATGTTTTCATAAGTAAATAAAGAGTTAGCCATCTAGTGTGTGAAGGATTTTATCAAGAGTTTTGAGAGAGCCCTCTCTGATCAAAGAGGCTAATCTTTGGTCTAAAGATAGGTTGAAATAGTTACATGAGACCATGCTTAGTTGCAGCCCCCTAGTACTGGTTTTGTGATAACATTTTGGTGCGTCTGCCGGGAGCTTAAGATTGAATTTCTGAAGGTAGCAGGAGTTCAAATGATTTTCGAGGCTGCATTCTACCTTGGTGACTCCATTTGTTATTTTAAAGTTTAAAGGTGGCTTCGAAAGGAAGGTACACAAGGAGTAACCCTGATCCAAATCCACCTAGTCCTGTGGAAAATCCGAATATCATCTCAAGGAGTAAACAAAGATTCTCTGACATACCAGGTACTTCAAGTATTTCAAAGTCATTATTTACTGAGTTTTCTAGAAGTCTTGAGAACAAACTTGTGGATGATAAGGTTCAAGAGGTCATATTAAGGTCTGAAAATGAAGAAGAAGTAATAGGCATTATCTTGGATTTACAGAAGAGAGGTATTGATACCTCTTCTTTAATTTCACAAAAAGATAAAGAGGAGTTTTGGGAAATTGTTTCTTCTGAGCTTTTGTTAGAAAAAGAAGATTTAAAGCAGCTCAAGGAGCTTGATCCTTTTGAAATTCTGCTTAACTCAAACCTTGGGTTACCTCTCCCAAATTGGAGCTCTTTTGTTGGTGGGTTACAAAGTCCTAATAGTCCTTTTCGTACTCATATTTTGTCCTCAGCTTCTGCAAGTCCAAACAGTCCTCAACTCACATCTCATACTAGTCCTGGTCATAGCATACCTATTGTTGCTGTTCCTCCTTTCATCATGGCTGTACCTGCAAGGTATGCGCCTTTGGCCCTCCCTGCTGTTTTGCATGACTTACCAAATAAATATGCTTCTAAGATTCCAACCTGGGGAGGGGATGAAGACATTACAGCTGAAGAGCATGTAGATAGATTCAATGACTTTATTGATAGGTATGAAGTAGATGATGAAGATGTCAAATTGAGATTATTTGCTCAGTCCTTTATTGGGGAAGTTAGGAAATGGTTCAAAGCCTTGGGAGCTGGTAGTATTCACAGTTGGATTGAGTTTGAAGATAGTTTTTTGAGAAAATGGGGAAATAGAACTAATCCAGTACAGGCCCTCACTGAATATAATAATTTGAGAAGAGCCCCAGATGAGACTATTCAAAACTTTTCTAAGAGGTTCAATAAGATTTACAACTCCATTCCAGCTCACTTAAAACCTCCTGGAGCCCTGGCCCAACTAAGATATGCTGAGTCCTTTGAATCTGATTTTTCTCTCTTACTCAGAGAAAGAGAGTCTGCTACATTGGCTGATATGCAAAATGATGCTATCAAAGTTGAAGTAAATATACTTGCTGCTAAAAAGTCTAAGATGGCTAAGACCAAAATTAAGGAAGAGGAGAGGCCCTCTACTTCAGCTCAAGATGAAAGATTTGAAACCATGATGAAGACTATGGAAAAGTTAATGGACCAATTAGCACTTGGGAATACTACTGCTCCTCAAGCACAACAAGAATCTCGGTTTAGAAATCCTCAGTTTAGGAGACCTCAAAATCAACAACGGCCAAGGGAAAATAGAAATCAGCCAGCTGATCCTCCTGTAAGACCTCCATTTCAGCAAAATATGGTAGATGGTGAGGAAGAGACTGAGGAACCAGAAGAAGCTATTCATTGTCTTGGTGAAGAAGATTCAGAAATCTTTTTAACGAAAGAAGAGCATGATGAGTCTAGCCAACAAAAAGTTGAGGAAGAACCTTCAGATTTCCTAAAGGGGTATCAGCATGCCATTTTTGAAATTCAAAAGCAATATAATCTCAGAAATAGAGAGGTGCCTATTACAGCAAATAAGGGTCAGCCTAAGAAGAATGTTCCAAAAGCAGCGGAAGACAAAAAAGAAAAGCCAAAACAAGCTGAAGAAAAAGGTGATGCCCCTATTGAAAAGAAAGAGAATCAAGCTCTTGTTCTTCCTAAGGAAGTTGAGAAGTCTACTCCAGGATTCAATATAGAAAATGAGATTTCTAAAATTAAAATATCAGTCCCATTTAATGAACTTTTGAAAGTAAACAAGTATAGAAGCAAGATTGTGGAAATGCTTAATTCTCCCCCGGGAGGAGCTGATATTTTAAATTTGCAAGAAGACAATCCTATCATTTGTTTGGGCCCAAGGCTGGAAGATGAGCAGAATGATGAATTTCCTCCTTTTTATATAAGCATCAATATACATGAAATGACTCTTCATAATGCCATGTTGGACTCAGGAGCATCTCATAATCTTATGCCCAAAGTCATTATGGAAAGGTTAGGATTGGAAGTGACCAGACCTTATAAAGATTTATTTTCTTTTGATTCTAAGAGGGTGCATTGTATTGGGTTAATTAAGGATGTTGTTGTGGCTCTTACACAAATCCCAGCCAAAACCACTGTCATGGATATTGTTGTGGCTGATGTTCCACCTAAATTTGGAATATTACTTTCAAGATCGTGGGCAGCTAAAATTAAGGGTACTATGCAAATGGATTTGACTTATGCTACTATTCCAGTATTTGGAGAGCAGAGAAGGTTATACCGGGAAACAAGGATGGCATATATGGTGAGTAGTAAGGATAAACCACAGAATTTTCCTATCTATTCTTGTGATACAGGCTTGGGATCAGCCATTCTATTTAATGAATCAGTGGGAGAAGAATCACAGAAAGAAAAAGCAGAAAATCAGTGTGAAGAGTTGCAGCAAAGTAATGAAGAAGACATTTCTGGTTGCTGGTCTTTGTATTTTGATGGAGCAGCAGGGAAGGAAGGAGCTGGCGCTGGAATTTGGATCATGAGTCCAGCTGATGAGAGTAAGTTTCTGTCTTATAAGCTCAATTTTGATTGCACAAATAACATGGCCGAGTATGAGTCCTTGGTTTTAGGCCTAGAAAATTTGATTGAGTTCAAGGCAAAAAACATTGCTGTTTATGGGGACTCTGAGCTAGTTATAAAGCAAGTTCAAGGTGTTTATCAAACAAAAGATGCAAGAATGAGAGCTTATAGGAATTTGGTGTTAGAATTGTTGGAAAAGTTTCAATCATACATTTTCAATGTCATAACCAGAGAGCAGAATTCCATGGCAGATTCTCTTGCTGTAGCAGCTAGTCTTTTTATCATTCCTAAACATGCTTCTGACAGTTATGAAGTCAAAGTCCGCCATAGGCCAGTAATCCCTGATAATATATTAAATTGGCAAGTCTTTGAAGATGACCAGCAGGTGAAAAGTTTCATAGAATTGAAAGGAGAATTTGAGCATTGTCAAATTGATCAGCAAAACATGTTAGTTGAAACAAAAGAAAAGTCTGAGGTATTACAGCTCCAAAATAATCTCATCCCTAAAGGTCTTATTCCACTTGAAAAGCTTTTTGATCAGAATGATGTCTTTAAGGCACCAAGGTTGCAAGCAAATGAAGAGGAGATAGAAAACTGCAATCTAGGTGATTTAGTAGCGCCTAAATTGATCAAAATTTCAAAATTTTTATCAGCTGATCTAAAGGTTAAGTACATTGATCTGATGAAGAAGTTTATTGATGTGTTTGCTTGGAATTATACTGATCTCAAACAATATGATTCCTCAGTTATACAACATACAATCCCCATCAAGCCAAATGAGAAACCTTTTAAGCAAAAATTGAGAAGAATAAATCCTCTGCTAATGCCATTAATTGAGAAAGAAGTCAAGAAGTTGTTTGATGCAAAGATCATTGTTCCTATCAGATTTTCAAATTGGTTAGCCAACTTGGTTCCAGTGAGGAAAAAGAACGGAGAAATAAGGATTTGCATAGACTTTAGGAATTTGAACAAGGCTTCACTCAAGGACAATTATCCTCTTCCTAAAATGGATCTCATGTTGCAGAATATTGTAGGTTCTCAAAGAATGTCAATGTTAGATGGCTTTTCAGGATACAACCAAATCCTTGTTCATCCAGAGGATCAGGAGAAGACAGCCTTTACTACACCATGGGGCACATTTATGTATGCCAAGATGCCCTTTGGCCTCATGAATGCAGGGGCGACTTTCCAAAGGGCTATGGACATTGCTTTTGCAGAGGAGAGAGATAAATCAGTTGTGGTATACCTTGATGATATCACAGTATTTTCAAAGAGAGAGGAAGATCATTTAAAGCATCTAGAAAAGATATTATTGAAGTGTAGAAGGTTCGGCATTTCTTTGAATCCAACTAAAAGTATCTTTGCTTTGACTTCTGGTAAGTTGCTTGGGCATATCATTTCTCAAGAAGGCATTAAAATAGATCCAAATAGAGTTAGTGCTATTTCAAGGCTGGATTTGCCAAGGAGTAAGAAAGAAGTTCAGTCTTTTCTTGGTAAAGTCAATTTTGTTAGGAGGTTCATTCCCAACTTTGCAGAGGTGGTTAAGCACATCACAAAAATGCTAAAGAAGGGAGCAGACTTTAGGTGGACAGCTGAGGCAAGAAAGTCATTTGAAGAAATTAAAAAAGCACTCACTCAAGCACCGGTGCTTATTAGTCCTGATTTCTCCAAGGAATTTTTAATATTCACTTATGCCTCTGAAGATACAATCGCTGGAGTTCTTTTGTTATCACAAAACCAGTACTAGGGGGCTGCAACTAAGCATGGTCTCATGTAACTATTTCAACCTATCTTTAGACCAAAGATTAGCCTCTTTGATCAGAGAGGGCTCTCTCAAAACTCTTGATAAAATCCTTCACACACTAGATGGCTAACTCTTTATTTACTTATGAAAACATAACTGGTTGGAAACACACCAAAAGATATCTCATTGGGCTATGGAGTCTATAATATCAAGTAGACAAGAAAAACACAGTGATCTCATAGAAATCAAGGCTCTTAGCATTACAAGTCAAACATATTCCACCACACATAGCTTGCTGTATACACAGGAAGTCAGAGCATATAAGTATGAATTCTGAGTGATTGCATACAACAAAACCATAAAATAACATAAGGTATAACACATCATCACTTCATTTGACCATGACAATCCTTCGAGAATCTTGAGAAGAGAATAACTCTGTTTTACTATTACTGTCAAAAAAAACTCTTACAGTGGCCCAAAACAACACACTTTTTCTATTAAGTATCCAACCTTTTTTACATCTAAGTTATTCCTATATATAGCCTATCAAAACACTGCTGTACGAGACTCCTCATCAAGCATGAAGGGAGCTCGGGCTTTTGACATAAATGACCTTAACAATAACATAAACAAACTAATTTATTACAAGAGATATGATGCTACGAAAACAGAGGATTCCATCATATTGGCACTTTAAATCTTCTTCCTTGTATACCCTGCTGTGTCCTTGGAGCTTGCCACCTGTAGTACTGCAATAATAACCATATCCAAACTTAAAACAGATTCAATGTACATACAGCTCCGGATACTTGATGCATAGATGACTCAACAACCGAAAAGAAAATGAAGCCTATATTCTTGGTTGCTGCCTCCCCTCGGTGTTCATATATTAATGATCCATCTTTAAGCCATTTAAACCTTGGATAGTCCCGTGTGACTGAAGAGAACTCATAACCCAGCCATCCCACAACTGGACAAGTGTATCATTTAACACCTCAGCAGCTCTATCCAAACCCTAAAATTTCGGAGATAAAGTGACTTTTAGGCCAAAGACAAAACTTCGGCTTTTTCTTTGAATATTTACACCTGGCCTCCTTTTCAAAATATCTGACTGATCTTCTATAATCTCCATGCTGATATTAAACCATCTCTTTAAATATATGCTGACCTCAGCATTCCAACTCAAGCTTTAAACCTAACCAGTCATCTACAGCAGTTTCGTAGCGCGCTACGAAACTGCTGTAGGTCATCAAAATTAAATATATGAACCTCAAAACAGCAATATTTCAAATCTATGATTCCTTTAGTCTTTCCATACAGGTGTGAAGACACAAAAAAGTCTCAAAAACTTTTTAAAAAGACAATGGCCCAAAATATATCAAAATTTGAGAAAACACATTCCTCCTTGAATCATTTAGCTAGCTTGTCTAGCTTTTCTTTCAGGCTGATGACTTCCTCCTTCAACTTCTTGTTCTCTGCTCTTAGACTTGCATTCATTTGTTTCATAGTTTTTGCCTGTTTTAGAGCTGGTACTGTCCATACATAGGCGTCAGATACCGAACTAGCTTGACTGATCAAACTTGTTTTACCTTTCATCACAGCTTTCTTATAACTAGTATATCTCACTGCCTTCTCTTTAAAAATATTATGAACCTGAGGTATCTCCTTACTTGCTCCAGCTTGTTTTTTAATGGCAATCACATTTCCACTTTGACTAATAACCACCTCATTGTCCTTATTCTTGTTTTTAGCTGCTTGGACTATTTTAGAGAAGATTTCAAGTGCCTTTGTCCTAGGCATGTCTGAAGGGACTTTCTCTTTTTGAGCCTTTTCTGCTTCCTTCATTTGCCTCCTAGTCATTGGTCTGCGAGGTTTAAAGGCATACTCTTCACCTAGTTCTTCAAACTTTAACCTTTTGGAAGCCTTTGACTTCTTAGAACTCTCAGGTGAAGACTGTGTTAGATCAATATGCATAGGTGATACCAACTGATCTTGTTCTATTTCAAGTGGTTCAACTTGAATTGGATGTTCTTGTTCTAATTCAATGGCTTCCAACAAATCATTTAGACTACCCTTAGAAACAGGACTCTCTTCCACATGAGCTGATTTTCCTTTTTCTTTGTTCAGCTGGCCTCTAGTTCTTACTCTGGAAACTCTTTCAACTTCACTAGACTTAATTTCATCTTTTCTTTTGTGAGTCTTCTGTTTAGATGATTCTGGTGCTTCTTTAAGAGGCAACTTAGAAGCTTCTTTTTCAGATACTTTAGATGATTTTGAAGTTTTGACTACTGATGCTTCAGGAGTTTCTTTAATTGCTAACTTAGGAGTCTTCTTTGTTGATGCTTCAGGTGTTTCTTTGACTGTTACAGACCTCTCTGGCTTCTTTGTTTTAGCTTTGGGCTTCTTATGGTCTGTTATTTCTTTCCTAATCTCAGCCAAAGTAGTATCCTCACTCCTATCTTCTCTTTCTCTTACAGGTAATGGAGTGAGGCCCGTTTTACTAGGGAAACCGGCCATGAATACAAACGAATCCCAGTCCTTACCAATTTTATGTAGGCTATCCAACACCAATAATTTAACCAGACCATGATGGAAAAGAGATGTTTCATAAGCTTCCTTCTTCAACTGAATCTTGTCACACATCTTAGTAATACTCCTGAATAAGTAAAAAGGGATGTCTATTGAGCTCTTACCAGTGAAGTGTAGTAGCAGCTTGAAATGATATGAGTAGACTTTGTTGTACCGACCTTCACATGTCAAGTACTTCTGGATGCATGTCAATAATGTAGCATAATTCTCCTTAAGATAGCTCCTTGGGACAGCTTTAGTAAGATCTTCGTCTACATATGGTGCCTTTAAGAACTCCTTACACGGACCCATATCAAACTTGAAATTCTTGAACCATTCTTGGCCACCTCTTGGGATTTCTGTGACTGTAGAAATGACTTCAGGGGAAACCGAAAACTCCAGCATGGCCACTTTTGAATTTAATCCCGTGAAGTTCACTGCAAATGCCTTGGTCACTTCTGCATGTCCACCTTTGAGTTTTTCACAGAACCGCCAACAACCAGCACCTCTGAACGCCTTTGCTACTTCCTCATTCCTGAGGGTTACATCTAATCCCTCCGGCTCTGTTCTCACACATTTACCCGAACGGTGCTCCTTTCTTTCCATGTTTCTTTGCACAATTCTACACAAGGAAATGACGGTGGTTTGCAGCACAAAAACACTCTTTGGCTGTAGAAATCAGGCTCGCTTGCAGTAGTCTGTTTAGAATAAAGCTCACGCTTTTCATAGAGCAGAAGACATTCATATGTTATGAAAAACACATTATGGGATGACCACTTCCTATAACGTCCTCCAAACTGACACCTAACTCAATGAAATCAGACCTGATGGCAAAGTAATGGCTAATCATGACACATAAATGGTGTGAGGAAACAATCATAACCGGACTCGTGACTCACTATTTCTCGGATTAGACATTCAAGGAAAAATGCTGCACAACAGCCCGAAACCCCGATTTCGTAGCGCGGGCATTTCAAATTTAAAGGAACGCGCTACGAAACTGCTGACAAATGGGCCGCTACGAAAACACGCAAACATTATTTAGCAGCAGAACTGACCAATCACACTCGCGCTACGAAACTGCGCAAGTACCTAAGAGATCATACCCGCGCTGCGAAACTGCGCAAGTACCAATGACATGACATGACATAACTAACCATGATGGAAGATGACTAATGCCCTTGCCTTTACATGAATTTCATTCATAACTCTTGAGTTTCAAAATTTGAAATTGACATAAGTTAACACACTTATTTACAAGACCTCAAGACTTTATAAAAACTTATGGACAATTAACATATACATGAACTATAGATTCTAGTGATAACAACTGCAACACATGATTTACAAAGATAAAGCCAAACATTATTGTTTTGACAAGTGATGAAAACATAACATCACTTTCAGAGTGTAAAATGTGACTCAAAATAAGACCAGACATCATTGTTGCTGAACAAGTGATGGAAAACACATCATCACTTTTACATTTTAAAATGCAACAAATGATTTACAAAAGGACGACCATGAAATGACAACATGTCTAGAAACCATTTTTCACTTATTAATGTGAATGGGTCGTCTCCTTGTGGTGGCTTGGCTTGTCGAACAATTGTTTCACCTGGTTCACGCACCGATGCTTTGTCTTTAAGGTGCTGCTCTAGATGGAGCCTCCAACAAGTGGCTCTTTGATGACCACTTCTATCGCAATGACTGCAGTAGGTTTTCTTCCATTCTTTTCCAACACTTAGAAAATGTATGGTTATGTAATCCACAAAAGGTGCATGTTTTTCGATTGCATGGTCTTCGTTCATCATTAACAACATGATCATAACTAAAATGAACATTTGAATGTTGAGAGTGGTTAAACCTTTCCTTGCCATCTCTGGTGTAAGTATGGTGATGAGAGCTTGCCTTAGCTCTCTCCCTACAATGGGCACTATCATGGGATGATGGGGATGCGTTCCCATCATTATCTTTCCTTGACGATTTCAACGATGTCTCGGATGACTTTGACACCTTTGAGCACTCTCCTTTATTGTATCTCGAGCCTGCAAATCGATGTTTGTGCACAACCTCCAAAGGTTGAGTTATGCCTTGATTATTAACACCAAGTTCTTCCTTCTCCTCATGCCTCATCCTTGTAAGGAGCCTCATGTTTGTCCCTGTAATTGGGATCTCCAAATCTCCAACAGAACTCATACTACGTGAAGATGAAACCGAAAGGAAATAAACATCTTTTACCTCCTCTTTCCATTTGGAAAGAACTGATGAGGGTTTCTCATCATCTGTTGTTGGTGGTCCACTAGCTGTCTCGACGCATTCCCCAACTTCCTTTCTGACATACCCAAGTCCTGTTCGACACGGTAATTCCTCTACTTTGATGGGGTTGACAATTCCTTGGCCATTAACGCCCAAGCCTTTTCCTTCATACCCCATTCTCTTCAACAGTTTGGAGCCAATTCCTGTGGTATGATTTTCAAAATCAGCGAAATCATCATCAGGAAACATACATGATGATGGACAACTACTTTTTACCTCACATGGGTCTTGCTGTAGATTTTCCAAGGCCTCATCCTTTGCTTGCAGCTATCATAGCAAACTTTGTTTTTCCTCTTTCTCTTCATGTAGATGCATCTTCAATTCAACGTTCTCTATATGAAGATTATGTTTGTTTTGCTTTAGTTCTTCCAGGGCCTCTTCCGTGGCTTGCAACTGAAGCTGCAATCGCTCCTTTTCCTCTGCCTCTTTCTGTGGAGTTTCATACATGATTTCCACTCTTTTGGAAATGCTAAGCATGGTATCATACATCGCTTTTTCATCCTCTATCACTGAACATTCCATTGTTCACGCTGCAATTCACATCAATGCAAAAACTGCTCTGATACCACTTGATCTAGGTCCGGGTGTGAGGAAGGACCCTTCCAAGACCTTTTACTTTTGTGATGTGTTAAATTGCAATTTTTTAAAAAGAACATTAATGAATACATATGCATGCTGTAAATAAGAGGAACATGTCAATCATAAACAACATAAAAACAAAAGTCATTGATAACGTAGTTCGTCTAGGAGGGACTACGTCTCCGGGCCCCTGTGTCAAGATGGTGTAGGCCACTGCATTAAGTTCTATCAATAGTGATGATGTACACAAGAGATGATGTCACGATCATAAAAGGAAAATTCCCTCACACAAGAGTGGCTCTAAGAGATGTTCCACTACAGGAACTCTTAGTCAAAAGATTCCTATTAGTATGGCACAAAATTCATGCACAATGAGCATCCCGCCAACATGGTGTAAAAGAGATATCAATGCAAACATGCATGATGACAACATGAGTATCCAATTAACATACAACAAGGGGATCTAAAAACACAACATGATGAATCATGACAACAAGTACATCACATAGGTGATTCTGTGTCACATCAAGCAAGAATCATAAAAATGAGTAAGAAACGGGATCCCACATCAAACATCAATCAAGGACTTGTGCAACACAATGCATAAAGGATAAGTACATGAACACTGCATATACCTCACAACCAAGGTCCATCTGAAGAAGCGGATGTCAAACTGCTGAAGTTGCTCGGACCATCAATCTCACAGCATCAATCACATGACTCCTCGCACATGGATGTTGACACTTGCATTCCACATAGAAAAGTGTCTGAAGAATAGAATGAGAGAATGAGAAATATGAACACACCATCAGATTTGTGGCGTCGAATAGTACAACATCGATTGTCCAAAATCTGAATTCGGAGAAGTTTAGAATCTGGGGCTCAAGGAATCTTTCATATTCCCCCTAGATTCCTCAAAGATTGTGCTCCATGCATGGACTGGAAATCTATAACTCCAAATGTGAATCTGACCTTACCATTGCGATCACTATGGAAAACCGTGAAAAACCAATATAAACTTGACTATATTCCAACATGGAGAAAAATTACCTCAAGAAAATTGCAAGGATCATGGTTCCGCTCCCTGTTTTTGTAGCAATCATGGTTCCACCTGTTATCACTTAAGAAATGATTTCTAAATTCGGAGCATCATTTCTATTCCAAAGGATTGGTGTTAGTCTTGGTCTAGTCTTTCCATGGTTTCTTTAGTTTCTAAGATCTAGAAAAGAGTCTTGTTGGTATGGTCAAATAGGGTCAACACTCCATTCTTGCCCATCACTGGTCCCACATCACAAATTATTTCCATGTGTCAAGCTTGTGTCAAGGTTTAAATTTTACATTTGTTCCTAAATTCATAATTTTAGATGGTGGTTAAGTCGCTGTTATGGTTTTTAGACTCTAAGTCATAGGGTTAGAGTCTCATTTCCATCATCAAATATAGCTCAACAACCTTGTTTCACACTTTATGGATCTCATATCATGTTTTGAAAGTCATGTGTTTAGCCATTTTGGAAAATTTTTGAAACTTGCTACAAATCCACGTTTTTGTAGCGTAGACAGTGTAAAAAACCAGTTTTGCGCTACGAAATCACTGAACTAGGAGTTTTCGTAGCGCGCTACGAAACCCCTGAAAAAGCCTGTTTCAGCATAAAAAACTTTGTTTTCTGCATTTACTAGTCAACTTCCAAAAGGGGTCCTGAGCAGCTGAGAACTCAATTTTGAAAAATGAAAGAAAATTTTCTTCCCAATATACCAAACTACAAAAACCTCTTTCAGTTTCTTCAAATTCGTTCTGAGGTGGGAGGAATTTATGGTTAAACTTGCGCTACGAAACTGCTGAAAGTCAAGCTTTGTCTTCTAGTTTTAGCAGTCTTTTTCAAGATCAGTTTCTGGTCACAGGAAAAGGTGTTTTGGAAATCTGAAGGAGGTTTCGCTTCATAAAATATCCAGCTACAATAACCTATCTCACTTTCTTCATACATGTTTTCAGTTGGGAGGTAATAATCTTTCTTTGAGACCCTAATATCAGAGAACACATTTTTCCTGTTTGACATGTGTTTTTCAAGGACAGATTTTGGACAGCTGGAGAAGTGTTTTAAAAAATCAAGAGATGTTTTTGTTCTAGACGGCATGGAATACAAAAACCTCCTTCAGTTTCATAAAATATGTCATGAGTGAGAAGATAAGGGCTTTGTCCCACGTGCCATTTTCAAGGATCCTAAGCCTAAAAACAGGGAAACATGTTCCCTAATTTCTAGGGTTTGTCATCAGCAGTCAGGTGACAACATGGGAGGCTTCATCAAATTCGACTTCATGAGGTTGCAGCTGTCAAAGAATGCATTTAAATGTTTAGATAAGGTTGTTGTAATCATAATAAGGAGTTACACTCCTAGTTGTATTAGGTCTCTAGGACTGCTAGTTAGCTGTCAAATGCATTTAAAGGTTTGTTTTATGGTTAGAATAGGTGTCACTGATGGAAAATTCGAATTCTCTTGATGAGGGATGATGGAATCCTAATTTTAAATGCTATATATGAAGCAAGAGGTTGAATTAGCAAAGGGTTGAAGACTTTTTGGCCTAGCTGCTGCTTTATGTTATGAACTATAATCAGTAATGTAGAGAGGTTTTTATGAATAGATCTGAGTTCTCATGGGGTTAATGTTGTCTTGATTTATATGTTACTTTGAATAATTTGCAGTAGATGTCATTGCTATTACTTAGAATTCACAACTATGTGCTCTGACTTCTTTTAGAAATGAGATGACTGTGTCTTTTTGCAGTTTGTGAGTAAACAATCTTTGAACTACTAACAACAAGTTTCATTACCATTACTCAGATTTCATAACCCTATTCTCTGACTTCCTTTAGTAATGGAATTGTTGTGATGACCTATTTCCTTGAGTGAATTATCTTTGTTTGAAAACCCCATTTGCCTCAGCTTTCATGTCAAGAAACCTTGCCACTGAATTTATTGACTTGTTAACTCCATAGCCCAATGGTAGCAAGTCTTCATCTTTTCAACCTACAAACACACAAAACCAAGATAGAGTTAGCCATCTATATTATCATCAATCAATATCATTAACCCTTTTAGAGAGCCCTCTCAGGCTGAGGAGGCTAAGCCTTAGCCAAAAGATTGGTTTGAAATAGTTACACCGAGATAGTCTGATCAGCAGCCTATCAGGGTCCTATTTTGGTGGTAACACCACCTTCATCTTGAAAATGGACAAAAATTGCAGAACTCTAATGGAGACATGGACAATGCCATTGCATTCATGGCGACGAGAAGTGCTGAATCCATATAAAATTTGTCAAAATCTGACAACATGAAATTTCACCCCTCCTGCAACATGTTGCCTCGAACTGCGGGCATAGTTTCCCCCTGTCTCAAAATTCGTGCCTGCTCCAGGTTCCTCCATCTGCCTCAAACTGCATGAAATGAATGTTTATATAAAATCCTAGGTAGATTATCCAACAAATCAGTTTAGGTGGATTGGTTAAGGCAACAAATTATGAGGAGGAGGTCGGGTGGTCAAACCTCGACCCCTCCATTTTAACTCAAAAATTGTTTCATTCAAACCGCACTTTTATTTTTGGGGGTCGGGTCCACCTTGGGTGGCCTGCCCCATAACTCCCACAGGGGTATTACACAGTGCACAACATGTTGTTTGTTTGTCAGTTATTAAATGGTGGGGGGTATTGGTTTTATGGCACATGGGGCCACCACGTGGGTTGGGCCGGCCCTCTCGCCGGCCATGGGTTCAACTCCCACCAGCCCCTCAAACTAGTACGTTTTATTATATGAGGTGTGGGGTAAGGCGTAGGTGGTGGGGGTGGTCGCCCACCACCACCCCTTTTTTAATATATATTTTTATTATAAAAAGAACCTTGTTCAAAAATTTTAATTTTAGGTCGTAGGAGAGATTTTAATGTCCCAACAATTTCGCCCGGAATCTGGCCCAGGTTGGCCGGAATCCGATAGCTGGAAAAAGTCAAAATTGTGGCCTCCTTAAGCCTCCCTAGTCATCAAAAGGTCAACCCAACTTTGACTGCTTCTAACTTTCTCATCAGGACTCAAATTGACAAACCGTTTGCACCACCGCGATCAAGACGATGACATCTACACTTTGATCCTAGTTCGAGCATAATCCAAACACTTTGATTTTTGAGCTTTCTTGAGTCCTCTTTGTCCTGTGTGTGTCCCTGGAGCCACCTGGATCACCTTTCCTTCAGTATCTGCAACCTTCATGTTCTTGATCTCATACAATCTAATTTGCATAGGAAGAGTTGGCCAAGGTGCCTTCTTCTTGCTGTGAAAATATGTTGACAACCCTGTGGAGAGATGATATACAACTTCTTGCATGAAAAGCTTAACGATGGGATACCTTAGCAAACACTACGGTGACTTCTGATTGTCAAACAATCTAAGGAAGATGCCATCCAGTGAGGAAAAACAATCTACGATCTCTGATACTACTTCTATTTCCCCACGTGGCATGCAAGGTGGTTCTTCCTCAAAGATTATCTTGTATAGTGGAATGAGGAAGTGGCCAATTAGCTTCTTTATTACTCTCCTATGGTTGAAATATGAGAGAAATATGTAGTAGATATACATGGTAGGGTCCCATGGTGTCTAAGTCCAATCCATGCTAGGGAAAGCATTATGTGCACATATTTCTTCCAGTAGATATGCATACATGTACAATCTTGCTTGCCTATCCTTAGAAGGATTCCGAACGTTCTCTACATGGATACTTAATTGTCAAGCCAACAAGTCTAACTAGTTGAATGACTTCCCCTCATCTACAACCCAATTTAATAGGATTTCCCACCCTTTAGGAAAGGTCTCCATGCTCTACTGGCCGTAGATTCTACAAGCTAGGATAACAAAGAGCTGATAGGCCTTCCTCAGAGACTTTGTCTTGTAAGTATTGGTGGGTGTCTGTTGAAACTTTGATGGCTCTTTCACCCAGCCTTTAAAAATGTCTTTCATGCTCACATATTTGTTGGTGGCATAAAAGTATGAATCCATGAGAGCTTTTGGATTGGGAAAATGGTACATGAGAGGATAATTTGCTGTAGAAAAGCAGCAAGCTTCCATATGTTGGAATTTCTCAAAGTCATAGTCTTCATATCAATATGTGAAACAATCCAGCTGATAACATTTGCACATGGGAAGGCTGGATATTTGCATGCAAGCCTATGTAATACCGATCACTGAACATTAATTTATACCTGCGAATCCTCTAGATATCTTTTGAAGCTCTTTGCTGAAAAAACTTCATTCATTTTTTTCCATGTAAGATTTGATTCCTTTTCCACAAATAATTGAGTGTTTGAATATATTGGCAAGTTTACTAGCGTACTCTCAACTACTTCCTCAATACTTCTTTTTGTGGTATCTTTTGAAGTAGCTTTCTTGGATTCCATGATAACAATGACTTCTAGAGCCAAGTTCTCAACAACTATAATACCTATAGGAGGAAAAGGCACTCATGACAAGAATACATTAGCTTTTGCAAATCAACTTTCAAAGCAAGATTAGGCATCAAACACATGGAACGATGAGAGAGAGTGTGCAATTCTCATTATCAAGGGAAAGATATTGGCGGAGGGAACTGTGCATTGCACAACCTTAATAGCCAGTGATGCGTCCTGAGGCTTGAGACTGCGCAATGCATAGTTCAGCCTAGGAAGTGACAGGGAGAGACTGCGCATTGCATAATCTCAGTGGTAGGATTGAGTCCTAGGACTGAAAAATGCATAGTTGGGCCAACCTGTACTGTGTATTATGCAGTCTCAGAGGTCAAGCTCTCAGCTTGGGCCTTGGACTTTCGCAATGCCCAATTGGGCAAGGTAGTGCATGGCCAAGTGAAGTGCAGATCTACACAGTGAGGGTGTATGAAATAAGAATATCTAAGGGTTAATGAAATTTAAAGTGCAGATATGACTAAGTATGGATAGATCAATGTGAATCAAGTGCATAAACTCAAAAAACAGAAGGGAAAACAAATATGCAAGGAGAGTTGTTGAAAGGACAATCGCCAGTGTGCAAAAACAAGAAAACTGATGTGACACTTATGAAAGGTGAATGACAAACTAAATCAACACTTCTACAAGTTAATATAAATTAAAATTCTAGAAACCATGAAGAGAAACAAGAAAAATAGCACAGACATAAGTGAAACGATGAAAAGCAACAGAAAAAGCGGAAAAAGACAACAGAATCAAAATGCACCCAGAAAATTGATGCAAACTCCACTGAAGGCTCCTTGATCTCCTTGGGAATCCAAGAGCTACAAGGTCAAAAGTATAGTTGAGCTCTAGAGGTGTCAGTTAAAAATATTTGGGCAGATTAGGGTTTATGACCAGCATTCTTAAAATCAAGGAAAAAGTGACACTTGGTGGAAATTTATAAAAATAATGATTGTGGCACCTTCGAGAAACTAATAATGACTCCCTATTTTCTAGGGATGCTTTTTCAATTTTCTGATTTTTTTTTTCTTTTTTCTTTTTGAGAAAATTTCCATGCACACTGCTAAGGAAGATTGCACAATTCCGGTGAACTCGGCAACTTCCCGACTCAGTGCATTACGTAGCTTCTAATCACAAGGGATGGATTGCACAGTTTCTGAGCTGAGTGCTAGGTTTCCATCCATAACTACACAATTCTCAAACTCAAGGTTGGGCCGCCATTTTGGATTGCAGAGTTTCCATCATCAAGGTTGGCTTGCCTTCTAAGATTCCATAGTTTTTGGAGGCAAGCCCAGGACTGCTATAAGATCAAGTCAGAAGGTTAGCTTGTGACTCAAAAAGATCAGACTAGTATCAAGAAAAGTAAACACAAGAATAGCATCAAAAGGATAAGTCTTAATTTCAACATGAGTACTTGACGACAGAAAAAGATAAGCTCCGGTGGATAGAAGGGAAGGCTCCAAAATAAAAGAATAGGAAAAATTTTGGAGGGTGGTTGTAGCAGCTACGACACAACCATATCTAACAAAGGAATATTTGTTTAACAAAGCAACAAAACATTACTACACGTGCAAGGTCACCTATAGATGTTTCAATTTTGTTTTTTTGCAAGGGAGTGACAATACAATAGTTGATTCGCTTGCATGAGGACATGCAACATGATCGACATGGGGGGATGTCAGGACTCAGTTTTTTCTGGATTTATACCACTTTTCACTTTGAAATACCTCATGATTTTGCTTAGTTTCTATGGTTACTGTTGCTATTTTATGCATTCTTGGTATGATAAGGTAAATATTCACCATTTAATAGATTTCCCTTGTTTCAACAAGATTTAACATTAAAATCAATATTAATAATGGTTTGTGCATATGTAGGTCTAAAAAATGGTCAAATTACCTTTGTAGACATGTATTTCTATAATGGTTGGTCTTTATCCCACACACTTGAAGATTCCTACACCAAGAAGAAATTATGCATGATGTTCTTATGTGAAGTCACCATGTGGCATGTTGATTACACTTTTCAAAGATAATTTTGAAGATTTGGTAAGTATCAAATGCACTTTCCCTCATTGATGGTGATTCACTAAGTCTTTGGTTCTACCTTAAACAGTCTTGGATTCTTGCTTGCACTAACTTAGGGCTTCTATAGATTGACACACTTTTAGAGAAAACCTAAGATGGTTTATGTCTAGAATGATGTTTTAACACCTCCACATGAGTTATAATGCACGAAGGTCATATGGATCATTTTCTAGAAAATAATTAATATGTCAACCCTAAATTTGCCCAATTTTCAAACTACCAACTTTCTCCTCAATTTGTGTGCAGATGAGGTTGAATCCCAGAATTCTGAAACATGAGTTTTGTTGAAAATATGGAAAATTAGGTTCTCATTGTACTTTTTTCCAAAATTCATATTGATATGAGAGATATATTGGGTTATTTGAGGTAGAATTGCAGAAACTCATGTAAAACTCATATTGTAAAAGTATCTAATCAAACAACTTTAGGCACGATTTATGAATCAATAGAGTTGAATCAAAAAATTCCAAGACATGTTTCTTGTTTAAAATATGACAAATTAGGCTCCATATGAAAAAAATTCCAAAATTTTCCATGGTTAGGAAGATACGAAAGGATCTTTGGGGCCAATTTTTTAAAAATGCACAATTTTCCAGAATTAAAAAAATGGGTTGTTAGAGCCAAAACTCATCTTGTAACTTTCATGAAAATCCTAGACATGGCCTGTGTGAGTGGGATTATGTTATTTCAATTTCATATTGTTGTTTTAAGTTTGGAGCACATGGTTGTTGATGTAAAAATCTGATTTGATTTAATTTAAAAGCTTATAATGTCTGGTTTTTCTCCTCACTTCTTGTGCATCTTATGATCATTTTGGCTCTATGATTTAAGTTCTCAAATAAGGGTGTGAGATGGACTGGTAGGGCCCACTAGACTAGCTCAACATCCCTATGTTTGTACATATTTTGTGTGGTTTACAGATCTATTAGATGGTGTGTATTTTATCATAATGATGGTGTGCCAATAGTAAGGTTTATTTGCTGATTTAATAGATCTATAGATTTTTTTTTTTACACTTTCTATATATATATATATATATATATATATATATATATATATATATATATAGATATATATATATATATATATATATATATATATATATTATAATATTACTCTCTTCTAAGGAAATTTTTAAGGACAGATATCTATTTGAAAGTTTAGAAATCTTGGCGAATCTTAGTAATCTATAATATAAAAATTGTGAAATGTTTGATGATATTTTTATAAAAGTATCTAAAATTCTAATTATATTATATATAAGATCTTACTGATTTTTAAGGTAAAATAATTTCAAACTATAAAATTTGGGCGATTGTTTTTTAGAAAAAATGGAAATTGGTGAATTTTTTTTGGAAAAGGTATAGAAAATTAGCCCACCTGCGAATATTAGCCCCTAAAATTTTCCTTGCTCTCTTCTTGGCTCAACATGTGATCGATTCAATATCTTAGGTGTGGATACGCAGGGATTATTATGTAAGATTCAAATTTGTAACTCTTGGGTCTTTGTTGACATGAGAATGGAAGATCCTTCGAATGTGAGAAGCTTGTGCTACCACATGAACATATATTAGATCTACCTTTAAGACTTTATTTTGTGTATTGTAACCTACAGTTGTAAACAATATAAAAATATCGTTAGTATTCTTGAACGAATTGATAACTTTTTCAAGATTTGAACTATGATAAAATTTGATTTTTTTTTTATCATTCAATTTGAAGCTTGTAAATGATGATTTAAACCCTAGTTATTACATTTCTAGAGATAAAACCATTATTTGAGTATTATTGCAACTTTTTGATGTCATTTGGCGTACATTGGATTGCCACAAAAAAAACAGAGTATGCATATTCAATTTTGTGGTTGTTTGATTCATTTAAGTTCATATCACTCATCACTATTGTTGATCTAGTACACAAAATATATATTTTGTTATTTAAACATTGATTTGAATTAAAGAATGATATGCACTTGTAACATACATTCAATGCAGGAACAATAGGAGACTTTAACTATTTGCACTAGATATTTGTAACCTTGTTTCATTATTGTTCGTTGGATTTACATTTCCAGGGTTACAAAACACTTTGATTTTTGAACCTCTTTCCTTTGAATATTGTTAGCATCATTTCCAATATTTCTACTTGGTTAAGAGCAATCATTGTTGAGGTGTGTTTTGAGGTCTTAAGGAAACATCAACTTAGAGTGAGGTTGCTTTTATTTTCACACACACAGAGTGTTTATTCAGTTGACACATGTAGTTGTATGAGTAACACTAGGAACATATTTGAACCCTGCTTTTTAATTTATGACTGCACAATAGAGTGGAGGGGATTTCAATATTTAGATTGCACATTGAATTGAATGAAATTAATGCAAGAACTTGAACAGAGGATTTATTTTTAGTGGAGAGTCTTGTTTGGCATTAAAAGAGCTTGGATTGTTTAAATATTTCATGCTTGTGTTTTATAGTTGACAAGATAGTCTCTTCATTAGCTTGGTTGATTCTCATGTTATCCAAATTAATTAATTGTTAGGGTTTGTTCCTTGATTGTTGTTGGTGAGCACCAGTATTGCAGCAATAATGCTGCAACTCCTGGGGCTTCCTACTTTACTTTTATCAACCCAGTAGTTCGTAACAAACTTGGAAGCGACGGTGCTGTATGCACAAGTACTAGCTCTTACTGCAGGTTGTCACTTGGTCAGCTGGCGCAAGATCACTAGGAGCTTAAGCCAACTTCTATGAATTCTCAGAAGAAGCTTTTAACTGTAATGAAAGAAAGCTAACTCTACGAGGACTATTCTACTTGTAGAAATGGAAAGAAGACTGGAATGTAAGGCAAACCCTAGCAAACCCTAATTTATCCAACTAACCCTACTTTTGCAGAAAAAGAGATAGAAACTAATACGATGAGTGCCATTGACTACTAAAAAAGGTAAATTGCATTTATTCAAGCTACTTCTGAAAATAAATGATAAGAAAATATCTTTTTGTGCTTTTGAGTGTTTTTATGTGAAATTAGTATGCTTGTAATTTATTTGGTTGTGATTGTGCAAAGGTTTGGTGGCGAAGGAAGATGGACTTGTTTTTTGCAGAGGTGGAGGAAGGGTGGAGAGGTCCCAAGAAGCCCCTAGTGCCCTTCTAAAGACTTCCATTGCAATCGGATTTCAAAAAACCACTTATAGGGAATTCTACAGGAGGCTGCAGGGGATCTACAGGAGGAGGCTGAGAGCTATTTTTGGAAATTTTGAAGGTGGAAAAGTGATGGAAAAGGGTAAATGAGGGCTAGATGAAGGTGTTGAGGTGTCTGGAGCTTGTCAAGGAAGATCAAGAGGGAACATGATGGTTGGATTTGTTCAAATGGCATGAGGGAAGCTTATGGAAAAAATTGCCGAAATTAGGGCAGATTGGCGAAATGTTGTGAATGACTTGGGAAATCTGTGGGAAGTGAGCTAGTGTTGGCTGCTTTATGGATGTATGGTGAGCTGAGGTGTCTTGCAAGAGATTTTCACATCTACTTACAAAAACTGATCAAAGAAAGGTCTAACTATACCATGAAAATAGAAATTTCTCTAGCTTGACCTAATTCCTGACCTACAAACAAAAAATGTTGAACAGTAACCCTTGAACATAAAAGAATGCAGAGAGATCTATTGTAAAAGAACAGGAAATGATCTAGGCAACTGAATCTAAAGCTATACATTAATCTTTCTAAATCAATTCATCACACTAGAAATTGCACGGGAGAGCAAAACTATGTTTTTGGTGGCAGCAGTAGTGCCTTGACCTCGAATCATAGTCCTACAAAGGGAGAAAGGAGATTAGGGCATACTACTGGCCTTTTTTGAATCTTAGCCTATCACTGCATTAACCTACTTGAGCAACTGAAACAAAAACAGCTATGCAAACCATCAAAAGCAACCTAATCTAAACAAAGTAAAATGAATCTATGTAACAGAAACTAGCTCATGAATTGAAGCAAAAACATATAAGTACAAAGCAAGAGGTGTTGGGCAACATGGGTTGGGCCCTAACCCAAGAGCTTCAGCCCTCTGAAAGAGATCATTACTGGCTCAAGAAATATTTCATATTCATTATCAAAAATAATAGTCACATTACATAAACTATTCTCAAAAAGAAACTCGAAAATGAGTTGAACAAGTGTTGCACAAAAGTGAAAAAATTCTAATAATGACTGGCTAAAATCCAACTAAAAAACTAAGCACCTAAGCCCTACTATTTATACAACTCGAGCCTCCAACAGCTCTCCTAAAATCAAGGAGCTCAGCTTCCCAAGACTGCAGATAAACAACAATCCTTCTTTACTTGTTCGACTGCCCCTTGGATGCACTAATGTGGCTACTTGTGCTCCGAGTTTCTGATGGAGGATTCGAGGTAAGGGTTCATAAATGAAGGGGACACCCCCCTACAAATCCTCTTCCCTGTTTTCCTCGAGTATTTGCTGCCATTTGCTCATAAATCCCTTGACTTTGTCCAAAATTGACCAAATATTTGCATAAAGCACACATTAGACTACATGGAAAAATGACTAACCCTATTCACTCTATTAGCATAAATATTTTCAAAAACGTGCAACAAACTAATGAGAATGGTGGATTAAGTCGAATTAAGAGGAAAAATGAGCCCATATAATTACCCATTTTTGGGGCTCATTAGTTGTTAGTTAGGGTTTTCTTTTTCAATTACTAATAATTAGGTTTTGCTTATAGTTATTGGAAAATTTCAAGATTAATGTTTATGGTTTCATTTCTAAAGATTGCTTTTGAGTGCAGGATTAGAATAGGGATTAACTAGTGTAGGAATCTGAATGTGTGAGCAGTTTCCAAAAAAGTTAGGGTTTTGTTTTGCAGGTTGTTGGAGTCTTTCTTTGGCATTTCCAGTGTTTTGTCTCGAAGTCCACGGACCCCAAATTGACATTAAATGTTGTTCCATTAATATACCATATACTACACCCAACAAGTATCTTCATTCACACATGGAATAACCCTAGCTAAAGTCTGTGTAGAACTAAATTCTATTTGGAAGGAAGATATGTTTGGTGCTAAAGTTTGTGCAGAAGTAAACTATGTGCAGAAATAATAGGGTAATCTCCACTGCTCCACATAAGGTGGGCCCGAAAGGAAATATTTAATTAATAATTGTGTTGGGAAAGTGGCCCAAATATTTATATTTGGGTGTAATGATAGATAATAAATTTGAAGTGAATAAATTAAGAAGAAGTAGTAAATGATTATTTATCTCCATTGGAATGTGACCCAATATTTTAATACTTGATTTGGTCTCACATCTAATATATTTGGAGAAGTTAAAGCATAATATGGATATGTTAATTAATTAATAAATATCATTGTTATATGATTTCTCTAGTTGTATAATTCCTTTTCACATTATGTGGAGAGAAATGAAGCTACTTCCATGCATGCAAGACAAATATAGAGCCCAAAGTAGATACATTTGGTTGTAAATGATAAATAGTAAATGTTATCACCCCAAGAAACTCACCTAGGTTGTATCTCAGAGATGGTTGGGAACATTACAAACTCAACATAAAATGTTGGAAAATGGTGGATGAATGAAAGAAATGCTGCATATTCAAGCCAGATAACCACTTCTACTATGCTTGACCCAAGACATGGGTGAACACCCCCAGACTACAAGGCTTTAGACCTCCAATTACTCACAATTTTAAATAAAATGTGATGATGGAGAACACTGATCACACCAGCAGATGCACAGGACCCTGTGATGGCAGCTGCAACCAGTTAAAAAGGTATGTAAAACTATTCTCTAATGCACAGATAGGATGACAGCTCTCTGGCATTAAAATAACAAAAACCTGCATACAAATTCAATGATACATGCTAGATCCAAACACAGAGGTGGGATGACAGCCCCTCTAATGCTAAACATCTATAGCACATGAATAAATGCATAACAGGCACAGCCTGGAACAAAGAAGAAGAAGTGGAAAGTGAGCAATTAACAGCAAAAGAAGCTTGCATTAGCTGAAAATGAAGACCAGATGCTGCAGGTATCATAGTAGTTATAGTCTCTAGAAGTTGAAGCTTCCAACAAAATAACATTTTTCAACCTATTACATTCTGTCTTCTGGATATATATATAGAGGTTGTTTACAAAATTGCTCTGCTGGGCTGCACGAGAAGAGGTCATAATGGACCACCTAGCACATTAACTCTCAAAAATGGGCCTCTGCTGCAATCTAAGTGTTTTAATGAACAAGATCGACCTTTTCTGATATTCTGATGTCATTCTCGGGCAGCTGGAGTGAATTATGGATGAAATTCCATGCCTGATAAATGCTTTTAACTACTATTTCCTGTACTTTTTCTTCCTTGGCCATGCTGCTTGTTAAATGCGGTTGCTGAGATATTAACTGTGCAGGTACATGGTAGCTGATGTTTGTTGTCCCTCAGGAGCTCAAGACAGTCAACGGAGTTAACATTTCATGGCAGAAGCAGGAGTAGGCTGGGATAAAGCTCAGCCGTTTGATCATGTGAATCAACGAGAGGGATCTATCAGAGGGAAAAATCGGGAAGAAGTGGGACGGAGTGAATGTGAGCCGTCAGATCAAAGAACAGTGGATCCAACGGTCGTCGCATGCAAAAGATGCACGGACGATATGCACGGTGGACGTACAGGTAGGCGGTAAGTAGTATTCCCTACACCACCCAGCAGGGTTCGGTGGTATACGTATAAGGGCCATCGATCCAATCAAAATATGACGTGTGGCAGATGAAAACCGCTACCCATGCGGGTTAACGTGCATGCAGGTCGCACGATCGGGGGAAGCGACTACCATTGGATCTAACGTCGGATGGTGGGGAAGGCACATGAGGTTTAATGCGTGGGCTACGACGAAGGGGACCGTTAGATTGGGGCAATCAATGGCTACGATTGTAAAAGCGACGGAGGGTTATATGGGCATGGCTACATGAGTTAAGCGCCCAGGGACTAAGGAAAAGGGGCTACAAGGCAGTATGATCTTGGCACCCGGGAGTTAAAGCAAACAGGTTTATGCGAGGTTTTGGAATAAATAGAGATAGCGGGGGGTTAGGAAATATGAGCGGGGTGAAAGGGAATACAGGTTTATGAAGGATTTTGGAGGAAACTAGAAGCAGCGAGAGGTTAAGAGGGTGTAAGGAAACCGAAGGAGAAGAAGGTGAAATGAATGTTGCGCACTCCTTTTCGGCAAAAACCCATCACCAGACCCAAATTTGACCTTCAAACGTTGAAGCTTGTAGCAGAGCTAACACTGGCTCCTTTTGGGGATGAGATCCTCCATGCGAGGACTCAAGAACTACAGACCAATGCCTTTATACAAAACCAGCTTTAAATACATTGCCTAGTATCCATTGGGCATGGAGTCAAACCAAGTCTACTCTAAAACCTGAAAAGGAAACTGCTTACAGTCATTAAGGCCTGAAAAATTAAAACTTTTTTAAAAAACTGCCCATCTGCTAGGCCACCCAAAATTGTTTCTCTTGCTCTCGGCCCCTTCATCATAGAGCTGCAAAACAAAATTTATTTGATCCTCTACCTCAAACAATTTAGGACATTTGAGCTTAATAGGCAGATATGGATCAAATTTCATCTCCCTTCTGTGTGCTCTCTTCCTTGGATGTTCTTCATGGGAGCCTTTGTAAACCTACTGAATAATCATGATTGTTGTGTACTTATCTTTGTCACCTGTGGCCTGAACAATAAATATGAATGGTGTACCAATGTGTTCATGTGTGGAGGACATAGAGACATTATCTTCTCTTGAATCTTTGTTTGAACAATCCTCATCCAAGGAGGAATTCCAAGACTGCACATCCTCTTCCTCTATTATCTGATAAGCTGCCCTTTCAGTCTGTGTAGAGGCCACCTGAGCAGATTTCAAAATATCAAGACTGAGATGATCAGTTTCAACCTTGATCATTGAATTTTGTTCTGCCTCAGTGTTTAAGGGGAAACTTTGAGGGATTGCTACTTGACCAGACAGAAAAGCATAAGATGATGGGGAGCTTTCTTCTCCCTCTTTGATCACTAGGCCGGGGATGATAGCAGGTTGGATAATTTGCAGATCTGCATAATCATGGGAAGATGGGCAGGCTTCAAGCTCAGATTCTTCGAGGATGAAGGGATCTGCTGCTGGCTGCCACTACTGGTCAACTTGTTGTTCTGCAGCTACAACAAATTGCTGAGCAGTGCCTTTGGATAATGCTTCTTCATAGGCAGCTCTGGTTAGGAAAGGAGCACCTTCCAAACCATGGACCTCCTCCTCTTCTTCATACTGCACTTCTTCCATGACTATATTCTATAAAAGGGTCTTCACCCCTTTATCTTCACTTGTAGCTTTATTTCTTTGCAAAATCTACAAATGCTCATTTTCTCCACTGTATAGATTTGGAGTTGAAAAAGAAATGGAACAATGAGCTCTTGCTTCCTCAAAATACTGCTCAGCCTTTAGTTTGGAAACTTCAGAGGCCAAAAACTCAATCATCCTAGCTAATTCATCTATCTTAGGCTCTGAGGATGATGAGGATTCACCTCCTTGACTTCTTCTTTTAGCATCACCTTTGAGTCTTTCTGCAACAATGATATTTGCTTCTACTTCAAAGGCTACAGCTTGCATATCAGCCAAAGAAGTACATCTTCTTTCTCTTAACAGCAGGTAGAATTGAGAATCGAAAGCATTAACATAAGTGAGCATAGCAGAAGTAGGGGTAGGTCTTACCTCAGCTGGCATTCTGTTGTACATATGATTGAATCTAATGTTAAAGTCAGACAGCATCTCACCATCTTCTCTCTGCAAGTTCCCAAATTCATCAGGATAAAAGAGTAGTTCTTTATTATTCCCCCAGTTCTTTAAGAACGCATCATCTAGGGCCTCAATGTTTGTAATAGACCTAGGGGGAAATTCTCTAAACCATTTTCTAGCTTCCCCGTCTAGACTTTGAACAAAAACCCTCATCCAGACATCCTCTTCATTGATATCCAGGTTATCAGCATAGTTGTAAAAGGACTCTAAATGCTCTTCAGCTGTTACTCCTTCTGCACCAATAAACTTTGGCATAAATTCTTGATAATCTCTTGCAGGCATGGCATTCAAAGGGACAGGCAAGACCAGGGTTCAAAACCTAGCAACAACTATTCTTTCTATCTTTGTGAGAGCTTGTTGGCCTGCCATGACTCAGGTATGTGAAAGGATGTTGGTAGACTGAGTGGAATGGATCAATGAAAAGAATGACAGAAAAAAAGGAATATGATGGACAACATGGATGCTTTTTTCAACTGAGGTCCGAAAGGGAAATGAATGACTAAGGAGCTAAATGAATCTCTGAAGGTGACTTTCACTAACAGAGATACATGGAATTTCTAAGGCTTACCTGGTCCTGATGCTACTTACTGCGATATTTTCTTCTACTGAACGATCTTCTCAAGATTAGGCATTGGTTTAGCTGATGGTTTTTCAAGATATCTCTAAACGTACCTCACAAACTAAGCCAGAACTGCAATGTGGAGTCGCCAGATAGAAGATTACAACCAAAATATGTGTCCAAACCTTGTCTATCATCAAAATCTGGAACTGTTTCATTCTCGGAGGGAATCTGAGCTTCAATTCTCCTCTCCCCAGCAACGGTGCCAATTAATGTTATCACCCCAAGAAACTCTCCTAGGTTGTATCTCAGAGATGCTTGGGAACATTACAAACTCAACATAAAATGTTGGAAAATGGTGGACGAATGAAAGAAATGTTGAATATTCAAGCCAGATAACCACTTCTACTATGCTTGACCCCAGACATGGGTGAACACCCCCAGAATACAAGGCTTTAGACCTCCAATTACTCACAGTTTTAAATAAAATGTGATGATGGAGAACACTGATCACACCAGCAGATGCACAGGACCCTGTGATGGCCAGCTGAAACCAGTTAAAAAGGTCTGTAAAACTATTCTCTAATGCATAGACAAGATGACAGCTCTCTAGCATAAAAATAACATAAACCTGCATACAAATTCAATGATACATGCTAGATCCAAACACAGAGGTGGGATGACAGCCCCTCTAATGCTAAACATCTACAACACATGAATAAATGCATAACAGGCACAACCTGGAACAAAGAAGAAGAAGTGGAAAGTGAGCAATTAACAGCAAAAGAAGCTTGCATTAGCTGAAAATGAAGACCAGATGCTGCAAGTATCACAGTAGTTACAGTCTCTAGAAGTTGAAGCTTACAACAAAATAACATTCATCAACCTATTACATTCTATCTTCTGGATATATATAGAGGTTGATTACAAAATTTCTTTGTTGGGCTATGTTAGCACCTAAATCTGCCTCAGGCTGAAGGAAGGCAAAAATTAGGGTAACCACAAACCACGCTCAGTCTAGTAGTTAGCCCTACCAGAACAGGAGAGGGCTCTCTCCGAGTCATGCTCAGTGAATAGATAATTGAAAACGGTCTGAGATGACTTACAATGCAATATTTACCTTAGGCTAGTAAGTGAATAGGGATTCAGGAAACAATTTTATGAAATGACAGAGCTTCTGGGATGTTTATGGGACTGGCGCTCAGCAAAGAACAGAGAATTGAATATAAAGGCACAGATTATTTCGTGAGGCAAGGTACGCGGAAAATGTAGCAATTTAGTTTGAGGTATTTCGGCATGAATATATTGCTGAAGAAATTGAAAAGGGCATAGTGACATGAATCCTTTTCAACAGAAGAAATAACACTGAAACATGAAATTTTCCCACAAGCAGAGCAATAAAAATTGGATTCTACCTAATCTCACTCAGAAAATTTCACTGGAAATGAGCATGAAATGGATTATGAAACATAACTAAATACATATGAAAACATAAGAAATACGTTTGCTACACTCACAACCACAAGAATCTCATGAAACAGAGCCACTGTCTTTCATTAATTCTCTGTCAAAAATACTCAGTGAAGAAACAGAGTTTCTTTCCCACAGTCTCCCAGAAGTTACAATCCAGCCAACCCTTTACAAATAACTTGCATACAATATATAGAATGTGTGATGAAGAGATAGAATGCCCAGGGGTTGGGAAGTTACTCAAATCATTACAAAATGGAGATGGAGAGCCAACCATCAGCTATAGGTGCAGCGCTGCAAACATGACATTTGGCATTGGGGTGACCATTTGCCTTCCTTTGCCACTTGGATAGAAGCCAATCTAGAGAAAAAAACTCTTTAAATGCTGCCTTTGGTGCCAAAAAACCGAAGTGTAGAAGACCGGGCCCACTTGGAGAAGTTGCGAACCAAAATTTCGCGAAACGGAAGAAAATTGGCAATTTTTCCTCTGTGCACCGCGCCATTTTCTCTGTGTGTCGTGCTACTTTGGGGCCTATTTTGGGGCACTTGTAGGTGTCTAAAATGTTCCCAAGTGGGCTTGTTCGAAAGCCTGTCCTGTCTGCTTTCTAACCCCACTGGAATTTTCGAATTTGGTGCTCATTTTCCCCTCCAAATCTTCATTCTCCCAAGACTGCTTTCTGTGTGTCAAAAAAGTGGCAGAGAGGCCATTTTTGGGTGTTTTTTGACCTTTAGGAGACCCAGACCTTGCCCAAATCTCTTTCCCGGACACCAGTAGTCGTAATTTTCGATGTTGAATCCAAATATGCAAGCGGTTTCTCCATTGGAGCCCTAGAATTTTAGCGTCGCGCCAGTGGCGCGGCGCACAGGGAGGAATTTCCTGTTTTTTATCCAAAAATTTGCCAAGTGACCAAAATTTGCCCAAATTTTTTGAAATTTGGGCTGGATGTTCCCTATGAAGTGCTATGTTGTGCCAAGGAAGCCTCAGCCAAGATTCGAAGCCGATCTTGCTCCTTTGCCTCCTTTGCCTCTTTTGTTGCTTTGCTCAATTTTGCCTTCAGGCTCCTGATTCTTGCTTTGGAGCTCATGTTTCGGGCCATGTAGTGGTGAGTCATGCACCTCAGCATGTCTTTCTCCCTATTAGCCTTATCCAACCACTACTCCAAGTGAACGTTCACTTTCTCTAACACATACTCCCGGTCCTCATCTCTTTGCTCCATAGGTCTACCTTGTGCTGCCATGATGTGTTGCCGGTTTTCCTTGATCATTTGCAACTCTATCTCAGCTAGCCGATCCTCGAGTTTCTTTTTCCTCTACTCCAGATACTTCACATTCCACTTGGCCCTCTCCAAGTCTAGGGATAAGTTCTCAATCACTGATTGCTGCTCCTGAATGATCTCTCCAAGCTCAGCATTTGTAGGTTCTGCATCTGTCTCATCATCCTGGAGGAGAACAAATTCTCTCTCATTCACCTGATGGCTCACCTAAAGGCCCCTCATCATGCATTGGCTCCTTACCTCTGCTCTGCTCCTGTGATGCTGATGTCGGAAGCGAGGCCCCTTCCACCCTGGGTGGAGATAACACTCGCTTTGCTGCTGCAAATAAGGGTCTACTGCCTTTCTGATAGGTAATATATACTGGCACAGTGGCAGTCTCATGTCACTCATACTGATGAGATGGGCCCCCCACCTCATGCTCTGCCTCTGAAACCACCTGTGGAGCGCTGAAGAAGTCACGGGAGATGAAGTCCTCCCAAGAAATACCCTGCAATCCCAACTGATGGTCTACCAGAATCCGGATAAGGGCAAAGTGATAAACGTTGTTGAGCTGCTGTCGAGGGGTCTTGTGCTGCATGAAATTCTTCATCCTCTCTATGTTCCCGCAGATGAAAAATGGGAGGCTCATCATCCACACCCTGGTGAAGTGCATGAGCAACCTGATGTGATAGGCATAAAGGCGAGAAAACCTCCCCTCGCAACTGAAATACTTCATGATCAATCTCATGAGTGGGGCATACTCATCCCTCAAAAATCTGAATGGAAAAACTCTGGTGAGCTAGCTCAAACAGCTGTCCTTGATGTAAGGCTCATAATGATGCCTCTCCACCTTCTTTTTCTTATGCCATTGTTCCCCAATGTTTGGTATTCCTGTTGCCACTGATATGGTTTCCGGTGTCAATGTGAAAGTGACCCCAGCCAGGACAGATTGACCTCCCTGTAGATGAAGTGCAAAAAGACGAGCCAACTCATGATGGACTTTGACATTTGCCACCTTTTGAAAAATTCATAACATGCCAAGTGCTGGAAACAAGACATGGCAAGAGGGCATGCCTGCAGCTCAGTGAGGGTGTTTGGCTCATCTCTAAGATTTCTGCCACTCCGGTGATGTCTCCTATGGGCCCTCTCTCTTAAAGATGTGTCACTGTGGGTCCCCTCCTCATACTCTGATGAAACTTCTGATGCCATTACTGCTGTTTGTACCCTGAGTTTTATGCTACCCTCTGAATCCAATGGAACTGGTAGATGCTCTGAAAATCTGTCACCAAGGGGACAATAAAACAGGGAGTATTAGGAGAGGAATGATGGAATGGGAATAGGGGCTAAAGGGAGAGACTTATGAGGGATTTGGGAGTGTTTTTGGGTATAGTATTGATGGGGTAGGGTTTGAATTTATTTTGGTAGGGTTTGGGTTTTTTGAGTCATAGGAGGAGGGGGAAAAAGGAATATGATTACAGTGGTGTTAGGGTGATGATAAGGGGAAAATGATGCAGGGAAAATGGTGATAGGGGCAGGGTAGGAGCACACTTTGACAACACTGTTACTATAGCAAAAACCCTAGGAGCTTGATTTCTTTGTGTCTTCTTTTGTTTACAAAAAAAAAAAATTGCATTAGATTTATACTCATCAAAATCATGGTCTCCTTCTCAAGTTTAATTCCAAGAGTGAAGGTAGTTGGTCTACCTCTCAAGTTTGATAGGCATTCACAAAATTTTTAGGCAAATTGGTGGTTTTCTAGGCTTATATCTCTGTGCACCACGCGCACTACCCAGTGCACCGCGCCAGTGGCATTTTTACACTGTGAACCGGCTCCCAGTGCGTCGCGCACAATGAGTGCGCCGCGCCTCCTTGTGTGTGCACCGCGCGCTCAGAATTTCACCATGAATTTCTTGCAGGGATAGGGAAAGGGTTATGTAGTGGTTTTAGGGTGGGGTTCTTAGGAAAAATGGTCAAGGGGAGATGAGAAAGATGATGGGTGAGGGGACAAGGGGAGTGGAGTGAAACCTTGGTGCTATCATCACATTTTTGTAACCCCAGCCATCGTTTTCTTGTGGTTTTTTTCATGGTTGACCTTATGCTTTTGGGTGACATTTAAACATCTCATAAACACCATATCAATGACAAAATTGATGGAGAAGAGGTGTCCACAGGGCCTACCTCTTGTTTTGCTAGCCTTCACCAAGACTTGAAGCGGTTTGGCAATTTTTTATGCCCCTGGCTGTGTGCGTCGCGCGCCAAGCCCAGTGCGCTGCGCGCTGGGTGTACGTCGTGCCCCTGTAAATTTCCCACTGTGGGCTGGCTGTGTGTGCGCCGTGCCCTCTGTGTGCGCCGCGCTCCATGGTGTATGAGCCGCACCCTCGAAATCCAACTCTCACTCACTCAAATGCTCACAATTTCACTTTCTCACCTTTGCAATGTCTCTCCAAAGCTTGCAAGAGCACAATGGCTTTGATTTGGGAAAAACATGTATTTATAGCCTTGGAGGAGATGGGTTTGATTTTTGCCTCTTTGAAAACCCCCTTTTCTAATGTTGAGTTTTTCACTTTTTCATTGACCTTTAAACATACTGATTTTCACTTTCCCTTTGACATTTTGGCTCAAATGATGAAATTTTCGGCACCTCTTTGCAGGGACTGTATGACGGAGCATTTGGCCATGTAAATCATAACTGCATCTGAAAAGTCAACTGGTGATTTTTTGGAAAATTTTGTCATAATTGACCTTGTTTGACTTTTCTTCAAAACAGAGTTTTGAAGAAGAGTCGATGTCTCTCCAGGTGATGATGAAGCTCTCTGAACCCAAGTTGTATAAGGCCTCCCTCTAGCCTACATGGCTTGTTCTGGACATGTTTTCAAAGACCAAATTGATGAATTCCTAGACCCAATCATAAAAATGACTTTGTCCTATAAAGGACCAGACCTAGACTGCCATGAGATTCGATGATTATGGACAAAGACCTGAGCCAGCAGGGGCCAGACATGAGGGAAAATGACTTAGCATGAATTTCTCCGTCAGATCATGGCATGTCCCTAGCAAAATGCAGCTGAGTTAATGGAGCGGGACACCTAAATTTGAAATGCACAAAGAGTTTTGATCTTTGATGGAGGGCTGACCAGACCGACTCTAACATTGGCTCCAATTGGGATGGCAACTTCCGCTTCGTGGAGGTGCCAAGAACATCAGATCTCTGGGAGAGCTAGACAGTGCCTTCGTCCATTGGGCTATGGAGTCCATTATTCCGACAAACCAACTTGACTCAATTTATTGACTGAAACTGACTCAATGCAAACTGAAATGACTGAAAAACTTGACTCTAACAAACTAACTCAAAATGGCAAAGACCTGGACTTAAAACTTAAAGCTGGGTGGCAGTACATGGCCACCAGTGTTTCTTACAAGACAAGATATCCTCAAACTATATCAAAATTCCAATGCAACCAATCAAGAAGATGGCTTCTTGACTGATTCTTCTTATCAGATCTTCTGGTCGACTGTAGATGCTTGTAACTGGGTCTCCAAAAAGCTAATTTACCATGATCTCCTTCATCACTGAACACTACAATAATCACCGTCACTGCTAGCTGCAACAAACTTGCCAGAGGATCTTGAAAAACATGAAGATTTGCCATTGGATCATGAAAAACATGAAGATTTTCTTCCTGCTGAAGAAACAAGGTGTCCTTTGCTTCAAATTTTGATCTTC
Source organism: Pinus tabuliformis (assembly GCA_031772625.1). Lineage (NCBI taxonomy): Eukaryota > Viridiplantae > Streptophyta > Pinopsida > Pinales > Pinaceae > Pinus > Pinus tabuliformis. Next base: position 526,504,666 of record CM062807.1, on the reverse strand, counting down.
CTTCATCATGCACTTCAGTAAAAGTATGCTCCTGGGTTTCAAAAAACTCTGAACAGGTAGATGAGCAGATATCTTCTTGGAAAGAAATTTCAACGCATGAAACATATGAAGAGGAATCTGAATGGAAATCCTGAATGTTTTGATCTTCTGTGGTGTGAATATATTGAATGAAGGTCTGATCTTGTTTTTCATATACTGACTGGATTACCTCCTCATGAAGGTTGTATTCTAAAGAACTGAGAACATTTGGATCCATAACTGTGTCTTCTGCATCCCAGATGATTTCAACAGCAAATTTCTCTTTCATAGGATTCCGTACTTGGCATTCTTGGTCATCACAATCTGAATCTAGAACTAAAATAATTGTCCTGACATTATCACATTTTGAAATTAGAACTGAACTTGCATGTCGTCTTCTTCTATTGACAGATCTGAACCGACACTTTTTCTTTCATCACCTTCAGCCATATGGAACTCTTCAACCTGCTAATCTATTTCATATAATTCATGTTGACTGTCAAGATGCAGAATTCTTTCATCTTCCACCGTACTACAATCTTGATCATGCTGCAAATTTTCATGATCGTCTTTACGCTGCTGAAAGGGATTTTCATACAGGGCTTCCATGATCTCATCATCCATGAAATTATCATCTTCTTAATATTTTTCAAGGCTTTCAATAAAAGTAGAAGCGTGTTTGCAACAGTCATGAACTAGATTTAATGATGGATAAGTTTCTTTATACTTCTCAAAGAATATTGAATGAAAATCCTTTAGACAATAAATGGAAGCAGCTGGCAAACCTTCATACCAAGATCAGCCTTCGTCTTCCAGAGTAGCCATAAACATTTTCATCAAACAGTCTTCAGGAAAATCGATCTTTAATTTATGCATGTGAATGTGAAATTTCACCAGATGAAGAGCAGTGTCATTACCTTCCACATTTCTGAACGAAGGCAAATTCTTTGACCAATCTACCTTGGGCATTTTATTTGGAAAACCTGGGATGTGATCTCGGCTCATGGGAGCGTATCTTCTTGCAATCCGATCCATCTTGAAAATGTCAAAGCTACTGATCTCTCTGCAATGGAGTCACCATGAAGCACCAATTGCTGGATTCTTCAGTGAATGGAGTCACCAAGTGGATGCTTTCAGCCTTTCCAGTGTCTAATCGTCGTCCACCATCAACAATCATATCGGAACTTGAGATATGAACTAGAGCACGACAATCTACAAGTAAACCATTTTTGTTCCCCAGTGGAGTCACCACTATGTTAGCACCTAAATTTGCCTCAGGCTGAAGGAAGGCAAAAATTAGGGTAACCACAAACCATGCTCAGTCTGGTAGCTAGCCCTACCAGAACAAGAGAGGGCTCTCTCCAAGTCACGCTCAGTGAATAGCTAATCAAAAACGGTCTGAGATGACTTACAATGCAATATTTACCTTAGGCTAGTAAGTGAATAGGGATTTGGGAAACAATTTTATGAAATGACCGAGCTTCTAGGATGTTTATGGGACTGGCGCTCAACAAAGAACAGAGAATTGAATATGAAGGCACAGATTATTCCGTGAGGCAAGGTAGGCGGAAAATGTAGCAATTTAGTTTGAGGTATTGCGGCATGAATAGATTGCTGAAGAAAGTGAAAAGGGCATAGTGACATGAATCCTTTTCAACAGAAGAAATAACATTGAAACATGAAATTTTCCCACATGCAGAGCAATAAAAATTGGATTCTACGTAATCTCACTCAGAAAATTTCACTGGAAATGAGCATGAAATGGATTATGAAACATAACTAAATACATATGAACACATAAGAAATACATTACGCAGTCCCCGAGGAGAGTAGTTTATAGTCTCGCGCCTCCTTTCAGCTACCTGGAGCTCTAAGACTATGCTTCTATCAGCTAGTCAGATGGTCGAGCCCCCTGTGTATGTCTTCAAATGAATGCCATTGAATTTTACTAGGAATAGTTCTCCATTTAACTTTACCAACTGCACCGCACCACTATCTATGATCTCCTTAATAACATACAGTCCCATCTAATGCATTCTGAGCTTCCCTAGGAATTTATAGAACTTACTATCATATAACAACACCAATTCATTCACCTTGAAGGTGCGCAACTTAATATGTCAATCGTGCCAAGCCTTTTTCCATTGTTTTTGGACCTGCTGGTAAAATCCAGCCAAAAATCGTTCTTCCTCGAGCTCTTCCAACTGTGCAAGCCTCTCCTCAAGGGCTTCGCGATTCATCATACCTATGAGCGCTGCTATGCACAGACTAGGCATGATGTATTCCATAGGCATTATGGCTTACACTCCATAGATAAGCCTAAAAGTTGTATGTCCCGTTAGTTTCTTGCATGTCGTCCCATAAGCCCATAATATTGCAGGTACGTACAAGTCCTAATCACTTCACTATGCATTGTATACTTTTGTCAGCGCGGTGTCCAGTACTTTGTTGAACACTTCTATATTCCTGTTAGCCTATGGGTGATATAGTGTGCTTTGCTGATGATACACCTAAAACTCTTTCATCATCGCGCTGATTGTTTCGTTCAATAAGTGCATACCGCGATCAATCATTATGATCTTTGGACATCCAAATCATGTTAGTACGTGTTCAAACAGAAACTTTTTCGTAGTTGTAGCCATGCAATCCTTCACTAGTTGTGCTTCTTCCCAATGAGTCAGGTACTCTGTCTTAGTGATAATATATCTCGCGCATGTTTTTCCTTGAGGCTTGATAGGTCCTACAAAATATATTGCCCACTTTTCGAAAGGTTGCAACGTCATTTGTGGATTCAAAGGAATTTTGTCCCTCCAGTATGGCTTACCTATTCTTTGACATATATCGCATGCCTTGTAATGTGATTTTGAATCTCGATGAAGGGTTGGTTACCACAACCCAGCGTGTAGAATCTTTTGGGCAGTTGCTCTTCCCGCATAATGTCCTCCCGCGGTGCCCCCATGAGCATCCGTGAGGATGCTGCTTCGTTAAAATTCAAGTACATACCTTCATAGTATTTCATCATTCCCCATCTTGTTTAGATGCCCAACAATGACAGTGAAGTCTTCCACGTGCACCATTAATTCCTTCTTCTGTTGGATAGAGTATTCTTTCGGCGCAGTTCTAGTTGTGAGAAAGTGAATTATATCTTCAAAATGTCCATCCGCTACGCGCACAACAAAGAGTTGCGCATCGAGTAATCCTTCCTCTAGACTAGTAGGTTCCTCCCCTGTCTCAATGCACGCCAGGTGATCTGGTCCTGCGTTCAATCATCTCGGCTTCACAACAACTTCAAAATCATATCCTTGGAACAATAAAATCCATCTGCATATGCGCCCCCCCAACACAATCTTATTGACCAAGTACTTCAGCACAAAATGATTTGTATACATCTTAAAGTGTCCTCCTAGCAAGTAGTGTCGATAATTCTGGAGCACATACACCATAGCTAGTCCCTTACGCTCAGTGGTGGAATAGTTCTTCTATGCTTTAGATAATCTATGACTCGCGAACATGATAGGGTGATCCGAGCCTTCTCCACCATCCTGTGTTAGTACTGCCCCCAGCACTATACACGACGTGTTAACATGGACATGAAACTCTTTCTTCCAGTTTAGGAAGAACAAAATCAGTGCAATAACCATCTTTTCTTTCAATACATCCAAGATTTTCTTATAGTCATCGTTCCAGCAGAACGTGACATCTTTTTTCAATAGCTTTTCCATCGGCGCGATGATCTGGGCATAGCGTTTGATAAACTTTCTGTAGTACCCGATATGTCCTAGAGTAGCGGGCAACTGTTTCGTACTCCGTGGCACTTCCAAATTTAGAATCATCGCGATTTTCATGGGGTCTACCATCAGCCCTTGTTTACAAACCACATGCCCCAATAGGTTCCCAAAAGGAATGAGGAACAAACACTTCTTGAGGTTGAGCATGATTTGATATCTTTGACATGTATCCAGCATCAAGCGCAAGTTCACTGCATGGCACGTAACCAGCCCAAATACAGTCTAGTCATCAAAATAGACCTCCAAGAACTTATGAATATATTTGTTGAATGCTGCAACAACCATGCGCGAAAAGATAGCAGGGGCATTCTTCAATCTAAATGGCATGATAGTATATTGAAAGCAACCCCACTTAGTTGTGAAGGTTGTCTTTCTCCTATCCTTCGGCGCGATTTTAATCTGGTGGTACCCTGAGAACCCATCAGTGAAAGAATATGCTTCCTGATTGACTACATTGTCCAACACCTCATCCGTGAACAGAGTTGGGAATGGATCATGTACACACATGTCATTCAATTTTCTGAGATCCACGCATATTCTTATTTCATCCTTCTGCTTCTTCTCTTGCACCACCATCGGGCTTACCCAATCGGATTCCTCCACAGGCTCAATGATGCCTGCCATGAGCATCTTGTCTAGTTCTACGCGGACCTTGTCCTTGTATTTCGGATTTAAGCAATACGACCTCTGCTTAACTAGCTTCACATCGGGTTTTAACATGATCTTCATTACCCCTAAATCTCTGATTATTCCCTTCAAATCCATAAAATTGGTCGGGATTAAGTCTTGATATTCGCGGAGTAATTCAGTGACCTTATCCACTGTCACGTCATCCCAGTAGTCTCCAATCTTTGTGAATTTAGGTTCCGCCTCCATACCAATATTCACCTACTTAGTCTTCACTGGCACGGTTATGTCAGGGTTCTCAATCTGTGGTCCCTGAACCTCATAGTGGCCTTCCATCTCTAGAATGTTAATTTTCCATGGATCTTCATCTTCTTCTTCAACAGTTACATTATAACGTTCCAACATGTAACTCAGCTGAGTAGCTCATTCAAGCTGAATCAATTCTACCGGCTCTTGTGGTATCCTAAAGATGGTTGATTTTACCTCTTATAGAGCTTCATCAATTCTATCCCACCCATCCTCAAAATTGAAGGTCATCACGAACCCTTCACGCAGGATATCCCATTCACCTGTCCCATGACAAATCTCTGTTTCTATATACTAGTTCATTGGTATAACATCTAGGGTATGATAGAACAAGTGCACCCACTCAGGTTGTGGATTTTCTCCATAGGCCTGCGTCCACTTGGCCAGATGCGCGCACAGATCATCCTTCCCATTGCACGTATCTGTCAGTTGCACCCTAGGCTTCCCAAATTGTGTGTGAATCATTCCCCTACATTCGTGCCAGTCGTCAAATCTCCCTTTATGCGTACCCCACCATCTCACGGGTGTAGCACGCAGTACCCAGTGCAAGGCCTGGAAGCATTGCTTTTCCGGCACTAGCCTTTCAAATTTATTCAAGAAGGTATCTACCTCACTTAGACCATCATAAATAGGCATATCTCTTACTTTTGTTGATACGTATCATAGTGACCTTGTCATCATATTACAATTTAGCATAGTTACTTCATGTAACCAATTCTGCCATTGCTCTATTTCCTCATTAGAATCTGAAGTACAGGAGCTCTCGTGCTCCCATGAAATCCACCCATCTGCAGTGGGATTTACCCAGTCTTCCTCTCGCGCTGTTATCTTGTAGATGTAGTCCAAATCATCATCACTTTCATAGTCGTGCACTGGCTCCGTATAGTGCAATCCTTCAACAAGGTCTAGGGGTATAATTACGCGTAATGATTTCTTCTCAAAAATCACCTTGCGCTTCTTTAGATTAATAACCCCGTTCATGTCAGTGGCCCAGTCAATTCCCAAGAGCACGAGATAGGGATCTATCATCAACAATCTCTATTACTTCAAATTCGGCCAATGCCATCGCTCCCTCAATATCCACAGTTATTCCCTACGATCACCCCATGGGTATTATTTTTTGCTGGTTCACCATTATTAGCTGAATTGGAGACCACTATAGTGTAGGTCTCTCCTTTCACACACATGCATATTTTGGCAGAACATTCACATCCAATCCTAAATTCAGGATGACTTGATCCATCTCATATTCTTCAAGTTGTGCGGTAAGTCTCATTTCTCTTCCCGTCCTTGTTATATGTTTTCCGATCTTCCTGACTACGAGCAGTTCTCCTGCTGTAGTCCCAGTGCATCTGTTAATGAGCTCCTGTAATCCTTTTATAGCCTTATTGTCACGTTGTAACTTCATACATGTTTCCAGGAACCTTGTGAGCATAGATGGGTCCATCTCCAGCTCCGGTTTATCTTTGCTTCCTGAAGTGGAGGCATCAGTGAAGCTCTTCTTAGCTTCCATGAAGGTTTCCCTAATGCGCTCCAAATAAAACTCCGCTTCTTTCACCGGAGCTTTGCGAACCCAAGTACTATCTTTTGGCTATTTGCCTTTGTCATCTCTCATCAAATTTCCACTTTGGATCACAAATATTCACATTCGGATCTTCCTCGCGTGGCGCAAACCTCATCATCTGCAGGTTCTAAGTCGGGGGAGTCGGTAGCGCTCCTTTGTCACATATCCTAGCTATCAGTGTAGGACAATCTTCTGTCTCATGATCAAATAAGGTGAAATAACAACACAACGAGCACATTAGATTTGTGAAATCATGGGCATAATGTCCAGGCCCTCCGCAATTGTAGCATATCAATTGTCCGCGACCTCTTTCAGGTCCTCCTCTACCTTCGCCTCATCTGCGCCCCTGAAAGCCTATTCCCACCATTCCTGTAGTCTGGTCAAGGGACCGCATTTCGTCCTCAACTTGTAGGTGGGAGTTCTATCCATCATTAACTGATAGCTTCTACAAGTGCACTCATCGTGTCCCACTGACCTACAAAAGTTGCAGAACAACTTTTGCGAATTTTACGTATACTTCTATAACAAGTGACAATTGTCTGTGGCATGTTTTCTAGCTATTTGAAAATTCGCGCACCACAAAGCAGGCACCGCGCTAGGTTCTACTTGTGCCTTCAACCTTAAAGACATTGGTCCTCCTCTTACGAGGTAATTTGTGAAAACCATGTAGTGGTCCTTTTCATGATGCTGACCCTTGCATTTTATGCACCATACCTCTTCGCGCACTTCTAGTCGAGTTGTCCTATCCTCTTTTAGACTTTGCATCTCAAGGCATAAATTCTTCAGCTACACATGGATCTTCTAAACTCCAAAGTTAGGATATTACATTGGGGTCTCATGTAACCTCGTAGCAATCTCTAAGGTCTCTGCCTGAATCGTTATCTTCTGTTGCGATAAAGCAATCCTTAAATGTGGCATTAGCGAAGCTACAAACCACTCACGATGTTGTCCATCTATTAGATTCATATTAGCTTCACAAATCGTACATTTCAGCCTTTGATCCAACTCCCAAGTCTCACTTGGTAGCATCGTGAATCCAATGATCGACTATGCTTCAGACTTTGGCTGACTAAATTCTCTATTTAGTGCTACTTGGATATCCGCAATTCCCGCATTTGGATTATCATTGGAGTGATTACTATAGCAGGTCAGCGTGCAGTCCTGAAGGGAACTAACAAGTGTCTCTTTCTCTATATTAGCATCTGTAACTGCTTTCGCTTCCCATACAGCCCTTATCATGAACCAGAATTGGTCCGGATCCTCATTTCCCAATCCTTTGAACACAGGCGACTTCACCGTGCTTGCCATATTGACTCATGGTGGTAGTGGAGGTGGTACGGGTGAAGATGGAGGTGATGGTAGTCAAACTGGTGGTGGTGTGCATGGAGATGGTATTCGCAGAATTCTTTGCTTATCAGATCGATCGCACTTCGCAGTGAGATTTTCGCAAGCTCTTCCTCGTCCCCTCGCAGAGGTGAAATCAAAGGGCTATGTTCTAGTCTCTTATTTCCTTCGTTCCTCTAAGATTTTCCACTTTGTGTAGCCTTGAACATCAAGGTAACTTCATAACCCTCTTTTCACAAAATAGCATTTAAATCCAAGTATTTAAAGAATTTATGTACTTACCTCACGGTCCTTTGAGAAAACGTCACTCTGCCTTGCTATAGCCTACTGAGGTGTCGACCGTAAACTCAATAATGAATCCTCCTATAACCTAATCGAGCCAGTGATCAACGGTGCACGTGATCTTATCCTCTAATTTTTCCAATCTTCGCACTAAGTCTGGGGTTCACACAATAGGATCATCAAGTTTCCTCCTTCCTTGGCTATCTTCTAGCTTCACGATCCACTCATATAGCTCAGTAGCGAAGGAGGCGAAGAAGATTTCATGGATCTCCGTGTACAGGTAGCAGTCTAACCACTCTTCTTTTGACAGTTGCAAGTTCCTATTCTCCTGCACTGCGGACTCGTGAATTCTTCTATCCAACCAGCCTTCAATTTCCTTCTTAGTTGGATTCCAATGGCACGACATCAGACATCTCTATGCAGATTCCGGTATCAGCAATGGAACAATTTGTTGGCTTATGGGGGCTTGACTCAGGTTCAGAGTTATTTAGCTAAAAAAATCCTTACACTACTAGCCCTTTCAGCATTAGTCCACGAAGCACGGACTCAACTCTCACCCAAAGCAATATGGGGGGATGTTGGAACCAAGTTTTTGCACCCTTGAGATGTCTAAGATGTCGATTTAGTCCAACTAGATTTGTCTTCATGCAGGTCATTTCGCGCACTATTCAAACCTTCAATACCTTTGCGATCTCTTATAATTGTCTTTCGCACAGCCCTAACGAGGGGCTGAGATGCTTTCGTGCTGCTAGGGCAACGAATTGCATTATTTCCCCAAACTACGCTGCATATCTTACTTATCTTCTGAACAAATCTTATTTAACTTCACGTAAACATATATTCTATCTTGTATTCACTTAATCAATAGAATTATACAAATTCGTGCATCATATAAGTATTAAAAGTGAATTTCATACCCAAGATAACAGATGCATAAAATAGGGAATAAATACACAGAAATGATAGGAAACTTATCTTTATTAATACTTCCAACTGTTACAGACTCGACTCACCCTATGCACTCAGCTGCAGGGGTCCGCGCACTCAACTACGAACTACTAGGCCTCTACAGACCCCATTGCAGAGCCTTCTCCTACTCTACGACCCAAAACTAGACTATCCTCCACAGATCTATCTCACATACATCATATGTTCATCTTTTCCTTCTTCATATTTCCTCCTTAACTACTTAGAACCTCACTCTATCTATACAATCCCATGGTCTATGGACCATGGGTAGATCTCTGTAGCCGACATTATAATAACAAAACTAAGGGTGGACAGCCCTATGACTCGTTTACAAACTACGCACTCTACGCCCACAAAATGCAGATTCTTTACATCGGAATTAAAATCTTTGATTAAAATCTGGGCTCTAAGCCCCAAACCTTCCCTTGGGGGATCCCGTGCCAAATAACTTTTCTTGAAATTTTCTTGTGAAGGAAAGGAAGTTGAATTAAGGGGTATCACAGGGAAGCTAGGAAAGATAATCAGCCCTAATGGCATGACAAATATTCTAAAGAAATAATAATGAGTCCTGATTGCACAATTATGCTCACTAGATGTTCAAACATCGAAATTATCTATTTCTCCATATCTCCAAAAATCCTTGGACAATCATTCCAACGTATTTGAGACTCCCAAAGTTATCCCACCTATTTGTGATCATGATCATGCTATTCATTTAATTCCAGGAAGTGTCCCCCCAAACATTAGGCCTTACACATATCCGTATGCCCAAAAGGGTGAAATTCAACATATGGTTGTAGAAATGCTAGAGGTTTGTATAATTCAACCTAGTCAAAGTTCTTTCTCTACTCTAGTAGTATTGGTGCACAAGAACGATGGATCATGGCACATGTGTCCAGATTATAGGGACCTCAACAAGATCACTATTAAAGATAAGTTTCTCATTCCTGTTATTGATGAATTCTTGGATAAATTACATTGAGAAATTTACTTCACCAAGTTGTATCTTCATTCAGGATATCATCAAATTAGAATGAAGAATGAAGACATTCCGAAAACAAAATTTAGAACTCATGAGGGTCATTATGAATTTTTGGTCATGCCTTTTGACCTTGCTAATGCACCTTAAACATTCCAAGGTTTGATGAATTCCATTTTCAAATCCTTTCTTAGGAAATTTGTGTTAGTACTTTTTGATGATATACTAATCTACAGCAAGTCTTGGAAGGATCATGTTCAACATGTTGATAGGGTGCTCAAACTGTTGGAGGAGAAACAATTATATGCAAAAACCTCCAAATGATTCTTTGGAGTAAAGGAGGTGGAATATTTGGGTCATATTGTATCTCATGAGGGTGTTAAGGTAGACCCTAACAAAGTCAAATCCATTAAGGAATGGAAAATCCCCACAACCATAAAGCATCTTCGAGGATTTCTTGGGTTGACATGCTATTATCACAAGTTTATTAAGAATTATGGGAGAATAGCGACACCTCTAGCATTATTATTGAAGAAAAATGCATTTTCTTGGAATCCAGAAGCAACTAAGGCCTTTGAAGATCTTAAAGAGGTAATGTGCCAAGCACCGATCTTAGCTACGTGTTGGGCGCGGGATCCCCAAAGGGAAAGTTTTGGGGCTTAAAGCCCAGATTTTGACCAAATCCAATGTAAAGACTCTGTGTTTTGTGGATGCGGAGCACGAAGATTGTAAATGAGTCATAGGTTTGTCCACCCTCATTTTTGTAATGTAATGTCGGCTTTATAAATCTACCCATGGTCTGCGGACCATGGGATTGTATAAATAGAGTGAGGCTCTAAGTTGTAATGGAGTTACAGAGAAGAAAGTAATAGATGGAGAATTGAGTCTTATCGAAGTGTAGAGTCGAGTCTTTGGGTCATAAAGTATGAGAAGGCTCTGTAGTTGAGTGCGTAGAGGCCTAGTAGTCCGCAACTGAGTGCACGGACCCCTACAGCTGAGTGCACAAGGCAAGTCAAAGTTTGTAACCGTTGGAGAAGTAATAAAGAAAAGTTTTACATCATTTCTATGTATCTTTTTCCTGTTTTGTACATTGAATGTATCAGACATAAATTTTCATTTCTATTTTTTATATGATGCGTGAACTTATATGAATGCATTGATAAAGTGAATATAAGATAAAGTATTTGTTTACGCGAAGATAACTAACTGTTATAAGAAGGTAAGTAAGATATGTGGTGTAACTTGGGGAAGTAGCACAGATCGTTGCTAGGGCAGTGCGAAATCACCTCAGCCCCTGGTTAGGGCTACGTGAAGAAGATTAAAATAGGTTGCAAATATCTCGCAGGTCAGGACAGCGCGTGAAGGGACCTGCGTGAAGGCATTCACAGTTGGACTAAACTAACCCCTCATACATCTCTAGGGTGTGGAAACTTGGTTCAAGCATCCCCCCATAGTGCTTCGGGTGAGACCTCAGTCTTTTCTCTGCGGGCTGTTGTCGAAAGGGCTAGTAGTACAGGGATTTTTTTGGCTAATTAACTTTGAACCTGGGTCAGGCCCTATCAAGCCAACAAATGGTTCCATTGCCAGGACAGGAATCTGTATAGAGATGTCTTATGTCGTATCATTGGAATCCAACTCAGAAGGAAATTGAAGGTTGGTTGGACAGGAGAATTCACGAGTTTGCGGCGCAAGAGAACAGGAATCGGCCACTATCGAAGGAAAAGTGGTTAGACTACTACATGTACATAGGGATGCACAAAATCTTCTTTGCATCTTTCCCTACTGAGCTATATGAGTGGATTGCTAAGCTAGCAGATATCCAAGGAAGGTAGAAGCTTGACGGTCCTATTGTGTGGACCCCAGAATTGGTGCACAAATTGGAGGCATCAGAGGATAAGATCGTGCATTGTTGATCACTAGCTTGATTGGATTATAAGATGATTCATTAATGAGTTCGCGGTATATACTTTAGTTAGCTATAGCGAGGCAAAGCAACGCTTCCTCAAAGGACCGCGAGGTAAGTACGTAAAGTCTCTAAATACTTGGATTAAAATGCTATTGTGTGAAAAGAGGGTTATGCAATTACCTTGATGTTCGGAGCTACGCGAAGTGGGAGAACCTACAGAAAAAAAGGAAGTAAGGGACCAAAGAATAGCCCTTTGATTTCACCTCCGCAAGGGGACAAAGAAGAGCTCGTGAAGGTCTCTCCATGAAGTGTAATCCATTTGATAAGGCAAAGAATACCGTCCATACCACCCCCACCCACACCACCACCAACTTCACTGCCTTCACCTCCATCTTCACCTTTACCACCTCTGCCACCACTGCAAGTCAATATGGCAAGTGCGATAAAGTTGCCTATGTTCAAGTGAGTAGGAAATGAGGATCCAAACTAGTTTTTGTTTGTGATAAGAGCTGTATGGGAAGCACAGGGAATTACAAATGAAAATATAAAGAAAGTGATGTTGGTTAGCACCCTACAAGACCACGCACTAACTTGGTATATTAAGCATTCTAATGACAATATGAATGTGGGGATCGTAGATATCCAAGCTATGCTAAATAAGGAATTTAGCAGGATGAAGTCAAAAGTGCAATCGATCATTGGGTTCAAAGAGATCACAACGCTACCAGGCAAGACCCCTTGGACGCTGGATCAGAGATTGAAGTGCATTATTCGCAAAGCTAATATGACTTTGACGAATGGAAAACACCATGAATGGTTTGTGGCATCTCTAACGCTACATTTGAGGAACGCGCTGTCACATCAGATGTTAACAACTCAGGCAGAGGCCTTACTGTCGTGCTGTAACTTCATACATGTTTCCAGGAACCTTGTGAGCATAGATGGGTCCATCTCCGGCTCCAGTTTATCTTTGCTTCCTGAAGTGGAGGCATCAGTGAAGCTCTTCTTAGCTTCCATGAAGGGTTCCCAAGTGGGCTCCAAATCAAACTCTGCTTCTTTCATCGGAGCTTTGCGAACCCAAGTACTATCCTTTGGTTGTTTTCCTTTGTCATCTCCCATCACGATTCCACTTTGCAGCACAAATATTCACATTCAGACCTTCCTCGCGTGGCTCAGACCTCATCATCTACAAGTTCTAAGTTGGGGAAGTTGGTAGCACTCCTTTGCCGCGTATCCTAGCTATCAGTGTAGTACAATCTTCTGTCTCATGATCAAATAAGGTGCAATACAAACATGATGGGCACGTTGGATTTTTGAAATCAAGGGCATAATGTCTAGGCCCTCTGCAATTGTAGCATATCAACTATCTGCAACCTCTTTCAGGTCCTCCTCCGCCTCGGCCTCGTCTGCACCCCTGAAAGCCTGTTCGTGCCATTCCTGTAGTCTGGTCAAGGGACCGCATTTTGGCCTCAAATATGTAGGTGGGAATTCTATCCATCATTAAAACATAGCTTCTACAAGTGCACTCATCGTGTCCCACTGACTTACAAAAGTTGCAGAACAATTGTTGCGAATTTTGCGTATACTTCTGTAACAAGTGATAATTGTCTGTGGCATGTTTTTCTAGCTATTTGATAAATTTCGCACCACAAATCAAGCACCGCGCTAGGTCATGCTTGTGCATTTGGCCTTAAAGGCATCAGTCCTCCTCCTCAGAGGTAATTTGTGAAAACCAGGTATTGGTCCTTGTCATGACCCTGGCCCTTGCATTTTACGCACCATACCTCTTTGCGCACTTCTGGTCAAGTTTTCCTATCATGTTTCAGACTTTGCATCTCAAGGCATAAATTCTTTTGTTGCACATGGATCTGTTGAACTCCAAAGTTAGGATCTTGCATTGGGGTCTCAAGTAGCCTCATAGCAATCTCTAAGGCCTCTGCTTGAGTTGTTACTTCTGCTATGATAACACAATGCTTAAATGTGGCATTAGCGAAGCTACAAACCACTCACGATGATGTCCATCTATCAGATTCATATTAGCTTCGTGAATCGTACATTTCAGCCTTTGATCCAGTTCCTGACTCTCACCTGGTAGCATCGTGATCTCTTTGAATCCAATGTTCGACTATGCTTCAGACTTCGGCCTACTAAATTCTCAATTTAGCGCTGCTTGGATATCCACGATTCCCACATTTGGATTATCATTGGAGTGCTTAATATACCAGGTTAGCGCGTGGTCCTGCAGGGCACTAATGAGTGTCTCTTTCTTTATATTATCATTTGTAACTCCTTGCGCTTCCCATGCAGCCCTTACCATGAACCAGAATTGTTCCGGATCCTCATTTCCCAATCCTTTGAACATAGGCAACTTCATTGTTCTTGCCATATCGACTCACGGTGGTAGTGGAGGTGGTATGGGTGAAGATGGAGGTGATGGTGGTGAAGCTGGTGGCAGTGTGGGTGGATGTGGTATTCATGGAATTCTTTTCTTATCAGATGGATCGCACTTCATGGAGAGACTTTCATGAGCTCTTCCTCATCCCCTCGCAGAGGTGAAATCAAGGGGATATTTTCTAGTCCCTTATTTCCTTCGTTCTTGTAAGCTTTTCCACTTCACGTAGCCCCAAACATCAAGGTAACTGCATAACCCTCTTTTCACACAACAACATCTAAATCCAAGTATTTTAAGAATTTACGTACTTACCTCGCGGTCCTTTGAGAAAGCGTCACTCCGCTTCGCTACAGCTGACTAAGGTGTCGACCGCGAACTCAGTAATGAATCCTCCTATAATCTAATTGAGCCAGTGAGCAATGGTGCACGCGATCTTATCCTCTGATGTTTCCAATCTTCGCACTAAGTCTGGGGTCCACACAATAGGACCGTCAAGTTTCCTCCTTTCTTCGCTATCTGCTAGCTTTGTGATCCACTCTTATAGCTCAGTAGGGAAGGATGTGAAGAAGATTTTGTGTATCTCCATGTATAGGTAGCAGTCTAACCACTCTTCTTTTGACAGTTGCAGGTTCCTATTCTCCTACACTACGAACTCGTGAATTCTTTTGTCCAACAAGCCTTCAATTTCCTTCTTAGTTGGATTCCAATGGCACAACATCAGACATCTCTATGCAAATTTCAGTCCCAAAAAAAGAACCATTTATTGGCTTATGGGGGATTGACCCAGGTTTGGAGTTATTTAGCTAAACAAATCCCTACACTGCTAGCCCTTTCAGCATTAGCCCGCGGAGCGCGGATTCAACTTCCACTTGAAGCAGTATGGTGGGATGCTGGAACCAAGTTTCCGCACCCTTGAGATGTCTGATATGTCGATTTAGTCAAACTAGATTTGTCTTCGTGCAAGTCATTTCACCCACTATTCCAACCTTCAATACCTTCACAATCTGTTATAATCATCTTTCGTGCAGCCCTAACCAGCGGCTGAGATGCTTTCGCGCTACTAGGGCGATGAACTACATTATTTCCCCAATACAATACAATTATACACATTCATGCATCATATAATTATTAAAAGTGAATTTCATACCCAAGATAATATATGCATAAAACAGGGAATAAATACATAGAAATGATAGGAAACTTCTCTTTATTAATACTTCCAACTGTTACAGACTTGATTCACCCTATGCACTCAGCTGCAGGGGTCCACGCACTCAGCTGCTAACTACCATGCCTCTGCACACTCCACTGCAGAGCCTTCTCCTACTCTACGACCCAAAACTAGACTTTCCTCCATAGATCTATCTCACATACATCATATTTCATATTTTCCTTCTTCATATTTCCTCCTTAACTACTTAGAGCCTCACTCTATTTATATAATCCCATGGTCCAGGGACCATGGATAGATCTCTGTAGCCGACATTACAATAAAAAAAACTAAGGGTGGACAACCCTATGACTCTTTTACAAACTATGCGCTCTATGCCCACAAAATGCAGAGTCTTTACATTGGAATTACAATCTTTGAACACAAAATCTGGGCTCTAAGCCCCAAAAATTCCCTTGGGGGATCCCACGCCCAACAACTTTTCTTGAAATTTTTTTGGGAAGGAAAGGAAGTTGAATTAAGGGGTATCACAGGGAAGCTAGGAAAGATAATCGGCCCTTCTGGCATGACAAATATTCTAAAGAAATAACAGTGAGTCCTGATTGTACAATTATGCTCACTAGATGTTCAAACATCGAAATCATCTATTTCTCCATAACTCCAAAAAGCCTTGGACAATAATTCCAAGGTATTTGAGACTCCCAAAGTTCTCCCACCTATTTGTGATCATGATCATGCTATTCATTTGATTTCAGGAAGTGTTCCCCCAAACATCAAGCCTTACAGATATCCGTATGCCCAAAAGGGTGAAATTCAACATATGGTTGCAGAAATGCTAGAGGTTGGTATAATTCAACCTAGTCAAAGTTCTTTCTCTACTCCAATAGTATCGGTGCACAAGAATGATGGATCATGCTACATGTGTCTGGTGGGCTCCAGTATTGCAGCAATAATGCTACAACTCCTGGGACTCCCTTCTTTACTTTTATCAACCCGGTAGTTCGTAACAAACTTGGAAGCGACGGTGCTGTATGCACAAGTACTAGCTCTTGCCACAACTGTCACTTGGTCAGCTGGCACAAGTCCGCTAGGGGCTTAAGCCAACTTCTATGGGCTCTTAGAAGAAGCTTTTTAACTGATAGATGGAAGCTAACTCAAAAGAAACTGATCTACATGCAGAAAGAAACTAAAAGCCAAAAAGTAGCAAAAACCCTAGCAAACCCTAATGTTACCAGCTAGTCCTACTGATGCAAAGGAGAAGATGCGAACTATTGAAAAAGATGCCATTACTCCTACAAAGGTAAAATGCACATGCCTATGCTGTTTCTATCTGAAGAACACATCTTTTTGTATTTTTGAATAAGTTATTTGAGTTATCATGCAGATTCTTTTAACTGGCTTTTTACTGTGCAATGGGAATCAAGGAGGAGAAAGGCTTGGAAAAGGTTGGGAAGGTTCAGCAGGGGTCTACGGAGTCCCTAACACAGCTTCGGAAAGTGCGCCAACTACCTTTGGGCTACAGGAAGAAACCTCATTTGGGAGCTTCTACAGGAAGTCTGCAGGGGTTCTACAGGATGTTTCAGGAATTTCTATAGGATGTTCAGAATTTCTACAGGATGTTCTAAGGTTGGATTTTGGATGATGTGTGAGTGAAAGAGGATGCATGAATGGATAGGGAGGTAGGGTAGGGGTCTGAAATGACTCAGTGACCAAGGGATGGAGTGATGAGAGGGTGTGGGAAGCTAACTTGTCTTAAAGAAGGCTGAGGCAATGGAAGAGCAAGAAGGTAGGGTTACGTGGGCAGAAAAGTAGTTGTGAGATGAGGGACCTAACTTGGAGATGGAGTAGTTGGCTTGAACAAAGCTTAGATGGACGAGAGAGTGATGGAGATGCACCGCACAGTGTATACTGAACCAAATCAACCACGTCCTGCACACAATCAAAATATTAACCAGTCTATCCTAACTGTCAACGAAACCAATGAACAACAGCGTTATTTCTAAAGAGAACCATGTACAGCACTTAAGCAAAGAACATTCCAAAAGATCTGAACGCATGACTAACTCCTACAAATGAAAACATTGCACCAAAGATTGCATGGGTAAGCAAACTAGTGTTTTTGTTGGGCAGTGCTGTCTGCAATTCCAGCCCCTAGAAAGAGGTGAAAATGAGAGTGCAGGCAACCCTTTTCTGAAGCTTTTATCAATTCTTATCTCGTTAATCTATTCTAGACATCTGAAGCAACTCTATTCTTCAACAATGACCTACTTAACCACACAACGAAATCTAGCTCAACAAACTACATTTCAAATGCATACAAGGAAAATCATAATGCTGAAAGGAAAGATATCAATACAAAGAAGGAGGCCCTAGGCTCTTAGGTTGGGCCCAACCCGAGAGCTATGGCTCCTCAAAAAAACTCAGAGCTGATATCAAATCTGACTGCTTCCCATTAAAAAATAATAATCATAAGTCAAGAGTCATGCCAATAATGGCTACAAAAGAACAAAACAGAGCTAGCAGCTTGTAGTGCAGAATGTACAAAAGTTTTTCAAAAAGTTCCTCTCGAAGGCTGAAGCCTTCACATTTATACACCACGAGGCCCTAGCTGGCCTCCTAAATCTATGGGACTTGGCTGACCAAACTGGGAGTGAACAGCTGCTTCCACAAAATCTGTTTGGCTTCCTTCTAGATCCGGTTTTGGTGGCCTTTGGAGCTCGGAGTTGGGGGTGAAGATCCCGAGGGAGGCTATTTAATGCCATAGACAACCCCCCTACGAATCCTCAACCCAAGCTTGGTTGTCTCCTAGCCCTTGTCTGCTTGGTTTTGCTCCAACATGTGTCAAAAAATCCTGAAATGAGCACGTGTTAGCCACCTAGGAATAGTGACTACCCTTATTCGTACAAATGACATAAACATACTAAAAAATGATGCAGAAGTTATGAAAAATGAAGGATTGAGCAAGGGTAGTTAGGCCAAATGAGCCCAAAATGTTACAAAATTTGGGGCTCATCATCACCCCCCTGCTAAAATGATTGCTCATCCCTGAGCAACTAATCCAGCTCCTCGTCCTTCATTGCTTTCACCGCCACTCTCACATCCCAGGCTTCTGAAGTAGTATCCTCCTCACTGTCATGGAACCCAGCCTTCCTTTCCACCTCTTCCCACTGCTTATGCTCTTCTTTCTCTGTGCTGCCTTCCATCAATCCCAAAAGCAAAGGTGGGCTTAGATTGAGGCCAATCCAGCTGGCTTGGAGGTTCTGTATGGACTTCTTGTAGAGGGGCACCCGTACTAGAGCTTCCCTCATTCGAGTTGGAGTGTGATATTCCCTGATTTTGAGGCTGTGGGACAATGTGTTCCACCGGCGGGTGCAAGCATGAACACAATTGTCCCCTAATAATCGCTCCATATCCTCGAAATGTGCTATGGCCTGAGCCTGCTGATCCATGTATTTTAATAAAGCCTGAGAGTCGGTTGCTAAGTGTTGGTGGGCTGATATCAATGCAGTGGGGTCCCCTGGCTCTGCTCTAATCAGCAGTGGTTCATGTAACTCTCGGTTCATGACCTCTTTGACCTCTGCTGCTCTCTTTTCTTCATGGTTCAACCATGAGGTAAATGCCATCAACTGCATATCTCCCACGACTGTGTTGGGATCCCATGAAGTTACATTAGGAAGGGCCAAATTATGGAGGTAGAACTCCGATAGCTTGGCCTTGTCCTCTGTTGAACTGCTATTGCATAAATCTATGAACTGCTGGGGGTCTTGGATTTGGGAGATACCCCTCTGTGCCAATGCATTAATTTGGAACTACAGCCACTGGTCCCATAGGTATAGGCCATAAGATTTGGCCGGCTGTCTACATTGTAGAGCATCCATGGCCCAACTGGCCATGCAGGCCAGTTGTGTCTCTTTTTGTTGCAACTGCTGTTTGAGAGCTTGTATCTCGATTTGTGCTTGCAATTCCCTTTCCTGTAGATGCTGGTTTAGTTCCCCAAGACCAACTTGCATTCCTTCTTTGCCTTGAGGTTCTGCTGTAGTGTCCTCTGATGTTGTGCCCTTTTTTTTCTGTTCCTGTAGCTGCAGTTTGAGTTTCTCATTCTCTTCCTGTAGAAATACCCGCTGGCAGTTTCCCACGTGTTTTGCCATAGCTAATTTCTTTCTTGCCTCCTTGAGTTGTTCCTCCAAGGGGCCTATATCTACTACTCCTTTAGATTTAGCTATCCTCATCCATGTGTGGGTTCTCACTCTTTCTTCCTCCAACGCAAAGAAAAGCGGCACCGTGAATTTCTGTGGTATAATTTTTCCAGCCTCCAAAAAGTTATAATAAGAGCTCAAGCTTGGCTGGGGACTAGGTTCCGGAATATGCTCTACCTCTTCTTCCCTCCGTGGCTCTACCCCTTCTTCCCTTGGTGGTGATGTGGCTGCCTCTCCCTCCATTCTTTCGGTCTCCTTGAGCCTGGCCAATGTTTCCTGTAGAACGGCCTCAGCATCCTGTAGAGGGGTTTTTGAAGCTAACCTTTCCATTCTCTCCTTCCAGGTAGTTGTCTTTGGGCTCCCCCGCTCATAAGTGACTGATATTTTTGAGGGGGACCTCTCCCTTGGCGAGGTAGGGATGTCTTCTATGGTAATTGGGTCGTTGGATGGAGGTTGGGGCCTGCCCGTTTTGATTCTTACACTTCTCCTTGCTTTGAAATACAGAGGGGTCTCCCTCTTTCGTTTTTCCTTTGGCTTGGGAGGGGTACTTAGGGTGGCCAGCACAGCTGCTGCCTCCCTAGCAAGGATTTTGGCCGTCTTTCCCTTCTGTTCTCCTTTCTCAGGGCTTCCTGTAGAAAGCCCTATAGCGGCTGATTTCTGGCTTCCTGTAGAAGCCATTTTTAATTTTCCTGTAGACACAGATGGCACCGTTTTAGCCTGCTTGGCTGAGGGTGCTTTGTCTTTTGACTTTGCTGAGGCTGCCTTAGAGGTGCCTTCACTAATGTGGACTTGTTCAGTCCTTTCCACCCTGCTCTGTAATCTTTTCTCCCAGGGTGTTAATGTGGGTTTGTCATCCTCTGTTCTGGCAGCCTGGTGTTTCTCTTGTTTCCCTTGTGCTCTTTCTTTGGTGCTTTAGCCATGGTTTCTTGGCCTTTTCCTTTCTTCTCTATTTGAATTGGTTCCTTCTCCTCGCTGCTAGAGGAGGTGAGCTCCTCAACCAAAATTCGGATGTCATCATCCTTAGTCAAATTTCGAAAGGCTTCCCAAGAGAGAGGGACGGTGTACGTGTGGAGTGCATCCTCCACGAGGAGCTTAATGAGCCCATGATGGGCTACCTGGTCTGGCGTTCCCTCTCTTAATTTGGTGGCACATTCAGTCATGGACTGCAGGAGGAAGTAAGGAATGCTCAACTTGTTTTCTGAGGGTAGGTCCATTTGGTGCCTAAGTTCTGTGAGCAGCCGGAAATGGTATCCATACACGATGCTGAATCGCCCCTCGCACGTGATATACTTCATAATTTGGAGGCTGACCTCACTCCAGAGCGACTGTAGGCTGGCTCTTCGAACTCCGTTCTTGTCCTCTGAGAATTGCTCCTCCGGCAGAAAGAACTCCTTCTTAGCCTTCTGGCCCAGTTTTCTCTCCTCCTTATCCCAAGGTACCCCCATCGGGAGATCAGTGACCCTGCTAATGAACTGTGGGGTGAGTCTGAGGGTCAAACCTCTGAAATTGACAACGGCCAACGTTTTTGACTTTGGCTGCAAAGCTCGCAGGAATTCTTCTGCAACCTCGTCATCGTAACCTTGAAGTTTGTCACAGAATGACATCCACCGGGCATGAGAGAACAGTTCTACCACCTCAGGGGTTTCCCGTAGCTTCTTTGAGTCTGTAGGCTCTTTCCTAATGAACCCACCCGGCATGGTAAAAGCTTGCTGTGTTGGTCTGAGCTGGCTGGCGCGTATAAAAAGATGGACCTTTGGGATTTCCTTAGATAGAGCGCAGAGTTACGCCTCTATCATGCACACAGTTGATAAATTCACGATCGTTCTAGGTGAGCCTTGACAGTGGCTCAATCATGAACCAAACCCTGTAGAAAACCCCACATACACACTATGACGATAATTCTCATGCAGAAGTAAGATGACGCTTGCAAATTCATGCACAGACTGTAATTCCACCCTTTTAAGACGTCGACTTCACCACCCTTCGAACCAATTGCATGGGAGGACTATGTTCAGGCTTACCTCGTTCCAAAGTTGTCACCTTTGACGTGAACAGTTTAATTTCCTCCGTAGCATTGAGCTTCCTGTAGCGCAGCTTCCTATAGAAGTCGTGCGCAGGTTCTGGTGGAGCGCTTCAGTGGTTCTGGGCCTTCTGTGCAACCACAGGATGTTTGAACAGGCCGAGGACTCAGGGTAACAGCCTTCAGGAAATTTCGAATGCGTACTCGACTGCAAAGCGGTTGAAGATAAATGAGTGGAGTGCCATACGCAATCCAGCCGGTGGATTTGAATCCCTACGGAATTCGTGGCGCGGGGTGAGCTGTCCTGTCCCTGCTGGCGTTGGACGACGTCACCTGCTATCATTCCACTGTAAGTCTGCCTGACCGCCGAATCATTCCCTGCATATCTACCATTGCCATTTCTGTTAGATCGCCCTCTTCTCTCCGTCTGGACGCTTCCCACGTGTCCATTTCCTGTCTTGTTTGACACAACCAATGCTTTTCGGATCGGACGAGACCGTCGGAATGGTTGTGGTGGCCAGTTGAATGGCTACCCGACTTGCTCAACCCATTCATTTTCATATTCACACACATTTTAGAGCATTGTTCATGTAATTTGACGAAACAGGGTGAGGCACTTACCTGTGCAGCCGCGACGTTATTTTCATGCTTCAGGATGAGGGTGAGGGATCCGCTTGCTGCTGCTTCACGCACAGGCACAAGAGCTCCTTCTTGCTGACTGCTGTTGGTTACGAGACCGGTTGCCTGGCTGTGGATGGTGCATGCGCCAGCTTTATGAGTTGCAGGTTCCTTCATGGTGTATGCTCTAGCCGGATCAACTGCTACAGGATTCCTGTAGGATATCCTGTAGCCGTTTCTCCTCCTAGGGTGCATGCCGAAACGGTGGAATCACGGTCACGGTTGCAGGGTCCTCGGATTGCCTTGATAAGTAGCGCATTAGGCCTCTGCATGCTTTATTCCATTTGAGAATTGTTTCTTCTGAGAATCCAACGTTCTGGTTTGACTGTGCAGGTATTTCCATTGTATGGCAGCAGGGGTGGTAGAAGGAGGCGACAACAGTGGGTGATGGAGGAAAAATTGGTTGCATGCCTCTTGATTGGACCTCGGGCTTCACATTTTTCTACACAGTCGGTCCTGGGTCGTCCAAAGATTCTACAGGAAGTTTCCTGTAGAAATACAGAACTTCCTGTAGAAAGTCCTGTAGCTTCCTGTAGAAGGCTAAACTGTGACCAAATCGTGCCCAGACCTTGGAAGAGATGAGTGTTTCTGGAGGGAGTGCTGGTGAGGTCACTTGGTAGCGTGGTAGGGACCCTTGTCCTTGAGTTGAGAGACCTCCTTTTCTGCATGGAATACCTACAACCTGCATGAATTGTCAAATCTTGAGCCTGTTTTCCTGTTTCTGCCTCCTTCTTTTCTGTTTTCTTTTTCTTTGTTTCTTTTTTTTTTTTTTTTTTTGGGAGACAGCAGGGGCGCCTCAGTGAGGTTTTCACCCCTACCATCTGCCTTGAGCGCCTCAGAGAGGTTTTCACCCAAGGGTCTTTTTTATTCAAAAATTTTTAGAGAGACAGCAGGGGCGCCTCAATGAGGTTTTCACCCCTACCATCTGCCTTGGGAGCCTCAGAAAGGTTTTCAACCAAGGATCTTTTTTTTTTTTTTTTTTTGATGCTCAGGGTATGCCCAAAATAGAGGCAGAACCCTTCTCTATGACCAGCACTGATTTTTCCACAGTTTTGATGAATTCTTGCCTCGAAAGAGGTTTCCTGTAGATCTTTAGTCGATGCCCATTGACGAGCATGGGGATGGCTTCCTCATCAATGGTCCGAATAAGAACAGACCCATTGTCATTACACTTCTCTACTGCATATGGTCCCAGCCATCTTATTCTCAGCGTCCCCTTAAAATCCTTATGTCTGGAATCGTACAAAACGCCTAATCTCCCGGCTGGAATTGCTTGTCATTGAGGTGCCGGTCATGCCATACCTTCCTCTGAAGTTGAACCACTTCTGAGTGGAGAAGGGCCTGCATTCGGTGCTCGTCTATCCCATTCAGCTGCAATAACCTTTCTTGCTGGGCATGGCTGAGATCTAGGTCTAGCTGAGCTGCCATCCTTAATGTGTTGTATTCGGACTCAATTGACAGCAAAGCTCTCTTCCCATAGACCAGCTCATAAGGTGTGAAGCCGTTTGTGGTCTTCCAAGTGGTGTTGTAAGCCCAAGTGGCCTCAACCAGGCAATTTGCCCAATCTTTTCTACTGCTTCTCATCACCTTAGTCAAGATCCCTTCTAATGCTCTATTGGTGACTTCCACCTGCCCATTTGCTTGAGGATGATAGGGGGTGGAAGTCCTATGCTTGATCTTGTGATGAGCGAGTAGGTCTTCAATTAAGTTGGAGGTGAACTGGCTTCCTTGATCGGTGACTAGCTCTCTTGGGTAGCCAATTTTGTAGAAGATGTTTTCTCTTAAAAACTCAGCCACCTTTTCTTCTGTCGCTGCTTTGATTGCCTTGGTTTCTGCCCACTTTGTCAGATAGTCTGTGCACACAATGATGTAAGACCTGTGCCTTGAAGGAGGATTGATAGGACCCACAAAATCCATACCCCACTTCTCCAATGGCTCAAGAGTCACTTGAGTTTGGAGAGGCATTTCGTCCCTTGGAGTCGGTTTCTCCATCCTTTGGCATCGGTCACATTGGCTGATATATCTTCTGACATCTTGATGAAGCGTGGGCCAATAGTAGCCTGCCTGTAGAATTTTGAAGGCAGTCCTCTTGGCTGCAAAATGTCCTCCACAAGGCCCGTC
This sequence comes from Pinus tabuliformis, assembly GCA_031772625.1. Classification (NCBI taxonomy): domain Eukaryota; kingdom Viridiplantae; phylum Streptophyta; class Pinopsida; order Pinales; family Pinaceae; genus Pinus; species Pinus tabuliformis. The sequence goes on along the minus strand of CM062807.1, from coordinate 526,480,305 downwards.
ATGACAGGTTAGGAGGATGTCAAAGACTTCCTCCTCCCTTACACAACGCCTTAAGATCTGATCAGGGCCAAGCTTGAACAGGTTGCCCCTGATCCAAGTGAATGAGGCACACTTCCTTATGATTCTGCTCTTCTCTTTTGAGGATAGGTGCGGAGGGAATTGTGCTAAGACAAGGTAGTTTGCTATATCAGCAAACCATGGAGAGAGTACTGAGATAGCAAACAGATGTTCATCTAGCATCTGGTCATCCACTGTTCCATCCTCACCTGCAGGAAAATCCAATAGACAAGAAGTCAGCAACAACATTTTCTTTACCTGGTTTGTCTACGATAGTCAAATCAAACTACTGCAACAAAAGTAACCATCTAATAATACAAGCATTCACATCTGGTTTATTCATTAAATATCTAATTGCAGCATGATCAGTATGTAAAATGTTTGATAGCCAGTGATGTAGTGTCGGAACTTGTTCAGGGCATGGACCACGGCCAAGAATTCTTTCTCAGTTACAGTATAATTCAGTTCTTCTTGGATAAGTTTTTTTGACAAAGTATATGGCGTATGGAAGTTTTTGTTCAACTTGTCCTAAGGCTGCCCCTATGGATTTGTTCGAGGCATCAGTGTGGATGTGGAAAGGTAGGCCCAATCTGGACCTCTCAAGATTGGGGTAGACACCAACTTATCCTTTAATTCATGCAGCCCTCTGACAATCGTCAGTCCATTTAAACTCAACATCTTTTGCTAAGAGGCCAAACAATGGCGAGGCTAGCTTGCTGAAGTCTTTAATGAATCTTCTATAATATCCTGCCAAGCATAAGAAACTTCGAACATCTCTTACCTTCTGAGGGGATGGAACCTTTTTGATGAGAGAAATTTTGTTAGGATCCTGTAACCCTTGGCGAGAAATGGTATGTCCTAGCACGGTCCCTTCAGTCATCAAGAATTCACATTTTTCAGGACTAAGGGACAGGTTCATCTCAATGCACTTGGTTAGGACTTTTCCCAGATTGGATAATGCTTCTGGAAGTTGGACCCATAAGGAGTGAAGTCATCCATATAGATCTCCACCGAATCATGGACCAGCTCAGAAAGATGCTCAAGACGGCTCTCTGGAAGGTGGCAGGAGCGTTGCATAGCCCAAAGGGAAGAACTCGGTAAGCAAAGGTACCCCAAGGACAAGTGAAGGTGGTCTTATCTTGGTCTTCCAGGCTGATTTGGATCTGATTATACCGCTAAACCCATCTAGGAAAGAGAAAAACTTCTTCCTGCCAGTCCATCCAACACTTGATCTATGAAGGGTAGAGGAAAGTGGTATTTCTTGGTGGCTTTGTTCAGTTCTTGGTAGTCCACACAGACTCTCCACTTCCCATTTTTCTTGGGAACCAACATAGAGGGGACACCCACTCACTATCCGAGATGGGGTAGATGAATCCTGCATCCAACAGTTTTTGCAATTCTTCTTTGACAATGTCCTTAGGGCTGGATTCATCTCCTTTGAGGTTGCCTGACCGGTTTACAATTTCTTTGATGTAGATGTGATGGGTACAGACGAAGGATGGACTCCTTTCATCTCCTTATAGCTCCAAGCAAAGGCATCTAGATGATGGCCAACAGACTACACAGCTCCTTTTCTGGGAGGAGATAGGGAGGAGTGATCTTTACGTTCTCTCAGGGCCAAACTCCACATTTTTTACTCTGGGAGTGATTGGATTGGTCACACAAAGGTCCACTAAGGTGTGACTTGGGTATCCTCCACCAATTTCTCTAAGGACAATGCACTGGGAGGTGGATTTTGAATCAAGGCTCAATCAAATCATTCTCGGTTTGAGGACCTCCCTGGTGGTTTCTAGGGTGCACACAGGGTGTAGAGTACACCTCATCCTCTTCTCCTTATTCCAACCAAAGTGGTAAGTCATGCTCTAATAGAGGTTGGGAAGGAGGGTTTAGGACTAGCTGCTTGGAATAGGACCATTTTGATGGTCATGTTTCTGCTCGGCAGCTTATGTAAGCATCCGCAGTGGCTAACCAAGGTCTTCAATATAGGGGTGGTATCAGTAAGCTTTGCTTTGGTTGAAGAACCAAGAAGTCCGCAGGGTACTCCAAGAGTCAACAGAGA